>CAMZMU010000074.1:142800928-143400928 GCA_947311845.1 Poa pratensis
GGTTAGTTGAGACTCCAAGTGCAGAGTGTGTAGTAAGTGGAAGACGTGTTTTCCCCACGAGGGGTGACTCGAGGGTTTAATATCGAACTCTCGGGGAATCAGTAGTGAATTTTATCTTTCCTATCCTTTTTTTGGTTACCTACAAAACAAAGTAAATGTTTTGGTCCTCAACCTCACCTAGTGGTTGTCAAGCACAAGGTGTGAGAATGATATCAAGATAATATGCAATGCAAACAAGAAATAAATATGCAATGGTGGTAAATAAATATGCAAGGATGGTGGTAGCAATGATAAATGATATTTTTGGGTTTTATATGATGAATGCAAGATGTAAAAGTGTTTTTGTATTTTCGGATTTTTAAATGGCAGAAAATGGAAAAGTGGTTAAAAGTGTTGGAAAGGTGTTTCTTATGATTAAAAATGGACCGGGGTTCATGGTTTCACAAATGCACTCTCTCTTTAATAAAGTGGTAGACAATGGAACACTAGAGTTGACATATGAGATTGCAACACAACAGTTTAATGACAAGTTATAATTATATGGGCATCACGTCCTAACATAGAGACCTTTTGGTTATTAGTCTCTCTTATACTCCACCAAGATGCGAACTAAATCATAACACCTCAGTAATTAAGATAACTCAGAGTATAGCAATAAGTATCATGACATGAAGTTAAAATAAGAACATGCTAGATCTAGTCATGGAGTAGTGGCAATGGTCACCCACATCTCCGGTAGCATGGTATTTCTTTTTATCCCTAGTGAGGCAACAAAGTAAGGTAGAGATACCCAAGTGGATCGCAGAACTTTCTCTCACGTTCACTGCACTAGCCACCCCCCGTTACTCCAACTAATGCACACGTTCCCCCTCACACGCTCTCATAAACATGCTTGATCATGACAAGTAAATAAGAACGGGGTACATAATATGCATCTACTTTCATAACTGAAACAAAACCATTGCAATCTCAAACATATATTAACTCATAAAAGATCCACCACAAAGGTATTACATAGATGACCGTAATCATGTTCAGCATCATACGGTACTAATTAGTGAAGCTCAAGAGAGAGAGAGATACATAAGTTACTTCACAAACCCATAGTCCAGAGGTGGACTACTCCCTCTTCATCATGGAGACGGTGGGAGAGTCGTTGGAGAAGATGGAGACCACGGCAGCGCCCCGCCGGAGTTTTCCCCCTCCAATCTGCAACTCCAGGTCTCTGTTTCGGTGTTTCTGTGTTTCTGCGGCGCTCCTTCAGAGAACGTCGGGGGACTATTTTTATAGGCGGTTTTAGGTCAAAACGAGTCGGTGGAGGAAAGATCGACGGCAACGGAGCTCCGAGGCCAAAAGGGGGGGTCCCACGCGGCCAGGTACTGGCCGCGTGGGCCACCTATCTTGGCCCTCGGGCCTCCGCTTGTTTGCTTCCTTCGCTCCCAGCTTCTTCCTTCCAAAAATGATGCTCGTAAATTTCCAGGTCATTTGGACGTCGTTTGGGTCCCTGAAACATTAAAATATAGAAATAGGGTTTTCTGTGTGCAGGGTTAATTCCATAAAAAATAGGAAACATATCAAATATTCCCAAAATCATTATAAAACAGTGATATAACCCTTATATGATGCAAATATGACTGGAATATAAGTAAAATAATGCAAAGTTCATGTATGCATTTTACATGCATCAACATCCCCAAGCTTAACCTATACTCGTCCTCGAGTATGAAGGTGATAAAACTAACATGGACTTTGCAATTTAATACTATCAATGGATATCAAAGATGATTACTATTGCTACATAGAGTCAAATGATTCATTCTTAAAAGGAGTAGCAATATGCAAGATAGTTTATGAAGTGATATCAAGTATTCAATGCAAGGATGTTCAATGATAATTCACAAAGTGTAACATAAAAGAAAGTACTATGGACCACATGTATGCATAATGAATAAGTAAGAACATCCTAATGGTCATAGAGTATTGATGAAAATCTGAATATAAAAGGTGGACACTTTGGAAAGATATATATGAGTAGAGGTAAAGCATGAATAAATTTCATCTAACTTCTGAACTTCTCTACTTAAGTTAATGATTGTAATGTGGTAATCCTTGGTGTCAAGCTCTCATTCCCCTATCATAGCATCTTGAATGATTAAGTTTAAAGTGAAAAAATATGAGTAGTGTGCTTGACAAAGTACAGGTTGAAAGTCTCATGCCCCTTGAATACAAGTACCTACTCCATGTGTTACTCAACTTGGAAACAAAGCAAGTTCAAGTTAAATATCATTGTAAGTAATAATAGTATCATTAAGAGCGTCAACTGGGGTACCTCTTGTCCCAGGATATGGAACAAGCCCATATCAAAATGACAAGACAAACAAACACAATGAACAATCTCAACACCCTTTTTATTTACCATTAGATAGCTTTTTATTGTAAGGTGTATCACAGAAGGTTCACCATAGCATGTAAGTAAATTTCCACCATGAATGATGCATGGCTTAGATTAGCGGCCCAGGCGTCTCTCTAACCATTTATACAAACTCATTTAAACTCACTTCATTTCCACATTTATTTCACCCATGGTAAGCATCCATAAACAAAAGTACATGATATCAACTAAATGAATGAAGTGCATGTTGAAAGCTTGCCATGTGACAGCACATATGAGCTAACTCTCAACCAAAGACATTTGTCAAGCCCACAACATCATAATTTTAATCACAATGGGTCATGTTTTATTTATGCAATGAAAGTAAAGTGTGCATCAAGTTCGAGAGAGCTCTATAACCAACTTTTCCCATAACAATCAACAACATAAGCATTTTCATTCAGAGGTATAGATAACACAAATATCATGATAAACATACTCGGAATAGCATAAAGCTAATAGGTAGATATGGTGGACTCACTGGAAAAACTTTGGTTGAAGGTGTTGGAAACAAGTTTTTGCTTGTTGGAATTTTTGGGCTAGCAAGAGGGAGAAAGTTGACCATCTAAATGCATGCATGAGTGTCCATAGAACTAACTAATCCATGTTAAACAAGGTAAAATAACATTCAGCATCAAAACATGAATAAAAGATAGCTCTTGATAAAATACTTGCAAATTATTACTCATTAACAAGCTCATGAATCATGCAACTATATGTATCTTTTAAAATCAACTCCAACATCCCTTTTCCCAATCTTATAATAGCATCCAACATAAATTCAACCCAAATTTCCAGTAGCTCTCTCATATATAAATGATAGTGTGGTGGTCTCACAAAATAAAAATCAAACCAAAACAAACAAAAAGACGCTCCAAGTTTATGCGATAAAGTGTTTCGATCGAAAAACAGAAGTTAGACGTGTGCAAACCGAGAGTGTGTAGGTCCAGTGGGGTTGTCTTCACATCCCCAAGCTTATGGTCTTCACCATCCTTGGATAGCTCTTGGTGCATCTCCTCTAATCCCTGTGAAAAAACTTCAAAACACCGTTTCTCCCATTTCTTTTCTGTGGGGTGCATTAGTAGTGATAAACAAATAGATTTCTTGCTGCATATAATCCTTAACAAAAATTCATATGAATGTCCAGAAAGTGTATAATGTTGTATGCCTACTCATAAACTCAATTGGATCAAAAAGATTCAAGTTAAAAGTTCAAAGCATGCATCAAACAAAATGGGACAGAATCTGTCCAGAAAAACAGCAGCAGCAAAACGTATTTTTCTACCCTACTTAACTTTGTCGAAAAATTCCGAAAAATTCATGCATACAGAGGATGAAAAGTTGCAACTACAGTTCAAATATGAGCTCATTCGGAGTTACAGAATAAGAATTAAAAATCATACCGTGCACAGATTCGTGCAGGAATAAAATCTCCGAACGCTATAAGCAACTTTTTCAAACCAAAATGAGTAAAACTTGGCACTTTATTAAAAATTCCAGAAACTAAACTAAAACAAAGTCTCTTGTTACAGCAAGAGGACACAAAGAAAATCACAAATAAAAACAACCGGGTTGCCTCCCGTAAAGCGCTTTCTTTATAGCCATATAGCTAGGCTTCTTACTTGATGTTTATGGGACGAAGCTCATGAGGGAGCTTGAACTTTGTGTGTCCCTCTTCCTTGGAAAGTGTTCATGCATAATACCAGGATCCCATGGTGTTCTCAAACCAATCAAAATAATAGTCAAGTTGAACCCTAGTTGAGAGAAAAACAAAACACAAAAGTAATAACAACGAAGTCTAACTTTCTTTCTATGCATTGGCATTTTGTATATGAATGAATCACAATAAATAGAATTTCCAATGCATATTAACAGTATTTACTTGCAGCATATTTATTAGTACATAAAGAGGGTTCTTATCACCTCTTTTATAATAGTTGCAAGTAGTAGAAATAAATTCAACCATATAACCACAAGAATCATTCAACTTAGATAATTTAGGCACATAAAGAGGATTATTAAATTTATTTGGAATTCATTAGCATGCTTCCCTCTTTCAAAATAGTTAATAAGATCAATATCAAGTTTACTATCATGATTGCAACAAAGATTTGGAACTAAAGATAGTTGCAAATCACATAAGTATTTCTCAACATAAGCAAATTTCTCCTCTATGGTGTAGTTAGGAGAATTCAAGAACATAGTAGGACTCTCATGAGTAAGAGTACTATCATAAACAACAAGTATATCATTTTTATCCTCACATAATTTAGTAACAACTTCCAAACATGTAGGATTATCAATAAGCATAGGACCATCATCTTCATCATAATAGCATGGGTTATCATATAGGACCATAGAATTTTCAGTTTGACACTCATCATAACATGGATTCTCATAAATAACAAAAGATTTTTGAGTTTGAGTGCTATTATCAAATGTTGATGGTGAAGTTGGGAGATCCAACTCTTCCCCAAGCTTAGGTTGGAGCACATCCATTTCAATCTCCTCTTCACATACTTCCTCTTCCAAGCTTATGTTTTCATCATCCTGCAAAATATTAGTACTTTCCATGGAAGCAAGAATTCTTTCTTTAACATAAACATTATCACTAAATTCCTTTTTACAAAGTTGGAGAAGAATAGAAATGTGTCCTTTCATTACACGAGCTTCATGACTAGTTGCAAAAAAATTATCAATAAGAAAGTCTATCTCATGGGCTGCAACATAAGCAATATATTTCTCAACATGTTCTATATCATGGCATGCAAATTTACACTCTTGATAAGAAGCAATAATAGGATCACTATTATACTTACATTGATAGAGAGAGTGTTTATAGTCTTTTCTAAAGCAGCAAGTTATATTATGTAATTCACAAAACTCAGTGGCCACATCATTAAAATGTTCAAGCAATTCAAGCATTCTATTTCCTTCTTTGGTTGATCGATATTCATAGTAAGCTCCATAGTTTTGACATAACCTTCCTCCATAGCGTAGCATACATATTAAAAACAACACTAGTTTTTATGGATTTTATGTTTTTAGATGAAAACTGAAAATAAAATGATACTAAACAATGCAAACCGAAATAACAAATGCAAAACTGAAAATAAAATATGCAAACCGAAGTATAAATATGATATGCAAGACAATGACAAAACAAGATAAATTGCTTTGAAGGTAAAGATGGATAAGATGATGCTCACGTAGGTGCAACCTCCTTAAGCTTAGGTGTTAGCACAAGTTGGTGATGAAGTTGACTTGGTGAGATATCCTTGGATAAACCCGCCGCCAGAAAACAGAGCTAGTGCAGGGGACCCTTGGATAAACCTTTCAGCAATGATCCCCCGGCAATGGCGCCAGAAAACAGTCTTGATACCCAATGACGTAGTTACCTATGTCAAAAGAATATGGGTTAGGTTGAGACTCCAAGTGCAGAGTGTGTAGTAAGTGGAAGACGTGTTTTCCCCACGAGGGGTGACTCGAGGGTTTAATATCGAACTCTCGGGGAATCAGTAGTGAAGATTTATCTTTCCTATCCTTCTTTTGGTTACCTACAAAACAAAGTAAATGTTTTGGTCCTCAACCTCACCTAGTGGTTGTCAAGCACAAGGTGTGAGAATGATATCAAGATAATATGCAATGCAAACAAGAAATAAATATGCAATGGTGGTAAATAAATATGCAAGGATGGTGGTAGCAATGATAAATGATATTTTTGGGTTTTATATGATGAATGCAAGATGTAAAAGTGTTTTTGTATTTTCGGATTTTTAAATGGCAGAAAATGGAAAAGTGGTAAAAGTTGTTGGAAAGGTGTTTCTTATGATTAAAAATGGACCGGGGTTCATGGTTTCACAAATGCACTCTCTCTTTAATAAAGTGGTAGACAATGGAACACTAGAGTTGACATATGAGATTGCAACACAACAGTTTAGTGACAAGTTATAATTATATGGGCATCACGTCCTAACATAGAGACCTTTTGGTTATTAGTCTCTCTTATACTCCACCAAGATGCGAACTAAATCATAACACCTCAGTAATTAAGATAATTCAGAGTATAGCAATAAGTATCATGACATGAAGTTAAAATAAGAACATGCTAGATCTAGTCATGGAGTAGTGGCAATGGTCGCACCCACATCTCCGGTAGCATGGTATTTCTTTTTATCTCTAGTGAGGCAACAAAGTAAGGTAGAGATACCCAAGTGGATCGCAGAACTTTCTCTCACGTTCACTGCACTAGCCACCCCCGTTACTCCAACTAATGCACACGTTCCCCCTCACACGCTCTCATAAACATGCTTGATCATGACAAGTAAATAAGAACGGGGTACATAATATGCATCTACTTTCATAACTGAAACAAAACCATTGCAATCTCAAACATATATTAACTCATAAAAAGATCCACCACAAAGGTATTGCATAGATGACCGTAATCATGTTCAGCAGCTCATACGGTACTAATTAGTGAAGCTCAAGAGAGGAGAGATACATAAGCTACTTCCACAAACCCATAGTCCAGAGGTGGACTACTCCCTCTTCATCATGGAGACGGTGGAGAAGTCGTTGGAGAAGATGGAGACCACGCCGGCAGCGCCCCGTCGGAGTTTTCCCCCTCCAATCTGCAACTCCAGGTTTCTGTTTCGTGGTTTCTGTGTTTCTGCGGCGCTCCTTTCCGAAGGGCGTCGGGGACTATTTTTATAGGCGGTTTTAGCTCAAAACCGAGTCGGTGGAGGAAAGATCAACGGCAACGGAGCTCCGAGGCCCAAAAGGAGGGGTCCCACGCGGCCCATGTACCTGGCCGCGTGGGCCCACCTATCTTGGCCCTCGGGTCTCCGCTTGTTTGCTTCCTTCGCTCCCAAGTCTTCTTCCTTCTAAAAATTAACGCTCGTAAATTTGCAGGTCATTTGGACGTCGTTTGGGTCCCTGAAATATTAAAATATAGAAATAGGGTTTTTCTGCCTGTGCAGGGTTAATTCCATAAAAATAGGAAACATATCAAATATTATCAAAATCATTATAAAACAGTGATATAACCCTTATATGATGCAAATATGACTGGAATATAAGTAAAATAATGCAAAGTTCATGTATGCATTTTACATGCATCACCTGCACAGATGAAAACTTACTTGGAAGATGGTTCTCAGGCAATAGGTAGGTATGGTGAACACTTATGAAGATGACTTGGCTCAGGTTTAGGGATGCGCAAGCAACATTTCCACTTGGTATAGAGGTTTTAGGTTAGCAAAGGTTTTCACGGCTTTGAAAAGTGTTCATATATTATACAATAAAAATCATGTGATTCTTTTATAAAAAATAAATATAAATAAAAAGGGAAAACAAAAAATCCAGTGAAAAAGAAATAAAAAAAAGGCTGATTATACTGGGCTGGGCCGCCAGAGCGAAGAACGTGGGGGTCGACCCCCTAACGAATGCTACAAGCGTTGTATAGGAATTGCCATCCCGGAAGGCACGTACACTGGCTTAGCCCGCTGGGAGTTCGTCGGCTCGGCCCGAACAGTCCAACAAGCCTACTCAGCCCATCCCGGAACCCCATCCGCACCTTCATGGCTTCATCCACCACGAACCCTAGGCTCCCGTCGTTCTCGAACGCCCACACGCACCCACGCCGCTAGACGCGCTCCTCCGAAATCGTCAACCGGCGCCGCTTCTGCGTTCGACAAGTACGCCTTGCGTGAGGGAGGAGGATGAGGAAGCTCAAGTTCCACGAGAAGAAGCTGTTGAAGAAGGTCAACTTCCTCGAGTTCAAGCAGAAGCGCCGCCACCGCAAGGCCACCGTCACGCAGCGCTACGGCCTCGTAGAGAGGGACGACACAAGAAGTAACATACGCTTTCACCAAATAAATCCTCTCCTGTTCCAGTTCCAACTGCTTATGAACCATCAGCCAATTTTGATTCAGCATATGTAGTCGTGGTTGTGGTTTGGTTACTGCCCGAGCATTTGTTGGGTGCTGCCTTGTAATTAATTGTGATAGTTGTGCGCCGGCAGGTATAATGCGATCTGCTGTATGGCGCAGAAGCTCGTCAACATTATAAGGCAAATGGATCCGAGGGACCCTTTTAGAATAGAGATGACCGACATGCTGATTGATCTACATCATGATTAATCTACACTAATCTTTGTCTATTGACACTTCTACACTAATATAAAAAGACCAAGATGGTGCTGATCCAAATAACATTGGCCCCACCATCGAATGCATCTAACATTTCAAAACTCTCCAATAATGTATCATACCCCCAAATAATAACCCTTGATCATATAAATCTTACGATCACAATTAGCCCAATGATGTACTCACTTTGTTCAGAAAGTATTTACTAGACATGTATATCTACTAAAATATATTTTTTCTGAATTGATTGAGATTTAAAATGCTGTTTCTGATTTTTTTTTAAAATGGCTATAGGGAGCCCGGGCTCAAATAACACTTCTGACTGAAACCATCTCCTTTTGCCCAAATCGTGCATTTCTCGCTTGATTTTCCTTCCTACTTCCAGTTTTTCCTTGATAACTGGCCTGCTCATTTGTAGTGTCATGAAATCTTCTCAAATTTCAGGTATAATATGGGTGTAATTCCAACAAAGAAGAGTTTGGTCAAATGTGAGAATGTTTCAGTGAGCGCCTACTGCAGGTCCCTACCTCTCCCTGAGTTATAGCAACAGTTTCCCCTTCAATCATTTTTAGCTTCATTCAATGGTGCATTTTATTTGTCAGTTTATTTTAAAAGTGTTTTATAGCCATGAATCACTCAGTAACCATAGTAGATACGTTTTAGGAAGCAATGTGACATATCGTATTCTACTTATCATACTGGTTGCTAAACTATGTAGGCAGAGACTTGCAACAGTAATGGTGAAGCTCAAGTTTGCGAAACACCTTAAAGAGGCTGTCACCCACATTGAGCAAGGGCATGTGCGTGTAGGCCCAGAAACGGTCACAGATCCAGCGTTTCTTGTAACGAGGAACATGGAGGACTTCATCACCTGGGTGGATACCTCGAAGATCAAGAAGAAAGTATAATGGTGCATTGGATGATTATGATGCCATGAATTGAGGATGTAGTTGAGTAGAGATTTTAGGACCATCAGTGATTCGGTGTAGATACTCTTGTGATATTTTTGAAACCTGAATCCGATGCTACTTTCCCTCGTAGTGTTGTGTGATGAAGCTAAACGGTTATAAAGTGCAAATGCCTAATGAGAAGTACTTTGCCCTTTTTTTCACATTGTACGTGTTGACATCATCATACAAAAATTGTGATGTTGAGCGTCGTATCTATATTTGTGTTCTACTTTCAGCAAGTTTATCGAATTGCCATATCAGCAAGTTCATGCTGCTAAGTATTCGGACCTGTGAAACTTTTTTTTGATCAACCTCATAATATCAGCCTGTGTTTGTTTTCCTGTCAATAATTTACTACTTAATTTTTATTGGATGAATATTCAAGTGTGCAGATATTTTTGAGCATTGGGTCTTGATTTCAGATTGAGATGAAACTCATGCAGTTCAGTTTGAGATGAAACTTACGCAATCAACTTTGAAACTTCAGTTATGCATAACAAGTGCCGTATGCATAACCAAAATATTAATAACTGAACCCTCGTCATGTATTTGTACATTATATTTCCTTAAATGAGGCCAAGTGTAACTAGAAATCATCATGTGCATAACAAATATTGCAATGCAGTATAATTTCCAGTCAAAACCCAGGGTAGTTGGCTTGCTTATGCGATCAGAAAGTTGTGAATGTCTGGAACAGTATGGAGAGTCCAGACTTCCATCTTTTTTTGTAGGAGCGACAAAGTGAGAGCGAAGACACCGAATCCCCTTCCGACTCCTCATCTTGTCAACTTCTCAAAAACATGCACAGGCGGCGTCTATGATTCTGACTCGAGTTGAACTTCTTAACGAGCTTAACAAGCAACTCGTAAGTGCTCGGGAGCATATAACGAACCGAACCAATCTTCATTTTTAGCTTGTAAAGGATAATGAGCTTAGCGATCGGAGTCTTAACGATCATGAGTCATAACGAGCTGAGTCTTACCGATCCGAGCAGCTGGTTTGTCCCGCCCCATAGAATTCACACCAAGATCATGGCCAAGTTCACATCGATTTACATGTCAGTGCGCAGCCAACAAACATCTTCTGCGTGCTATTAGCAGATGCTTCGTTGCTACGTGAAAATCCATCTATTTCAAATTTTGACTACTACATATACAGTCACTACAAATGGACACTTCGCAGAGTACCCCATACAACCAAAAACCACAATGAACACTCAGCCCACGCATCTGAAACTTCCGTAAAATGGTTTTGAAGCCCGGGTCATTCATCTGAAAACTTAACATCTGTCAGAAACACAAACTATGAACTCTGAGTTTCTGACTCATCAGGTAAAGTTTACCTGATGAGTCAGATTTTGAACGTTTTGGTTGACTGCATCGTTTTTGGGCCATTTACATCTGTGACCCAGCAGGGTCTGGCTCTGGAAACGAGTTAGAAACCATGTTTGTGCAGCCCGTTTGGTTGTCTGAATACGATTTTTCTCATTTTTCTTACCTGGTGTTTGGTGAGCTTTACAAAACGTTTGGAGAGTGATTAAATGCACTACGCAGGGGGTTGGTTGTCTGCTGCTGCTGGCCTTGTGATGTACTCACCCTATGAAAATGGTGATCTTACCACCTCTATTGTAACTCGTTAAGCACATTCAATCACAACATCAGCACATTCAAACACACATCATTAGCAGTAAACATAGTAGCATACTGGTTATCGGGTTCATTAACTCCTACCAAAGTACATACAAGGGTAATGCACAAAGTGCATAGTTAAGCAACAACATGCAATTACCATCGGGGGCTCACACATCGTGATCAAAACAAATTTTTGGGCATCCCGGATTAACAACTAATAGGGGCATCCCATGCCCTTAATCAAAATGCACCAGCAAATCAATATATACACTAACTTACCACGTTGCAGTTAGCCGCAGTAAGGACACCTATATCCCCTCGTCGTGGAGGTGGTGCTCTTGTAGATGGTGATCTGGAAGCTAGTGGAAGTGAGATTAAAGACGACGACGTTGTGTTCCTCCAACTGATACTTGAGCACGACGTCCGGCCAGTTTTTTCTGAGCACCACCTTGCCACTGTGCGTGCTCACCTGCACTCGTCGCATAACCTGTAGGCCGACACTGGCATGCAATGCGGGAGCGGGATCTGAAGCCAGTACCTCAGCGACCAAAGAATAGCATGGAGAGGTCATCCTTGTCCAGCTAACATAGAACCGTGCGACACAACTGCTATGGGAATGTACTGATCATGGTTTGCCGGTCATGGACACGCGCAGACTGCGCCGCCTCCTCCTCTGCCCTCCTGGGCACCACCGGTTTTCACTGTCCAGGGTGTGTTCCCGTCTATAGCCCACTCTATCTTGGGTACCTTGTCATGTTAGTGACGTTCGTTAGTACAGTTGAGCACGGCTTCAGTTCAGTGCAAGAAGTTGATCACCACAATGGAAACACTAGCAAGACATGCACATATGCATAGCAATGGCAGCACTCGCAATACATGCACAAATACCCCTACAATGCCTAGAAGTGGCAAGACATGCATGATGATCACCACAAATGGTAACACTAGCAAGACATGCACAAATGCTGTACAGTGCCTAGTAATGACGAGACATGCACCAACACTAGTTCAAATCTGCCGGCAAACACAACGCCCTATATCTAGAGTGCCTAACAGATATACGAGGCCAGGCAAGATCGATAGAAGCTACAGACCGCCACAAAAAAAACCCGAGCAAAAACCCTAACCGAAATCGAAATTACCCTCTAATGTACTTCAACATGACCTAATTAGGGGGATCAACGCCACTTACAGAAGACGGTGGAGATGGAGCTGCTGGCGATGACATTGAAGAAGGAGGCTTGCCACCGACGGGGAAGAAGAGGCGCAGGGGATGCAAATATCCACCATCGGCAGTGTCGGCAACGGCTCCATCAAACGCACCGGGTCCACGGAAGGAGCCACAACCGCATCAGGATTCGTCGACAATGTCCCGGCCCCCGCCGCTCGGGGACAGCCGAAGCAAACAAGAGAGGGAGATTTGAGCATCCTCGCAAAATCCAGAGAAGAAATGTAGGCCTTCCCGACGAGACTCTCAAGTCTCAACCCATCGCTCGTGAGCCATGCTAGCGGCCAAGTGGCGAGTGGGGCGGCGCGAGGGAGGAGGAGCGCAGTTGTGTATGAATCATTGCTCATAGCTGTGCTCATTGCCGCACCACCATGATTATTGTAAAGGGATCAAGTGAACACATTTAGTGGGGTCCATTTTTCACATAAAGAGGAAGCCGTCGGCATGTCCATTTGCAATCTTACATGATTGGACTATTTTTAAAAGAACATCTTTACACTTATTGTCTTATTTTATTTTCAAGCAAGATAATTCATCATCATAGTTTGTTTAATTTGCATAGTGCATAGAAAATTAGAATTGTGGCACTCTATTCTTAGAAAAAGAATAGGTTTATCTTTTTGCTCCCGCGATTCGATAGCCTATACATTCACGTTGAGTGGTATTACAACTATTGTCTACACGTGAAGGTAATTTCAACAAGAAGGTGTTTATGTTGTTCAATCAGTGCATTTCCTTCCATAAAACATGTAGTTTTCAAAAAATGTTCGAGACACTTTAGTTTTAGATATCCTCGTGAAAATCACACAGAAAGGAATGGACAAACAGTGTGAAATATTAAAACCCTACGCCTATTACAATGAAACACGCTTAATAAAACATGAAGAAAAATGCATTTATCAACATCTCTGTATTTTCCATGTAAAAAAATCTCTGTATTTTCCGTGTTTTTTTTCAACTAGAAAAGTTATACTCCTATTTTTTTTATTGAAATTTCTTCTCCTAGATTTTTCTCTTTTTATTAGGGGGAATCCCGAAGGCACGTCCACTGGCTTAGCCCGCTAGGATTTCGTCGCTCGGCCTGAACAGAATAGTCCAACAAGCCCACTCACCACTCAGCCCATCCCCACCTTCATCCCACCAGGAACCCTAGCCGCCTCGCCGCCCAAAACTCTACTCCGCTCCCGTCGTTCTCGAACGGCAACACGCACCCACGCCGCTAGACGCGCTCCTACCAAATCCTCAACCGGCGCCGCCTACGCGTTCGACAAGTACGCCTTGCGTGCAGCCTGAGCCTGAGGGGGGAGGATGAGGAAGCTCAAGTTCCACGAGAAGAAGCTGTTGAAGAAGACCAACTTCCTCGAGTACAAGCGGGAGGGCGGCCACCGCGAGGCCGCCGTCACGCAGCGCTACAGCCTCGTCGAGAGGGACGACTACAAGAAGTAACATACTCTCTCACCTAATCAATCCCCTCCCGTTCCACTGCTTATGAACCGTCGGTCAATTTCGATTCAGTATGTAGTCGTGGTCGTGGTTGTGCCCTGTAATTAATTGTGATTGTTGTGCGCCGGCAGATATAATGGGATCTGCTGTATGACGCAGAAGCTCGTCAACATTATAAAGCACATGGATACGAGGGACCCTTTCAGAACAGAGATGACGGACATGCTGATTGATAAGCTGTAAGTTGCCACAGGTCCTCTTCTCTCTGTTTTTTTTTCAGTTTGCCTGTGCGATGCTATATGCATTTGTTTATTTTAGAAGTTTGAACTGGATTATCAGGATCATGTAGACATGTACCTTAACCTTACATGTTCTCCATGCTTATCTGTGATTGCCAATATGATTGTTATGGAGGTTAGAGATATATCTTCGATGTATCGTATATATGTTCTACTAAATAAATTGTATGTTCAACCTATGGTATATATGACTAGTATTTGTCCAGAATCTATTTGTACCAATTGCAAGAGGCGGCAAAGAATTTCCTGCACCTCTTGACCTTATTCGAAATTACCTGAATTTTTTTATATTTCGTATACCTTATGGCTTCTATCGGAGCATGCACTCTAATATTGAGTTATTTGAGCATGGCAGTGGATCTGTTTGGATACCCTGCTTGTGATATTCTCATGTACTCGGTATTAGGAAAGCTACAACGTTACCTTCTATATTTATGTATTTATTTTTGCGGGTAGGGTTGCCTTCTATAATTCTATATATTGTATTGTACTGTTGGTTCATTGTGCCATCTAACCCATCTTATTAGAAGCATCTGACTGAAACCATTTCCTTTTGTCCAAATCATGCATTTCTCGCTTGATTTTTCTTTTCTGCTTCCATTTTTCACTTGATACTTTTACTCCCCGTTCATTTGTACAGTGTAAAGAAATTCTTCTTAAATTTCAGGTATATATATGGGTGTAATTCCAACAAAGAAGAACTTGCTCAAATGCGAGAAACTTTCAGTGAGCGCCTTCTGCAGGTCCGTATCTCTCCCTGAAACATTTTCCCCCTTCAATCATTTTTAGCTTCATTAAATGGTGCATTTTATTTGTCAGTTTTATTTTAAAAGTGTTTTATTGCCATGAAACACTCAGTAACAATAGTGGCTACATTGTAGGAAGCAATGTGACATTGTATTCTACTTATCATACTGGTTGCTAAACTATTGTAGGCGGAGACTTGCAACAGTTATGGTGAAGCTTAAGTTTGCGGAACACCTTAAAGAAGCTGTCACCTACATTGAGCAAGGGCATGTGCGTGTAGGCCCAGAAACGGTCACAGATCCAGCTTTTCTTGTAACCAGGAACATGGAGGATTTCATCACCTGGGTGGATACCTCGAAGATCAAGAAGAAGGTCATGGAGTATAATGGTGCATTGGATGATTATGATGCCATGATTTGAGGATGTAGTTGAGTAGAGATTTTGGGACCATCAGTGATTCGATGTAGCTACTCTTGTGATATTTTGAAACCTAAATCCGTGGCTACCACATATGTTGAGGTACTATATGTTGCAAAGCTACTTTCTCTCAGTGTTGTTTGATGAAGCTAAATCGGTATACCGTGCAAATGCCTAATGGTTTAGTACTTGACCCATTTCTTTTCGAATTGCACATGCCGATATATAGCATCATACAGAAATTGTGATGTTGAGAGTGGTATCTATACTTTGTGTTCTACTTTCAGCAGGTTTAGCGCATGCTGCTAAGCATTTGATTGTGATACTTTTAGATCAATCATACTATCACTCAGTTTTTTAATTTCTGCATTTTCCTGTCAATGGTTTACGATTTAATTTTTGCTGGATGGATATTCATGGCTGCAGTTATTTTTGAGTATTGGATCTTGATTTCAGATTTGAGATTAAACTGATGCAGTTCATTTGAGATGAAGCATGCGCAATAATTCACTCGGAGGCTGAAGTTATGCATAACATGTGCCGTATGCATAACCAAAATTTTAAGAAGTGAACCCTCGTTGTGTATTTGTGCATTATATTTCATTCAATGAGGCAAATATATCTGGAAATCATGTGTAGTAAAACTTCTAGGCAAATCGCAGGATAGCTGGCTTGCTTATGCGAACAGAGTTTTGAATGAGTAATCTCGTACAGTATGGAGGGAAGAGCCCGCACAAGAACACTTAGTATCCATAGAACGCACATCAAGATCATGGCCAAATTCACATCGATTTATATGTTAGTGCGCAGCCAACAAACATCTGCAATGTTTATCTGTTAGCAAACGCTGCGTTGCTGCCTGAAAATTCCTCTTTTCCATTTTTTTTTGAAATGGGGCAAAACATTTGCTCCAATCTATTAATTAATAAGAAGATAGTTGGCCCTTTAATTAATGAAAAACCGGGCGAAAACCGATATAATAAAATCACAACCCAAGCGAACAACTCTCAAGCAAACAATCACCCGACCGCCAACAAACACGCCAAACCTCCTACAACCACGAACTGGCAACACGACAACCTGAAATAGGCCAAACAATCAAGGAACGGTGGTAGTTTTCCTTGTGACGCCCAAGCTTCTTTCTTGCCGTCTAGAGAGACTTCTCCACCTTCATGATTACACCGTCTGACGTTGTCCGCGCCAAAACGCAAGCAATATCCTTACCATATCTAGGACAAGCCGCCTCCAAATCGACGAGCAAGTCACAAACCTCTTTGTCAATCAGAGTCTCGGAGTTAGGCCACTACATATACAGTCACTATGACCGTACACTGCACAGATTACTCTATCCAGCCAGAAAACACCATGAACACTCAACCCACACATCTGGACATCTGTAAAATGGTTTTGAAGCCCAGGTCATTCAACTGGAAATATGAGCTCTGAAGTAACTGAACATCAGTTTGGATACCAATTAGAGACTTACCTAGTATGCTGTCAGCAACGCTAATTATGAATCCTGAGTTTATGAATCATCCGGTAGAGTTTGAGAATATCTACTGCATTTTGATTCCTACATCTCCACCTCAACAACAATCACGTCTTTAGGCTTCCCTTTTTTTTAGATCGTTCTTACCTTTTTCTTTTTTGTATGACTCGTAACTCGTATCTGTAAGAAAACACAACAAGTTTTGAATATGTGAAGGCGGTGAATAACCCATGATAGAGGAAAACGAGACTATCCGCACGGAATTGACAACCGTTGACGTGGCCTTAACGGCACATTTCACACGTGGTCCAATCAAATGGATGCACGCACGTTCTGGAAGCATCGATCGGCACCCCACTAGCCGGCACCGATCTCACCCAACTGAACGTGAACGTGGTTATCAGTTATCACAAGGCTACCACAAGATTATCCGATTGTTGGCTCATCTTATTCGCCTCCTTCTCTAGTTGGGCAGCTAGTGTCGTATATATAGGTTATCGTAAGTAGAGGCGTAGCAGGACACGGTGAGCATGATGGGGGAGGCAGATATCATGGGCCACGTATCATCGAGTGGTGCCTGTATAGTTTGTACGCAAGATTATTTCCTTTTTTTCAAAGTTATATTAACTGATTTTCAAAGTGTATAATTCAAATTTATATTAACTGATTTTCAAAGTGGATCCACATATGCTTCATAAGATCATTGAGTAGTTGGACGTTTTGTTGGTTTCGAAATTGTTTGTGCATCTTAAGAAAGTTGATCACCGTCTAGATATTATTCTAGGAGGTGCACATGTTCTTCGGGCTTATCAAAATCATTCGTGTGGGATGCCCCTTCTTTCCTGTTATGTACAATCATGTTGTGCAAAATTACACAACAAATTATCACTTGCCATAGTGTCTCCGGATCCCACACTCCAAGAACAATATTCGACAAGTTTGGAGCACTACGAATGACCTTTTTGCATAGTGGAAAATTGACATTTTTATGACCCTGAGGATTGGTTAAGGAAGATACCTTCGGTAAGACAGTATCCCATGATGGTGGTGTATTGGTGTATCATGTTTGTTAAGAGCATCTCCAACAGACGCGCTTAACAAGCCACGCGCCGAAAAACCCGTCAATATAGGGCACGCGACCGAAACGAGCGCTCCAGCAGCCGCGCGCGGTAAAAAGGGGCCAGCGCGCTGGCAAAAGCGGGATTGAACGCTGCGTATTTCGTGCATCCGCTCCAGCGCGCGGGACGAAGGAAATTCGCGCGCGAGAGAGCAATTGCCACCCTGAAATCTCCGGCCACGCCCGCCCTCGCCCCGCGCCGCTGCTGGCGAAATTCCTGCGATGGATGGCAGATCCGACATCCCCCCACGACCCCTCGGCCGCCGGCGCCGCCGCAAACCCTAGCGCGGGGTTGACCACCTCCGCCGCCGGCGCCGCACCAACTCCTAGCATCGGTCTCGCGCGTGGGCTCTTCATGGCGCCCGAGCGAACTCCGTCGGATGCGTCACGCGCGCTGCATTTTACCGCGTCTGGCGAAGCGCGACAGCGGCACGCTAAATTATAGCGCATCTGCTAAAGAAAAACAACCGCCCAGCGAGCTAAAACGCTATTTCGGCGCTGCAATTTTTTTTAGCGCGCGGCGCTACCCAGCGTTTGTTGGAGATGCTCTAACATGTAGTTTCTTATAAGCTGGATATGAAAGTTACTGGACAATCCGAACATTTGGACTGAGTTTGGTAGGTCTGAGGATGACTCCAACGGGGCGACGCAAACGGACGCGCGTTTGGTCCGCGTTTTATCCGTTTGGGTCGGGGAACAGACGCGCGTCCGGCCCATGTCCGCCCCTTTCTGGCCAGTGCCCCCAACGGGACGACGCATCGAGTCCGCCCGCATGTTTTTTTTTAGTTAAACAGGCCATATATGGGCCATTTTCATTCATATATAGGGGGGTGGGCCGACGCATCGAGTCCGCCCGGCCAGGGTTTTTGATCATTTTGATCATTTTTATCAATCCATACAAAACAAGTATATAGGAAACAAAATAAATTATACAATCCAAATAATACAATCCAAATGGTTCATCACATAGTTATTACAATCTAAATAATTCAGCAAATAATACAAATTGTTTCACAAATAACAAATTGTTCATGCATAGTCTTACAAACCAAATAAAAATAAGACCAATAGTTCATCATATGGAACTACTGGTTACCGTAGTGCTGCCAGACATGCTCCACCAAATCATTTTGGAGCTGGTTATGGGACACCTTCTCACGAATGTCACGGTGGAAGTCGAGGAACTGATCAAATGTGGACGGTCCCTGGGGCTGTACCAACTGACCCTGAAACTGCCAAGCCTGATCATGCATACCCTCGTCGCGTTCGTCCTCCACGATCATGTTGTGCATGATCACACAAGCTGTCATCACCTCCCAGAGTTGGTCCTTGTCCCATGTCCTAGCGGGGTGGCGAACAATAGCCCACCGTGACTGGAGGGCACCGAATGCACGCTCCACATCCTTTCTAGCACTCTCTTGTTCCTTGGCGAACCTTTCTTCTTCTCATCACTGGGATTGGAGATGGTCTTCACAAAAGTAGTCCATGTAGGATAAATCCCATCAGCAAGATAATAAGGCTTGTCATACTCGTGACCATTGATCTCATAGGTCACCTAGGGTGCGAGGCCATTGGCAAGCCTGTTGAACACCGGAGACCGCTGCAGCACGTTGATGTCATTGTGCGAGCCGGCCATGCCAAAAAACGAGTGCCAAATCCACAAATCTTGTGATGCCACGGCCTCAAGCACGACCGTGCACGCCCCAACATGGCCCTTGTACTGCCCCTGCCAAGCAAATGGGCAGTTCCTCCACTCCCAGTGCATACAATCTATGCTGCCAAGCATCCCAGGGAACCCTCTGGCCTCGTTGATGGCCAAGAGCCGGGTCATGTCGGCAGCATTGGGCTCCCTCAAGTACTCGGGGCCGAACACCTGCACCACGGCCTTGCAAAACTTGTACATTGCTTCTAGGCACGTGGACTCGCTCATCCGCACGTACTCGTCCACAAGATCACCTGCAATTCCATATGCAAGCATGCGAACGGCGGCGGTGCACTTCTGGTATGATGAGAAACCGAGGGCACCACATGCATCTGGCTTACATATGAAATAGTCATCAAAATGCATCACCCCCAACCGGATACGGTTGAACAAAGATCTTCTCATCCGGAAACGGCGCCGGAAAATCTTGGGAGGATACGTGGGTCTGTGGGGACGAAAGTAGTCCCCCCAGAGTTGGAGTTGGCCAGCTCTCCGGTTCCGGTCCAATGCAGGAGAACGGCCCGGCAACGAGCCTCGGAACACCGGCCGCATTCTCTCAATGTACTCATTGACGATGAGGGTGGAAACCAGGCCGTCACTCTCATCGTCCGAGGAATCATCCGATGATGGCGCGCACAGCATGTAGTTCTTGTAGTACCATTCATCGGAGCTATCCATGGCCGAGTTCGTACCTGAGTTGGTGCCGGGGCTGACGGCCGAACACCTTGTGGGCGTTGTTGGTGTCGCGGGCGCTCCGACAGATGTGGCCGCAAGATTCACCGGCCTTGGCGGGGAGGAAGCAGCTCCGGTGACGGGGAGGAAGAGGAGCAGGAGATGGCGTCCTGGGAATGGCCTGCAGCGCCAAATCGAGGGAGCGACGGCGGGGTGGCGGCGGGAGGGGCGAGAGAGGCGGAGGAGATTGGGGTGGGGAATGGCCTGACGGTTGGGCCAGGGGCGGACCAGAGGAGGACACAATAGCGCTCCGCTCGCGTCCGCGCCCGACGCATCGGTGGTCCAAATTTGGGCCAGGAATGGGTCGCGGCGGACCAAAAAACGGACCGCGGTCCGTTTGCGTCGCCCCGTTGGGCCGTGTTTTTGGCCCCCGCGGACAGGAACGGAGGCGCGCGGACTCGATGCGTCGCCCCGTTGGAGACATCCTGATTGGATGAGTGATTTCTGTGTGGACCGTGTCCGGACCGTCCCCGTGAACAGTATCCGCAGAAGTTGTGTCCGGTGATACGTCTCCAACGTATCCATAATTTCTGATGTTCCATGCTTATATTATACCAATTGCTACATGTTTTATATACACTTTATATCATTTTTATGCATTTTTCGGGACTAACCTATTAACAAGATGCCGAAGTGCCAGTTCCTGTTTTCTGCTGTTTTTGGTTTCAGAAAAGTACTTCTGCAAATATTCTCGGAATTGCACGAAACAAAAGGCCACGTCCCTATTTTTCCAACACATACACGAAGTCCGAAGGAGAGACGAAGAGGAGCCAGGAGGCGGCCAAACCACCTGGCGGCGCGGCCCCACCTCCTGCCGCGCCAGCCTATTGTTTGGGCCCCTCGGGGCTCCGCCGACATCGCCCCTTCGCCTATATATTGCCTCAGACGCGAAAACCCTAAAACACCAAGCCATATTCCACGAAGAGTTCCGCAGCGCCGCCGCCGTCGACATCAAGTTTCGGGGGACAGAAGTCTCTGTTCCGGCACGCTGCCGGGACGGGGAATTGCCCCCGGAGTCATCTCCATCGACACCACCGCCATCTTCATCGCCGCTGCTGACTCCCATGATGAGGAGGGAGTAGTTCTCCCCCGAGGCTGAGGGCTCTACCGGTAGCTACGTGGTTCATCTCTCTCTCACATGGTGTGATCTTTATGTAATCATGTGTATTGCTAGTATCGCTGAATGCATTAATAATGTTTATGCTACTCAAGTGATTTTGTCTAGTTTCTGGAGTCATTGTGACAACACGGTATCAAGGTGACAGTGTGGGTACTTGTGTGACTCTATGAATAATTTAGACATTTATCATGGCTTATTCTTGGGAATTGTGGTGTTTGTTTACTCAGACTTTGAGGTGTGCTTTTGCAGCCCTACGCATAGTACTCTTGCTTCATCAAGAAGGAGAATAATCCCGAGTAGTATTTAATTGTGTTCAGTTGTGCTAATCTAGTTGAATATGTAGATGTTACTCTTTATCTATTATGCACTCTAGAGGTTACTTTAATATGAACTCCGGTACTCTCCACGGTGTAAAGGTGACAGTGTGTGCACCGTGTGTGATTCCTTTATGACGTTGTGGCGCTTGTTTACTCCGGCCTGAGGTGTGCTTTTGTAGCCCTACACAATGAATGGTGTTTGTTATCAAACAAGAGAGTGTTTAAGAGTAGCTTTTATTTATTCAGTTATGAGATCATTGTTGAGAATGTCCACTAGTGAAAGTATGATCCCTAGGCCTTGTTTCTAAGCATTGAAACACCGTTTACAACAAGTTCTGCTACATGTTTGCTTGCTGCCATTTTTATTCCAGATTGCAATTGCTACTTATAATCATCCATATTACTTGTATTTCACTATCTCTTCGCCGAACTAGTGCACCTATACATCTGACAAGTGTATTAGGTGTGTTGGGGACACAAGAGACTTCTTGTATATTAATTGCAGGGTTGCTTGAGAGGGATATCTTTGACCTCTACCTCCCTGAGTTCGTTAAACCTTGGGTAATTCACTTAAGGGAAACTTGCTGCTGTTCTACAACCCTCTGCTCTTGGAGGCCCAACACTGTCTACAGGAATAGAAGCGTGCGTAGACATCATCCGGCTGGAGATGCTCTGATTTATCCAGGTACTGGACTAGAGATGGAACGCGAGCAATACTTTTGTACTCGTAGGGAGTAAATCAGTTGTTAACCAATACTCGTACGGAATAAACTGCCATCAGTAGGCCGTGATACGGGAAAGGGTTGTAATCATCCGGGATCGCACGCGACGCATCCCCGGGTCGAACGAGCGACACGTGTCCAGCCTTATCCCCTCCTCCTTCTTCTCAACCACACGTTCGTCTCACCGCTTCTCTGCTTTTTGCTCCTTCCTATTTCTCGCCGCACTCCGGCAGGGTTGTGCCGCCGCGCCCCGGTGGGCTCCCGCCGCCGTGCGCCCCCCTAGGCTCCCGCCGCCACGTGCCCCTAGGCTCCATGGAGAACCGTTGTGGCGTGGAGAAGGAGGTGCCGGCGTCGAGGGGATCTAGATCGGCGAGGAGGTGGAGCAGCTCGAGTCACTGCGTGGCGACGCCGCCGCCGAGATAGATGACATGGTCGATCTTCTCGGATTCCATGGCCTCGAAGCACAGCCTGGTTGGCGGCGGCACCGGCGAGGCGGCATAACGGGCTGAGGTCGACGAAGTGCCGGCGCGCGACATCGACCTCGGCCTGCGTGGGCGCCGCGCAGGGCAGCAGCAGCGCCCTGGCCATGGGCGCCGTTCGGGGCAGCAGCAGCGTGAAGACCGCGGCCAGGCGTCCGTGTACTTTACTGCTCCTTCGTGCATCGCTGCACTGTCCTGAGCTGTTCGTCTTTAGCTTGTACCACTATTAGCCTCTTACTAGTACGCGATGTATTAGATTAAGAAACGGGTCGATCTATAAGTGTTTGGAAGTATCGTAGCAAACAATATTCCCGCTTGGAATTTTTTTTGCTGCAATAGTTTTATAGTTTTGCTAAAATAGCATAATGTTTTTGCTACGAGGTTTTGTCCATGTCTGAATTTTTGCACCATATGTGTTCTGTGAATTTCATTATAAGATGCTACAATTTGTTTCTGTTATTTGCATAATAAGTCTCATCGGAGAACCTCGTCGCAGGAATTTTTGCTACGATGTTGCAATATAATAATTTTTTTTGCTAGTATTGTTATGTGGTTTTGCTACAATAGATGTTGTCGACGTTGGTCGGTGATGCTGATATGTTGGGCAATGCTGCTAGGATTTTGCATCGCAGATTTTTTTTCCTACAATATCATTTTTTTTGCTATATGTGGTGCAAATTCTTGTAAGATTTGTAGCAATTTTATTTCTCCTTCTACGTAAATCTGTAAAATGATTGTAGCAATTGTCCCCTCAGATGATGTAATTTTTTTTAACGTGATGCAAAATTTTGAAAGATTTGTAGCAAAAAAGTTCCTCTTTTAATGCAAGTTCGCATAATTATTGTAGCAAATTTCTTTTTTCACATTATGCAGCTTTTTCTTTACAAGATATTGCAAATTTTCAGTGTGGTGCAAATTTTGAAAAGAGCTGTAGCAAAAAATTTGTTGCTATGAGATCTCCAGCGAGTTCTCCGGTGCTACCACAAGCAAAGGTCGGGTGCTGCGATGGAGCGACGACGCTGTTATCATCGGCGACGGCGGTGATGCTGCAAGCGGATGCTACCGACGTCTCGCAACGTTGTTATCGACGAGCCGATGGCGCATGCCATTGCTACCGACAATTCCGTTGCAAATCCACATAAAAAAGGTTGTAGCATAGATTTCTAGAGCTTTCAATGCATGGCGGCAATGCTACCGACGATGCGTGGCATTGCTACCGACGATGCTACCGGCACGCGTTGTTGCTACCGACGGCACGCCGCGATGCTACCGATGGAGCTCGCCGTTGCTACCGATGAGCCATGATGCTACTGACGGTATCCGGCAATGCTACGAGCGGATGCTACCGACGTCTTGTGACGTTGCTACCGACGAGCCGACGATGCTTCCGACGGCGCATGGCATTGTTACCGACGAGCCGGCGATGCTACCGGGGACGCGCGACGTTGCTACCGATGACACGCAACAATGTTACCGACGGCGCACGTTTTGCTCCATAAAAGCATCTCCAATGGTGCGAGCGAGCGATGCCTCGCCGAAGCTCTGGAGGAAGATGCTACCTTGGAAGTTGGACCATACACGTTGCGGCAAGCACCTACCATGGCACGGCTGCATCGGCGACGTTGCGTCGGGGTGTTCTCCAATGTTGTCAGCGAGGTCTCATCGGATTTGCTACAATAGCAAAAAATTGGTACATAACTTTTTTTTTCCATACAAGCATTTGCTACGAGCAGCACAAAAAATGCTATGAATGAAACTTTTTTCTTCGTAGAACAATTTTGTGAGATTTGAGAAGAAAATGGACTTTTACTACAATAGTACAAAATTCTTATTATAAACGAAACTTTTTTGCTTCATAGAAGCATTTGCGGGATTTTTGTGGAAATTAGAAATTTTGCTACAATAGAACATATTACAAACGAAACTTTTTTGTGTGTCTGTAGGAGGACCCGGGGGATTTTTCCCCGAATGCCCCGGGGGACACCTAGTTCTGTCCATATGATTTTGTTATTGTAATAGTTTGTGATATTCGTTTGTAATTATGGTGGTTTTGTTGCAAATTTGTATGCAGCAAAAAATTGTTGTTTAATCATTTTTTGTACCATCTTTTTCTTAAAACGTTGTCCAGAAAGTCATATGGCCGTAGAGAGAGAAAATTCACATGGTAGCATAGCACACGGCCACCACATACAAGGCAAGGCAGCAACGGAGAAAGCTGGCAGCAGAAGCGATAGCTACGGCCACCACATGCAAGGATTGCCCGGATTCATGCAAGAAGCAACGCAGAAAGTTGGCAGTAGACAGCGACGTGAGGGATTTCCATCCGTCCGTGCCTGGGCGACACGCGGTCGTGGACGGGGTCAAGGAAAGCGACGTTTTCATCCTTTCTGCATGCGACGCGCGCCGGGCAGATCCAATGGTCACAGATTTTCCATCGAACGGCTCTCCACCCGGAGGATGGAACGGAAAGATCCCGGGGACGCCTAGCACCATCCCCGTGATACGTTGGTACTAGGACGTCATGGGCGCATCGACCTGGCCACGACGCAAGCCGCAACAAATGCTCCACTCCGCTAGCAAAGCAGAGCAGCAGCTAGCGTGCGTATTCAGGCAAGGGCAGCCAGCCCCCAGCTAGCGGCGCGCTCGGGAACAGAACGCGTGTTCGTTTCACAAATACCGCCACCGCCATCCCTCTCCATCCTCCAGTGCTTCTTCCCCTCTTCTCCACCGAACCAGTGCCGCTCGTCTCGTGTCCTGCCAGTCCACCCACGCCAAAAGCGTTCGCCATTCGCGCCGTCTGGCCGTCCGTACCGTATCTCCCAGCGCTCCAGCCAGCAGAGCAGCACGGGGTCCGTGCGGATAAAGAGCCAGTTTTGGAGAGCCGCTTTTGGAATCGGCACAGAAAGGGAAACGGGAGATCCGGCCGCCCTTTTTGGCCGATCGTTCTGCCGGCATATAGTACAACCCCATCTTTCCTCGGCGCGTCGCGCGCGTGAGGCCGAGAGAGCGGCAGTTCCAGGGAGGAGGGGAGGGGACGTTCTTGGATGGTCGTTGCAGCTCGGCCGGACAGCTTCGATCGATGGAGTTCTGGCCGGAGTTCTTGGCGACCAGCGGCGGGCACGAGTTCGTGGCGGGAGGCGTCGGCGGCATGGCCGGCGTGCTGGCCGGCCACCCGCTCGACACGCTCCGCATCCGCCTGCAGCAGCCGCCGCCGCCCGTCAGCCCCGGGATCACCGCCGCGCGGCTAGGGCGGCGACCGCCCTCCGCCGTCGCGCTGCTGCGTGGCATCGTCCGCGCCGAGGGCCCCTCCGCGCTCTACCGCGGCATGGCCGCGCCCCTAGCTTCCGTCGCCTTCCAGGTCAGCGAAATTTCCATGCCTCGTCGTGTGTTCCCAGTGTAAAATGTCTGACGCGATTAGACCATCGTACGTACGTGTGCGTTTCCAGGGGCTCGATCGTGGATTCTTTGGTTACGTCTTCCTTTTCCGATTAAAGTTTGCTTAAATGTCACTCTCAAGAAGAAAGTTTGTGCAAACAGGACCAACTAAATGAGCAAGTAAGCTACTATAGGACGGCGCTACATCGTAGATATGATCATCTCTTCCCCCACCCCTTGCTTTTGTCGCTCGAATGCCTCCTCTGCCTTTGCTTCTTTCTCTGTTTCCGTAAGATGGGCCTTCCACGTGTTTGCTTCAGTGTACTGTTGTTTCGCGTCACTCTCATTCTGGCTGTTCACATGGTTTGGCCGTATGGTCTGTGCAGTCGTTCTCCCCAGTAACGTACTATGCTGCCTTCATCTTTGTTCTGTAGTTGTAAAGCTGGCATCATGTCTTCTGTTGTTCTACAAGCCTGAGGATGGCAGTACGCTGGTGCATTTCACTTGAGAAATGTCACATTCTTCGGTCTACGATCTATCATCATCTATGAATCCACAAGACTACAATACATTTCTGGCTATCATCTCATATTATACCTTCCTGGACGTCACATTATATTCCCTGGACCAGGACTGTCTGGCACGCGCTCTGAACTTGAACACTGTAACTAAACAACGGCGATGCTGTTAGCTTTGCAGTAGAATCATATCAGAAACTGACTTCCGAATATTCTGTTGCAGAATGCAATGGTCTTCCAAGTCTACGCGATCCTATCTCGGTCGCTCGATCCACGGACGTCCACCTCCGTTCCCCCCTCCTACACAAGCGTGGCACTCGCCGGTGTCGGCACCGGAGCATTGCAGACGCTGATCTTATCCCCGGTCGAGCTCGTCAAGATCAGGCTGCAGCTGGAGGCCGAGGGGCTGAGGCACCGCGGTCCAGTGGACATGGCCCGGGACATCGTCCGGAGGGAGGGCATCCGCGGCATATACCGGGGGCTCGCGGTCACCGCGCTCCGGGACGCGCCGGCGCACGGCGTCTACTTCTGGACGTACGAGTACGCGCGGGAGCGGCTGCACCCGGGCTGCCGCCGCACGGCGCAGGAGAGCCTCTCGACGATGCTCGTGTCCGGCGGCCTCGCCGGCGTCGCCAGCTGGGTGTGCTGCTACCCGCTGGACGTGGTGAAGTCGCGGCTGCAGGCGCAGACGCAGACGCACCCGAGGTACCGCGGCGTCGTCGACTGCTTCCGGAAAAGCGTTAGGGAGGAAGGGTTCCCGGTGCTGTGGCGTGGCCTCGGCACGGCCGTCGCGCGGGCGTTCGTCGTCAACGGCGCCATCTTCTCGGCCTACGAGCTGGCCCTGCGGTTCTTGGTCCGCAACAACGGGGCAGACTATGCAGGTCATGGAGGAGAATTGAGCTGTCGAGATCATTGATGCGACTCCATCATCCCTTTCCAAGATTGGAGGTGCTCGCGACGCCATGCGCCCGGGTTGTTGTGTACTTGTGTTGTACATAGGCTAGTATTCATTGGAAGTGGCTATGGGGGTCATACAATTACAACAAGGTGTGATTGTCAGAGAGTGTTGTTCGTAGCTGCAGGTTTCACACAAATTTGCACTATAGGTGCCCTTCTTGATGACGACGATCAGTTCTCCTAATGCTCGGGGAAATTGTAGCATATATACAGCAAAACAATTCAACATCATGAGTCAGTGACCAGTTGCCGGAGCAATGAACTTCGATGAGAGTTCCTGTCTCACATGGTGTTATGTTGACCTTGTTCGCAGCAGATTTACTAAAACGAGGCACTTTTTTTCTTTCAAAAAAGGGGTGCGGATCCCCGCCTCTGCATCAAAATGATGCAAACAGCCAGCCGCATTTTATTAACAAGTTTCAGAAGTTATAAAGTTTACGTCTCACGGATCACTCAAAGTGGATACAAAGATTAGCCACTTGAACAAACAAACAAACCCTAAACATCGAATCTTCTAGGATGTTGCCACGCAGCCCGGCAGAAGATAACCCGGACGACCGTCATCATACGAGTACATGCTGTATCCATGACCACGCTAATCCACAGGAAGAAGAAATGACCACATATATGGATCCAATATATAGCCTTGTTGATAACCTGCAAATAATGAGTAGAAAATATTTTGTTAAATATAATATCATTGCGGCAGTTCCAAATTTCCCAAAGAATGGCCGCTACACCAATCCTAATTCGAGCTTTGGTACCCTTGTCTACCCCATTCAACCAGAACCCAAACATATTTGATACACTAGTTGGTGGGTAAATATTGAACGTAAAGTGCACTAGTCTCCAAATGTCTCTAGCGAACGTGCACGTAATAAACAGGTGCTTAACAGACTCATCTGCATCACAGAAAACACATTTCTTACACCCTGTCCAATATCGCTTAGCCAAGTTATCCTTAGTCAATAACTCTTTTCGATGAAGAAATCACAAAAAAAAAATCTTCAAAGGGATTTTTAATTTTCACAAGTATTTTCTCAAATATCTCGTGTGTCCATTAAGCAAACCCAAGTAATAAGACTTTACAGTAAACACACCATTGTTTGTCAAAAGCCATTTAAACCTATCTGGTTGATCTACAAGAGTGACTCGCATTAGTCTTTCAACTAGATGCAACCCAGTGGTTCCATTGTTTCCTATTAAGAATTCGCTACCAAATTAAGAACATCAGCCACCGTTGCATTTTTATTTCAAGCTATGGCATATAAATTAGGATATTCATTTGCTAATGAAATATGGTCTAACCATGTATCCTCCCAAAACCTAACTTGCTCACCGTTACCAAGAATGAATTCGCCTCTAGGAAAAAAAATCACTTAATTAACTTTCACTAAACCTTTCCAAAAAGGTGAGTCAAATGGTTTTGTTTGTACTTGTGATAACGTTTTACCACCTAAGTACTTATTGATTAACAGCTCTTGCCAAACTCCTTCTTCCTTTAACAACTTTTTACTTAATAGACATTTATTCTTAGTTTCTAAAACCGCAATACCAAGACCCCCTTGGTCCTTCAGTCTACACACAATATTCCATTTTGTTGACCTATATTTTCGCTTTAGCAGATCACTTTGCCAAAAAAAAATCGTGATCGATAAAAAAGAGGCACTTCTACTTGTTCTACTTGCATTATGTGAATCACTGCATTATGTGAGGCACTTCTACGTGTTCTACTAATTAGTGAATGCTACAGGCCTACAGTGTGCGAGTGATGCATGGAAATGCAGAATTATCATTTTCTCAAAAAAGAAGGAGATGCAGGTTTTTCTTAGTAGCTCTCACTGATAAGGAAAACGTGTTGTTTTCACCAGTTGTTTCGAAAGAGCGACAGGAGGAGAGCAAAACGGATTAGCTTTTCTACAGAGCACTTGTGGACGGTAAGGGAATCCATTTGGCTGCAATCTTGCACCACTTGTGGAAAATTCCTTTCGTTTATTACAGCCAAACATGTGTATATTCTGATTCCAGAAAGGATCAGGCGCTGATTTGAGGCCCCGGTCTCTCGGATCCGTGGAGAGAGGAGAACCCCAGGTATATGGACGATACAGTTGTGTTGAACATTACTCGTACGTCTTTGTCTTTTTTTTTTTTCTGAAACCAACAGCCCGAGGGCTTGGATACAAAGTCTACTCTCGCGGCAACATGTTGCTCAAAAATTTAGCCCCGGCCACACCACATAGGGCGGCACTACGATTAATGCTAGAAAAAATGACGGAAGGCATAGTTGATTTGTTGCGAAAAACTCTTGCATTTCGTTCATTCACAATCTCCCAAACGGTAAGAAGGAGCAAGGAGGAGAGGCCTTTGTGCAGTGGACCGCCGACGCTAGAGACTAGTGGGGTTTTTCCCATACCTCCGCCTAGGGCACGTGCCAGGGCTTTTCTCCGGAGCCTCAAGCAGCTCCGGCCATGCCCTACGGCGGTAGGCTGGCTGAAATCACGATCTGAGGTGAAGAAGACACATTATTTGGGCCAATTTTGCTTCCAAGACCATCCCTTTTGTCCTCTCTTGGGTTGTCCTTCTAGCGGGCCACGCCCTCCACCTCCCCTCACGCATGGCCTTGGGCCAAGTGCCCAGGCTTTAAACTTGGGCTAGCTCTGTCATTCAGAGAGAGAGCACCACCAAGCTCTCACCAAAGGGAAGTTGCTCCAAGTAGATAAGTCGAGGTTTTGCCAAGCCTAGCCACTCCTTTAAGCTACCCCAAATCCGGAGAGAATAGCGACATTTGAATATGAGATATGCCGCGGTCTCCGGCTCCTGCTTGCAAAGTTGGCATAGACCGCAATTTGGCCAACCCCTCCGTGTAAGACGGTCCGCCTTCCACACTCTATCTTGTAGGATTAACCAAGCGAAGAATTTGCATTTCGGAGGCGCCCAATTGTCCCAAACCGCCGGCTTCATGAATGAGGTAGGTTGCTCCTCAAATTGGGACATGTATGCCGAAGAGGTAGTGTAGAGCCCATTGTTGGCAAGCTTCCAAGAAATGGTGTCCATGGTGCCCTCATGAAGGTGGACCTCTTGAAACTTGCTCCAAAGGTCATAGAATTCGGAGATGTGGGTAACCGTTATACTATTTGACAAATTCAAGTTGCCCTCCCACGAATTTTGGTGCAAAACCTTATGGACCGAAACATTTTTGCGCTTGGTGATGGCAAAATGAGAGGGGGTGATGTCCTTTGGTTTGGCGCCATCAAGCCATGGCGCATGCCAAAATTTGGCGGTTTTCCCATCTCCGATAACCAAAGTAATAGAATTGTAGAAGAGGTTCATGTCGCCGTCATCGCAAGGGTGCCCAAGGCCGACCCAAGGTCGATGACGAACTCCATGAGTTAAAGCTTGTTCGGGCCTTCTAGAGATTAAAGTGGGCAATAGACTTTTTACCTGGTTGAATAATCAACTGATGCTATAATGGCAACATTAAATCGTTTTTCTGCACCACGGATCTAGATCAAGCTTTTCCTTTAGCAACTGTGCAAGCCCTCCCATGGATGGAGTGACTACACCCGGTTATTTGAAACTCAGGCATTGGGCAAAGCCCGAAGCCCGAAGCCCTCAAGTTTCAAATTATAGAACGGGTGGCATCTTAGAGCTGATTTTGTAGATGTAGTTGATGAAACCGAAGAGCTCTCGCATGATGAGACTAAGAGAATGAAAAATATTCTTAGTGAAATGAATATAATTTGGCTTAACGGAGAAATTAAGGCCAAACAAACATCGAGAGATAGAGACATTAAGGAAGGAGATAGAAACACTTCCTACTTTGATATTAGCTAATGAAAAGGAAGAGGAAAAGTTTAGTTCATTGCTTAGAAGGCCCTGATGGTAGTCACTGACAAAACAAGCATGTTAAGAATTGTTGTTGATTACTACAAAAAAAATATTTAAGAAAGAAGATAGAAATGGTTTCTCCCTAGCTGATAATTTTTCCAGTCTGATGTGGGCATACCCTCCGGGTACCCCACCATATGTATACCTGGTACGGCCCAGCCTGCAGCGCATCGGGTGGCTCGTATGAAGCCCACATGAGCAGCCCAATATGGAGGCCCATTGCCAAGGAGTATGTCCCAAGTTAAGCGTAGTCCATGGCGGTTTAGGCTTTCCTTACCTGTAAACCTGGTCGGTTGCGAACTTTCGAGACCCAGCCCTCCTATATAAAGGCTGGGAGGGCCGCCGATCTAGGAAACACTTTCATCTATACACCAAACCCTAGTGAGATCTCTCTCTCTCTCGCCAGGATCGCCATTGTAACACCTCAAGCAATACAAACTCACACAAGCAGAAGTAGGGTGTTACCCTCCGGGGGCCTGAACCTGGATAAATCCTTCTCCTTGTTCGCCGTCCGAATCTACCAGCGTCGTTTTCCTCCCTCATACGAAACCCTAGGTATCCTAACCATGGGATTTGACATGATAACCCCACGTCAATTGGCGCCGTCTTTGGGAAGTCCTGGCCCTGGACTCGTGGTTAATTTCGGCGGCTCCAACATCGATGATCTGCAATCCGCTGAGTCAGGGGAAACTGATCTACTTCGGCTCCCTAGGCTTCATCCCGCACCTGCCGGCCACGCGCCCGGTCTTCGCAGATCTTCATGCTGGCGTGGATCTGACCTTCGGCAATCTGCGATTCCACGTCAACCAGTGGAGCACGCTCCGCTTGACGAACTCGATTCGCCTTGCGGCGGCGGCACCTGCATCTCCATCGACAACGACGACAAGTCCTTCACCGACCATCGCCAGCTCCTCAGGCGAGGCTGAGCCAGCCATCGAGTCATCATATTGCGTCGACTGCGGCACGCACCACATGGCGGCCGTCATCAGCTCCGTCGATTCAGGCGACGCTTCCGATCAAGAAAGCTGCCACAACAGCGGGCAGCCAACCCAGCGTGCCATCCCTGCCCAAGTCTACATGGCGAACGAGGGTGATAAGCAGGGCGAAGTCGACAAGGACGACAACCCGATCAACTCTACGACGGGCGATCGCAATGGTCAACCGACTTATACTTACACGATCACCTGGCAAGACAGTCGCACTCAGGTCCACATCACCGTGGCCATGGCCGCTAAGGCCATAAAAGCCATACGCGATCGCGTCCCCATGCCGGAGGACTCTACACGCGAAGAGATGTTAGCTTACCATCACGTCCTGTGGCAGGAGGCCCAGCGGGTACGGCGAGATCAAGCAGTACTCGATGAGCGCAAGAAGGGTGTAGATGAATCGAGTGTGCATCGGGCGGGATTGTCTGTCGAGTCATCCGGCACATGCCCGCAACTCGAGGCTACCAACACCATCGCTCTCGGCTGCTTCGCATGCTCGAATATGAAAGGAACATGACGACTCACAGCCTGGAGAATTCCTTCATGACGATGGATGAGGAAGGCCTTCCCATCCCCAAGACACCTGCTGCTGCCATCCTGGCGGCTACCACATACCTGATGACAATGCAACCACCTGAAAGCGAACCTCGAGCGGCACTGCATTGCCAGCAGATCAAAGGGCTAAACATGGTGAGAGCCACACTCATACCTGAGGCCCCCAAAGCAACTGCGACCGTAGCACACGGAACCAACAAAACACCTCCCTGGCGTGAAGATTCACCACGACACAACCGCAGCCCACGACAAGAGCTTCGGACCCGGGACACGCGCGATCGCCATTGCGAGGAACCCTTTGGTGACGCACGCAACATCATCATGAAGCGCACAATCGAAAAATCTCGCGCATGACGCCAAGCTCGCGAGGTCAGCCCCGAGGACTCCTACTTCAACGGAGAAGTCGAGGCACGCGGAGTGCACTGCTTCACCCGCCGCGTTTGCGAGTCCCAGATGCCGAGGGGATTCAAGCTTACCTCCGAGTCTCCCAAGTACGATGGCCTACAAGAACCATCGGCTTGGCTGGAGGATTACATGACGACAGTCAAGTGCCAGAGAGGTACATCGACTACAGCAATGCAATACCTGCAGTTGATGCTCACGGGTTCGGCTCGCGCCTGGCTGAAAGTCCTTCTGTCAGATAGCAGTGGGTTTAGGCCTTAACCTCTAAGGCCGGCATCACTTTTCGACCCACGACGTTCAAGACTCCCCGCCAGCTGCTCTATTCCAGAAGCGTCTCAAACGTATCTATAATTTTTGATTGTTCCATGCTTGTTTTATATCAATGCTACATGTTTTTATTATAATTTTATATCATTTTAGGGCATTTTTCAAGACTAACCTATTAACAAGACGCCCAGTGCCAGTTCATGTTTTCTGCTGTCTATTTGTTTAAGAAAAGTTATGAAGTAAATATTCTCCAACAGACCTGAAAATTCACGGAGATCATTTTTATCAAGGAATAAACACGGAGTCCAAAAATCAGCCGAAGGGACCCACCTGGTGGAGCAAGCGACCCTAGGGCCCGCGCCCCAAGGCCACCTGGACCACTAGGTGGGCTCCACGCGCCGCCACTTCGCCTATATATTCTTCTTCGTCCAGAAACCCTCGGGCGCCCAATAATTTCCACGGTACGTACCCGAGGCCGCCATCAACTCGAAACCCTATTTGGGAGGGTTCTGAATCTCTTCCAGGCACCCTGCCGGAGGGACAGATCATCACCAGATGTCCCGACATCGTCATGCCTGCCTCCGGAGTGATGCGTGAGTAGTTCTTCCTTGGACTACGGGTCCATAGCAGTAGCTAGATGGTTGTCTCTTCTGCTTGTGCTACCATGTTCAGATGTTGTGAGCTGCCTAACATGATCAAGATCACTATTTTGTAATGCTACATGTTGTGTTTGCCGGGATCCGATGAATTGTGAAATTATGATCAGATTGTTCATCTACTTGTTATCATATTTATGTTTTATTTAAGATCTTGCATGCTTTCTGATCCATGTGGTTACTCTGGCCAAGTGATTGTATGTATCCCTCATCCCTCGTTCCTTTCTTGTCGTCGCCCAAGGGATCAGCCGGGCAAAGCCTGGCAAGCGGCTGCGTCGGGGTTTCTTCGTCCCTCGCGTGGGGAGGTCTGCGCGGGCAGACGATATCAGGCTAGAACGGGGCTCAGCCGCTAAGCCTCGGCATGGTGGCGATCTGGCGCCGGGGAGCTGTGACGCATGATGGCGGGAGGGTGGCGACGGCAAGGGAAAGCTCCCTGGTCGGCCGGCGACGGTGGTTGCATCCATGGCCGGAGGGTTAGCGGATGGTGACGGCCGTAGATCTGATCCCCGCTCAGATCTCTCATGGGTTGGCCCTTGCCTGCTAGCCGTGCATGGAGGGGTCAGTGAGGGGCGGCCGGAGGTCCTCTGCCGAGGTCCCGGTGGCGATGTGCGTGTCACGATGCGGCTCCACGCGGATCCAGCCAGTTGTAGGGTCGGGTGGCGTGACTGCCGATGAAAATCGCGCCGACTTCGGTCATGGCGGACGATGGCAGCGTCTTTGACGTCGTTTCGTTGTCAAGGCATCGTCGTTGCAGGTTGCGTCACCTCACTCGGGCTGCTCCATGGGAAACCCTAGATCTGGATCTCCCAGATCGGATGATGGTGGCGCCTTCAGTGTCGCTCTTGCACACGGGGGCATAGTTTTGGAGCATACGCTGGCCGGAGGGACCTGAAGGTGGAAGTGGTGTTTCATCTACTGCAACGACGACGGCGGGTCTCGGCGACGTGGCGCTGCGGTGTCTCGTCGATGGACGCGCAAGGCGGTTGCGCTGTCTGGCATCGTGGCGGCATCGACGACAGGCCTAGTAAAGTCATTGCATTGATCACTTCTGAAGATGGATCGGTGGAAGAGGGCAGCGGCGGAGAATCAGCGTGGACACGTGTCGCGCGTCGGGTGTTTGCTGAACCGGTTTATGCTTCCGGCTAGCCGTTGGGTGGCTTTTTTGAGTCCTCCGATTTTAGATGATGTGCGTAGGTGTGTGAGGTGAGAGCACTTGGTTCCGATCAGGTCCACTCACTTCATCAAACTTGTAGGTGTAGAAAGTTATCGCCTGGACGGTGACTTCCGGCTGATTGGTCTATTCTTTGTAAGGTATGGTGGTTTCTTTTTTCAATTATTAATAAGAAAAAAACACGACGTGCATCATTTTGATGCAGAGGCAGGGCGGTTCACCCTCTATTTAGAAAAAAAACAAATTTCTATCCTGAAAGGTATAGTGTTATTTTTATACATTTCTTCCAGATATTATTTTATCATTTTACTTAATTAGTTAATATAGTTAGATAATCTCTTATTGAAATCGTAAGTGTGCAGTCCTTACAAAATATTGTTTAGTGGGAAACTTGGAAATTCCATCAATATGACAAGGGGTTATACGTAGCAATTAAAGGGAAAGTAGCAGGGAGATAAGGTAGAAATTTAAAGGGAAATTAGCAATGTTATACCATTATCTATGTTTGTCATATATAAATTGTAATTATCGATCGGTTGAAATTTCCGACTCTCACATAGTGGGTCATTATTCAAAGGGTTTTCATATATAGGTAAACTCGATGATTGGATTTTTTGTAAAATTTCTTGTGCAGGATATTTGCTTTGAATGATTATCCTTTGATGTTGTTACAAGGTTCCTTTTCATTACATTATTTGATAGGAAACTTTCCATCCTACTTAGCCTCTTCAAGAAGTTGATTTGTCTCTATACGGTTAAATCAAACAAATTTATGTAAAACAAAATCATGTAGGTACTAACTCGACACGACATTCTCACAATGTATTTTCTAATTCGATGCACAAAATGACCAATATGAATAGAGATGCAGATCCACATGGAGGAGCACACGATAAATGATCTACCATAGGTTACCGAGAAAAATAGTTCATGAATTTAGATTTGTGTAAAAGAATGTTTAATTTTTTTATTTATGTAGTTATATAATATGGACGGAGCCAGATGAGTACATGCATGGGTGTACAAATGTACACCATTATTTTTGGCAAAAGTTTGTATATCCATGTGTTCATGTATAGAGCAATGTACCCCATCGCTTATACGCCGGCTTCGCCACTGTTATATAACATATACTGAAATCAACGGTCAAAGCTACACCTTCAGCAATGTAATTTACATATAAAGTATGTGTATATTAGAATGAACAGAATAAATAAGAGAAACAAATATGTGGACAATAAAAATAAATAATTATCACTTCTAAAACGATATGGGTATAAATAAGCGGTCATGTACAAATTAGTGATCCGATAGGATTGTAAAGATTATTGTGAGCACATGCAGTAAGTTGACGTCTCATTCAAACAGTGTACCATTTAATTCTCTTATTTAACTTCACTAATTTACATGGTACTATGTGCCATCTAAAAAGTCGTGTAGTCATTGCTACGTCTCACACAAAATATAACTAAGAGAGAGAGAGAGAGAGTAGAACACCATGATTGAAGTGCGGACGATAGTAGGAAGAGAGTAAAAATATATCGAAATAATAGTACTTGGGTTTCAAAATAGAGTACGTTCAAGAATATATAGTAATAATAGTATGTTTTTTTTTTGCAAATCCCATAACTGCCACAAATTAAAACGATTCAAAATATTACCCATGCATGAACCTAACATGATATTTGTGGCACCTACAGAATCCTATGATTTACAATTACATGTTTCCAAAATCTTTAAACCATAAATTTATTTCGTGAACATACTTAACACACTAAAGACGATGCACCCGCATTTGCGAGGGCCACCAAAGAAAGTAAAATATCAATTTTGGGATTCAGAACTTTTAATGGGCCGTGTCAGATGCCGACTTTGTGGAAGCCCTTCAGGCGTGAGTGCCCTATTTGACGCGCTGTGAGGAAAAGAGCACCCATCTATTCAGTTTGGAAGCCTTTTCAACTGCTAACCCATCATTCTCTGCATGGGCCGGTAGTTAGTTTCCTAAGCAATGCCCAGAGAAAATTTGGGTCCCTCCCTTCCTTTCGTCAGCAGTTTCAACCCAAAGACACTCCCAATTAATCTGCAATGACCCCGATCGAGTAATCCTAGGCATTGGCAGTGCCTGCTCCATAGTGCCAAGTCACAAGTGACTGTAAGTACAGAAGGCACGATAATCTGCTATCGCACAATAGGATAGCAGATGACAGTTTGTCAATCTCTGAATACAAAGGGTTGCCGATTTGATACATCTTCTCCGCAAGCTCTCGCGATCTCTGAATACTCAATCATTCCGACTCTACTGGTGTCTGGTGACGATGCAGAGCAATGCTCGCAAACATCTCAGTGTTCGTGAAACGTACACCCCGCCCGGCCACCACCACCACCACTAGCAACGGTGATCCGGCGACGTGACTGACGCATCTCGGGACACTTGCTGATGAAATGATTAGTGTCTGAAATGAATTCTGACGCACCCACACGGATGTCGCAGGGAACCGGCCGGCCGCCAGAACGCGACAATTGACATATTGAGCTCCTAAAAATGGCTTTATTGACACGAAGTCACGATCCGCAAAGGGTTCATGATCTTTTCTTTCAGGTGACGCTGGCGGGCGGTGCTGGCCCTTTTTCATCATTCCAGGTGCTGCGATCGCATCAACATCAACCGCCCGACCATCCCGGCCCCCGGCCGAGACGGACGCACTCACGCGCGCATACAATAACGCCGCCCCGGTGATCTGGAATTCAGGACACACCATGCCAATCGGTGGGATTTCCATTGCACTCGCTGCTGGCCACTACTACTGCTGCCCTGGATCTGCATGTAGGGTTTCTCCTCCGTGTGCTTGGAATCTTACCGGAATCTAACTGAGATGGTTGCTGTCTAATGGCCAGTGATCTCTCTGCTGCATCATTGCTTCATCAGAACCAATCAACTTGTAGGTCGTAGCTGATGTAGCACTCCAGCATTGCAGCAACCAGGGGCAATGGTAGTTGCTGGATACTACTTCCCTCCGTTCCAAATTAATTGACTTCCATTTGTCCACACATGGATGTATCTAGACATGTTACACGTATAGATACATCCACATGTGGACAAATGGAAGTCAATTAATTTGGAACGGAGGGAGTACATCACAGGCATCGCCGCACCCCGCACCGGCCGGTCAAACGCACGCACATCACAGAACAGTCTTTTCAGAATCAAGCCGTGGGTAAATTATATCGCCGGTGCTTCCTCCAGCAGGTTACTGGAATGATTAGTGCGTGAAGACGCACAACCATTTTTTCCTTGAGATTGTGCACAACTTTTTTAACCGCGCGTGATTGATCAATTGAATACATGTAAAGCTGCGACGTAACCTGCGGCTAGACATGCACGCGCGCGCACGTTGTGCTTTTAACCCTGCACACAGCGAACCAAGCTTAAGCTATCTGGCACCCAGGCATATCAGGATTCAGGATGTGGGCATGGTCATGCAAGCAGCTACCTTGGCCTGCACTACTGATGTGGAAATCGTTCTCCAGGACCAGGCAACTCCGAGGCCCTCATCATTATCTGATGCGCCAAACGCAGAGGAAAAGGTGAAAGAAATGACAAAGCTCCATCCAGCACACACATGACATGAAACGAAGAACCTCACTAGTACGTGTTCTTTTGTCCATCCTGGATGGATGTGCACATCGTTGCACCTGCATCGATCAGGCCGTCGGATCGCGCGAGGTGGACGCCGGAGAGCACAAGTGTCGTCCGTGCGCGCCACCGGCGGTGGCAATGTCAGGTCGGCGCGTTCCCGCCTCGGTTGCATCGCGTTGCCGGTGCCGTTCCCTCATTTCCCTCTTCTCCCGGCCGCGCGCTAGCTGTACATGCATGTCATCACGCTGCTCGGGACCGCGCACTACGCATGATATCGATCGGCATGCAACTTGCCCCCATGCACGATCGATGCTTCTTTGCTCAATCATTCGAGCTCCGATTCTTACATAAATGGATATAGATTCCGGAGAGCTTCGTACTCTCGCCCGGGTCAATCATTCGGCAACTTTGCCAGGTGGGTGGGATGGCTTCGTTCTCACCCGGCTGGCCGGCTCCAGTTGCTCACCTCCTCCCACCCAGATAGCGATGGCGCAGGTCAACTTTTAACTTACACTAGCTTGGTCGAATTCATTCTGATCCCTTCATGGAAATGCAGCTCGTTGTCACTTCAGAATCCAGTGTTCATGTTTGCCCATTCCTTCTCCTAGTGCCAATCTAAATCCTGGATGTATTCCTGAAAGCTACTAGCTAGCAAGCATGCAAGTATGTGTACAGGAGCTACACACTTCTCGGATATTCCACTCTTGATTGGATTCGTTGGTCAAGTTGATAGTGATAAGAATATAAGATCCTCTGAGAATTAGAATATAAGATGGCTGCCAATGGTGCGTGCCTCCCCAAAATTAAGTTTGTCAGACAGAGTCGACTTGGGTTCCAACTTTGTTCCAGCAGCTTTGCACAAGTAGCAGGTGTGGCCGACCACATCCTCAGTCTTTCAAGGATCGGTTTTGTTATTTCTGAGGTGAATGAGAAATAACTATTTTCTAATTGTAGCTGAGTCCGTGCTCAGAAAAAACCAATCTGAAGTATCCAATTATATAGTGTTATCCCTTTTTTCAAGAACATGCAAGAATGCATGTCATGGCATTAAGAAGAAGAAGGTGTTACAATGTTGTGATACACAGTAACACACGCCGCGCTGTCTAAAATAGCCTGCCTAGACTACGCCTACTCCTCTCTACTGCCTGCACTTCGTCTAGCCTGATATATTGTTATCCTTAAGGTTAAACAACTTTAAATTAGAAAAATTCGAATAAGAAAAATCATTTTTTACAAAAGTATCAGATATAATAAGCATAAATAAATAACAAATATAAATATTCTTTTGTTTAGTCTATTGGCTACTTGCATGTGCAAACACACAATTTTGTTCATTTTTCCATATGAGAAAAACTTGCCATCGTAAAAAAAAACTTGCATCCATCTTCGATTCTTCATGCAAGATTAGATGGTTGAAAAATCAATTAGGTTTTTATAAAATAAGTAATCGCCCTAGCTTTTTTTTAACAAAACGGGCAACATTGCCTCATTTATTTTAAAAGAAGAAGATAATTGTCTGGTTAATTAGCGGGAAGCCGGCCGAAAACCGATACAGACACCCTCGCCGACCGTCATGCAACACGACCGTCTCGAGGGCACACACAACCAACCTGGCTACCAACACAAACGGAGGACCGTCGTCGAGGTTGCCCACCGGTGTCATCGTCATCACTCCTCCTCGAGTGAGCGACTCCGACTTTACCGAAAAACGACCATCTAAGAAGCCATCGCCGCAACAGCCTCGTGAAGATTTAGCAGGCAAGGTTAAATAGTACTACTCCCTACGGCCATTACAAGTGGCGTTTTACAAAAAAAGTACAGTCAAAACTTTTTAAAACTTAAACTATCATAGAATCGATGAGAAAAGCATTCATCAGTCTCCTATTTCACTCATATGCAGGCGATATGGGGTGCTAAAAACCCTAGAAGCAGAGGAGACAACGTAAGCACCATCTCTAGTGGGTCATTTTTATTATGATATATGGAGTGCAATGTTGCATAAATAAAAAAATTCTTACCACACATCACTATGATCTATGCTTACAGATTAGGTCATGATTTACCACTACAAACACAGGTCTAGAACATGATGTAGCATGTCACAGAAGTGCAGTTCAACTCGTCTAATCCCTCAAACAGCTTGCGAATACGACGAACACTTCGTCGAGCCTCACATGTGTAACGCCTCTATAATATCCACACGTTCAGCTCGGAACATTGGGCGTCAAATTGCTAGATCCATTCACACAACTTAAGCTGATGGTAGATAATGTTTCCAACATTTGGAATCGTGGCTTGACCTTTTCGGTTGTGTCGCCTCCACCTTATATAGGCATATGCTTGGTCGCCCAATAATTGTGTCCTGATCAGACCCTCAAGATTTTTTTGGATCAGATTGACTCTTATCCCAATGTCACTCGTGTCCAACCCAATTGGCCAGTTTCAGTCAGATTTCATCTAACCGGTTCCATTCCCCTTAAATGTGTGACATATACATGACCTCTTGGACACGACTTAATTAACTTACCAGAGAACACGTCTATCTTAAGACGATAGTTGGTAACGGCTCCTAGCCGAATGTGTCAAATCCCGAGTGACGTTAAGTCAATCCGACGACTCTTGATAACGTGTAATATGTCTATTCCCTTTGCCTCACAGATACGGTGTCTATATCCGTCGTGTGTTTGACATCCTTATGGTAGCTCGAAGTCTTATCGATCCTATCATACATATTTGATCTCTTATCTGAGTTAACTGTTAATTCAAGTCGCACGGCCATGTTTTTTTAGTTTGATCACTTGAGAGGGCCGAGAGAATATCTTTGCTAGTGGAGAGGAAAATCCCATCTTGGTCAACTACGTCACAAATTTTTCTTCCCGGCAAATCCGAAGTTTACTTTTGTAACTTGCTAGTTGAGGAGTAGCATTTGATAGACACTAATTAACTCAATCCACAACTCGGCGCATGCGAGGAATTAAGGTCTAAAAACATGGAATATACCTTCTATTTGGGACGATAGGATATTTGGTGTCCCTACAACGCGATCTACGATTATTAGGCTAGAGCTAGCTTGGTGCAACCATTGTGGATAGGGCCCCCTTGTGGATATGTCCCGAAATAGCTTGCGATGTCAAAGTCCTATTTTCGGGAGCGCAAGATGATGCATTTAAATTGACATATTTATTTCTTTTTCTAACGTGCTATGATGGCCATGTCTTGAATGAAATTTGTAAGTACACAAGATATAACATAATGCACGATTTTTTAACTTTTTGTAAACTCAGACCAATCACATCTAAATATTTATAAAGCGAATACAATGATTTCCCCGTACATTAATTAAGAACAAGATTGTTGCTTAGTTAACTATGAAAATCAGACAAACAACAATATAATAAGGGCCCAGACCACCCCAGATACTGAAAGACACAAGGCCAAACCATGTTTCACAAACAACATGCCAAATGCTAGCCACACAAACACATACCAAAGGAAGTCCCCGCTCACCCGAACAAGTCGCTTTCTGCCACATCCGGAATGAAGAAGTCATGGCTACAATGCAAGAAACAAACTCGGGATTCTTTTCCGCATAGGTGAAGAGGCATGCACTCCACATATCACTACATCGATTTCATCATCCGACACGATGACGGCCAACATAGGAGGTAACCTCTTGGCCCACACGACATGAGCTTAGTCCTCTCGAAGCTTCCTAACACTCATAATTTTATCCTCGATATCTGCCTCTCTGGCATGCCCTGCACACCCAGCTGACAACGTGTCACGGGGCCACTGCCCTTACAAACATAACATTGCTTGCTATGACGCTCAAATTATGCATGACCCAGCTCATGTCGCCCAGCTGAATAGGGCAACTACTAGCGTACCATCACCGTCACGCCACCTTCGGTATCACCATCCCGAGGGACTGTCCAACTATCCCCATTGTGACACATCAACCGAGCCGACAACACTTCCACCCCACCTCTTGAAGATCCCCGCGCAACCCACATCCTTGCCTCATGGATATGCCGCCACACCTATGACTTAGGCCGCCACCTCGGCACACAGAGAACCAAAAAACCCGGAGTTTGGGTTTTCATTGAGAGAGCCCAAGCACCTCATGAAGGTAGAGGAAAAGGAGATCCGAGACAACACATATAAGGAGGAAACGACACCCACAAGCATTGGCATTTCCAAAATGCTTTCATTTGAGTTCCGCATCTCCCATTGACATGCTTGTTGATGTAGAGCACCTGAAGAATCCAGACCACTGGAACAAAACCTGCTGCGTAAGCGCTCCCCTCCAGAATTGGCATACCTCTCCTCACAATGATCCACCGTAGATCCCCATGCCACAAAAGTGTGGGTACTGCAAGCGTATGATCCAAGCAGATCGCACTGGATCCACCCTCCACAGTCACATCTCAGTTATAGTTAGATTCAGGGTTGTCGCCTGGTATCCTCGTCCTGCTTCCCACAACCACAACCGATCCCGCCATATCCATTTAGCCCCTGATAACCCCCAAGTGTATGTGATCGTTTGTAGCCTTTTCGATAAGCAAGAGTGTTGAATCCAACGAGGAGTTAAAGGTAGGATTAATAACTCTCTCAAGTTCTATCAACCACTGATACAACTATAAGCACACCGAACGTTTGCTTCATCTAGAAAAAAAAACTAGAACAATTTTGAGGGTATAAGGATATGTTTGCAAGATAATAAAGAACAAGAAAATAAATTTTAGTTGTTGCAGCAACAAAAAAATATAAAATAAAAGAACCTTGCGAGGACGAAGCCTGAAGACCTTGCGGCAGCCGTCAAGACGTAGGAGTGGGGCTCCATACACGGTGCACTGAAGCCGACATCTTCAAAGCAAGACTTTTGTGAAGTTGTACATCAAGCGTACTAAAACAGAGAAAAACTGGCGGCCGTCTAGTCGCCGACGGCGCAGCCAGATTCACCTTGCTTTTTTTTCCTCTAGCTCTCATTAGAAACGGTTGTAAGTTAATCTCCGTACCTGATGTAACAAATTTAACCAACGGTTACATATTATGACCTTTGAGCATATAAGCATAACGGTGCAAAACTCGGTCGCAATTAAGGCCCTTCACATCAGTGACGAGGCTCAGGCAATGTAGCGTCTTTCCGTCGCCGATGAGAGTTTTGACCCCTATCCATAAATTCGTTCTGTACTAATGACAAGTGAGTTATTGATGTACATGCTTTCAGCTCGGATGTACAAAATTTTCAAAGAAATCTAGGATAGACAAAGCATATGTTTGAGGCTTATCCTGGTAGTTTTGCTTCTGTGCCTTCTCTTCAGCTCGTACTTCTTTTATTTCTGAAGTTGCATGCAGACCGTAGTGAAAAACAAAAGGATTGATGGTGGAGGTGTCAGCTATGTGGCCCCCTTCGGATATCATGGTGTCTAAAATGACAAGGTATATTTAAAAGCGTATGCACTGCATAAAGATTTTTTTTTTCCTAAGTCCACAAGTTGCCGAGTTGAACATCTCCAAAACTAAAATGGCACCTAATACTAGAATGTACAACTACCCAGTTTTCGTTGGATGAAGAATTAACCGTCAGAATCACCCAATTAGAAAAGATTTTCCGAACAATCTTTTCTTTCAGGGCAAATATTATAGATCACGGAATCATTACACAACAACTAGAAACTGAGAGAAAACAATAAACAGAGTAAAACCACAAAGCTACCTCCTAAAACTAAAGCAAAGAGTCCTTAGAAGCGTTGGTCTCTTGTTTTTCGATTAGCTCGTATCTTCTCTGCCTTGCCAGTGTAGCAGCGGCAGAAAGAAAGGAACAACATGACTATGTTCACCCAAAAACAGATATTTGAATTTCTGTCAAGGTATTTGAACAAGCAATAAGCACCCTCCTGTGTGGCGAGATCAAATAATCATTGAAGGAGTAAAAATATCAACCACTTATGATATTATACTTAAGAGCTCTATACTTCAAGGTTATATGAACATATATAAAAGAAAGAGCGACACACATCACAATGCAGCGTATGTATCTTTTCATAGGTTTACTAATCTTTGGTGCTTCCCACTCACACATGTACGTACTATACCGGTTCACGAAAGGAATTTTAAAAATGGAAAAAGGCAATTATTGGAACAGGTATTTCACATGAAAATAACTACAGGAAAAAAGACCTTCATTGTTTCTTATTCTATCTCGCACAACAATCAAAATAATTATAGCGCCGAAGACTTGTTTTTAAGATAAACGAAAAAATAAAAAAATCCAAATTTTTCTATCGAGATAGTCAATCAACATAATAGTTTATATAATGTAGTACACATAAAACTAGACTTGAAACATAAGTTTTGTGTTAACAAAAATAAATAATTGGAAGGTACCCCATAAAATAGTTACTCACCGACAAATTGTATATCAGTATGAGTAACTGGTTTATAACACTAATAATGTACTACAAAAATAACACAATTAAGTCTGACATACTGAAGTTAACAACTGAGATAATAATCTTGCATGCAATGTTCTGAATAGAAAGACAAGACATGACATAAAAAAATAAGTCCAATGCTTGTTTATAAATATCACAAGATCTCCCTTTGCTTACAATTAAAATTAATGAGAAAAAAATCTACAATAGAATATACCTATAACTTTTCTATAAAGAAACAAAAATAACCTCTAATAAATAACTATTCTCTCTCAGTTTCGAGTTCTCACAATTTTTCCACTCCTCTAAATCTAGCAAAAAAATTGGATATGTACACATGAGAAAAATTGAAACACGCTAGCCTGATCTAGTTAAATATATATGCATCTACTGATAGATAATCCTACTTTTTGTTTCGTGCATTCTATAAGTCGGACAAAATGTAAACCAGACTAGTACGTGTGTCAATAATTCGATCAAACATGGCGAGCGGCTCTTCGATTCGACATATTTTCTCTCACGTCTTCCATACGCAATCACGCCATTGTTGTACAATGTCCTCGGAGATATTCATGGCATCTATGGATACCCCTAAAATTCCACGCCTTGAGAACCCAACAGCGTATAGGCCATTTTTGCCTTTCCACTCTTTTGATTTTTTCGGGAATCCATCTTTATCTGAGAAAAAATCATTTTCCTGTGTATACGAGGCAAAATAATTTTATTATGGTTTATTTAAATATAAATTTGAATAGGTGAGTAGGTTATGTGTATACCTTCAGCCAATAAGGTACATTACTTCTATAACCGGTGGCAAGGATAACAACATCGAAGTTCTCAATTCTTCCGTCAATAAACTCCACGTCGTGATCATGAAAACGCCGCATCGCAGGGAAAACCTTTATCAAAGAAAAATTAGGATTCTAAAGAGTTTATGGGAGTAGACATAACTAAATTATTAGTAATAAGAAAACATGGAATTACCTGTATATTCCCAGATTTAATCCTGGCTATGGTTCCGACGTCGAGTACTGGTGTTTTTCCAGACACGGCCTTGAGCTCCATTGGGCCAAGGTTGGGTCGAGCGATGCCAAGGCGAGCTGTATCACCTATAATGAGGCGTGCCATCATGAGGAGAATCCGATCCACTGTCTGTACATGGAACCACCTGAGAAGCCACATAGACATCCCAAAAGTTGATCGCCCTAACATCTCTCTGGGTAGTACATGCACCTACAAACAAAATATATTTTATGACACATTGGTACAGAAATCCTTACTTAAATATAGTAATTTGGTACCACAAATGAAGAGCGAAAGAGGAAACAAATTAAATTGACCGTTATTTTAGTTTTGTTCGTGAGACGGACATATATTAGTTAAATGAAGGAAGTCACATAAGAAATGTAAGGCTTGGGCCAAAAATAAGAATTATGACTTGCTGATATCTCATAAGGGCTTAAAAAGGTCCGCGTAGGCAAAGTGTGCTCTCCTACAAATATGGTCACTTCAAATTATTTCCACTATTCATGATTGATGTGTTCACATTCGAATGAGAAACAACGAAATGACAAAATCTGTACAATACATAGATTATACAGAGTCTATTCTCAAAAAGGTCAGGTGACAGGTCAATAGAAGAGGCCTCATAATAGTAGTACTATAAACTACTAAGTTAGTGCTCATGTTTTAGGATATACAAAATTGAGAATAAAAATAACAAAAGCAACTGTATGGCCTAAGAGGTTAACTTAAAAATGTTTATGCAATTGTGTAATGTGATGGAAACCTAGCTGGATATATTTGTCTTACTTGAAAATCTCAAAATCATATGCCACGGCACAACCTGTCTAAGTGCCATTTACTTAGAAAAGAGAGTCATATTAACTTATACCTTGATATTCTAGAAAGCTAAAATATCCGTGGGATCACCTAACGATGCTAAATTAGATAAACAACATATTATATTTCATAATCTAGAGAAACGTGAAAAATGAGAAATGGCCTTATAAAAAGTAAAGTAGATTATAATTTGTACTGTACTACTTAATTAATTGCAGAAAAATTCTCACCGTGTCACGGACAACCATGGACGCACGCGCATTGTGGTTGGAGAGATCGAGAGACACCTCCATTCCAGAGTTGCCACAGCCGACGACAAGCACGCGCTTGTCAGCATAGCCTTCGCCGCTGCGGTAGTCGCTGGAGTGCATGAGTTGCCCCTTGAATCTTCCGCTACCCTCGATCTCTGGAACCGCCGGCTCGGCGTTCTCTCCTGTGGCCACTACCAGGCAGTTGCAGCGGTACATAGTTACACCACCGCCGAGCGTTGCCTGCTCACCGCCGCTTGCCGGCGAGACGACCTCCTTTGTTTTAACCCACCAGAAGCCTCCATTGAATTCAGCGCTAACAACTGCGTTCCGGAACTGGGGCCGGACATCGAACCTCGTTGCGTAGGCCTCCAGATACTCGAGAAACTGCTCCCTTGTCGGGTAAGTGGGGAAGCTTGGCGGGAAGGGCATGAGGGGCAGCTCGCAAAACCTCTTGGGGAGATGGAGACATAGCCTGTCGTAGGTGCGGTGCCGCCATAGTGAACCGATGCAGCTGCATCGCTCGAGCAGCACGTACGGCACTCCAGCCAGACCGAGCAGCGCCGCCGTGGCCAAGCCGGCCGGCCCTGCACCAACGATCACCACCAGCGTCGTGATGGTGTTGACGGGGATGCCGGTGGCCGGCGGCGCCTGGGGGTTGCAGTACAAGGGGTCATGTGACCTCTTTCCCTCGGTCTCGGAGAAACAATCCATGTCGTGTGGGGATGCCGGCTAATGGCTGCTGCTGTGTACTGTGTTGAAAAGGAGAGGATTGGGATATATATGGATCATTGCAGCATCGGACTTATTTCTCATCTGAGAAGAAGCATGCAGTGGCCGATGCCATGGAGAGGTGGGGAGGGTGGGTAGCGAAGGGGTTGTTCCTGATTTAGAACCCGGATGGAATCTTGGGCGGATATGCAACCAGTATCTCCCCTCCCGGCTAGTCTCCGGCTCCCGAAAAGTAGGGAGTGGTGGGTGTGTTCAACGGCATTTCGATCTTGGATTGGTATATCTCTTGTGGATATGCATGCATGTCGCTGGGACGGGATCGCGAGTTGCAGGTTAGCCTAGCAGTCAGCACCTGACCACGGTCGATGTTAGATTCATATGGAGGCTGCGCACATAGCTAGGATGTTGGGGGTTGTTCGGATAAGCACGGGCATGTAGCTAGGTATGGATCAGCGATCCTTGGTGGTCGTGGATCAGCACGAGACCAGGAGAAGTTAGAGGGGGAGCTGAGGTTTCGGCGGTTTGCCAGGCGACGATCGGGGGAGGGAGAAGAGAGATGAGAAGACAGAGGAGGCCTGCGATCCAGGAAGCGTTATATTCGGTTCCTTTGTTTGTTCGTTTTGGCTCGGCACGACCTTTGATATCGACTACGGATGCAGGCGGAGGCGGATTCCGCTCGGCCGCTACGTCCGCGCCGCTCCGAACGCCTAAACGGCTCGATGGACAATTAGTTATTTACGGACGAGGTTGACGGCGACGGACGCGCCGTGGACCTGTCCGCCTGCATGCTTAATATCGACGTCTACCGTTAGTGGTTCCCGTGTCCACTGCTTTTCCATCCCTATGATTGTTTTGGTACTTGTGTTCGCAACCGCGATGGGATGGATCATGGATGACCCTGTTTATGTGTGCAACAACTCTGGACATTCTCAGGCACCTGAGGATTAGCAAATCCGTTGTTTTAAACAAACCCTGATTAGATGCGGTTGTTGCGCTATGATCTGTTTGATTTAGTTACCGCATATATCGTTCGGGGTGGATCATGATTCAAAGGATTCGTTCGTCGCCCCGTTCTATCCAATCGAGTTTCCAGGGGAATATTCGAGTTCATTGGATAAGGATTAATAACCATATGTAACAAAACACGCCATGCTTTGTTTTTCCCCTGAAAAACGAACTTCTGCTCGCCAAACTGAACAACATGTATAGCTCGCAAAAAACAACTACACACGTACGGAGTACCAAGTCCCACCAACTTAATGAACTCGAATAGTACTCTAGAAAGCATCAGAAACAAACCTGAGACGGCGTTCATTCGTTGACACAAAGGTATACCTGAGCGGATGTGCCAGTGGATCTCGATACGCTCTACCAAACACGATTGAGTCGCGCGTGTATCGCTGTATCAGGTCTTGATCTTGTCGGAGTCCAAAATATGACAAACTTAATCATCATCTCGTATGATAAACCTCCTGGTTCAAAAGGCTCTTCTATATGGCGATGTGTCGAAATCAACAAGGTGTATCGGCATCATTGCCCCTCAAATACTAAAATCTATCTGTCTCTAGAGAATAAGATGCTAAACTATATCTAAGAACTTTTAGACCTCCCCACAATAAAGAGTGTATATACAAGGACGATCGCTAATACTCAATTAAGCAAGCACTAAGTAGCTAGTAGAAAGGTTCCCTATGGGGTGATAGGAGGATTCCTCGTGTGGAGTATATAGTCGATTAGTGTGTGCATGCTGAGATCCCTATAGCTTCCATGACAATTAAAGCATCATTGGTTTTAAAATAAAACTCTTTAAGTAAATCATTTCGCTTTGGAAAATTTTGTAGGGAAAGTGAAACGGATGAGACGGTTGCAAGTGCTCTGTACCGAACGTGAACATCCTATGACAGGAGATCATTGTCGTCGGCATTTTAGAATAATCCACCACTTCATCTCAAAAGAAGTAATAACCATGCATCAATGGTATGAGGCGACACTGCCATCTCGCCAACATTAAGCACACTTTGACTTGTCACAACATTCGTCATGCCTTTGCAACTGACAGGAATTGAAGTACCTCCTTGGTTGCTAATTAACTCAAAGTTTGAGACGGCTGAATGAGATTCTTATCTTTCATTTGCATGCCCAGATTAATTAACTAAAGACAGAAAAGGTCATTCCACTTACACTCTAGCTTTTTATTACACGCAGGGAACAATCCGGACCTCTGTTCGCTCTTTCGGCCTCTACATACATCACTCTACTTGTGATCGGTGGGAACTTTGCTCTTTTAGACAAAGAGGAATAATGCCCCGCGCTTGCTAGGTTGACAAGATATGCATATGTGGTAAGGTTAGCCACAGTGTGAGTAACTTAGTTTAGTAACATCACACATCTCAAGACAAGTTTGCTTATGTGACATATAGTTAATGAGGAGAGAATTGCTTGTGGTAATATAAGACTGCTTATAGGCATACAAGTATATAACGGGGTATAGCGGGGAGCGGGATACCTTCTAATCCCCATACTCATATTTAGTGACGGGGTCAAATTTCTCCAAACTCAGCCCCTAATAGATGAATTCCCCCAATGATTTACGGGGAATGGTACCCCATTGCCATTCCTAGTTGTGGCTACATAATACTCACAAGAACATGTCAAAATCTTTGATCTACTCGCCGTAATTAAAAAATTGCTGACGTTTTGAATATTGACATGGTCTTCAAGATACTTCTAACACCAATTTCTACAACAATACATGTATAAAACTTAATGATGTACGGTTCTGGAACTACTTTTCGAGAGAAATATCTATACATATGATTTTCAAGATTTTGATTTAGATATTTAAAACTATTTTGACTTTGAAAGTATTAAACTTTTGCCTGAATATATGCCCTAAAATATCACTTATTTGTGAACCGGAGGAAGTATATGGTTAAGGAAGCAATGAGCTTATTCGTTTACTTTGAGGAAAGTGTCTGATAGCTTTTTTCTTTTGCTTAAAACATGCACACATGTAGACTTTACTAAGTATTTTCTTATAATAGAAAACTTTATGAAGTATGTAAATTCAGAAGTGAACTAGTACAAGGGGATAAAGCACATATTTTGCAGTTCCACGGGCAAGTTATTCCAAATTTTGTTAAAGAACTAAAACCTACGCTCAGAAACTGGAAAAGGGCCAAAAGGCTATAAGCCTATACCATGCATGCACGTTAGGTCTATAGGCTTTGGCATGATCTGCCCAAAAGCAAACTGAATTAACCAACATAAAGGTGTATATCCATTTTTTATTTAGGTTTACAAAGGACGGCAACTCTCTGCTCCATTTCCAAGAAAACAAAATAAATGGGCACTCTGGCCACCTCTTAGCGTGGATCAATGTGTTAGACCTTTCATAGTGGGGCAACATATATTAGGGAGGTAGTACCATAGACTGAAAGAATTGTTCTCTTCTATGCCCAGAGCGTGGGGACGTCAGACGTGAGAGTAGAGGGTGAAAACTAAAGAGAGCTGATGACCGCTGGCTCAGCTTACGGGGGAAGAGCTACGCTGTCATACCTTCAAGAACATCCCGAGGAGAGCAAGAACATCCACGTGGTGATGTGATGGGAGGTGGCGAGTCTTCTGCCCCTGTTGGAGAAGAAGCTGGACCGAAGATGAGGTGCGAAAGGAGCTGATGACCGTTCTGGTAGTGTCCTGGGTTAGTTGTAGTTGCTCTTTCCCGCAGTTTTCGGAGTGCTTTTGCTGCACTGTGCTCCTGGCAGTGCTGGGGCTGATGCCCAGGCTGCAGTCAGCTTTGCTTCTCTTGAGTTGGCTGTAATAGCTTAGTTTGAAACTTTCGTTCCTAGTTTATTTTGCTATGGACCTATGCGATATGCAAGGATGTAAAAGACGCTGATGGTTTCGTTATGAGTAATGGAGCCGGGGGGCGTCCCCTGTTAGTCTAAAAAAAAAACTAAAGAGAGCTGACTCAAATTTCTCAAACTTTTTTGAATTTTGAGGAGAAATGATCTTTGTTTTTTGAATTTACAAAAGAGCTCCCCTACTCAAACTTTCTGCCTCCACACTGGGAAAAAAATCTTGGCCACCCTTGCGTGAGAGAGCTTCTAGAGTGCCCCGGTTGTAATGTTATAAATTTTCTAGTTGGCAGAGGCAAAATACTCTTCAGAATTTGTGAGCCTCTATAGACTCCGATGCAAATTCTCACGAGTAAGTGCTTTCTATGTTGCTGAAAAAGAATTAATTAATCCCGAGAAGCTGGACCATCTATTGAATTTTGCTTCCTCGGAAAGTGCCCATGGAAGGAAAAAAAATGCTGCCAGATAACCATGGAGATTCTGTAATGTGCGGCCGTACAAATAATCATTCATCATCTTGTGCTAAATTAAGCCTGGAGAAGAATTTGCAATGAGTGGGTTAGGCGTAGAGCAGCATGCAACCTTCTCCAAGGGTGCAACTATGGCGCCCGCCCGCACGGAAAGATGTTCATTCTGTTCGAACAAAAATCGAAGACATTCGTTGGCCTAATATGCAATGTCGAGTCATTGATTTTTTTTCCTGAAGTGGTCAAAACACGGAGGGAATAATGATCAGTTCATAAATAAATAAATGTTTGCCAACTTCGGTAAACTGGCAAACACAAGCTTCAACAGAATGTTAGCTACCCAGGGAAACAAAAAACTTGAATGCCATCAAGAAAGGTTCGTTGGCTCGTACGTTTCTGCCGAAATACATTTGTTTTGGTTCTCAGACCTTCCTTGTTGCGAGCGCGATCTGACCCAAGTGCCCAACCATCTATCGCTAATTGTTCGTCTGTTACATATGATGCCTTTTATCCTTTTCCATAGGAAAAACATTATCTTTCCCTTTGTTATCATATCGATCCCCACTGTAGATCGCGTAATATATTGCTTTTCTCCCACTACAACGACATCATTATTGTTTCAGATAATCACAAGAGGGATTTGGGAGCACTTGTTAGCACGAGAAAGTATTTGTTCAGGGGCCCTTTACTGCTTTGATCCATAGAAACCATCCAACATCACTAAAGGGGACAAATAAATTTATTGGACCCTTACTCCTTTGATTCATGCAACCATCCATCTAGCAACACCAGAAAGTTTTGATAAAAGTTTCTGCTTAGCGCAAGGATACGAAATTCAGGAGCCTACAATGGTCACTCGATTTATTCAGGAGACAAAGGACTGCCATTCTAGCACCTCAACTATTGACTAAGCATATACTTTTTTTCTCTAAACTAAGAATAGGAAAGGATTTGTATTTAATTACATTGTATAATTTCTCCACCATTGCAAGGGGTTCTCGATATCAGATTGGACATTTGCACAAATGGCCACTAGTACAGATCGGACCATTTAATGACCCAATCATATACGGATGGTACGATCAGTGTTCACTGCAACAGATCGCTTACGGTACAATTTTAAAGGCGTCATCAGGTCCTCTAGCCTTGTAGGAAGTCTAGGACATTGCACAAGGTTTGTACTCCTTCTGTTTTTTAATATAAGATGTTTTAGCTTTTGTCCACATTCACATGCACACAAATATATGTAGACACATTTTACTTTATATGTCCACTCATTTTAGTATGCATGTAGACAACATGTGTAACATCTAAAACATCTTATATTAAAAAATAGAGTGAGTAACTTTTAAACGTGTGTGCTATATCGTGCATGGTTAACACAAAGCAATCATCAGTCAAATTTTCTCATATCACACACGATTATATAGAACAAAATGTGTGTCATGTTTGATACAATTCGCCCATAATAATCATATGTGACTTTGGAAAACTTCGCAAACGGCAATTTCATATTTTTCGAGATACACCAACTCTGAATCGGTCTCAGATGGCTCTCTTGGCCGTACCATGGACTCGACGAATTCGAGGTCATGGCTTGAGGGCGGCATCATGGATTGTGATACATTCATTTTGTATCACTATTTTCTATAATATGTTACACTTATTCGATTATATATTTCACATGATAATTCAATTCTAATGTATTTCTCTACTTATTTTGCATGATCTACATGAACAGGGGCAATTGCTGGACGTCTGGAAACAGGAGCAAAAATCATCGGAAGAGAAGGCTACTTTTCAGTGCCCAAAAATGACGAGAAATAAACACAAAACTCTCGGAAGAAAGGAGTCAGGAGTCAGAAGATGGACCAGAGGGGTCTGCCACGCGGAGGCGCGTTAGGGCTTCACGGCCCACCCCCTGGCCGTGAGGTGGGGGCGCGAGTGAGCTCTCCTCCACACACCCTTCATTTATATGCTTCCTTTGAACTAAAAAGTTGGGAGAGCCCTTCGACATGTTTTTCTACCACCAATCTTGGGGGCGGAACGGAGACAGAGAGATAGTGACCTGGGCTGATCCTGTCAGGGATTCTCCCCTATGAGAGGGGGAAATTGAGGGCATCGTCATCGTCATCACATGTGTATCACCGGGATCATCATCTTGATCAACACTTTCATCAGCACTATCTCCACCGCCATTTGTCCATTCTTCAATCCATGAACTGTAACCTCATATATGTCAATGGGATTACTTTTTGGTGTTGATTATGCTTTTTAGTTGATGCTTAGAAGTTTTATTGGTGAAACATTGTTATGTTCAGATTGTTAATCATACCCACCAATCATGATCCATATGATGTCTCATGAGTAGTTTGTTTAGTTTTTTACGACATGGAAAATGCCGTGTTACTAGTAATCATGTGAAGTTAAGTAAAGTTCAATGTTTTGATATTATGTGGTGGTGTTATTTGTGACCATATGACACTTCACCTTTATGGAACTAGGGAAATGCATTATATATTTAGTTTGTTTATTACGGGTTGTCAGAGTGACAAAATACCTTACCCTACTTTACGAACTATTACACGAGGGAATTGATACCTTCGATCCAGATTATCAGATTGCAGTATGTAGCTTTTTCCCCTAAGATACACAGGGTTTATCGAAACCTGAAAGTATTTGCTTGGAAGAAAATGTTATCGAGTTCAAGAAAGTTTTCTTATGGTTTGTTCTACCGAACAAAACTGTTTGCTTGTGGTTGTTTTATCAATGGTTTAAAATAGGCCAGGGCTTAAGGTTTCAGCTGTAGCAGTGCATGTTATGTATGAGATACATAAGATAAGATGAAGCTCAGTTAGTCATAAATAATTCATATGAGTACAAAATGAATATGAGTAATGCGTCCAAGGGCACCAGTGTCTCATAGATCAGGAGCACAAAGGACTCATCTGTCCACTTCGGCCCTATCTGTCTGGCGCGGGGTTGCCAAGTTAATTAAGTCTTCGTTTACATAGACAGAAAGAAGCAGTAAGTTCTTTGACGTCATTGTTGTTCTCTAGAAAATTGCTTCCAGCTATTGTACAGCTCGTATTGTCACCGAGGTTCTCGCATAGCCTTCCACTTTTTCCTTCCCTTACCTCTACCTTGATCACCCTTCGGGGTCTTGGGTACCTGACAAGTCCTAGGAGCGAGGCATTGACAAGAGATATGCACATGCGTCATATTGTACTCCTTACACTAAAATCCCAATGGTTAGTTTGCACATAGCTGTGAGGCTAGGTCAGCCCTTGCCCGAGTGGACTACTCACACATCGCGATAATATCAGCAATAGAAAACATTGTAGAAAATAAAAGTTGAATGATTGATAATAGTTCTTTACAATGTTGCCAATCGCGATGAGATCTAAATTACAAGTAGTATATGGCTATGGATGATGACTATGGAGATGGAGATGGCTATGGAGTGGAGATGGAGGAAGCACTTTGTGGAGACGGTGATGAATGGCGGCTCTCTCCTGAGGGGGTCTTCTCTCCTTCTTATAGCAGTCTGGTAGGATTTCGAGGCGGTTCCGATGCGAAATCATATTTGGGTCCTTCACGAAAGTTGTTTGGTTTGATGATGCGACTCGTTAAGTCTGGTTCACCTGGTTTTGGATCCTCTCAATTTTTGGCAACTCTCCATCCGGATTATATCTTCATATTTCCATCAGAATAGCTTCCTTAACTGCAAGAAAATAAATCACAAGGAGATTTGCAAAGTAATTTGCACATTACTTCCTCCGTGCCAAAATATAAGGCGCGCTATTTTTGTGCTGGTCTTTGGTGATCAACTTTGACCGTTAATATATATTAAATTATGTGGATCTAGAATGTATAAATGATATCGTTAGATTTGTCTTGCAAAATTCTTTCATTTCATATATTTTATAATAATTTTGCGATTATATTATAAACACAAATCATGGTCAAAATTGGACGTCGTTGACCAGCGAAATTAAAGGGCGCCTTGTATTTTGGGATGGAGGGAGTAGTGATTAGTGGCAGGTGTAGAGTGATATAGTGCCATTTTCATGACAAATATACGGTTTGATCATAGATAAAGATGCACATATTTTGGATGCATCAGGAATGTTTTTAGATCCGGACTTTAATGATATGGTTAGATTTTATCTTAATGACCAGTCTTGTATTTGCGGATGCTTTCATGGAGGGTTTAATCATAAGTATGTTTCTTGTCCAAGTAAGGACATTATATTAGCATAGGTTCACCCACACAACACATATCAAAACAATGAAAGCTAATATTATTGGAATTTGGTGAAATTAACTTGGCAATATTCTCATATGTCCTCGGGAGCGATTTAATTCCTATAAAAACACAACCGATTTGTCCTTATCACAATTAAGAATTGGGCACTTGTTGTACATTTACTCTTTTGTTCTTATTTACCTTTTTACAGAGTGTGTCTCCCCACAGTCCTTGCTAAAAGCGGGACTACTTGAGTCGTTGTTGGAGGTGTCATGATTCCATTGCCCTTTTCAAGCGCCAGGAGTTGGTATCCAAGTCCATCGGCCTTCGCCCAGTTCTTCGACCACCTCGCGGGAGGCTTCCTAGAGCTCAAGGAGCGATGGGACCGCAAGCGCGCCGCAGAGAAAGAGAGATGGACCCGAGATGCTGTCGTCAGTCTCCTTTCCAGGCTCCTTCATCAGGAGGCCATGGCTATTGAAGATAGAGTTGACAGAACGAGGATGAAGAAGCCGGCAATGTCGATCGAATTGGGGATGGGTGCATTTTATTGATGCAATTGCAGGTGGTTACAATCCCGAGATAAATCAAGCACATTCAGTTCCACTATTTCAGTTCGGCCATGGGTCCATTCTAAAGATATAACTACACACAAGGTGCCTGATGAAGGAGCCTGGAAAGGACACTGACGACAGCATCCCAAGCATTCTTGAAAATGTGCCAAAAATTTAGCTCCGTTTTGAAGAAAAAAATAAAAATATATGATGCAAATGTGAAAAAATGATTATCTGGCTTAGAGCCCAAATTTTGTGTACTAGTTGGTAGGAAAAATGATAAAGCTCATTTTGGATAAAATTTGAAAAAAATAGGCTTCACGAAATGGCCTTTCATATATGAGCTATCTTGGCTAACATGACCAATGTGGTGACCATTATCGTACGATAGTTCACGATAATGTACCCATTATGGCACAAAGTTGCATCTTTTCATGCCAAAAGATTGTGCCAAATTGGTTCCCACCCATTACTAAAAAAGTATTTTCCATTTATTACATAAATAGAACGGGGTTACCTTGTGAAGCAAAATACAAAAGAAATAACATGCAAAATGGAACTTTTACATTTTTTATAATTTTCAATATTTCTTGCTACTTTCCCAGTTCTAGGCTAGAAAACTGTTGAGCTAAGCCCGGATGGGCTCGGCCAAGAATAGTGGCAGGTATCGATCGAATGGCCCGGTCGTCTTGGTAGTCAGACAGCCAAAGGTCGGGCACGTTTCACCGGTGTACATGTTGGCGGTTGGAACGCGCGAGGGAAAGACGCGTCCTGGATGATGTTGCCGAATGCAACAGGCCAAATAGGTCATGTCATCGATGTGGTTGATTTATTTATAAAACGGGGCGTAAAGCCTGTTTCAAGAGAGGAGGATAGCTCTTGGCCGCCACGTGGAGGTAGACAACACGAGTAAAATTCAACCCTCCACTATTGTGAGAGTGGGAAAAGGTACCGATAATTAGCACTCCCCGTCTTCATAATGTCTGCAAAGTCAAATTTATGCCCACAACAAATTCTGCTATAAACAAGTGTCTAGCCAAGTAATGAAGGCCACTGTTATTCCAGAAAATTCTTGCCTTTTTCTTCACGAAATTGATTGTTAATACAAATTGGATAGGAAGCTTCCTCATGCATAATGAGGGTGAAGCAAATGCTGTTATATTCTATTATGTGTACCTTCCAACATCAGATAAAATGCACGGAATCCTGAACATCATTTAACCCACCTGTTCCATACAAATCTAACTTTTATGTGCCTGCGTGTGACAGATAGAGACTTCTGTGCAACAGAGACAGCTGAGCATGGTGATCAGGCCCCATAGAGCTCAGCCTTTCTGGGTGTGATCTATAGACCATTAGGCCTTGATGACACATATAGTGCTCCTGCACCATCAATTTCCTTGGTGCGCGGTTTGGCAAAAAGGCTGTGTAGTACAACCAGTACACTTGGGCAAACAATACGCTGATCTCCCCCTCCCACCTACAATTATTCATCAAAACTGACTTCGTGCACAGCCCCCTGAATCCGGATCAGAAGTATAGGCAGGATCAGGTCGAGAGGGGCCTAGCCTAGATGTATAGGCAGGATCAAAATTGTACTTCTGATGAATCACATGTCATGGAATCAGATTAATTATGTACTTTGCATGAATCTTTAGGTTTAACCCCACCAGAGCTCCTATATTAAACTTTATATACTGGTAGTGTGCTATTTCTCAAATTGCACTATGGCATAGGCCCTGAGCTTCGCCTAGCTATATATGTTACTACTAGTTGAGTGCCCGTGCGTTGCTACGGTGCTCAAAATTATTCTTTGTTGGACATATATATATGAATGTGAAACTCATATGAAAGAAAAATATATTGCAACATGTATTTTGGTTATATGAGATAATTGTACCTCAAGTTCAACAATAAGCCTTGTTTTCAAATTTAAACATCTACTTGACAAAATTCCAGACTACCATGCCCCTTTGATCATCACTTGCAGAGAAGGTACTTGACAACATTTAAAGCTCTATGATAAAAGAGCCTCCATCCTCCGTTGTTTAACATTATTCGAAAGTGTTCCGCAAAACTATACATCTCTAACGGATTTCCACAAACAGCTTAATGAAAGTACATCTCAATAGCGTCATGTGCCCTAGAACCAATTCTCCACCTTAAAAAAATTCAGATGACAACAATGGTACAATCTCAATAGCGGCATGTGCCCTAGCACCAATTCTCCCCCTTAAGAAAAATAAATCAACTATGATCTAAACAATGGCACTCCTCAAATATTCTATAGAATTGCTTGTCATCTCTTGAGACATCCTTCATGCATAATTCAGAGCTTCTAAAAGAATCTTGGAATTAAACTTCACAACAACACTATCACCATTCAGAACAAGTTCCTCATGTTGCTGCTCACCCCTTAAAAGATTGCTGCTACTTCTCTTTCTCTCTCTCTCTCTAAGACTCTCGTGAGCTGCCTTCAATGTCTATTTCTACTATGTTCCTGCCGAGCATCAGGAGAACCATGATTACATGCAGGCAACAAGATGCGTGGGATCCATTGTTCTGCATGTTCACACCAACCAAAGCGTTATCTGATAAATGACCATTTTCTAGTACTCCCTAAACAAGCCTAACAGTTTAAGTAAACCGTAGCTCTTGAAATAATTAGTAGGCTGCTTAGTACATATCGAAAACGACGAAAAGGATTATACATCAAAGCCGACATATCAACTTGCACCACGATGAATCATGTGATCTGTCATTACAGGTAGTTACCATCAAACAAGAATAGGAAGGAAAAAGTCAAAGCAATGTGTGGTTACCTGGAGAGGGTTGCATGCAGGTAGCTCTCAGGACCCCTTCTGATAGACGAAAGGGCAGTCAGACATGAATAATAACCAAAGAAGAATAACCGAAGTGAGAACAAGTAGACGTCTTGGGGAGGAGCAGGCAGGTCACTTGGAACAAACGCCTAATCACCATCATGTGCAGAACCAACAACACCTCTTGTAGGCACCGTCCAATGCCATCTCCTGCCAACAGAAATACCTAGTCAATGAAGAAAATACAAGATATATGTGTCCCTGGATTGAATAATAGGGGGGCATGCAAACCTCTCCATATTATAGCTGATTCATCAATGCAAAAACTGTATGTCCTCCAACCTTGTAAGAACTTGAAGAGCCATAATGCCATAATGGGAACATAAGTTGCCTTTTTTTCAATCAACTCAGAGCAAAGATGCATCATGATATACAGATTATAATGTGTGAGCTACCATCTTTTACATTCCTTTAACAACTGGTAGGTACTCTTCCAATGCATGCAGGATATCAGCTAACATGGACCCACCTGCAAGCACATAAAAATTCAGACTATCAAACGCTATCGTATCTACACTACTATACTTCTTGGCCGTGCAACTCACAATCATGATATCACAAGTTACACAAGGCTTTAAAAAATATTGACAGTAGCTACAAACAAGCTCAGTAATACTCCCCATGTGTGGGTATGGTTACAAGGCATTTAATGTATTTAAGAAGTTAACTGATTGTAAAATAAAAGAGCCAAGTACATCCAAATGATATGATTAATAGGGTACAATTAGAGAGATTTGCAGCACTGGATCAAGGAGCGTTACCGCTGCGAGACCTCCGCCTCCTCCAGCTGGACCTCGCATGCGAGACACCCGACCATGGCCTTCTCCTCCTCGCCCTCCCCTCCTCTTGCAGGTGCGTATGCGACGCTTCTTCTTTCAAGGAAGGAAAATGATAAGATCGAGAAATTGGTCTGACCTGAGACTACGAAAGCATGATACTTGTTCACAGTCATCTTGTAATTGTTCATCTTCAAAAGAGCTTCAGAATCCATGGAATAAAAGACTATTCTTCTCAGCCTGCAATCAGGGGAATAAGCAAATATAAACATCAAAAAATCCAACTCAAACAAATAAGCTAGAAAGATGACAACCAGAATACATTTAATGGATCTTTGGTCACCGATTCCCTCCCCGGCACAAGAAAACTCTTGTAGAAACTTCGCGTACACATATTGTACTACTATATTCATACCACAATCCGTAAAATTCACGGGTTTTAGCTTTCTATAGTGTAAGAACTTATATCCACTGAGTAAAGGCTGTCAAGAAACCAGACTCTACAAAGCAAGTCAGACATCCCACAATTTAAATAAAAGGTTCAAATTTTACTGCAACACAAGACCTTACAATCTCAAGATTTTTTTTGCTCCACAAATTTTCTCATGCATCGTTTTGATGCATAAATCCAAGCTATAATACAAAGTGAGCAACTGCTATTCTAGCATTAGGTCAAGCTTGTATGCAGTATATGCAACTACACCGTAACTACCAATTCTACTCCCCTGAAAAAACAAGATCTGGGTTTCCAGCTACAAATAAAAATCCATGTTTTATGTTGCTAAGCACTACTAACTTTCATGATTTATAGTAGACCTCAAGCATGTTAGGTTCGGTGCCCAGCTGATGTACACGGAACAACAGAACCCGGTGAACCCAAGCATGTTTATAGTAGACCTCAAGCATGTCCATGTTGCTAAGCACTACTAACTTTCAGTTGTAGATGCAGTATTGCGCTGACTAATTGACCACTCGTAGTCTCCTAGCTCTTGGATTCAATAGCTGCATGGGTTGGTTGGCCCTTGGGTCTCTATATAAAAAGGAATAGGGAAAGGAGAGGGAGCCCACGCTTCATGCCACCGTCATACAGAGTTAGGCCGCACTGCCTCTACTTCGTGTACACGACTGCACATATACAGACACTCATGTATCGCGTCTTGGAGGCCTTGTCGTTCACAACGGCGGCCAGACCATGAGCCGTGATGAAGCTCAGACCACCGTACAGCCACGCCATCGCCTTGTACTGCCCAACTAACACACATAACCGAAACGCATCAAAGTAAACCAATACAGATGCATATGATGAAATGTAGCGCACAAAATTGCAGCAGATGTGGCCTTGTATATTGCAGTATCAGGAAGGGGATTCGGATCACCAGACCTTGCCGATGTGAGGGGCGGACCGGTCGACGATCAGCTTGCGGTCGATGGTTTGGGAGTCATCGAGGTCGTAGCTGATGACGAAGCCGGCCAATCGTGAGGTGCCCTCGACGGATCGTACCTGAAATAGAACGGCGAGCTCGGCTGACCGTGCGAGGATGATGAAGCGATCTCGCATGGCCAAGCGGGGAGGACGCCGACGACCTCTGGATCCCGCGCGTGGAGGAGTACAAGATCTGGTGGGGGGGCTCGCCTGGTCACGCGAAGATGGTCAGCCAGGAGGATTTGGTGCGGAGGAGACCAGGCTGTGGCGGCGCTCGAATGGGGAGAGGGACAGGGGTCGGGAGGGATAGATCGGACTGAATTCACCGGCCTCTTGCCGCTCGCCGGGTCCAGGGGAGCGAGCGTCGCCATGGTCATCGAAGCAGAGGCTCAGGGATTCGGGCGTGCGGCTTTGGTGCTGGGTTCGGAGTGGCATGGCGAGGAGGTCCCAGACGTTGGTGGCGCTGGGCGGCGTCGCACCATGGCGAGGAGGGCCTAGGTGCTGGCGGCGGTGCGCTCACGCGGCGGCTCCAGGCGGCGGCGACATTCGCGAGAGGAGAGGCGACAGGAAAGAGAGGAGGTAGGGCTGGCGGGCGGACGCGCTGCGCGACGGTGGGCCCTATACGTGGGATCGGTGGTGGAAAATTTCGGTGGAAAACGGAGGTGGAAAATGAGAGGACTACCAACGTACGTTGAACTCCCATTTAATACTCCGTAGTAAAGATAATCAGCTTTGGTAGTACGGCAAACTTCTAAAAGTGGCAAGTAAATGGTGCAGTTGTATCTAATAAATTCAGGCCTTGTACCTGCAAATCTAATAATAATGCAAGAAAAAAAGCAGGGAAGCCTCCTCATGTTTTCAGGCTATAAACTAAGTCAAATCGGGACAGCCTACTGCCTCTTCACCGTCCGAGGAATCAGAGACCAGCGTGGTGCGATCGAAGCTGGGTGCAGATACACATTGCCATGTGAGGTACTATCTGAGATCATCCGCCGATTATGTGCAAACCAAAAAGAAGCTTTTTGGATGGGGTGGAAGGATTTCATAAAAAATTGCACACAAGAGATGCCAACCTACACTTGTCATTGTTTGATAACGATATCCCTCAATAATTACTGCCTTCTTGGTATTGAAATGCTGTTTATTAAGAGCCACGCTGCTGCCTATATATCAAACACCAGGACATATATAACTACCCATTCAGCTATAGGGGGCAAAGGGGAGGGCGATCTCGATCTCCACCGGACCCTCCCCCATCTCCTCCTCCCTCGGCGTCAACGGCGGCTGGGATCACTCGTCCTCTCGCGCGCAAGACTGGCTCGGGCCGGTGATTCGGGCTAGGGCATGGTGCTATCGGACATCATGGCGTGTTCGTCCGCCAGAGGACGTGGCGTTTGGTGTCACGGGGGTGCGGCGGTCGGCGTGACACTTGCAGGTGGTGGTGGCGGATCCAGGCTGGCACGTTTAGATCCTCTCCCTGCCGGTGACACCTACTCGGTTTGGGTCGGGTCAGATGGATTCGGGTGTGTTCGGATTTGTCTGACACTATGTTAGTTGGAGTCTTTGACAATCCTCTACGCCTCCAGATCTCCGAGTTCGAGGGATTACTCCCGGGGAGAAATTCTTCGCCCGGATCTTCCGTCGCGGATGATGCGGCGATATCTGTGGGCGCCGCTAACCTCCTTGGAGGGTATCGTCACGGTTACGGTCCGGACAGTGGTGGCATGTGGCGTTGTCAACCTCCTTGGAGGCACTGTTTCGGAGCTCATATTTGCTCATGGGATCTCGAAGGCATGGCAGCGTTGGACCATCACGTAAACTCAGATGAAAGTGTCATTTGCTCCGGGGGAAACCCTAGATCTGGGTCACCCAGATCAGAGATGGTGTCGTCTGGTGTCGCACCCCTCCTAGGGGCATCCGTTTTAGAGCAAGTGCTAGCTCGAGGGGACCTATGGTGGAGCGGTGTCGTATCTACCGTGTCAAAGACGAGTGGTCTCGGCGGCTTGGCGCAGCGGAATCTCGGCGGCGGATGTGTGATGATGGACGCGCGCAGAACGGTGACGCTGTCTGGCATCGTAGCGATGTCGACTGCAGGTCTGATAAGGTCACTGCGTTGATCTATTCTGAAAATGAGTTGGCGGAAGACGGCGGCAGCAACTTCTAGTGCATGCATGTGGTGCATGCTGAGAGTCTGCTGAACCGGTTTGTGCTCCTAGCTCGCCGTTGTGCAGTTTGGTTGAGCCCTCCCGGTTTACATGAGGGCACATGGCTTCGATCAGTTCCACCCCTTATCAGGATTGTAGGTGTTGCGAGAGTTGTGGCCGGGAAGGTCACTTCCGGTTGATCAATATACTTCTTTGTAAATCTTTGTAATTTATTTTAATATTAATAAAAATTGGTGTGTTCATCATTTTGATGCAGAAGTCGGGGGTTTCAACCTCCATTTAAAAAAAGGTAAAATGGACGCAGTCATGTCAACATTTTTCGACCTCAACTCACAAAACCATTTAACTGACACCTTCGACCTCTCAAGCACGTATATTTTTCACCCATGTGTGCGCGAGGAAATCTTCAGCATTGTTAGGTGCCGTGCTACCATGCTACTACCTTTTTGAAACGGTCCATGCTACTACTTTGATACCAAACAAGTAAAACATTGTGATTTTCGTTTTACACACTGATATGAGATGTATGTACAACAGAACAAAATTCACAGTAAAATTGATCGACATTCTCAAGAGATACAACATATATAAATTGTGCTCTGAATTGTGGCTCAGATTACTACTCGCGACAATTTTTTATTAGCTACTATCCACCATGGAATTCCTTATGTTTGTGTGTGTACATTGAATTTGGATTTAAATTTTGTGCTCTGGATATGTTAATTGCCATTTTTACAGTTTTTCATCATTATTCGCTATATTTTGCTAATCTCATGTGGTAGCACGTGAAGGAGCGGTAGCACTATATAACTCTCTCTCGAGTGGAAATTTGGTGCTCCCGGGCTGTAGTGATATCACTGTCTTTAGAAAATTAAGAAATATATATAGAAGTTAAAAAAACAAGAAAAACATCATGCATGTCCTCAATGATATATTCTAAAATCGTGAAAAATCTCAAAGCAAAATATTTTACGTTTTGAGTTACACAAAAAAGACAAATGGACAGATCTGATTATAGTGAACAATATGTAGTTTCAAATTTCCAACTTTTGTCATTTTTGTGTAGCTCAAAACGTATTGTATGTTGCATTGAGATTTTGCATGTTTGTACGATATATCATTTAGAACATGCATGATATTTTCAGATCTTTTTGACACTTTTAAATCTAGTTTTGATTTTTTTTAAATAGCGAGATCAGTGGAATTCGGGAGCCAAAATTATTATCCGCTCTCTTGTGTGCATATCACCCTTGTTTCCCTTTTTGGGTGCATACTGATTGCACGAGAGTACTAAGAGCATCTCCAGTTGGAGCCCCCCAGGACAATCGCCGGACAAAAAATGACACGTCCTAGGGGCAAAACTGTTCTGCCGGATGAAACATGAACATTCCTAGCCACACCCCCACCCCCACCCCAAACAGCGTGTGCATGTGGTCGAAGCAGCCTGCCGGGGAGGAGCAGGGCCGTGCACGCCGGCGGGGCTGCAAGGAGGCCGAGGGTGGAGGACGGGGCCATCTACATCTGGAGGATGGACCGAGAGCGGCAGCGCTTCGAGGAGGTCGCCGTGCTGGCCGGCGGCCACGACGCCATGGCATCGCTCATGCGGGGGAAGGGCGCGCTCTACTCCGGATTTGCGGACGGTGGCGTCATGGCCTGGGACCGTCAAGGTCTGGATCACAAGGACGGCACCATCTACATCAAGGTCTGGATCACCGAGCGGGTGGTCGCCATGGATGGGAAGCACGACGCGGACGGGAACCCAGTGCTGCTCCTCGCGCGCGGCGATGACATCATCCGCGTCGGCGCGAGAAGAAGAGGGGTGAGGAGAGAGGCCGCCGTTGGGGTGGGGGTTGCTCGAGGCGAGTTGCGCGTGGTGTGGGGAAGTGACTGGGTGGGCCCGTAAGGAGGACGCGTGGGCGGAAATTATGGAAAAGCCCTAAGTGATCTGCTCTACAAGAGTATATTAACTCATGTTCGGAGTATTAACACCCAACAGCCCCCCAGCACGCTGGGTTTGGGCTGGGTTTGCCGGTGCTATTTTGAGGTGTTGGGGGGCTATGGGGGCGCGGCTGGGCCGTTTTTCGCTGTCTTTGCATTGCCGGCGTTAAAAAGGGCCTCTGGGGGGCTCTTGGGGGGCTGGCTGGAGATGTCCTAACACTTGAGTGTACTCCTGCACCAGGTCTCCTGTTTAACATTCAAAAGTATTCATTTTGTCTAAAAGTATCAACATTCATAATCTAAATTTGACACGTAAGAATTAGAAAGATAAATCCACCTACGAATAGTGTTACCAGGATGCTATTCACTCAAGATTTCAAGGTGGCTATGTCTGTAGTTTATTTTCTTTTATGCATTTGTTTATCAAATTTAGATCTGAAATTATATGGCATGGTGAATAAGTATCATCCCGATTATCCGTATGCCCAGTTTCAGTTCTTTTAGAAGTTTTAGACATATCTAATGATGTAGTGCACTGTTACACCTCAGAGGTGCATGTTTTCGTACAGACACAGGAGCGAGTTTTTCAGATGATCTCCCAAAGCAAAGGAAGTTTTAATTTTTTACAAAGCAAGTGCATCGGACACAAGCTCAGAAGCTATAGAAAAAAAAAAACTAGAACGGCGAGATGAAGCAGGTCTCTAGGGTGGATGTTAGTCAAGGGCAGACCCAGAAAAATTAGGAGTGGAAGCTAATCAAGTGACTGGGAGCATTCTTTGTATAAATTTGCATAATCTGAAGAAAAATCTCTAAATACGGACAAATACTCTAGGAAATCAAAATTTTGAGTGGGGGCTACACTTGGGTTCGCCCCTGGTCAGAGTGTTCTAGGTCCCCAGAACCGCCATTTTCTTCGTATCCGATGAGTGAGGCTGCTCATTATACGTTCCAAACGTGTTCTCTTTTTCGATCACTTTGTTTGAGTTTTTGTCCGGATTTTCACTAATCTTGGAATAAACTGCTGGAACTGATGTTGTTTTTAGCATGGCATGAACACTTATTTTGTATTGTCTAAATATTTGTTTCTCTCACATGCACATTTATTTTAACCTTGCGAACAATTTTTTAAACTTTTGGAATATGTTTTTGAACCACGTGAACCGTCATTAAACCTCACGAACAATTTATTTGAACTGCACTGATATTTTTTTGATCTCCTGAACAATTCTCTAAACCACACACTTTTTGTTTGAACTTTATAAACATTTATTTCTCGAGTTTCTACATATATTATGTTTAAAATATTATTTAATATATAATTTTAATATATAAAAATACATAAAAATGTAATGCTACTGGGCCGCACTAGATGGGGCCACTTTCAGGCGTCGACTCCTAAACCAATTCAAAAAAATGTATTTGGTCCAAAAAAGGGAACGGTTGACAACTTAATTTTTTTTAAATCCGAAAAAAGTTTGGACATTCACACAACCTTAATAGATAATGTCACAAAAATGTAAATCTAAATTTGAAACAGAACATCGGATGGGAAAATTACAAATTTGTTATCAATAGTGACAATGAGCAAAATTTTAAGCCCAACATGCATTTGGCACTTCTTGTTGTCGGATTTGTCTATTTTGTTTCTTTGGTTTCTTGATATATGTTGTGAATTCCTAACTGAAATTTTGTGACATGTTAAATATGAGTATTATCTATGCCCAATTTTTTCGGATTTTAAAAACCATTTTAGGGTATCAACCAAAGTTGGATGCACCGGCACACGACACCAGTTTCTTCACTACACAGGATACTTTCTCTCAGTCGTCCGTCTAGACCCGCTGGCCGCTGGGCTGTTAGCTCGTATAGGTCAGCCGCGGGCGATTCCTGGATAGAAATCGCCTGGGCGAACGCAACCGAGTCGAACCATTTCAGCAGTAAAGGAGTAACAAAACATTGTTGGGCCAGGCTAAACATTAACCAAGGTATTCTGTCTAACAGCATAACAACTGGAGTACAAGGCCCAGTAGCCCAACTTACTTTCATCCAAGCCAGCTCACTCGACCGAGGTCCCAACCCTGCCGCCGCCGCCGCCCCAGCTCCCCTCCCACATCCGACGCCAAACCGGCAAAGATCTTTCGCCGACGGTCGGCAACGACGCTCGAGGCTCGTCCACTCCCAATCCCTACTTGCCGTGTCGCCGCCTCCTGCACTACCGGTCGACAGCCGCTTACTTCTGCGGCACCCCGAGCCGAGTAAGAGGATGGTGAAGGGGATGCCGAAGTCAAGACCTATCAAAGCGGCGTCGGAGGTGGTCTTCGACCCGTCGGTCTCTGGCGCCCAGAAGCCCCGCCGCGCCGAGGCGCCGTCGTCGACCAGCGAGTACCACCACTTCATGGTTTGTCATCGTGTTCCCTCGCAGTTTCTTTGAGAATTTCATGGAGCACGTATGTTCTGAGGCATCCTGGGTTCCTAATTTGTCTCTGGCCTTTTCCCCTCCAGGGATCGAGTCTTGCGAATATGTACCACAAGCCAGCTCCGGAGAAATCCACTGACATGTCTGACGATGAGCCTGACATTGATATTGAGAAGTTGTTGAAAGATGTCGAGCTTTTCGGTAATTATCTCATACTCTGTATTGTATGGCGCTGTTTGAACTGTCTACGAGTATTTGGGTATCTTTCCTTTTGCTGAATCCAGTGATTTAAATTCGGGAATTTATCATAGCTGCATAATATACCATGTCAAAGAGCACCTTTTGCTTTGTTGTACAGCTATTTGATGGTTCAATGGTGGATACTATGTAATTGTAAACTCCAGATGTTATATTTGTGTAGCAAAGTCTGAAACAATCGGAAATTGTTCTATTATGTGCTTATGCGAAATGTTAGTCCATATTAGTAAGCTCGCTAGTTTGCTAAGACAGGATCATGTGAAGTTTTGTTGAGGAAAACATATATTTAAGTTAGTTTATCTGAGTGTAACTCGTTCACTGATGTGCCTATAGGTGATAGAAATAATGTTGCATTTTGTTCCATAATATAATATTGGTGTGAAGAACCGACAATTTGTTTCTGAAATGTTTTTGAACTACATTTGTGTTCATGTAGATGCTTCAGAAAGTAAGAATAATATAATTGTGACCTAATTGGTAATAGTTAACTTCATTTGACTTGTGTTCTTATATTATGTACTCCCTCCGATCCACAAAAAGTGTCGGGACTTGTACGTATAAATTGTACTGAACGGAACGTTTCTAGCGACACATTTACTGGATCGGAGGGAATACCATTTTATATGTGGATGTTTCTTTTCAAAATTGCAGTTCGTCTATCCATACACCATACACGTGACCTCGGGTTTTTATTCATGTAGAAACATTAACTTGGTGCTATTTTTGCAGGTGCCACTACATGGAAAGACCGGAAGCAAATACAGAATCGCAAAGTGGTTGAAATGGGTGGAAAGGTAATCTCTGTTTCCTTGTATATCCTGTCTTGAAACTTTGCACCACCTCTAAAGTTTTCATTTGTCCGCAACAGGCCATTAAGAAGCAGCGTACACCCTTATCTGTAGCAAAGCCAGCTATGAAGAATCAGCAGAAAAGGGAACAAAAGAAAATTGAAGAGGTATGCTTCTTGATTGCTTAGGTTGTTCTGATTTGCTCTGGAACAATGAGTGACACATTATAACTCTACAGGAAAGACTACTTGGAATATTCAGGAAACGAGACAAGAGCAACAAATTTGAGAAGACTAGGCCAGAAGACCGTGTACTCAAGGCAACCGAAGGGCGCTTCAAGAACGGTATACTCGATGTGAAGCACCTGATGGGGGCACCAAAACCATCTTCATCATACAGGGATGCGCCAGAGCGGGAGATGAGAGGGAAGGGTAAGAAAGGGAAAGGGGGGAAGGGGAAAGGGAAGCAGAAGGGAGGCAGAAGGAACCGGCGTTGAGTGAGCACCTTTGTAATGTTTTGTTGCAGGATACTTTCAAGATATTAAGCCAACACCCTGTAATCCTTTTTGTATCGAGATATGGTCGGTTCTACTACTCCCTCCGATTATATTAATTATCATTCAATCGTATTTATCTAGACATGTTTTAGTATGTCGGTTCACTAAATCAGCGACGATTAATATGGATCGGAGGGAGTACTATTATGTACTCGTTCTAACGGAGTGATTTGTTCAAATTTCTCTCCTTACAAGCATGTATTTTTTTCCAGTTGTTTTGCCCCTCCCCTTTACATTACATCTGTCGTTCACAGAACTTCAACCTCACAGAATCTGTTTATTTGGCTGCTGGGTATATTGGCGCCAAACCTGGCAGTCACAGATTGCAGGTGTAATTTCTTTTTCAAGCAACCAGCAAGATCACTGCCTATTCATATACTCCGAAAACCAGCTGGGGCAGATTAGGGAAAACCCGCCGAAAACCAGCTGGGGCAGATTATTATTGTCCTAATATATATTGTGTTCTGAATTTCAACTGCTGGAACGGCAGCAGCTCACGCTGTTGCTGAGTTACAGCTCAGATTGTGTGGAGTCAACGGTTGCAGCTTAGAGTGTGTAAGGAGTCAAATTTTAGTTCTCTGTTACCTCTTTACAGAGGTAGTCTGAAGAAAAATCATTGAGCCTGAACTTGAGCATGAGAGCTTTGTTAATTGCAGTTTACATCGCAGAGACAGCATGGATCCAAAACTTCTTATGACGAGAATGATAACATTTTGGCAATTCTACCCTTTATTATAACAGACACGCTCAAACTCCCTTCTGATAAGGTAGGCATGCAACGAAAACCGGCTTTCACCAGAGTGAAACCACAGTTCGGTCAGGAGTCTCAGCTATAGTTGAGATCTACATGCGACTGATCTAAGCTCATACTCCCTCCGTTCGGAATTAGTTGACACGTGTTTGTCTAAAAGTGGATGTATGTATACACTACAATATGTCTAGATACATTCGTATTTGGACAAACATGAGTCAACTAATTCCGAAAGGAGGGAGTAGCTCTGATTGCTTTGTGTGGATGATGTGCTTGACAACTTCATATGAAGAGACGACAATGCCCTATGACGAGAATGATAACATTTTGGCAATTATACCCTTTATTATAACAGACACGCTCAAACTCCCTTCTGATAAGGTAGGCATGCAACGAAAACCGGCTTTCACCAGAGTGAAACCACAGTTCGGTCAGGAGCCTCAGCTATAGTTGAGATCTACATACGACTGATCTAAGCTCATAGCTCTGATTGCTTTCTGTGGATGATGTGCTTGACAACTTCATATGAAGAGACGACAATGCCCACTGAAGGCCCTGCTCGTGCCATACGAGGGCCTGCGCCTCTGAATAGGCCCTTCATACCTTCATTCCTGCGTCAAACAACACATTACAAGCGTTAAAGGCATTGCATTGTGCCGAAATTGATGTATGCAAGAGATTAAATGTAATGTCGGCAGCATAAAAAACTTAACTGTGCCGAAATTGAAACGAACACATCATTAAGCATGCCTAAAATGTCGTTGCTAAATGCCTCGTTCAGAAGAATTCAGGGAGTAGAAATGAGCGAGAACATAATGAGATCTGCTAGCTCATTAGTGTATCTTGAAAGAATAATTCCAGTCCACGTCATATTGTGAAGAGAACGGTTTCATTATCGTACATGCCATGTCCGTCTATACTATTATTAGTGAGCCTGACTCCTTTTTGTGCTTCTTGACTTCACTGATTCTGACATGCTGTCCATTTCTAACCCTGATCACTATCGTATTTCGTTGCTAGTTCTACTGAAAACTTAAGATGGGTATGTTGCAACCAATTTGCTGAGAGAAAATGTAAAATACCTCCAAACCTCAAGCAGTATGCGCCGTGTGTTCATGTTTGATACTCTAGCGGGATCCTTCTGGAATGAGAATGCTAGATTTTGTAAGCAGAGTAATGTGAAGAAAAACAGAAGTATTTCATGTTATTGTTTGCATTTGCCACACCAGGAATGAATGAAAGCAGATGCGTTTAACTAACCAAAATCTAGTAGAGAAAAGTCTTGAGAAACTAGTGATAGGCATAAGCCAATGGCCCCAAGCTTACCTCTATTTGTCTGCGCGTCTTAGCAACATCCAGAGGACAGGTCGCGCCAGAAGAGATAACTCCAGCAATGAAGCCTGCGGAGAAATTTGCCCCCAGTATAACGGGTACATTTCTTTGCTCACCAACTGATAATCCTAATAAGTGTCTTCTAGTCTGTAAAGAAAGCATTTAGAGGTAGAAAAAATAGTTACCTCTACAGGTTTGGCTGAATTCAATTGTTTAATCAGAATATAATATACAAAACTCGGTAGAGTAGCTCACTGGTTCAAGAACCACCCAACATATAGCTGAAAAGGGTACGTCACGTGCAAATTGTGCTCCCATACCAGTCCATAGAAGGTGGTATCCCCGAGCTGTATTCAAAAGTACATGGCTTAATCGTAACAAATAAGAATGTAAAGCTACAATTATTAGTTTTTTGTACAAATTTATGAGAATAATGTAGCTAGTATGGTTAATTATTGTGCTGACATCATTCTACGATTTGACTTTCTTCACTAGTTAGAGGCTAACAGGCAGTATAGCAGACTTAGTACATACATCTTTCGGGTGGCCGATGCTTTGCCTCGATGAAAGCACGCCTAGTAAAGTTTTCCACATTCCAGGGGGTTTCGCTCCACCACTCGATTCTTTGTAGGCCTATACATGCAGTCAAAAACAAATATATCTAGAGAATGACATACAGAAATAAGTTGCATCCAGAATAAGTTTCGGTTTTTATTTCAACTGTTTCTAGTCCTATGCAGGTACTGGCAATAGTTGTTGAATCACAAACTAGCAAATATTTTTACTTTTACTTCTCTAACAGCATCATTTATGATAAGGCTTTGATAATGTATCGCAAAGTTTTTCTCTGCGCTATCTGTGGGTGACAAAGAGTTAAGAGCAGAATTTCACATCGGCACCCCTTCCATTTGTTACTATGTACATTTTCATTTTTAATAGCGCTATTTGTAGAGAACAGAGGATTTGATATGCTGACCTGCATTCGCGTTCTTGCCAACTCAATAGGGGAACAAGTTATACATGCCAATGATCGTGCAACAGCGCCAGCAATGAGAGGGGCATATGGCTTAAGTTTGGGATTATCGCGATCAGAATATTCCTCAATCCAATTGCACAATATATCGTAAGAAGGCATATATATCCCAACCTGAAAGACAAAGGATTTCTACTGAGATATGAATCAAAGTACTTCAAAATGTACAGTTCTATCGATCCATGATGTTGATCATAATTTTAATGCAGATCCAAGAGGACACGTAATAATACATTAATATCTAAATCAGTAACAGTGTGGTAGCATTTTATTTTGAAGTATTCCATGTGTCCATTGAAATCTATTGAATGATCAGACACAAAACCTCAAATAAGCATTAACATATCTTTATCACACATTCTGTTTCGACCAGTATCTTAGACACCTCATACTGTATGATAGATCATTGCCGCTACACTATACTCAATATTTTTCATGACAAGGCAATTTCCATCCATTATTCCAGTAAATAGCAACCTCTGACCAGACCCACATTATGTATATTGATATGAACTTCACAACCAAATGTTTGTTTTTCTAGTATTTCTTACATTTTACCAAGAGAAATCATGTCAGACTCCACGGGAGGATGGGAAGTTGGTCCTGATTATCAGCATCCCGAGAAAATTATTTGTCATGAAGGTATACAAATGCATATTTATAACTGATGAAATGATACATGGTGATAAATACACTGAGAAAAATACAGAAAATTATGTGCAAGTCGGGGAAAACTCTACGTGGTATAAAATCATAAATAAGCCATTAGTGCAAACAGAATACTAGTCATGGTCAGGTGAAAGGATATACCGTTGGTACAGCTAACGCTAAGCTCGCACCAGTACCTCTCCATAGTCTAAAAATTCCTTCCTGCAGGGGCTCATAAATTGTTGCAGAAGATGATCAATCCAAAACAGGAGAGCACAACAGAGAAAAAAAGGTCAGTATGTGTATTTACCTGTCTAGTGATCTTATTGAACACATCCATTGTTCCTCTGTACTGAAAGCATTCAGGACTGCAGGATGGCCCTAAACCATTTAATTTTAGTCCACCAGGGTTACACGATGGATAGCACCTAAAATCTGACCATATCTGAGCAATGTATTTCAAAGAAAAACAAATAAACAAGCAAGCCATACTTTTATGTCAGAATTAGCAAAAAAAAATCCACACACACTTTTTCATAAGAAAAGGGAACAAAACAAAGAACCATCCAGACTGAAATGTATCTGCTTGTCAGTATGTAACTGTTATCGAATTGGGTTCTGCAGATGGTTTATCCAGTGCAAAAGGTATGCACAGCTAGTAACGTATTTTTTCAAAAATAGATTGGGGCACACATCCCACAACGAAAAATATATGCTCGGAGTATTACAAGCAAATAGTTTTCCTTGAAGAAGCTAACCCCTTATCATCTCTTCTGATCAGTACGCTTCTGGGTTTTAGCACATGGTATACAGAAAGAGATCAGCTCATAGTCTATAAATCTAAAAAAAAATCTCTGAATGTGATTTTTATTGTTCATTTCTGATTAAAAGGAGGATTTACAGAAATATTTCTTCTTCTCTTGTCCATGTGGTGGTGTCATCGATCGAGTTCATATATCAGGAAGAAAACAACTTCTTACTTTTCGTCTGTATCGCAATGTAGATGCAGGTCCATTTGGCAGGGGTTTGCAATTGTCACATGGCAGTCTCATACATTAAATTGTGAAACGGCTCTATGTACCAGCCCTTTGTCACTCTATTGCAGTGCTATATCTTATGCTCCTCCGGAGATGTAATAAGAAAGATGGATAAACTTAGTTCCGCTGCGCTTGTCGCTGTAAAACTGGTACCCCAATTTTACTGTAAAACAGGGCTGCAAGCCTGCAACTGCAAAGCATCTCAACGAAAAAAGTAACAGTTGTATGTGGGACAGAAGTGTCAAGCTTACCGGATTGTAGACTACTCCAGCGGCTTGTGCCTGTAGTCTCGTCTGCAAGATAAAAACAAGTGTGCATCAACACCAACATCCACATGCACTCCAACTCCTAAATAAGACATTGACGCCGCAAAGATTTTATCACATGTCCCGATCAATTTCGCCTGATAGCAATACAGACTCAGTCTCTAGGTATGTTTTCGAGAATCGAAGAGCACAGTGCCCAGGTTCACCTAGACTATAAGGCTCGCGACGGCGCTAAATGACGGTTTCGTTTTGTTGAGGAGGAGCGGAGCGGCACGGCAATTGCAAATTATTGAGCGGAGCGGTGCGGCGAGGCGGCGCGTACCTTGGCGACGTCGAGGGGGTTGACAAGGACGGCGGAGACGACGGCGGCGCCGGCCGCCGCGACGGCCCGCTCCGGGAATCCCAAGGCCCGCTCGGCCGGTGGCGGCGGCGGAGGGGCGGGCTCCAAGGCTAGCTCGGTGGTGGCCATGGCGAGGAAGGGAAAGGGGAAGGCGGTGCGACCGACCGTGGGAGGCGGCGGGCGAATTGGTTGTTTTCTTGCTGTTGGGCATCCAGAAATCGTGGAGTCGTGGAGAAATTCGGGAGGGAACGGTGGAGGCTGGCTCGCGTCGACACGGCTCTTCTCGCGTACAGCTCCCGAGAGAGTTCATGAAGCGACCACCGGTACCGCGCCGTGACCACGTGGCGCGCTTAGGGCGACGTGTTTCCTTCTGGGCGTGTCGTCGACTCGTCGTTGCTGTGAGAAATAGTGCTTTGGTCTGAAGACCGAACACGTTTTTTTAATGCTACGTGGAACTAAACATGTTTTAAATTCAATTTAGCACGTAGCCCTCCGTTCCAAATTAATTGACTTGGTTTTGTACAAATATGGATGTATCTATACTTGTATGGTGTCTAGATACATCCATGTGTAACAAAATGTGTGTCAATTAAATCCGAACGGAGAGAGTATATGAGAGGGCTCCTGCCACTGCAAAAAAAAATTATTTTGAAATATAAAAAGTTTCGAACAAGTCGCCAACTTCTCGACATACATACTGAGTGTGCCTTCGGCGATGATTTCTCCCTCCAGTAGGGTGCCGAAAATGGGCTACATCACCCGCACGAGGGCTCGTCGGGAGAAGGGTCGCCGCTATGGACAACCTTGCGCCAACGACCAGTAGGGCGCCCCGCGCCACGCCTCCAGCTCCTATGGCCACAAGGAAGGGCTTGCCGCCGCCAGACGGTGAGACCCCGTCGGCGGCGAGGGGGAGGGCTCGGGCGGAGTCTAGTGCTTCGCCCACGATGTGGTACCTACCATGAACAACTTAATGAGAATTAGACCTGGTCCAGATTGAAAGAATTATGAACCGCATGGCACACCGACAAAACTTATAGCAGTAGTACGGTGCATTTTACTCTTGATTTTTTCATTATCCAGTTTCTTGACAAGATTATTCTATGGTTTAATCAAACAACACTCGGTGTATATTCAGTCCTATCAACTCTGTAAGCCTGTAACCTTGCAATCTTGTGTTTTTCGAGTCTTGTGAATGAAGAAAGTGCCTGATCTGTAGGAACACGGCTTCGCATAATACCCGTGACTGAAGGAATATACTTGCCTGCCAGAGGTAGCTAAGACAAGAAGAAATATCAGCATATATGAACAGCAGCATCCACTCAGAGTCCAACCTATCTCACTGAACGCCTCAAACCGTATCTGTCCAATTGTTATGATCTGAAATCTTCAAGTTCCGCTTATCGGTGCATCGTGAAATGGAAACTGGAGCAACAGTTCACGTCATTATTTCAGACGCTACAACAAATGATCGTGAATTTTAGATAGACGTCGATATTCGTGCTTCTTAGCAAATTATCATGAACTTTGGAGACGCGTAGCCACCTTGGTGAAACTACATTCATACTTCCCTGCTCAAATTGTGCCAGTTACATATAATATCCAGTAAACAGTATCTTAATCTGAAACAAATTAAAACAACAGATCCAACGGATCACCATGTCCGGCCTAACAAATGTGCTAGAAGTGGCACCAACTTAATATTCGGGGCTTCTATTTGCTTTTCGGGCCTTCAGTGGAACAGGCAGAGCTTGCTTCAGCCAACGAAAATTTCTTCACCCTCTGCATTTTAACAAAGGAAGGGGTTTAGAGAAATTCAGAAATATGAACAAATACAATTTACAAAATAAAAGGAGTCACCCAAAGGAAAACATGAAACAGGAAGAGCTAAACTCAAGATGGATCAGAGTGCCAACAGACGAAATTAGTTGCGGCTTATTTTCTTTATGGAACAAATGGACCACGACTAATGCTATTAATTGGTTATTTTTACTGCATTTTCCCCTAGAGGGTCTAGCTACATCATGGCAAATAAATTTCCATGATCATAGGGGGAAAATACCAGAAACTGAACATGAAAGGGCGTCACAATGTGGCATCCAACTATAGGGGGGAAATAACTTTCCATGATCATAGGACCCTTTTCATTTGAGTGATGCTATCAACAATATGGCATCACTCGACTAGCGTTAGCAAATATCATACAATCCTAAAAGGAGATAAACTCTTAAAATACGTTGGTATTTCCTCTCTGCTATTCCAAAGGGGAGTTACCTCGGGTACAATAAACTTGATACTAGCTGAGTATAAACAAGTGGTTTATGCCTTTGTAACTCTGAGTACAAACACATGATTTAAACATTTATAACTTCTCAGCCGTAACTAAGCTTTGATCTACAACTACTTAAGGACCATCCAACAAAATTATGTATGTTTTTAGCATTGCTTCGATTGGATAAGGAATTATGTAACGAGCTGCTCATTTTGCTTGAAATTACATGGAGGCATATGATGCAAGCTTTGATACCATGTGCATACAGATGTCCTTAATACTTACATGTTTGGGAGCTATAAAGTTCCTACGATAGTCAATCCAAAAATGAGCTAGGCACTCAAGATCAAGGTTATTCAGTGGTGGGTGGTCTGTTCCTTTATTTAAGGTGGGTATAGATATACCTCCGTGTTACAGGATCACAAATCATAGTCATATCGGCAGCATTAACACAAAAAAGAAAGGTCTGAATAAACCTGATTCAAATCCTATTGTTAAGCTATGGTTATTTGTTTCTCAATTTGTAGATCGAATTTTGATTTAGATTATCTGGCATATTAGATGCATCTTGAGTCATTGTTATCAGATTAGTTTGCATGTCCAGCTAACAGGCAGATTTTTTGATTTGGTTAGCCTAGATTGCACATCCAACTACAGGCAGTTTTTTTTTGAAAGGCTAATAGGCAGATTTTAGACAAGTTGCTATCCAACAATACGTTGTCACCCGACTAGCGTTAGCAAACATCATAAAATGGAGATAAACGGTTATAAGACTTTGGTGTTTCCTCTTTGCTATTCCAAAGGGGATTACCTCAGGTCCGAATAACTTGGCACTAGCTGATCACAAAAAGTGGTTTAAACATTTGTATCATTGAGTACAAACAAGTTATTTGAACTTTATAACTTCTTCCCCTTCACCAAGTTTTGATCTACAGTCAGTTAAGTATATATGTCTAACATCCAACAAAGGTATGTATTCTTTTAGAATGCTAGATTGCTTCGACTTGATAAGGAATTATGCGACGTGGTGCTCATTTCTCTCAAGTAACAAGGAAGTACATGATGCAAGCTTCCATGCCATGTGCATACAGATGTTCTAAGAACTACTCCTACATTAGTTGATCCAAAAATGAGCCAGGCACCTCAAGATCAAGATTATTCAGTGGTGTGTGATTTCTTCCTTCATTTAAGGTAGGGATAGATAGACCTCAGTTACGGGATCACAAATCATAGTTGTATTGGCAACATTAGCACCAAAGAGCAAAGTCTGAATAAACCTGATTCAAATCCTATTGTTCTGCTATTATTCATTTCACAATCGATATTTGTTTATCAATGTGTAGATCGAATTTTGATTCAAAATTCTCTGGCATATTAGATGCGTCTTGAGTCAATGTTGTCAGTTTAGTTTGCATGCTCAGATTGCCTTTTGGATATGTGATTTGGCTACCCTTGATTGCACATATCCAGCTAATACAGCAATAAGGCGTCATGCGACTAGCGTTAGCGAACAACACAAAATGGAGATAAACTGTAATAAAACTTTGGTGTTTCCTCTTTGCTACCCAAAAGGGGAATTACCTCAGGTCCAAATAACTTGGCACTAGCTGGGTACAAAAATGTGGTTTAAAAATTTGTAACATTGAGTATAAACAAGTGATTTATATATCTCTACCATCCAATACAAGTATGTATGCTTTTACCATGCTAGATTGATCGATTGGATAAGGAATTATGTGATGGTGCTCATTTTTCTTGAAGTTTCAAGGAAGTATATGATGCAAGCTTTCATAATTCATACCATGTGCATACAGATGTTCTATGAAGTCCTACAATAGTTCATCCAGAAATGAGCTAGGCACTCAAGATCGACGCTATTCAGTGGTGGGTGATTTCTTCCTTTGTTTAAGGTGGGGATAGATAGATAGACCTCCGTTACAGGATCACAAATCAAAGTAGTATCGGTAATAATTAGCCAATAAATCCACGCGGCATAAGGCAAGGTATCTGAGAGTGACTACCTTCTGGGCGATGCACTCCCGAAGTGTGTCAAGGAGGGAGAGGCACTTGTCGCGGTCGTATGGGCTCTCGGCGGCGCAGTTGAGCAGCGCCAGCGCCTCCTGCGCGCACACCGGCCGCGGCGTCGTCGCCTCCTTCCCCATGCCGATCCAATCCAACAAATCAACAGCGCGCGCGAGAGAGAGAGAGGTGGTTTGGGAAAATTACTACTACCTGGCGACCGTCGAGCTGCTTCCTATTTATTCTTAGGGTCGGCCGCGGCGAGGAAACAGCTGCCGGTTTTGTGCGTCGGCGGCGGCTTGGGCGAGAAGAAAGAAAAACGAGCGGCGCTCCGGCGGCTGTCGATGGCGAAAGCTCTCGAGTGTTCTTACGCTTCTTAGCCCAACCCACAAAAGCCCAGATTCAAGAAGGGGCCCAAATGCTCGGAAAATTTGGCCCAGAATTTTTTTTTGCGAAACATTAGGCCCAGATTTCAGGAGAGCCATTTTGCTCTCTCTCTCTCCCTCCAAGCACTTCGGAATCTCGGGACCCAAAGCGGCGGCCAGCCGAAATTCTGGGGCGGCGCTAGGGTTTCGAATGGAGCCCGAGGAGGCGGCGGCCGTGCTGGAGACCATCTGGGACCTCCACGACAAGGTCAGCGACGCCATCCACGCCCTCTCGCGCGCGCATTTCCTGCGCACCGTCCGCAGGCGGCCCACGGGCGTCGTGCACGTCAAGGGCGTCCCCGCGGACGGCGACGAGGAGGCCGACCTGAACGCGGTGGCTAAGGAGGCCAGCAGCCTTCACGCTATCCGCGCCGCCCTCGAGGACATCGAGGACCAGTTCGAGTGCTTTCTTGTGAGCTCTCCTAAACCCATCCCCTTTTCCCCCACTCTTGTTATTGTGGTTCGATTTGTCATGCTAGGTTCCATATTTCGCGCTTGCTTTCAATATAATTTTGTAAAGGAAGATTTTAGTGGGTAATTTGGTTGGTAGGATGTTTATGTAGATCGGGGAGGGACTCGCTGTGGCTAGAAATGCCGGTAATTCAAGCGACTGGTTACTGAAGATTGAATGCATGGTCAGGATAGGTACGATTTACAGTGTGAAGTGGTCGATCGGAATGGACTAGTCTCTAGTGTCCACACTGGTTTAGAAGCTCGAAATCACCTTGAACAAAATCTGCAAATATCTCGTTTGTGACAACTTGGCCATGTGTATGCTTACATCCATGTGAGATAAGAACTGCATGATTTTTTTTCCTTCGAAGATTTTACTCATCTGAAATCAGGCAAAACAACTGAATTTTGCATATTGGTCTCAAAATTCTCATCGACAAGACAAATATTTGTGGTGTGATGCATCACTATGAGTCTTCAGACTGAAAAAAGATACTTGATAACTTGCTTTCTGTTTAACAAAAGATACTACGCTGAACCTTTTGTTGAGAAGATTTGAATTTATATATTTGCCTGCAGCATTGATTCAGGCACCGGCATATCCTTGTAAAACTAAGAAGTGCTTGTTTGCACCATAATTAGCTATGTCGATATTTCTGTGGTAGGAAACCATGAGAGGTGTACCATGTTGCATCGCTGAAGAATTATATGTATCACTTCTCACCATGTCAATATCGTATACGTTGTAGTACTGTGAATGGACTGGTAGAATGCAATCCAATTCTGTTCACTCATAGATATTTGAAGATAACAGTTCAGAACCGGTTTTCAGCCAGTTTTCCTTATAAACTGGCTAATTCACTTCTTCTATATCAATGAAAAGGCAAGCCTCTTGCCTGGTTTAAAAAAAAACAGTTCAGAAGTCTTCAACCTTTAAAGGTTGAGGTCTGTTTTTCCTAGAGATCCACTTTGTCGTTGTGCTTTGCTTATTTGGATCTCCCAATTAAGCTGGCTATGAAATTTCATTATGAGCTATGTGTGTTTAACAAGGTGAGCTCTTTGTGATTACCAAGGTACAATGCGGGCATTTAGGTGGGCTCTGTGTTATTAACGAGGTACAACATATGATAGTTCCATGTAGATGGTCGTGAAGTGGAGCACTAAAGCAGCCATTGACTTTTACTCTAGTCAGAGACAGTACTTGTCGTCCAAAGAGTAGTCTCACTGAAAGTTTGTCAAATTTGTGTAAGGAGCAAGCTGCCTGCTTGTCAAGATACTTCAATGATATCTAACAGCGTTAGAAGGGAGTATGATCCTAATTTCCTAAATAACAGGTAGTTAATGAGAAGGAAAGCCACAAGTTAGTCAATCATTCAATCATGGGAGTTAATATTACATGGTTGGAACTTTCAAATTTCTTGATAATTTTATGTTAGGGGCACGCAGAGAGATTCTGAAGGATTCAAGGAAGCAAAACTATTTAGTAATGTAACTGAAACTCATAAAGTTCTGGGTGTTTGTTTTATTAAATCTATCTGTTACATATGAATATTACTAATGTTTAGTAGAATTACCGCAGTTTACCGGTGTATATCGTTATTTGAAAGTCACTCTGACTCTCTGGAATCATTACAAGTTATTTTCAGATTTTGATCTCCATTTGCATCTGGATGTTAATGTTACAAATTTTCCTTCCTTGCCTTCTAGAATTTATCTTGTTATTTTCGCGTACAACTTGTCATTATGGTGAGCTTATCCTTGTTAGATTTTGGGTCACCTTAAATATAATCCATGACTAATGCTTGAATATCCTAATTTCAGGGTACTTATTATGTCTTACTCATTTGCAGGCCGTGCATTCACAGCAGGAAGCAGAACGGGATATTGCATTACAAAGGTTGCAGCAGAGTCACATCATGCTTTCAATAAGATTAAAAGAGCATCATTGGAAAAATCGTGAAGTCGTAGATGAGGCATTGGACTTCATCAATAATGTCTACCATGATATCTGGCCTTCTCCGTCAGTAAACAAGCCTGAGAAATCAAGAAGCTATTCTGGCGATAACACTACCAATAAGAGGGAAAAAGGACCAAACTTGTTGGGGTGGATGGTTTCTTATAGTCTGGATTTAGCTAGGAACAGTTTAAACATAAAAAATATTGGTAGTTTATTAGGGAATAGTGCAGTCTTAGCTGTTGGCATGATTACAATGCTGCACCTGCATTTCCTGTCTTCTGGAGAACAAAGTCTACCATGTCGTAAATACAGCTACAGAAGGATCAGTCATGGCAATTATTCACAGCTTGAGACATCTTCCCTGGCAGTGGGTAGTAGAATGAGTCATCTTGATGTATTTTTAGCCAAAAGCTGATTGGGCTTTTGCCTCACCTTAACTGATCTATTGTTTGTACAAATTTGCTAGTATGTACTCCTAGGTCATTCTATTTTCTGGGTACCCGGTGCGCCCATCGAGTTGCCATTCTAGGGATGTATTGCATTATTGTAGGCTAGCTTAGCTCTGGTACTTTCAAAAATTTGAAATGGACAACTGCAATCCTTGTACGCAGCAACATGTTGTATTCATGTTAATCAGTTGTGTGCTCTGTTGTTGCTGTATGTGCAAATCTCACTTCAATTGTACAAAGTCTTGTTCTGAAATGTGTTTATGGACTTGTTGGACATTTTTTGACCCATTTATTGGATTGTTATCTGGTTTGGTGCTTGTTATGACTTGTATCCATTGTGCGGTTTGTTTGTCTTGTTTTCCCTCGGCCTCTTCAGATTTGACTGAACTTTAGCAAGCAGCCCAGATTACGCTGCATACGTATCAAAATCTCAATATAGAAACTTTTGTCGAATTTTGTTCATGGTGTTAACTTGGAAGTTGTCGTAGGAAACGGAAAGATACACCAGTTTTGAAGGCTGCCTAGTTTTAGCTGAAGTCTGACTCAAACACTGAACTAGCTCATCTTAAAGTCGAGAGGAGTCAGGTTGTCTGAGATACAGCGGACCTCCTCCCCGTAGGAAATCAATCTCTATCTGTGGGAACTAGTAACTTGACTAGTGTCTCTCCAAGTTGACCTTTTGGGAAGGAGAAGGAAAATATCAGCTGAAGCAGCTCACGGGCCTGGACTTGTCTGTGCCGTAGAAAAGTTTCAGGCTGGGAGCCAAATCAACGGGTCCAATTAGGCAGCAGAGCTGCAGCCAGATGCCTGCCCCAATATGGATCATACCATTGGTTGGTTGGGTGCGCCAATGCGATTGCCCTGGGCGGTTCCATTGACCTGCCAAGCCAAGGGAAAGGAGGAGGCACACCACCCAAAAATCTATAGGTCGCAGCAGTGGAAAACAACACTGCGCAATTCGCTTTTCTTCCTCCGGTGCCCAATTGTGGATCTCGTTTCATGGATTGGTCCCTTGGCTGCACCGTGCATGCTCTTTTGGAGGGCTTTGGCCATTGGTGTGAGGCCCTGACCGTGAGAGGCCCTTGGTGTGCAAAAGCTATGGTCCTCTCGGGCCAGTGCCAGGGCCGTACAACGTATGGGAACTTGAGTATTGGGGTCACTTGCTAGGCTTCATCATGGTGAAGGAGTAGGAATGTGTTGTAAACATAGCCTGATATATCTGCCGTGCAAAAAAGAAACATGGTGTAGCTAAGAGCAGGGACAGGATAAGCAATGCATTGATGAATCTACCATGGCGTGGCTATCAAATTCTTCTGGATAATTCGTAGTAGTAGCAGCTGCCCTCTCGACAGGTCACCAAGTTTTGCAACCGCCTAGTCACATTCCAAAAGGAGAGACCAAGTAGGGTGCAACTCAGGGTAGCTTGTTCGCGGTTGACCGTTCGGCCGATACTAGGCGGATGTGCCAAAAGATCCATGCTTCTTTTCTTTCCTGCGCCGTGCCGTCGCCATCGGTGCCCGTAAGGGGACAGCACAGCGTCGGCCATGCCCACACCGATCCCCGCCAGATACGGTGGGTTCCATCGCCCCGGCGTCCGGCCAAGTGCTGTCGCCGCCGCGCACGGATCGCCCGGATGGCGACGCCGCCCGCTAGACGCCCGATCTGCCCGTGCTCCGGGACGTGCGGCGAACCCCAGTGAGGGTTTTGGTTACAGGAGCAGGAGCAGTAATCGTACTCGCACACTGGTGCTGCACCCATGTTTTTCAATCTCACTCAAAAATATATATACAAATTAAAAACATAATTCATACCAGACTTCACAAACTAGTTAAGTGGGGCCTCCTCCACGAATCCCTCCAATCCAAGGTATACACATCTACCCCAGCTGCAAGTACATGTGACGAGTTCAAGGCGCAGAACTAGCCAAACTGCTCCTCCTGCCTGCTCTGCTGCTACTCTCTACACATGAGTCCATTTGGGGTTTCGTTTCGTGGCACTGCGACCGATCTCCCTTCCTGCCCAAATCCTCTGTCTGGGTTGCTCATCTTCAGGCTGAGAGCAAAGCCCAAAGCCAAGGAAAAGTCCTACTCCTCCGCGGTGGCCACAGTGAGAAAAATTACTCTCCTCGGCAGGCCAGGTGCTACCGTCTCGATCCCCACAGTTACGCTGCTGCAGTTTTTTTTTTTTTTTTTTTTTGAAACATACGCTGCTGCAGTTCAAAACTACAGCACCCATGCCGCTACCACGCGAGTACAGCACGGTAACTGTGCCTGACTCCACGAGATCGTAGCGAATCCACAGCACCGGTGCGAGTGGTACTACTGTAAGGGCCTGACCCCATGAGACTGAATCCACAGCACCGGTAGTTTGATTTAAGACTCTGGAGAAAAGGCAAACGAAATATAGGCGTGGTATTTTGAGAGTGGACAAACTGAGGCCCAGCTCCATGAAACCCATTAGAGCATCTCCAGTCGCGGCGTCCAAACGTTTTCCAGACAGGCCCTTTGGGCGCCGTCCGGACTAGTCGCTGGCTTTGTGCGCCGTCGCTCCCCAGTCGCGGCGCCCAAAGGCTCCTAAAAGTTTTTTTATTTGAATTCCAATATTTTGTTATGTAAAAATCAAACATACATAAATGTTTAATAGTTTAAACACATAAAATAAAATTCCACGTTATCGAAAAACATCAATTCTAAGCTCAAACGTCTTGCTCTTCCTCGTCTGCCGCTGCCATGCCCCGTCGCGCCCACAAATGCTACATTAGATCAGTTTGGAGTGCACGATGAGTATTTTCATCACGATTTTCCAAATGCATTGAGAGATAATCAGCGAAATCTGCCAGCACGTTGTGATCAATATCTGCGAGAGGATCCTCAAAGTCATATGGCATATGATCTTGCACGGGATTAGCGCGCTCACTCTCGATGATCATGTTGTGCATGATCACACAACAATTCATCACCTTCCACATCTGCTCGTTCGACCATGTCAGAACAGGGTACCGAACGATAGCAAACCTTTACTGCAGCACTCCAAATGCCCGTTCGACATCTTTCCTGGCACTCTCTTGTTCACCGGCAAAATGACAAGCTTTGTTGCCGCGAGGGTTGGGGATGCTCTTCACAAATGTTGCCCACCTTGGATAGATGCCATCGGCTAGGTAGTACCCTTTGTTGTACTGGTGGCCATTGACCTCATAGTTGACAGGTGGGGCATAGCCTTGAACTAGCTTCGCGAACACAGGAGAGCGCTGCAACACATTGATGTCGTTGTGTGATCCTGCCATGCCGAAAAATGCGTGCCAAATCCATAGTTCATGATCGGCCACAGCTTCAAGAACCACACTGCAATATCCTTTGTGGCCTCCTTTGTGCAATCCTTGACAACCAAATGTACAGTTCTTCCAGCTCCAATGCATGCAGTCTATGCTTCCAAGCATCTCAGGAAATCCTCTTGCTGCATTCTGTTCCAGGATCCGAGTTGTTTCTTCTTTATTTGGTTCTCTCAAATAGTGTGGGCCAAACACAGCAACCACCGCCCTGCAGAACCTATACATCGACTTGATAATTATGGACTGACATCCGTAGGTAGTCATCTACAGAATCAACAAGTGCTCCATATGCAAGCATTCTCATGGCTGCAGTGCAATTCTGGATTGACGAGAAACCAATAGTTCCCACGGCGTCCTTCTTCAACTTGAACCATGGATCATACTCCCTCACAGCTTGCATGATCTCGTTGAACAATCCACGGTTCATCCGAAAGCGTCGACGAAAATCCTTGGCGGTGGCGACAGGAGTCTCGGCAAACTGTCAGAGACTAACATGCAATGGCCTTCCATTCTCTGCCTCGGTTTGCTCTTCTTCCTTCCGAACGACGAGCCTCCCCGTTTTGGTGCGGCATTGGCGTCCTCGTCGGCTTGAAGTTGTAGAAGACAAGAGAGAATCGCTAAATTCTCATCTTCCTCCTCGACGATGGCGGCTTCTTCTTCCAACAGCATCGCGGCCATCAACTCGTCGTCGCTATCCATCTGCAATGCAAAGGGGATTGAGCCCGGTCGCCGGTTAGCATCAATTCTGTCGAAAACCAGGCGTACCAGTAATTCCGCCGAACACCTTGCAGGCAACGTGGGTCGCGGAGAGGTCGCCGGTGCCGGCTGGCGAACAGCCGGCGGGCCAGAAGCCGAAGGCGCGGCGAGGGGGAGGGGACAGGGGACGGAGGAGGAGAAGCCAATGGAGGCGCCGGCGTCGAGTCGGGTGAGGTGGAGCCAGCGGGCGGCGGCGTTCCAGATCGTGGCGACGACGAAAGTGGGGCGACGAGGAAAGAAAAGGGATAGATCAGACGAGAAAACGACGAGACATGTACTCCCGCGTCTCACTGACAGGCGTGCCCCGCGCGTCGGAGGCAGACGTGGCGTCGCGTTTCGTTCCGTCCGGAGCCGCCCGAAGCCTCCCCAAGTTGAGGGCGTGGGCTGGGCGTGCCGGACACAAAACTGGGCCGCGCCGGATCCAAAACGCGTTTGGGCGGCGCGAGTGGGAGCCAAAACCTGTCCGGCACGCGCCAAAAGCCTTTGGGCTGCCGTTTGGACGCCCCGACTGGAGATGCTCTTATAATTACAGAATCAAAAAGAATATTTTAAAGTTTCAAAAGAAATCAGAAATAACCTCGATATAGGCAATGTTGTATTCTACCAACATGTAAAATCTAAACTAGAAATGTATTATATTTTGGGCTGCACAAAAAGAAAGTTTGTCATTTGAAAGTAGGGAACAGTATAAATTTTCAACTCTTACAAGTCGGTCAGATTTTATTATTTTTTGTTTAGCCCAGAATATGAAATATTTTTTCAGTACAGAATGTCACATTAACCGATAGTTTGATTTAAGAGTGCGGAGAGAACACAAATCTTATATTTACTAATTGGAGGCACCGTACGAGGCTCCACGTTAATCCTAGATATTAACAATTTTTATCCGTACGATCGAAATATAATTTATCTAAAGCCGTCGGATTTAATCTATTGCCCGACGCGTCACGCACGACCCTCCAGAACGATCTAAGGCGATGAGTTCGAGTCCCGTATCCATCATATTAATTAATTAGCCCTTAATTAACTAGGTACCTCCTCCGCCGCCCGCATGGGGTGCGTCTCCCCTTCTCCTGCCGTAAAAAACGCAAGAGAAAAAATGCGTCCAATAAAATCGTCGCGCCAAATCTCATGGCGGCGAGAATTCTTGCGGCACTCACCACGTTCTGTACCCTGTCGTCAAGTCGCTTCCGTCTTGCCGTGCGTGACGATCCTCCGCGGGCAGCAGCATAATTTGTGCCGTCCTCTACACACTATTATCGGATGGCACGATCGTAGATTCGTAGTATCCATTATGCACTGATCTCTTTTTTCTCCTATTTTCTAATCAGATTCAGAAGATGCTGCATATATAACCTCGGTAGCGTCACCAAACTGCCTAGACCCATCGAATAAATCTCGGGTATTTAAACTGCAGGCATGCTGGGAGGCTGCTGATCATCCCTTCATCCGGTATTTTCTTTTGCACATCATTGCTGCATGTCTGCATTCTCGGGCTTGGTTTTATCCCATCTTCGTGGCTAATTTCTAACACTGAGCAATTAATTCGGTACGTAGTACTTCCATTAATTTATGGTGGCAGATGCATGTGGCGCCATAGCACATGTGTGATGCTCCTAATATTCGCAAATAGTTATTCAGTAGATTTTTATGTATCTCTGTTAACTTCTTTGCAGCAATTTAGAAAAGATAATTATAATAGTACGCAACTATGTATCAGAGGAAATATTCGTGTGATATCGTACCTAAGATTATTATGTTCTTCACTCCGAAATAGGACCTATGTTTATTCGAACTAATTAGCATTTGTACCTGTGCAGGTGCGCATCATGTAAGTATGGAGAGGCAAGGAGGAACTCAACAATTACCCGTTCGACTGCATATTTCCTTTGAGAAGGTTAGATTTTTAATAGCTTCAAATGTTCAATTTAGACGTACGTATGTAACATTTTTATCTCACAATGCAGATTCTTTTGGTATGACCTATCTTATGATTATCCCCAAAATTTCACACCAAAAAACTATCACATTCATTTAAAAATAAATGAACCATCCATATGACCAAGTTATAACACTTAGGATCAACTCCAAAGAATTATCAGCGCCTTATGCATCACTTGAGTTAGGGAAGTTGATGTACAACCCAGCCACCCAGGTTCAAGTCCTCACGGACGTATATTTGGGTTCTTATTATTTAAAAAAACACTGTAGGGGCTTCCCCTACCGCATTCCTTTCAAAAATTTGACGCCTGCTGCACCATAGAATGAAACTATTACGGTGAACCATTAGATAAACAAGGTGCTGAAATATTGGATGCAATAACCATCGTCCAGTAAATATGAACAAGACATTAGTAATAATAGGAACTGTAGAACAACAACTTCATTGCTACACCATCATATAAAAGCAAAAAAAAGAAATCCCATACCTAAAAAAAGAGTCTTCAAATTTCTCCAAATGTAAAAGCATGATGATAAAATAGCCCGAAGTGAGGGTGTCGGAGGGGCGCCCGTACCCGGCCCGCATGTAGTTAAAATATGAAAGGTTAGTGTAAACAGTCCTACTCAGATTTGGTCAGTTTTGAACTAAATAGTGCTCTGCGGGCCTATGCGGGACCGCCGCATGCAACCTTATCCCGAAGCTTCCTAAGTGTTAGAAACTAATACCCTGATATTTCTTAATATTAGTAATTCTCCATCAAATTATTTTTGGCGCTCTCTTAGCCGTACCACACAAAGACCAATGTCAATATAATGGTCACGAGAATGACAGTGCCAATGCGCAGCGGGTACACAAGGTCCTTGCATAATGCATGTAGAAGGACATATTGATGATTTTAAATAAAATGTTTGTGAAGCCGAGGACATGCAAACAAACAATTGGTTGTGAAAAGGATTAACTGTGATGAAGAAATTTATCCAAAAGAACTTAGTGGCTTCGTGGGTTAAGTAGGTAACTCACACATGCACGTAAACCTTGGTCAACAAAAAATATTGCATTACGCCCTGCCAAATTCATCAATCCATCTATCTTATGTGATATTATCCGAAATCCTATTTGTTGCAAAAATATTAGTTTATATATGGAAACAATTTATATATATATGGAAAAAGTTATTTGCATTTGGCCATCTCTTTTTTCTCTAATAAACTTATAAAGTTGTTCCTTCAGTTGCGTTCTCTACCATGTGATAAGAGAAACTAAGAGATATGTGAGCTATTGTAAATTTGTAATAATACAACCTAAACTTTTCCACAACTAAAAGATTTCGAATGTAAGCCCGTGCGGATGCACGGGTTGCTGACTAGTGAATAATAGGCATGGTATTTGGATTGTACCAGGCGTTTTGTTTTCCAGTTGCATATACACCTTTTATTTACAAATGCATTTTAAATGCATTTTGAAATGGAAAACATTTGCAAAATAAAAGTTCGCACATAGATTTTCACATCCTATATCCCATACGTTGACAAAGTTGTTGCACACAAAAACTGACATTATTTGTGCTATGTGTACATAAAATAAATTTTGGTGATAAAATAAGCCACTTTTCACGAGACAATTTTTTGTCTTTTTTACATAGGGCATAAAAAAATTCGATTTTTGCGAAACAACTGTGTAAACACATAGAATATGAAGATATATCCGTGAAAATTTAATTCACACAATTTCAACATTTTGAAATGTGTTTTTCAAATACATTCACTCTTTTTTATGTGTACCTGCACCATTCTGAAGTGGACCCAATAAAATCATCATCCCCCGTTAGTTCAATTTATACATAATACCTTTAATTAACGGTCTATCATTGAGAGAGGACAAATGGCTCCTGAGCTCCATGGTGGCCTCTTCTTGAAAATTTCGAAAGCAATGTTTCGAAGTTTGAAAATATGAAAAAAAAAAAACATAGATTTAGATAACGATGAGATCTAATATTGTGAAAAAACCAATCCGAAATTACTTATATTTCAGGCTATGGGCAAAAATGACAAATTTGACAGATTTGTCATTATTTGTAGATCTGGGAGTGGTGAACAGTGCACATTTTCAAAACTTGAAAATTTGACAGATTTGTCATTTTTGTGTAGTCTAGAATATAATAAACTTTGAATTGAGATTTTGCACGATTGTAGAGTTCAACTTCATATACATCTAGGATTTTTGTCCCCTATTTTTTTGAAACTTTAAATGCCGTTCAAATTTTACAAAAAAAAAGGCCACCATGGAGCTCGGGCTCCCTTTGTGGTTTCTGTCTATCATCCTATTAATAAAACTAATGGTCTATCAAAGAATTGACAACATGCGTGATTTGCATGAATCCAAAAATTGAACGACATCAAAAGTTGCATCCAATGGATATGACTTAGCTCATCCTGCTACCACCGCTTCCATCAAAATCTTTCAGACAAAATCAGGCGAGTTCAACTAACTTCGTCTCAAACTGTAAAATGCTTAAGTAAAATAGTCTACCAAAAGATTTTATATTTTGGGACAGAAGTGTTAGAGTATATGTACGGTTATGATTGATTAGGGTTAGATCATCTTGTACTCCAAGTCTTCTACCCCTTATACTCCTATATAAACCCCCAACCAGGGTCCAGATCAATACAACAGAACATTAGGGTTTCTACAATTTTCACATGGTATCAGAGCGGTTAGTCTCACGACGCCGATCCTAGGTTTTTCCACCACTTCCGCACCGCGCCGCCCCCGGGGAGATTAATCTCTTCTCCTCGGGGGCGCGGCACCCGGTTTCGATCAACGATCGGATCGGTTCTTACTTCTTAGATTCAATTCGAGTTCATAGATAAGACTAGATTTTCGAAATTTCAATCCCGTAGCACTTTAGCCAAATAAATCCCTAAATCTGACGACCTCAGACATCCGGCGGATACTGTGCAGAAATCGGCAGCAAAATCGACCGGTGCGAGCATGCACGGCGGCATCAAGCAGCGGCGTGTGGCGTCGTCGCACCTGCCGCTGGCGGCTGGCGCCTCTCATCACGCGTCCGGGGACTCCAGGCCGGCAAGTCCTCCATCGCGCCATGCACTCCAATCTGACTCCGTCCTGCGTTCATGCACTAGGTGACAAGATGACAAGCACGAGAACATGCATGCATGCACCAGCACGCTGCGCGCGAGGAAATTCGGCCGATGGCCACAACGCGATCTCCACCAAGCCAACTCCAACAACCTCCCGGCGCCACGACACCATCTACATCGTCGCCAATCTGCACCGACATGAGCAACTACGTCAAGCTGTACGACTACACCAAGATATTTGTCGAGTGCTACACCGCCAACTCAAATCAGCGCCAAGGTCTACATCACGCGAGTCGAGCCGCACGCCGCAAAACCCGCCGCCGCCGCAGAAAATCTGCCGCCGCCGCCCAAAAACCCGCCGCCGCCGCCTCAAAAACCAAAACCGCGCAATTTTTTTGCGCCTTCGGCTCTATCGGCTACACCGACCGCGACAATCTCGACCACGGCTACATCACGCTCGGCTACCTCGACATCAACATCATACACACGTCTACAGCAACTCAAGAGCTCCAGTCGACAGCATCCGCGTCATCCCTTGCGTCCATGACACTCCCGCTGTGACTGCGGGAGGGAAGAGAAGGAACCAGAAGGGGACGGTGATGATGACAAGGTGGAGGAGGCGACGGACGCACAGGACTTCTCCAGTCGTAATCGTCAGCTTCACTCCCGCTACGACTGAGGGGGGATGTTAGAGTATATGTACGGTTATGATTGATTAGGGTTAGATCATCTTGTACTCCAAGTCTCCTACCCCCTTATACTCCTATATAACCCCCAACCAGGGTCCAGATCAATACAACAGAACATTAGGGTTTCTACAATTTTCACAAGAAGTAGTACCTTTTTGCTGCCAAAGGGATCATGCAAGGGTGTATGTAGCTGCCACGATTTTCATGCTCATGCATCTAACGAGGAAATGGCTATTTGTGGTTTCCACCAACAGTCGCTCACGATGGTGAATGGTACAAAAACACAAACCTGGTCTTACACCTGTTTCCTGCAATTGCATTTAATTGCTTGCTTGCCGAGAGTAGTTTTAGATGTTACACATGTTGTCTACGTGCATACTAAAATGAGTGAACATATAAAGTAAAATGTGTCTACATACATTTATGTGCATGTGAATGTGGACAAAAGGTAAAACATCTTATATTAAAAAACGGAGAGAGTATGAACCAAGTCAAACATAAAACAGTCTATGCGTACAATGCAAGTGGCGAGATGAAAGTCTATCACCCACCGCTTAGAAAACATTTTTCAAAATGTAAAAAAAATAAAAATAAAATTTTCGGATATACTAGATGGCATTTTATGTTAGCACAAAAAGTTTCACGAAGAAAAGACATTTTTTTGGGCTATGCAAAAAAGGAAAAATTCGGGTTTTCCAAAATGTCTGTGCTAACATAAAATGTCATTATGTATATCCGAAATTTTATTTGAATTTTTTTGACATTTAATTTTTTTAAATGTTTTACATAACAGACGCGAAATGCCGTGATGCGGAAATACATATTGGCTCATAAGTTTAGATGCACCCACCGCTCAAAAGAGAACCAAATCCTAAATTTTCTTGTTCCATCCATGCACAATACACTAGCACTGTTTGGAAGGACAAGGGTGAAACCAAATGCAAATTCTTTGCTTGGCTCCTCGAGCAAAACAAAATCCACATCCTTACCATTAGGGCATGACTGCATATGCCTGAATGCTCTCTTTGTGCCGATCCTCATGAATCTGGGACGCACATCGCCGCCCTTATGCTACCAAGTGTGGATCACGTCCTCGACCGCTTCATTTTAACATCTCGCAACAGGTCAAGCACTCGATTTTAGGGACACTCTTTTCTAGTGGGTTCACACACAAAAACAGAAGACAAGAGTTCAATGGGGTGGCCATCTACATCATGTGACATTTAGAAGAAACGCAACAGGCACATTTTCCATATTGTCGCCGTCACGCTCTCTGACAAGCGATGCGATCAACGCCCATAGGCTCGCCTTCTCTCCAGCGATTGCGGCTTGACACTTGCAAATTTCTTCTCAGTTTGCACCAAAGAGCTCCTGCCTTTCTTGTCAAAAAAAAAAAATCGATGAGGGGTGAGAAATGTGAAAATGAATCACCATTCTCATTTTTGTGTGGCGGCCTAGGTTGCCCATTTCTAGACACCACATTTTTTTCGATAAATGGATCTTTATTACTTAAAAAAAATTAAGCATTACACCCGGGCTCCACATAGTTAAGATGCACACAGCCCCAACGAATTCTCAAAAGTCGGCACAAAATAGATAAAAAAATGCGAATTACATATAATGAGAAATTGTAAAGACGCTTATGCTGCTGGAGGCCAGATCCAAAGATTATGTTGCCATCCCTGCTGGGAATACAATCCCACCGCCGCAGCCTCCAACCGAGAAGACACCTACGAAAACAGGTCGCGATACTCCACACGCTGTAGGGACGACCATGATCGGAGCGTAGCTGTGCACCATTAGATAACCTGCATAACAGAAGTATTTTTACTGTTAAAAACCTTGTCATTTCTACATACGCAGAGCGACCAAATAGCGGCAATCGCTCCCACCCTAATAAGCAGCTTGAACCTAGAATCCACCCCGTTTAGGCAATTGACGAAAATATTCACAACACTGCGTGGTGGGTATAAGGTAGAACCTATCTGAATGACTGACCATATAGAACACGCAAACTTACAATGGAAAAATAAATGCTTTATTGTCTCATCATGGTGACAAAAACACATTTTTTTACTTCCGTGCCAATTGTGTCTTTAGTAAGGATTACCCCGTGACGAAAATACCATGCAAATACTTTGATTTTTAGGGGTATCTTCATCTTTTAAATTTTCTTATTATTATCAACTGGAATATCAGGTTGGATTAACGCTTTGTACATAGAATCAACCGAGAATTTACCATTCTTTTTTAGATTCCATTAAAACTTATCTGATCCCTGCGTCAATTGGACTGATTCCAATCACAGAAGCAGAGCATTCCAAGATGCTTGCCTAGCGCCAAATAGACTTCTTCTGAAGGAAACATTCGGTCGGGAAGTTCCCAACACCTTAGCGAGCGTGTCGTCTTTGTATCGCACAATATTGTACAAAGCTGGATATTGTTCTCGGAGCGTGGCCTGACCCAACCATTATCCTCCCAGAACCTAATTTCCGAGCCATCCTTAATTGAGAACGATCCATGTGGGAAGAAGAACTTCTTCGTGGACATGAGGCTGGCCCAGAAGTGTGAATCATCAGGTTTCCAAATAACCTGAGATAACGCTTTTGAGCCCACATACTTTTTCCTAAGGAGGGTCTGCCAAACCCCTTCTTCAACAAGGAGCTTGAAGATCCATTTACCTAGAAGGGCTCTATGCTTGACCTCAAGGTCATGAATTCCGAGTCCTCCTTGGTCTTTAGGATGGCAAACCACACTCCACTTAGCGAGTCGATATTTTCTTTTCTCACTATCACCTTGCCAAAAGAATCTTGATCGGAAGTAATCCAAATGTTTCAAGACTCCTTTCAGAAGTTGGAAGAATGAAATCATATACAGTACCATGTCAGTTAGTACTGAATTAATGAGAACCAATCTTCCTCCGAAGGATAATAGTTTGCCTTGTCAGCTATTTAAACATAGTTGAAGTCTCTCCTCCACCTGTTTCCATTCAGTATTTGTAAGCATCCGATAATGATTCGGAATTCCCAAATACTTAATAGGAAACTGGTCTTACTCACAACCGAATAAATCAGCGTACAACGAAGCATTTTCTGGACACCACATAGAAGACAGAGCTAGAAAACTTCAATTTGTAACCTTAATGGTTGATATTGTAGATTCACACCTTGAGTAACCTTTGGAACCGTCAACGCACGGTTTAGACCATGTTTGTCTTTTAGAATTTTAACCTAGAATCATGACTTACCTAAGCTCAGTCTTGCCGGGATTTCTAGGCATATGCTTAGTTCGTAATGTAATTGTAGCTTGCCATAGTTTCTCAGCATACAGTACAGTCCAGATGTCATAGACCCAATTTACTGTCAGATCCACGCTTGAGAACATGGGCAGAGATTATCAATTGGAGCTACCGGTGAAAGAAGTTGGCAAGCTGCGTACAGTACAATTTGCAAAATGAAATTTCAGCTCCTAGACAGTGCCTAGGAGCTCCTAGCTTCGCCCCAGTATGGTGAAAGGGACATGTGCGAGTAGCTCTAGGCTTGTAGGAGGTGAGACACCCCAGAAAGAAGCAACCTTTACAAAGTTGTTGTAGTTTTGTGCTTGCAGTTATTTGAAAGCTACCCTACATTGGTCAGAAACAGCAAGCTGCCAAACCAAAAGTGAGGCTGAGAGAATTCAAAAGATCGAGCTGAGCTTCACATCTTTGGCATCTCCTGGTCTCGCTTTTGAATTTGGATTGTTTGGGAGCTCTACTAGTGATACGATTCCTAGGTGTAGCTAACAATAGCCTTAGGAGATTTAAAAATTGTGATATTTTTTTTTCTGAAAAATAGGATTCCCTTAAGCTATGCAACTCCTCAACTAGTATATTCTCCTAAATTTCCAGTCGTGCAGTGCACGGACATAGATTTTCACATTGTCTCTTGCAGCACCAAGTGACAAATGCACGTGGTGGTTTAAAGCATTCATGCTTCATGGAAGTATATGTAAACATTTGCAAAAGTTGGAAAACAAAAGGAGAGCACTCCTAACTGTAATTCTTCCCCTAAAGTAGCTGATAGTATATAGTATCACGAAGGACCACGAGCCGGCGAGCTATAAGGCTGAAACTAGCCTGTTTTTAATCTGCTCCAAAGCTTTGAACTCTCATGAAACTAAAAGCCGTTGGACTGGTCAAACGGTACATCGATTTTGTGAGCTAAGCCGTGAGGAAGCCAAAGGTACTGGGTTGCTGTAAACATGTTTGGACTATTGTTGTTTGTTTTGCAAGAGGTTAGCATCAGGCTCCACGTACTTACAGTACTGGGTTGCTGTAAACATATTCCTTGGACAAACGGAGAATGCTTACGCAGAAATTCAGTTTAGTATTTTTGCACTGATTTTTGTCATGATAGAAACCAGAAAGAACTAATAGAAATTATCCATGTTAATTGTGGAGATGTTCATGTGCACTTCATGTGTACTTTATCCAAGACAAGAACTGTAGTTTAGGCTTTATGTGCACGTATAGCTTTGTCGAAGCTAGATGTGATGAAGCTACTGAGATTTTTCCTGTATAAAGCCGCAAAGATCATAAGCCTCGCATGCTTGGGCATCTTCTAGCGACAACCGAGCATTTAGCAGGCTCATACATGTCTTTCGCTAGTAGTACTTTGAGATGATGATGTATAAGTCTACTTTTTTGCGGCAACAAAAAAAGAAAGTATACCTCTTTTCTTTGATATGCATGAGCTTTATATACTTGACTTTTTCATAGCACATTACATGTGCAAGCAGAAAGTGTCTGTTTTGCTCCCATCACTATCTTCAGATTTGGTGTTTCTACCTACTAATCTGAAATGGAACAGCGTAGCCTGTAGGGGGGTGTCATCTGGTGTGAGCAGAATGAAAGAAATGGGTTGGGTACATACATCTTCAGCGGTTTTAGGACCACCAAATTGCCGCAATTACTTGGTCCATGTCCTACAGGTTACTACAGACAGTAGTCGTTCCTCATTTCAAGATATTTCGGCATTTGATTAGTACATTGCCCCTAAGCCCTAAGCTTTCCAGACATGCCACTGCCTATGCCTTATCGGTCACGAGCTCACGTGAGCGTAGATACAGGTGGATGCTTGATCCAATGGTTGAAAGACTTCCTAGTACTAAATCGATCGAGTAACAATCAACTCATGCAAGAATCCAGTTGGTAGGGGATGACCCTGGAGACTGGACCACATAGTCAAGCATATAACCCCTGGAGATTATGACTCGGAATGATTAGTGTCTCTCCGCATTCGACCACATCTCTGCAAAGAATTCTGGAAAGTCGGTCGAGATATACACTAGATAAAAGAAGTTTCCTTTGGAGAGCATGCGCCGTCACTCATCGTCTTTGTTTGAACAAACTCAGAGCAGCTGGCTGGCTGGCTTTCTTTCTTTCAGATCACATGATTGGTTTTCAAACAGAAATCCCAGAGATTATTATGAATATTCATTGCCACTCGAAGCAAGGAAGCTCGACATTTTAATCTCTGTAATAATAAATCCTGCTTTGCAAGCATAAATCCCGATGTGAAAGGCAGGGGCAGCCTTCGATGATTCGACGGGCTGCAGCGGCATCCCTAGTAGAGAAAAGAGATCCGAGAAATCTGCTGCGTTGTGCGTCGCGTCCCGTCCGTGACCGCGAGCATAGTAGCTCGAATCGATGCACCACGCCGGCCATGGCGGCATGCATGGAGCCCCGTGCGCACTGTTGCTCACGCAGGTGAGTACTTATACGGCACGCGTGCTGTAGTTTCGGTATACTAGCATAGCAGCGAGTGAGACGGACCGATTGATCGGATGTGCGTCGCAGGCAGGCGGTGTAAATGTAGGAGAAGACGCCATGGTTACGCTACGTACGCTGGCCATGCCGTTTGCGCTGATCATCGGTTCCATCGGCCGCCGGCAACGGAGTAAAGCCACCGTCCCACGCCGGCCGTCGCGCAGAGGCATCACCGGCTCATCATGCTTGGAAAGCCCACCACCGAACCGGCTCTGCCACCGCGTAATTACCAGGGCCTGGTAATTACCTGCCACTACCACTGTTACTATCATACGGTACATGCAGGAGCTGGATGCGATCTAACCGTAATCGAACACCCGTATACAATTGCTGCCGACTTCTATCATTTGTCCGGCAAATGGTAGAACCGGATATCGAAATACCGTTTTCCTCTCCACCTCTCGCAACTTCCGACAGAGGCGGCGGCGGCCAGCTCCTCCCAATCTCCACCGGCTAGGACGCGGGTCCTGGTCCCCTCTTCCTCCGTTGTCGCTCCGGCGGCGGCAGGAGGGAGGGGGACCCATCTCCTCCGTTCTGGCCTAGTGTTTAGGGTTATGTTTTGTCTTCTTTGCTGCGTCGTTGGGTGGTGGGAGCGGCGTCCTGATAAATAAATCTGTCTCAACTCTACTCCCACACCGGCGCTGTCCTTCATGGCGGCGTCTCGGAGTTGGTGGCACCGTGTGCTTGCCGATCTTTCAGATCGGTGGTTTTCAGGTTCTTGGATGGTGTCAGCGAGGCGGCGGCGGCGACTTCATCAGATGAGTCTTTCCTCCTGCTCTGTCCTCGTTGATGCGGCGTTTTCCCCGGTGCCACGGTGGAGCAGAGAGGATTTATCCAGGAGTACGTGCAGACGGTTGTATGTGCTGGTAACAGACGGAAGATGGTGCACCTTTGTGCTGGGTTTGTGGTTGGAGGTTGACGGTTCTGCTTTCTTACTCCGACATCGTCGTGCGGGGGTGCCGGTTCTGAAGTTCGATGGCGTGTCTGGGGTCGTGCTGCCCCGGTCTGATTCTTTCAATGACAATGGTTTGTCGTATGGTAAACTATATTGGAGGTCCGAAAAGCTACTGGTCAGCGATGCAGCCGCATCGAGATCGGGTGAAGAGGTGATATGTCTCGCTTCCCTTTGGTGGCTGCTATGGTGGTGCCGTAGGAGAGGGATAGACATTGGTTTGTCACATAGTTTTATCCTATCTTTACAGATCTGTAAGATCGGTGTGTACGTGCTTTTATCTTGTTCTTTATTTATCAATGAGAAAGGTATTACCTTGCAAAAAAAATATAGAACCAGATTTGAGCTCTACGGGCCTTGGCCCAGTTAGTACCAAATCCTGAAATGATAACAGTCAAGATTTGTTGCATATTTGCATGTTATGTTACGGGGTGAGGCTAAATTTAGTCACACATTGCTAGCCAGAGAGAGTAGTTGAACTTCAAAGTAAGGACAATTCATATACACCCACTAAACGATTTAGAATATGAACAGGTCACGCGCACTCCTCCTCATCCGTCTGCCTCACCAAGCATCGCATACGCTATGTCTCATTTCATCTCGTGTTCGAATCTGCTTTGTGGAAGATTGGTTTTTGGACGGTAATTTTATGTGTCTGATCCATTACATGTGCATGCTTGACACATACACCGCTTCTTTCACTTGCGTAACACTTGTGTTTTCTACCCGTCCCAAGCCTATAAAGGAGAGAACCGATCTAACGGATTCAGAACACACGACTCACTCCGGGTCTCGCCATTGCCTAGTTTTTTTGTTGTTGTGTTGATTCCACAATCCCCATCCCGGTGCCGGCGTGCACCTCTGTTCGGGAATGCATGCATCTGATAAAACTTGCTTAATCTCCCAATAAATTATTGATCAATTTTGTTAGATTATTTTTTGATAAAAATACTTTAGGAGTATTAAACATTAAGTAGTGTAACCAAAGTACTCATACTTAGCTTCTGCATATGCAGGATGCACAAGAGCATAGGAATAAGCATTGAAATCAAGAGAAAAAAATACAAGTGTGTGCATCACTCATATAACTACTAAGGTGGTGGATAGCGGCGACTATGCCTCCAATGGTGTAAATATATCTCTCGCCACCCGTGTCAATCGTGTAAACCGCCGTAAATAAGTCACCATTTTCTAAAAGTTGAAGTGTGGACAGTAAACAAAGCTATTAGCTACACCGGAACCGCTCACATCATATTGAGAATTCTAAAATTGTTATTAGGTGTTTCTTTATCGCCATAAGACTACAATACGAGTCCGTTGGAAATATTTCCTAGAGAAAATCACGTACGATGATATTTTCTAAGATTATTTATAACTTAAGTAATTGTTCTTAAACGTCACCAATAAAATTTATCATGTAATATGTGTTTTCTAGTAGTCTGTGATCAACAAGGTTACGAATACTCATACCATTGACTAGTGCATGACTCGGCCAATGACCTGGTTCTACTTGTCATGGACATTGTGATGATAATTAGATAGTATTGACTCGGCTAAAAGAGTTAAGCGATTCGGACCGACCCAATGTGGGACACAACCAGTAAAGTTGTTATTTGTTATTCTCAAACAATGTCTATGTCACATCCTTAGACTTAAGCTTCTCATATGAGCTGACTTTGGACTTATCAAACACTATTTTATAACTGGATAGTTGCAAAGCGAGGTTTTGAGCCGACTGTTAAGCGAGTCGTTGATACCAAATGATGCTACTATGACGGGCGCGTAGTTGACGAGGGAATCTTGATGCGGTGTTGCTTCTTCGCTCCCCGGCAACGGCGCCAGAAAACGTCTTGATGGCCCTTCACGTAGTTACCACACAACGGCGCCAGAAAACAGTTGCTAGCCCCTTCGCGTGGTATCTGCGTGAAAAGTAAATGGGTTAGGTTGAGACTCCAAGTGCAGAGTGTATGTAGTAGTGGAAGACAGTTTTCCCCACGAGGGGTGACTCGAGGGTTTAATATCGAACTCTCGGGGAACCAGTATTTCAGGTGTTATCTCCTTATCCTTCTCTTGAGAACCTGCAACAAAATAAATTGTTTTGTGCCCTCAACCTCACCAAGTGGTTGTCAAGCACAAGGTGTGAGAATGATAATAAAATAAATATGCAAACAGTAGTAAATATGCAATGATGATAAAATAAATATGCAAGGATGATGGTAGTAATGATAAATGATATTTTTGGGTTTTTTATGATGAATGCAAGATGTAAAAGTGTTTTTGTATTTTCGGATTTAATAATGGCAGCAAACAAAAGTGATGATAAAAGTGTTGGAAAGGTGTTTCTTATGATTAAAAATGGACCGGGGTTCATGGTTTCACAAATGCACTCTCTCTTGATAACGTGGTAGACAATGGAACACTAAAATTAACATGTAAGATGGCAAGACATGGTTTGACAAGTTATTAATAATATGGGCATCACGTCCTAATATAGAGATCACAAGTATAAGTTGTTCTCTCTCTTATGCTCCACCAAGATGCGAACTAAATCATAACACCTTAGTAATTAAGATAAATCAGAGCATAGCAATAAGTTCAATGACATGAAGTTAAAATAAGAACATGCTAGATCTAGTCATGGAGATAGTGGTCAAGGTCACATCCACTCTCCGGTAGCATGGTATTTTTGTTTATCCCTAGTGAGGCAACAAAGTAAGGTAGAAAACCCAAGTGGATCGCAGAACTTTCTCTCACGTTCACTGCACTAGCCACCCCCGTTACTCCAACTAATGCACACGTTCCCCCTCACATGCTCTCATAAACATGCTTGATCATGACAAGTAAATAAGAACGGGGTACATAATATGCATCTACTTTCATAACTGAAACAAAACCATTGCAATCTCAAACATGTATTAACTCATAATAAAGATCCACCACAAAGGAATTACATAGATGGCCGTAATCATGTTCAGCAGCTCATACGGTACTAATTAGTGAAGCTCATAGAGAGGAGAGATACATAAGTTACTTCCACAAACCTATAGTCCAGGGGTGGACTACTCCCTCTTCATCATGGTGTCGGTGGAGATGTTGTTGGAGGGGCAGGAGACAACACCGGCAGCGCCCCGCCGGAGTTTCCCCCCTCCAATCTTCAGCTCCAGGTCTCTGTTTCGTGGTTTCTCTGTTTCGGCGGCGCTCCCTTTCGCGAAAGCCCTGGGGGGGGGGGTCTATATAGTCGTTTTTAGGTCAAGACGAAGCTTCGGGAAGAAGGATTGATGGCAGCGGAGGCCTGATGGTGCTTTTTCCAGCTGAAAACTGGCTCCGGCAGTTAATTATCCAATGATCATCAAACATGCAAAATAAGACAAAATAACATAAGTAACTCCTCTTAATATGAAATATATCATTGAATAACAGTAAATTATGCTATAAAATAGTGATGCAAAATGGACGTATCAACCCCCCCAAGCTTAGACCTCGCTTGTCCCCAAGCGAAAGCTGAGCTCAGTAAACTAGAACAAAAGTTTATGGAGTGAAGCGTCGATAATAAAGAATACGGACAAGAAGCATCAGTAATTACTAAACAACACACTCATTTTAAACAGCAACTACTCTTCATATAACCTAACTTGAACATGAGTAGTGAAACAACCACAATAAAAATACACGAAGGAAATTATAGATTAGTAATGGCACACTTCATTCTTGGTCATAGAACAATAAGCAATCAATACTTATCTTTCGAAAGGAGTCTTTATATTAGAGCTTATATTGCAGAACTTCCACACTCAATTATCACACCTTCTTTACAGTCATTGATAACTTGCAAAGCTATATTCTTAGAGGCAAAAGTCTTTGTGCTAAGACAAGAAGGATAAAAGACATGATTGACAATATTAATGATATATATGGTTGAATCACAACAACTCAAATGCTTGCTCAAGGAAGAAGGAAATAGGTGTACTGACTCAACATGAAAAGTAAAAGAAAGGCCCTTCGCAGAGGGAAGCAGGGATTAAGTCATGTGCTAGAGCTTTTAAGTTTTTGAAATCATATAGAGAGCAAAAATTAAGTTTTGAGAGGTGTTTGTTAATTGTCAACGAATGGTAGCGGGTGAAAACAGTATTCTCCCTGTCAAACAGACTTTTAAGAGCGGCTCCCATGAAGGACGTTATTTCTACCAGCAAGGCAGATCATCCCTCTTTCTCTTTGGTTTACACACGCAGATATTTCACTGTTTGTCAATGCTTACTGATAATTCAGGGCAAAAGTGTGAAGAGAATTAAGCGGTTAAAGTTGTAATTAATTGGGACTGGGCATCCCGTTGCCAGCTCTTTTTGCAAGTTATTGGATAAGCGGATGTATATGCCACTAGTCCAGGTGTAAAGTCTGTTTGACAAGTAGAATAAAGGATAACCACACTACTTCCTCATGAGCTAGTAAACATTGACACAAAAGGGAATAATAACATTTTGAATAATTTAAAGGTAGCACATGAAAAATTTACTTGGAGTGGCAAAGAAATACCACATATAGGTAGTTATGGTGGACACAAATGGCATGGGTTTGGCTCAAGGATTTGGATGCACGAGAAGCATTCCCTCTCAGTACGGTGGTTAAGGCTAGCAAGGTCATGTGGCAAGCATAAAAGTTGGGGGATACACACAAATATATATATAATAGAAGCAACCATGCTATCTTCCCTGTAAGCACAAATGTTTTAACTCAAAGAATACTAATCTTATTGGCTAGCAAGAAAGAAAGATAAAGGGATAATATTTTTGCATGTAATTCCCTCCTTCTACTTAAGTTTTCATGGTATTGTTGCTAATGACCAATACTAAGTTTGCCACAACTAATATAATTTACTTAATGTACCCAAAAGTGGCGTCAATACTAATGGCAAGATCAGCACATAAAGAAGATTGCAGGCTAAAATAAAATGTACCGAAAGTAAAGGTGGAACTTCTCATTAATATTCTGAACAAAGACACACTCAAACCAACGGATACATGGATAACTAAAGGATTGACACTCCACATCGCAAACCATCTTATAAGATAACTTCTCTACTCATGATATGACCACGAAATTATAAAAACGAAAGGATAAAGATGATACTGGGCACTCCCCCAAGCTTGGAACAAGCCAAGGGAGTGCCATTACCCCTTGACGATTTAGGCTTGATCTCTTGGTGGTGACGGTGGTACCACGGCAATCGGGGTTAGGAAACGTTCGAGCATCCGGCGGAGCCTGTTATTCTCATCTTGAAGTATTTCCACCTCAGCTCTCAGGATACGAAATTGGTCACAAAACTCGTTCGTGGTTCGGAGAGCTTCAGCAGCTGCAGGGGAAAACCGCAAATCTGGAATTGGTGGGGTGACTCCCTGCACATTATGAGAAAAAGCACGTTGAGGATTAATTGATCCCACAAAGGTGGAGTTGCTCGGCCTTGATTCTCCTTGTTGGCGAGGCTGGCCAGCTTGCACCTCCTCTCTGATGCTTCGATCCATGTCAGCTCTCCTAGCAGCAATCTCCTCCTCCGTCGCCCAACCGACGAAGGTTCCCTCTTCCACATCGCGTTCGAGTTCACGTCGGCGCCTTGCTGCATACTTCTCACCGTACACTCCTCGCGACGCCATGTAGGGACTTGAAATTCCTGTCAGAACAGCTTGAAAACGAAACACGGCGAAAACACGATATACGGACCTCGAGAGATCCGGGTGATATATAGCAAAAAGTTTTACAACAAAAGGAAGGTACAGGACGAAACGGGGTCGGAGACGGGCTCCGAGGAGCCCACACGCCCCACGGCGCGGCCAGGGTGGGGCCCGCGCCCAGGGGTGGTGTGGTGCCCTCGGGCACCGTTTCCTACCCTTTTCCGACTCATAATTTTCCATATTATGTAAAAACAACAAATATTTAGTTGAAAGTAAATCGCGAACTTTTTCTTACCGAAACTGTTACCTATTCCAAATCAGCTTTGCAGTTGTCTGAATTTGACTTTTTATAAAATCCTCTGGAGTTACCACTTTGATAAATCAACATCTTCATTATAAGAATCTCCAGAAATGTAATGCTTGAGTCTTTGACCATTAACCACTTGTGGTCTGTCCCCATCTAGTGAATTGATTTTAATCGCACCTGAGCGATAGACCTCCTGATGATATAAGGTCCTTCCCATTTTGAAAGTAATTTTCCTGCAAAAAATCTGAGACGAGACCTATACAATAAAACTTTTTCACCTACGTTAAATTCTCTCTTAAGAATTCTTCTATCATGCCATTGCTTAACTTTCTCTTTAAAGAGCCTAGCATTTTCATAAGCTGCATTTCTCCATTCATCTAAAGAATTCAAATTAAGCAATCTCTTTTTACCGGCAAGTTTAAAGTCTCTATTAAGTTCTTTCACCGCCCAATAGGCTTTATGTTCTAATTCTAGAGGCAAATGACAAGCTTTTCCATAAACCATTTTGTAAGGAGACATTCCCATAGGATTTTTATAAGCAGTTCTATAAGCCCACAAAGCATCGTTAAGCTTTTTAGACCAATTTTTTCTAGATTTATTAACAGTCTTTTGCAAAATAGACTTAATCTCTCTATTTGACAATTCTACTTGACCACTTGTTTGGGATGATATGGTGAAGCAATTCTATGATTAACATCATACTTAGCTAGAGTTTTTCTAAAAGCACCATGAATAAAATGAGAACCACCATCAGTCATGAGATATCTAGGCACACCAAACCTAGGGAAGATAATATCTTTAAGCATTTTTAATGATGTCTCACCATCAGCACTAGAAGTTGGTATAGCTTCTACCCATTTAGTAACATAATCAACAGCAACAAGTATATGAGTATAACCATTTGAGGAGGAAAAGGACCCATAAAGTCAAATCCCCAACAGTCGAAAGGTTCAATAACAAGAGAATAATTCATAGGCATTTCATTACGTCTACTAATGTTACCTACTCTTTGACATTCATCACATGATAAAACAAATTTTCTAGCATCTCTAAAAAGGGTAGGCCAATAAAAACCTGATTGTAGAACCTTTTGCGCAGTTCTATCTCCAGCGTGATGTCCTCCATAAGCACTTCCATGGCATTTGCTCAATATTTTTTCTGTTCATACTCAGGAACACATCTTCGCATAATGCCATCTACTCCTTCTTTATACAAATGTGGGTCATCCCAAAAATAATGCCTCAAATCATAAAAGAACTTTCTTCTTTGCTGAGCTGTAAAGGTCGGAGGCAAATACTTGGCAACAATAAAATTAGCATAATCAGCATACCAAGGACTTTCGCGTGAGCTTACCTTTATCGCAGCCAATTGTTCATTTGGAAAACTATCATTAACAGGTATAGGATCATCTGAAATGTTTTCTAATCTAGACAAATTATCAGCAACAGGATTTTCAGCACCTTTCCTATCTACAATATGTAAATCAAATTCTTGCAGTAAAGTACCCATCTTATGAGCCTAGGCTTAGCATCTTTCTTTTCCATAAGGTATCTAATAGCAGCATGATCAGTGTGAATAGTAACTTTTGAATCAACAATATAAGGTCTAAATTTATCACAAGCAAAAACAACTGCTAAAAATTCCTTTTCAGTAGTAGCATAATTCTTTTGAGCGGCATCAAGTGTTTTACTAGCATAATGAATAACATTTAACTTCTTGTCTACCCGCTGTCCAAGAACAGCTCCTACAGCAAAATCACTAGCATCACACATTATTTCAAAAGGTAAAGTCCAATCAGGAGGTTGAACAACAGGAGCTGTGATTAAAGCTTTTTTAGAGTTTCAAAAGCTTCCTTGCAATCATCATCAAAAACAAAAGGTACATCTTTTTGAAGAAGATTAGTGAGGGGTTTTGAAATTTTAGAGAAATCTTTAATAAACCTCCTATAAAAACCGGCATGACCAAGAATACTACGGATACCTTTCACATCCCTTGGACAGGGCATTTTCTCGATTGCTTCAACTTTAGCTCTGTCCACTTCAATACCTCTTTCAGAAATTTTGTGCCCTAGGACAATTCCTTCATTAACCATGAAATGACATTTCTCCCAATTAAGAACAAGATTTCTCCTCACATCTCTGCAAAACTTTATCAAGATTGTGCAAGCAATTATCAAAGGAAGTTCCGTAGACGGAAAAATCGTCCATGAATACTTCCACAATTTCTTCACAAAAACCATGAAAAATAGCAGACATGCATCTTTGGAACGTAGCAGGAGCATTACACAAACCAAAAGGCATACGTCTATAAGCATAAGTTCCATAAGGACAAGTAAAAGTAGTTTTCTCTTGATCTTGTGCTTTAACAGCAATTTGTGAGAATCCAGAATAACCATCAAGGAAACAAAAATGGTTTTCTTAGACAACCTTTCTAACATTTGATCAATAAAAGGCAAAGGATAATGATCTTTCTTAGTTACTTTATTGACCTTTCTAAAATCAATGCACATCCTATACCCAACTACTACTCTTTGAGGAATAAGTTCATCATTTTCATTTGGTACAACAGTAACTCCTCCTTTCTTAGGGACACAATGCACAGGACTTACCCATCTACTATCAGCAATAGGATAAATTATACCAGCATCAAGAAGTTTTAATACCTCATTTCTTACCACTTCTTTCATCTTAGGGATCAAGCGACGCTGATGCTCAACAACAGGTTTTGCATCGGGTTCAATGTTGATGGCATGTTGACATATAGTAGGAGAAATCCCCTTTAAATCATCCAAAGTGTATCCCATAGCTCCTCGATGTTTCTTTAGTACTTCTAATAACCTTGCTTCTTCATTACCTGAAAGTTTAGAACTAATAATACAGGATATACTTTCCTTTCATCAAGATAAACATACTTAAGATTATCAGGTAAGGTTTTAAATCGAAGACAGGATCTTCCTTAGGAGGCGCTGAGGTACCCAAATCTTCCACAGGCAAATTATGCTTAAGTATTGGTGGTTGACGAAGAAAGGCATTGTCAATCTCATTCCTCTCCTCCATAAATACTTCACTTTCGTGTTCCTCCATGAATTGCTGCAAGGCATTGTTAGGAGCAACAGCAATAGCAGCAAGTTGTTCAATTTTCGAGTCTCATTAGGCAAATCAGTTTCATAAAGTTGTTTACCAAACTTAGAGAAATTAAACTCATAAGATTCTCCATTAAATTTAGTGTAAATTTTCTCTTTCTTACAATCTATAATGCACCACATGTATTCAAGAAAGGCCTACCAAAAATAATGGGACAAGCTTTACTAGCAACAGAACCAAGTACTAGAAAATCAGCAGGGTATTTAGTCTTACCACATAAAACTTCAACATCTCTCACAATACCAATTGGAGAGATAGTTTCTCTATTAGCAAGCTGAATAACCACATCAATCTCCTCAAGTTCGCAAGGACCAATTTCATGCATAATTTCTTTATAAAGATCAAAAGGAATAGCACTAGAACTTGCACCAATATCACATAAACCATAATAGCAATGTTCTCCTATTTTGACTGAAAGCACAGGAACACTTGTTTTCCTAGCTCTACTGGGATGTGAAACAATATTAGAGGCATCTTCACAAAAGATAATATGTCCTCCTTCTACATTTTCAGTTACCAAATCCTTTACTATTGCTATTGTGGGTTCAACCGCTATTTGTTCAGCAGGTTCTAAAGCTTTCTTTGCACTTTTATTAACCACACTAGCTATGATAGAATGTTCCCTAATTTTAACAGGAAAAGGTGGTTTCTCAATATAAGGTTCTGGCAAGATACGATCAACTGTATGAACTTCAATGTTTTTAATATTGGCAGAATTAGTATTATCTTTGTAAGGCAAATGATACTTATTGCAACTTTCTTTAGGAACATCAAGATAAGAGGCAAAAGCCTTGTAACAGTTTGCAATAACTTGAGAATCAAGACCATACATATCATAGAGATTACGAAAATTATCAGTATTCATAAAAGTTTTAATGCATTCGTAATCATACTTTATACCTGATTCTCTACCTTTGTCGTTCTCCCATCCTTCAGTATTTTCCTCAATCCGATCAAGAAGGTCCCATTTAACTTCCTCTTTATTACGCGTAAATGATCCAGCACAAGAGGTATCCAATAGAGTTTTATCTTGAAGAGAAAGCCTTGCATAGAAGTTATCAATAACAACATTACCAGGAAGCTCATGAATGGGGCATTTGAGCATTAATGATTTCAATCTCCCCCACGCTTGGGCAATACTTTCTCCATCATGAGGCCAAAAATTATATATATGATTCCGATCTTGATGAATTTCACTAGGAGGATAAAATTTAGAATAAAAGAGAGGCACAATCTCCTCCCAGCCAATAGAACGCCCATTTTCAGCATCCTATACCATTTTGCAGCTTTACCAGTCAACGATATAGAAAACAATTTCTTCTTGACCTCTTCCATTGAAATACCTGCACACTTGAACAACTCGCATAATTCATGAATAAATAGCAAATGATCCCCAGGAGGGACAGTTCCATCTCCTGCATAGCGGTTATTCGTAACTCGTTCAACAATTTTCATAGGTATTTTAAATGGAATTACTTGATCAGGTGGTTCCTCTTCTACTACCGTAGCAGTGGTAGTAGTATTTCCAAACAGGGATTCAAATGGAGATCTCTCCATGATAAAATAAAGTAGCAAGCAGAAATAAAAATAGCACCTACAGTAAAAGTTTCCCTTACCAATTCCACTCACCAATAGCGCTTCACTCCCCGGCAACGGCGCCAGAAAATAGTCTTGATGGTGCTTTTTCCAGCTGAAATCTGACTCCGGCAGTTAATTATCCAATGATCATCAAACATGCAAAATAAGACAAAATAACATAAGTAAATCCTCTTAATATGAAATATCTCATTGAATAACAGTAAATTATGCTATAAAATAGTGATGCAAAATGGACGTATCAAGGCCCGAGGGCCAGGATGGGGGACCCCACGCGGTCAGGGAATCTGGCCGCGTGGGCCCACCCCTTTCTGCCTTCTGGTCTCCGTTTTTTTTATTCCTTTGCGCCTACGTTTCGTTCCTTCCAAAAAAGTGATCCCCGTAAAGTTTCAGGTCATTTGGACGTCGTTTGGGTCCCTGAAACATCAAAATATAGAAAAAAAGGGTTTTCTGACAGCGTAGGGTTAATTCCAGAAAAATGGGGGAGTTGTTAATTATCCCCAAAACTTAATATAAATCATGAATATAACCCTTATATGATGCAAATAACATGGAATAACATGTAATAAAATGTAAAGTTCATGTATGCATTTTACATGCATCAACATCCCCAAGCTTAACCCATGCTCGTCCCGAGTATGAAGGTGAAAAACTAACATGGACTTTGCATTTTAATACTATCAATGGATATCAAAGGTGATTACTATTGCTACATAGAGTCAAATGATTCATTCTTCAAAGGAATAACAATATGCAAGATAAATTATGAAGTGATATCAAATACTCAATGTAAAGATGTTCAATGATAAATTCACAAAGTGTAATATAGAAGAAAGTACTATGGACCAAATGTATGCATAATGAAAAGTAAAAACATCCTATGGTGGTCATAGAGTACTTTTTATGAAAACTGAATATAAAAGGTGGACACTTTGGATAGATAAATAAGTAGAGGTAAAGCATGAATAAGTTTCATCTAACTTCCAAACACTTCTACTTAAGTTAATGCTTGCAATGTGGTAGCCATTGGTGTGGAGCTCTCATTACCCCTATCATAGCATCTTGAATGATTAATGTTTAAAGTGAAAGCAAATATGAGTGGTGTGCTTGACAATGTATTGGTTGAATGTTTCATGTCCCTTGAATACAAGTACCTACACCATGTGTTACTCACTTTGGTCCACAAAGTAAATTCAAATAAAGGTCATGGCAAGTAATAATAGTATCATCAAGAACTGCACTAGGGTACCTCTTGCCCCTTGACATGAACAAGCCCATGTCAAAACAACAAGACAAACAGACAATGAACAATCTCAGCACTCTTTTATTTACTATGGGTACAGCTTTTTATTATGAGGTGCATCACTGAATGAACATTATGGTTATGCTGAAATTTCCACCATGAATGATGCATGGCTTAGATTAGCGGCCCAGGCAATTCTCTAACCATTTATACAAACTCTTTGAACTTACTAAGTATCCACATTCATTTCACCCATGATAGGCATCCATAAACAAAAGTATATGACATCAACTAAATATAAATAAGTGCAATGTTGAAAGCTTGCCATGTGACAGCACATATGGGCTAACTCCCAACCAAAACAATCGTCAAGCCCACAACTTCATAATTTTAATCACAATGGTTCATGCTTATTAAATGCAATAAAAGTAAATTGTGCATCAAGTTCGTGAGAGCTTTTAACCAATTTTTCCCATGACAATCAATAACATAAGCATTTAAATTCAGAAATATAGATAACACAATATAACATGATAAACATACTTGGAATAGCATAAAGCTAATAGGTAGATATGGTGGACTCACTGGAAAAACTTTGGTTGAAGGTGTTGGGAAACAAGCTTTTTACTTGTTGTAATTTTTGGGCTAGCAATAGGGAGAAAGTTGAACATCTAAATGCATGCATAAGTGTCCATAGAACTAATCAATCCATTTTAAACCAAGTAAAGTTAAAATTCAACATCTAAACATGGTAAAAGATAGCTCTTGACAACACTCTTGCAAATTAACATTCATTCAAAGCACATGAATTATGCAACTATATGTATCTTTTAAAATCAACTCAAACATCCCTATCCCAATATATTTAATAGCATCCAACATAATTCAACCCAAACTTCCAGTAGCTCTCTCATATATAAATGATAGTGGTGGTCTCAAGAAAATTAAAATCAAACCGAAATAACAAAAGCAAAATAAAAAACAGACGCTCCAAGTTTATACGATAAAGTGCTTTGATCGAAAAACAGAAGTTAGACGTGTGCAAACCGAGAGTGTGTTGGTCTACTGGGGTTGTATTGACATCCCCAAGCTTATGGTCTTCACCATCCTTGGATAGCTCTTGGTGCAGCTCCTCTAATCCCTGTGAAAAAACTTCAAAACACCGTTTCTCCCATTTCTTTTCTGTGGGGTGATATTAGTAGTGATAAACAAATAGGTTCTTGCTGCATAAAATCCTTAGGCAAAAATTCATATGAATGTCCAGAGAGTATATAATGTTGTATGCCTACTCATAAACTCAATTGAATCAAAAAAAAAAAATTCAAGCAAAAAGCTCAAAGAATGCATCAAACAATATCAAGACAAATCTGTCCAGAAAAACAGAAGCAGCAAAACGCATTTTTCTACCCTACTTAAACTCGTCAGAAAAATCTGAAATAAATCACGTATACAGAGGATGAAAAGTTGAAGCAACAGTTCAAATTACAGCTCAATCGGAGTTACAGATAAAAAAATGAAAAATCAAACCGTGCACAGACTTCGTGCAGGCAGAAAACTCTCCGAAAATGAATAGCACTTTTCAAACCCAAAATAGGTAAAACTTGGTTCTTTATTAAAAATCCCAGAAACAAAACTAACAAATACTCTCTTGTTACAGCAAGAGGACTCAAAGAAAATCTCAAACAAAAACAACCGTGTTGCCTCCCGTAAAGCGCTTTCTTTATAGCCATATAGATAGGCTTACTTACTTGATAATCAAAGGGGACGTAGCTCATGAGGGAGCTTGAACCTTGGTGTGTCCCTCTTCCTTGGGAAGTGTTCCATGCTCTTATTGTGTGGAAACTGAAACTTCACATTCCTTCCTTTGAATCAATAATGGCACCTGTAGTGCGAAGAAAAGGTCTTCCCAAAATAATAGGACTAGAGGTTTTATTCCCCATGTCCATGATTAGAAAATCAACAGGCACAAAAGTCATGTGTAACTCTACCATAACATCACTTACTTTTCCTAGAGCATGTCTAATGGAATCATCAGCAAGTGCAAGTTCAATAGAGCATTTTTCAATATTTTTAAGTTCAAGGACTTCATATAGTTCTTTAGATAATATAGAGACACTAGATCCCAGATCTAAAATGGCATGGCGTGTCTCTTTTCCAATGGTTACTAGTACCTTAGGGATCCAGATATCCCCAAGCTTAGGTGGTATCATAACTTCTTGATTGTACCTAGCAATCTTTCCTTTTAAGATATGATTAGCAATATAGGAACCAAAACCAGCCTGGTTAATATTAACAGAAGGATCACTTGCAAATTTTTGTAAGATAGAAATTAATTCATGCAAGCTACACTTCTCTAAATCAACAAATGGTTCCTTAACTTCACTAAGCATTTTAACTTTCTCAACTTTTTTCTCTAACATAACTAATATAAGAGATTCATCATTTTTAGTTTCATTAACTTCTTCCTTTAAACCAACAAGTTGAGACATAAATGGCAACAAATATTCAGGATATTCAAGCAGTTCATTAAGAGTTCCCTCCAAAGTAGATGGGACACTTTCAGCAATATTAATAGAATTCATCCCAACCGTGGGTGGTGCTTGTGGTTTCCCTGCAGACATACTCAATAAAGTGGCTTGATTATCAGCTAGTTTTGACAAGGCTTTGTCTAGTCCTGCAGCTTGGAGTTGTAAACCTCTAATATCAGAACTAATAGAAGCAACAGATTTATTCAACTCTTGTATCATGGTATTATGACTAGCAACTTGTTCAATAAGAATTTTATTTGCTTCGAAATTATCATTGCTTGATGACATAGGCTTCCATTTATCATTAGCATTAGGATATGGCACTAAAGGACGGTTGTTAGGAACATATGGGGGTTTATTATAAGAGTTATAATTGTTGTTACCACACCCATTATTACCATAGTTCCTAATGAAGTTGACATCAACATTTTCAGGATTATTACCAACTAGTTCTTGCAAAGGCATATTTTCAAAATTTTGTTTATTAATAAAGCAAGAATGGTGTCCATTTTAGATGACAAATCATTTGTTTCTTCTATAGAGTTCACTTTCTTAGATGAACTAGGTGATCTATCAGTATGCCATTGACTATAATTTTGCAAGATACTTTCCAAAATGTTCTTAGCTTCTAAAACAGTTTTTCCCATGAAAGCACCTCCAGCAGCTGAATCAAGTATATTTCTAGACATGTAATTTAGACCATTGTAAAAAGAGTGTAAAATGGTTCATTCATTAACCCCATGTGATGGACAAGTTCTAAGCATGAGTTTAATCCTATCCCAAGCCATGGCAACATGTTCATTTTCATTTTGCCTAAAAGAGAGGATGTTGTTTCTATTTTGCAGTATTTTAACAGGGGGATAATATTTCTTAATGAAAGCTTCTTTTAAATCATCCCAAGAATTAATACTACCAGCAGGTAATGAATGTAGCCACTCTTTAGCTTTTCCTCTAAGTGAGAAAGGAAATAACTTCAGTTTTAAGACATTACTTTCAACATTTTTAAACTTTTGCATGTCACAGATTTCAATAAAATCATGAAGATGCATAGAGGCATCCTCAACAGCACTACCACCAAATTGTTCCCTAGTTATCAAGTTTAACAAACTAGGACTAACTTCATAGCTCTCAGCAGTAATCTCAGGTGTGGTGATAGGCTTAGCAATAAATTGATCATTAGGAGTGTTTGTGTAGTCACACAATTTAGTTCTATCTCCCATTTTAATAAGTTTTTATGTGTTTTTAATTTTTTATGCAAAACTGAAAGTAAAATGACACTAATGCAAACCGAATTAACAAATGCAACACAAAAATGCAAAACTGAATATAAATATGCAAACCGAAATATAAAGATGATATGCAAGACAAGAACAAAACAAAATAAAATGATTGTAGGTAAAGATGGATAAGATGATGCTCACGTAAGTGCAACTTCCCCAAGCTTAGGTTGTTACACAAGTTGGTGATGAAGTTGACTTGATGTGAGTGATCCTTGGATAAACCTTTCAGCTATGGTTCCCCGGCAACGGCGCCAGAAAACGTCTTGATACCCAATGATGCTACTATGACGGGCGCGTAGTTGACGAGGGAATCTTGATGCGGTGTTGCTTCTTCGCTCCCCGGCAACGGCGCCAGAAAACGTCTTGATGGCCCTTCACGTAGTTACACCACAACGGCGCCAGAAAACAGTTGCTATCCCCTTCGCGTGGTACCTGCGTGAAAAGTAAATGGGTTAGGTTGAGACTCCAAGTGCAGAGTGTATGTAGTAGTGGAAGACAGTTTTCCCCACGAGGGGTGACTCGAGGGTTTAATATCGAACTCTCGGGGAACCAGTATTTCAGGTGTTATCTCCTTATCCTTCTCTTGAGAACCTGCAACAAAATAAATTGTTTTGTGCCCTCAACCTCACCAAGTGGTTGTCAAGCACAAGGTGTGAGAATGATAATAAAATAAATATGCAAACAGTAGTAAATATGCAATGATGATAAAATAAATATGCAAGGATGATGGTAGTAATGATAAATGATATTTTTGGGTTTTTTATGATGAATGCAATATGTAAAAGTGTTTTTGTATTTTCGGATTTAATAATGGCAGCAAAAAAAATGATGATAAAAGTGTTGGAAAGGTGTTTCTTATGATTAAAAATGGACCGGAGTTCATGGTTTCACAAATGCACTCTCTCTTGATAACGTGGTAGACAATGGAACACTAAAATTAACATGTAAGATGGCAAGACATGGTTTGACAAGTTATTAATAATATGGGCATCACGTCCTAACATAGAGATCTCAAGTATAAGTTGTTCTCTCTCTTATGCTCCACCAAGATGCGAACTAAATAATAACACCTTAGTAATTAAGATAAATCAGAGCATAGCAATAAGTTCAATGACATGAAGTTAAAATAAGAACATGCTAGATCTAGTCATGGAGATAGTGGCCAAGGTCACATCCACTCTCCGGTAGCATGGTATTTTTGTTTATCCCTAGTGAGGCAACAAAGTAAGGTAGAAAACCCAAGTGGATCGCAGAACTTTCTCTCATGTTCACTGCACTAGCCACCCCCGTTACTCCAACTAATGCGCACGTTCCCCCTCACATGCTCTCATAAACATGCTTGATCATGACAAGTAAATAAGAACGGGGTACATAATATGCATCTACTTTCATAACTGAAAAAAAACCATTGCAATCTCAAACATGTATTAACTCATAATAAAGATCCACCATAAAGGGATTACATAGATGACCGTAATCATGTTCAGCAGCTCATACGGTACTAATTAGTGAAGCTCATAGAGAGGAGAGATACATAAGTTACTTCCACAAACCCATAGTCCAGGGGTGGACTACTCCCTCTTCATCATGGTGTCGGTGGAGATGTTGTTGGAGGGGAAGGAGACAACACCGGCAGCGCCCCGCCAGAGTTTTCCCCCTCCAATCTTCAGCTCCAGGTCTCTGTTTCATGGTTTCTCTGTTTCGACGGCACTCCCTTTCGCGAAAGCCCTGGGGGGTCTATATATAGTCGTTTTTAGGTCAAGACGAAGCTTCGGGAAGAAGGATTGACGGCAGCGGAGGCCCGAGGGCTAGGATGGGGGACCCCACACGGTCAGGGAATCTGGCCGCGTGGGCCCACCCCTTTCTGCCTTCTGGTCTCTGTTTATTCGATTCCTTTGCGCCTACGTTTCGTTCATTCCAAAAAAGTGATCCCCGTAAAGTTTCAGGTCATTTGGACGTCGTTTGGGTCCCTGAAACATCAAAATATAGAAAAAGGGATTTTCTGACGGCGCAGGGTTAATTCCAGAAAAATGGGGGAGTTGTTAATTATCCCCAAAACTTAATATAAATCATGAATATAACCCTTATATGATGCAAATAACATGGAATAACATGTAATAAAATGTAAAGTTCATGTATGCATTTTACATGCATTAGTCGTGCGACATAGTTAAAGAAGACAGAATCTAACCCTTTAACTCAGAGAGATATTTTCTTGTTCTTCTCGGGTGTTTTGATTCTGAAATCATGGCCATGCAACTCGGTTAAGAGTTAATTGAGGAGTCGGACTAAGAGTTAGTCCAGTGAATCGATATCACGAGATCGAGAAACGAGTCACGCTATTAAAGGGATAACAAACTCTTGCCCATATAATTGACAAGATATATCTTGAATTTCCACTTTTCAACCTTGACAACGATCACCACTTGGTGTCATCGTCTCATAGGCTATATGAACTCTTCATTTTGATCTAATCCCATGAAAAGATATCTAACCCGACATAGAATCATCAAACACATAGATCATGTGTTAGTTCACAAAGCGCAACTGAACATTGCTTACCATAATACTAGATCACTTGATCCACGTGGTACATCACGCACAAGTTGATCTTCTAGAATGCAATCCTGGGGCTTCATCGTAATCAACCATTCTCATATTTACGCATTGTATTGATCTCTTGAAAGCCATAAGGAATTCTTCACTTCAGTTACTTGCTTCAAGACCTGATCAACCTTGGTTCAACTTGATTCACTAACAGAACTCAATATTCATACCACTAAGTTCAAATCCTTTGTTTGTTCTTGATCATTTAAAATGATATCTTGAGCTCAATGTCTTGATGCATATATTGGTATTGATGGCATTCTATGTTCTTCATACATCACCTATGGACCATTCCTTCATAAACAACTCAGTCAAACCATAAGTTTGTAGTGATTTTCATTAATTAATAAAACCCCACTTAGGGGCTAGCTAGATGCCCTCTCAATTTGTACGGACTATTTCATAGACATGTTATTGCAAAAAAAACTCCAATTTACTGTGTAATACGTTTTTGTAGATAACAGGAAATCACACGACTATTGCCTGCTAGTCCTTGATTACGTGGCAAACTATTTCTAGGGCGTCATCCCAACACCACATGGTAACCCAACTTTGACTCTTATCTAACAAAATATGACCAAACTAATATATGGCTGGTAAAGAGTTCTCTAAATTTCTCATACTGTATTAATTAGTGTTCATTGTTTCAATTACTAGAACATTTCTGGGTTTATTTAATAGTTTAAAATTTGAACCAAATTTCAACCAAATATAGCAACAAATGAACAAAAATTCATATAGTAAAAATGTCTGAAAGATTGCCATATTAATAGTGTTTATTATTTCAGTTATAGGAAAATGTCATCATGTTTTGATTTATTTATTTTTTGAAAATTGACAATAAAATATGACCAAACTTTTAAGCGGTTTATAAGAATGTGTCAAAATGTTAGTCTTCAATTTTTTCTAATCGCTGAAAATTTCAGAAACTTTTAACAATTTTGATCTTTCTTTGCCGAATTTAACAAAATACTAGACAATTTGGCGCGGCGATACGCCGCACCCTTGTGGTGATGGTGAATGTTGTAATAGGTAATAAGGCATTTCTTGTTCATTCAGTTCAGCCAAAAGTGCAGTTATATAAATTACATTATAGTCTAACTGAAAACTGAAAGTCATTGACCATAGCAACTAATTGGATGCTATAAACTAAGAATAGGTAGGTCATTACAAAAGGAAGAGTAAACTGTAAGTAGCCTAATTTGTGATACTTCATGCTTAGCCTCAGCTACGACTTGCATGCTTCATGTATTCAGAAAGTACTACTCTTCTCTGTCTGACTGGAAATCTATTGCTGCTCCAATCTGTAATATGAATAGGAAAATTTGTCAGAGATGCACAGTACATAAAAGAGTGTTAAATATTATGATGTCAAGTACTACAACATATAGTTTGTAGTGATGAAGACTCTAAGACACAAATGGACTTACATTGATAGGAAGCAAGACTTCCTCCACCAATACAGAGGTATGTATAAATACCTTCAGTGTTGCACATTTACAACTATATTCTGGAATTTTCAAGTGATGCACCAGTGGAACTTGGTGGCAGCACTTTAATTCGTAGTACACTTGGTATGCTTCTAACAGTGGAGCACCACAGAGAACATCTATGAGTAGTGATGCTTCTGCCGACACCAACTACGTTGTCATCTGTCATAGTACTGTGAGGTCCTGTGAGTTTTCACAAAACCAAAAGGTGCAAGTATATACTGAACTACTGGTATAGAACACAAGTTGCACGACAATCCTTTTATTGTGAGGCTAGCTGTCTGAGTGATGACACCTCGTACAGAACCATACTCTGGTGTCCATTTTAGAAGCTGCACTTCATTGCTGTCTATCTAGGGCTGCATTTGCTCTGGCAGTACCGCATGCAGAGGCATAAAAGGATGCTCTTCCACAAAGTAAAGCAGAAATGCATCATCAGTTAACATTTTCACTCGCACACGAACGTTCACATGCTCTGCAACAAATATACATACACGTCGTATATCTGCAAAGTAAGTACCAGGTGTAGGTTGCAGTATGACCGCTAAACAGAACTTCTGCAAAGCTGTAACATCAAACATTGTAGGTGAAATATAAGACTCAGCCGGTGTGACTATATGGTTGATAGATGTAGTAGTAGCATTAGCTTCATATTTGCCTCTTCTTGTCACTCTATGAACATACTGAACAGAAGCTTATATTTGTGGACAAACAGAGCTGAACCTAAATATAATCTGTCTTGAGGACGTTTACAATCAGCTCATTTGGTATTAGAATCCTTTCTGACAGCGCACAATACAGACAACGGAAATAAGTCATCCATGTCTCTAGTCTCTTTTTCAATATACTCTAAAGCACAGTATGCAGACAATACTTGTTCAATAATTGAGCTTGACCACGTGTGTAAAGGTACACATTTAATAATCAGACATGAAACTGTAACTGTTCGTGAATGGACCAATGTATCTCTGATTAAGAATCGATAAGTGCATTTTGTGATCGAGATAATCCCCAGGGTGTTCTCTAATTCTTTAGCTCGTAGTGCCTCTTCATGATAGGGAAAAGATACAACAATTTCTTCATCTCTAGATCGGTAAACGTTAATACCTCTGGAAATGCCAGCCTTTCTTTTGTAGCATGAATTACAGTATCAGCTGGAATCAGATCAGAGTGTGAAACAGGTTCAATTGCATAAGTGCAGTGTAAACGTGCGCATGCCCATGAATTTTGTTGTATGTCTGCTAGAAATATTTCTTTAATTGTTGCAGAATTGTCCAGGGTATTATCCATCTCAAGTAGGTACAGACATATAATTGTAGATGAGAGGAAATTTAGAAAGTAACAAATTGAAAAGAAGAAATAAAAATATGAGAAGCAGTAGTCATCAGAAAATCTAATAATTACTGTACTGATTACATGTTTACCTGATAGTAGTAATGGCGAGCAAGTAGATGAAAACCTCCGGAATAGATTTCTAAGAAGAGTAATCAGTGGTCACATGAAAGTACTGCTAAATGACCCCAACCCAATCCCGGCAGATGTTCCTTTCCTCCAAGCAATAAGAGCACTAATTGCACCTGCTGAATAAACAAATCAAACAATTCAATACCATCCCATCAAAGTATAAACATGGTAGGAGAGAAAATTATGTTGTGGAAGAATCCGAGGCAGGGCACCTTCTTGACAGACACAGGACAAAGAGAATTCCTTAGAATAGATACAACAACCTAGCTAGATGATACTTTTGAATCGAGTAAAAATATTTCATCTGTTTTATTTAATAAATAAAACTAAATATCAGCTAATTACAGTTGAGGCCCCCCTTTTGTTACAACTGGATAGACGAACCAAACAAATATAAGGCAGGAAAATATGTGTGATAGTTATTTAGGTAAAAAACACATGCACATATACATAAAAACCTTGAGTTCTATAAGATTATAACATTGAGAAGAACCACTGGCTACAACCCAATGTGAAAAACTTACCAAGCGATGCAGTAGAAGCAGGAAACTCAAATGGTAGACCTAAGTTGTTTACATATGAGGCCATTTAGAAACGACCGAATGGGACATTGACTAGAACTTTGGGATATCTTGTATTACCTGAAAAACAAAGCCTAATGAAGTAACTTTGAATGTACATATCAGAGTTACTGCAGTAATTTATTTTTTTGAAGGAAAACACTTAGAGGGCTGTCTATGTTAGATCTTCTATGATTAGTTATAGTTACAAATTTACAGCCAGTTGAAAGAGCATGGTGCCCCCATGTGTGGTTTTGGTAATTAATGACAATCCTTATGGACTAATGTTTGCATTGATATATCCTTAGATCTTGTCCATAAGAAAAGGTTGGAGTTCATGTGTTGGACTCTAGAAGATTATAAGATGACCAAGATCTTATTCAAGGGTTTATATGAAGATTGGTCGTGTGTAGAGTTGAGCATATTTCAAGCATGTCTTGAAGAATATGATGGCGTGGATATTCTTGTTCACCTTCAAGACATCATCCTTGTGAAGAGAGAAGGAAATATACCTTGGCTGAAATCGACTTAACGGTAGTACCGCTCCTTCTGGAGTAGTATTGCTGCAGCACGCAGGCAGTCTTCTCCAACGGTACTACCGCAGGAAGTACCGCTGGAGATACCGTTCAGAAGGTCTTAAGCCACTGTCTCCAACGGTACCTGTCCGGTACCCCCCACGTACTACCGATGGAATACCACGAATTTATTCGAGGCATGACAGCGGTAGTACCGGTGGATTCTGGCGGTAGTACCGGTGCCTGGTAACTACGGTAGCACTCTGTGCTACCGCTGCAACTGAGTATCGGAACCACTGAGGTACCGCGTGGAGGTCAGTAGCGGTAGTACCGCTGTTCGTCAGCGGTAGTACCGCTGTGCACATTTCTGTGCAAAACGGTTGGATTTTCAGGGACCCCTATAAAAGGTATCTTCCCATGGGCATGCATCAAAGGAAGATTCCATATAGCCCATGGCGGATGACGTCAAGCGGTGGTCGTCATCAAGATAATGGTCAAATGAAGATGTTCCTAAAAGTGGCTCTCCCATATTGTGTATGGGGGAGCAATTCACAAGTCTTCATCAAGCGGAGCGCAATCAAGAAAGGTGATCCAACTTGAGATGATCAAGATCGTCATCATCTAGCTCAAGTGGATTGCGCAAGGCAAAGGTATGACCTTGATAGGGTTTCTATTTTACCAGTCTCATGGTGTTAGTGAGAGACCGGATTAGGATAGATGCCACACTTTCAAGAGGGGCTCTCGAATGAGTATCTTGATCGTATCGTCCGGAGAGAGCTCAAACCTTTGCATTCTTGGCATCATCTTTCTTGGTTCTTATTTGGGATTTATCCATGTGTGGTTTTAGAGCTTGTCATGATCTTCAAGACAAGCTCAAGTTCATCAAAAACGGATTCCGTAAGAAAAACTTATTGCGTTTTTGGTGTTGGAGGTTTTACCGGTTGTTCTATTTTTGAGAGGTCTAACCTTTCCCCATTTGGTTTTATCCTCCCTTGTTGGACTATGATGTTTCTCTGCATGATCTTGTAAAGCTCGTCGTTGTGATTTCAACGAGCCCAAGATCATCGAAAACGGAGTTCGGATGATCAAGATATCGTCGTTTTCGTTTGGACGTTTCTGCAGTTTTCCGTGCAGCGGTAGTACCGGGTCTGTACCGCCCGGGTACCGCCCGAGACAGTACCAAATCGCCCGAAATCATCCCAGAACGGTAGTACCGCTGCCGGGGGCGGTAGTACCGCCCTTGGGCGCGTTTTGAGCGCCCGAAATCCCCAGAACGGTAGTACCGCTGCCGGGGGGCGGTAGTACCGTCCCTGGGCACGTTTTGGCCATAACGGGCAGATTTTTGAGGTCCTATTTAAGGGGGTCTTCTTCCCCATTGACCCCCATCTCTTGAGCTCGTGTTTCTCCTCCATTGTTGACCCTCTTGAGCTTGCTTATCTCTCAATCCCTCCAATGATTCTTGCTCCTTCTTGAGGGAAAAGAGAGAGGAGATCTAGATCCATATTTCCACCAATCAATCTCTCCTCTAAGTGAGGGGAGCTCATTGGATTTAGATCTTGGGATTCATTTGTTGCTTCCTTGCTCTTCCTCTCATCTTCCTCCATAGCATTAGTTGCTTTGGTGGGATTTGAGAGTGAATTGCTTTGAGCACTTTGTGTGTTCTTGCCATTGCATTAGGTGCATCGGTTTGAGTTCTCCACGGTGATACGTGGAAGTGAAGTTTGAGAAGCTCATTACTCTTTGGGTTCTCGTTGCATCTTGGGTTGCTTGTACCCTAGGTGCCTTTGTGAGTCTCGGAGGAAGTCCGAGGCATTGTTGGGAGGCTCCAACTCATTGTGGAGTTCCCCGACCGGTTTGGTCAACGCCTTCAAGTCGACCTCATAGTGGAACGAGCCAATCCCTCACGGGTGAAGCTCACGGAGAATAGGGTGAGCACATCCGTGCTATTGGAGCGCTAGGTGGCTCCACACCCCTCCAACGTAGACGTACTTCCATTGGGAAGGAATTACGGGAAACATCTCCTCGTGTCCACTTTGCGGTTACTTCTATACCCAAACCTTTACTTATGCATTTACCTTGTGATAGCCATCGAGCTTGAAGTTATCTATATTGCTATCACTTAGTTGTTAATCTTGCTTAGCATAAGTTGTTGGTGCACATAGGTGAACCTAGCTTGTTTAGGTTTTGTGCTTGATAAATTAAACGCTAGTTTTATTCCGCATTTATTCAAGCCTAAACCGTAATTATTTTAAAACGCCTATTCACCCCCCCCTCTAGGCGACATCCTCGATCTTTCAATTGGTATCAGAGCCAGGGCTCTCTTTATTAGGCTTCACCGCCTAGAGTAAAGATGTCGTTTAGAGACTTAGCAAATGATCCCACTTTCATATTCGATGGCACAAATTATGATGTTTGAAAAATTCGCATGCTTAATCTTTTTCGGGTGTATGGCCCAAAAATGGAGAGAATTGTAGATATGGATTTCCTCCTCCAAAGGATCTCCAAGAGTTATCTTTAGAGGATGAGGAAAACTCTTATCTCAATTCTCTAGTATCTCATGCTATTGTTGGTGTTTTGAGCAATGTAGTTCTTGAGTCAATCATGCCTTTTCGGAATGCTCATGATTTATGGACAAAGCTTCAAGACAAATATGATGTGTCCAATATTATTGAGGATGATTGTTCTCCCTCCACTTCCGGCGTGATGAGTTCTCAACTTCCTCTACTTCACCAACATGTGGTAAGCCACAACCTAATGAGATGGTGAGTAGTGCTAGACTTTGCAACAATGGTAGTAAACTTACTATTGATGATTCTTTGCCTCAACATTGTTGTAATGATCTACCTTTGGACTTAAACACATCTAGCACCGTTCATGCTTTACATGCTTGTGTTGATAGTCCTTGCATAACTTGTCAAAATTGCTGTCTATATCTCATGATGATATGCTTGTTTTATCTTGTTGCCATACTACCAATGCGTGTGTTTCCTCTATTCCGTTGGTCTCTAACATTGTAGAGGAAACCCAACTTCCTATGGAACAAGATGTACTTGAGTGGTGCCTCAAGTAATGTTCATCTTCATCGACCATCTTTTGCCTTATGAATAAGGAGTCAAAGGTATCTCCTACTTTGAACCCCATTAAATCTAAGATGATGATAATAATGAAGAGAATGATATTGTTGATTCTCTAAATAAGAAAGGCGAAATTGTCTTTCTGCTTTGAGTAAAGATAAAAATGCTCGCTCTAATTCATGGAAATCATGGCTAATGCTATTGAGGTTAATAAACTTATTTATGAGCATGAGGACACCATTGTGGAAATGGAAGGTCGTGAGCAAGACTACACCAATGAGATCGAGGATCTTTCTATTGCTCTTAATGAAGAGCAAGAGCGTAGAAGGATCCTTGAGGAAAAACTTTGTAGTCTTGAGGAATCTTATAATTTAGATGTTTCTAAATTAAGAAAAGATCATGCTCTTGCTCTTTCTAATGTCCTCAAATCTAAAAATGATGATGCTTGTGCTACTAACTCTACTTATTGTGAAGCATCCATATTGAAGGAGAATGTTGAGCTAAGGGCTCAACTTGAGTTGCTAACAAGCAATTATAGGAAATTGGAAGAAAGTCATGAAAAGCTCTCGAGCTCTCATAATGATCTTCTAGTCTCCCATGATCGGCTAAAGTTAGCTCATGAGGCTACTTCAACTAAGGTAACATCTTGTGAGCCTCATGTGGACAATGGCACAACTTCTACTCGAAATGTTATATTGTCTTGTGCTAGTCCTAGTAGTTCATCCACTCATGATATTGTTACACCTTGTGATGAATTGCTTTCCATGCCTTGTTGCTCTAACAATGAAGGTTCTACTTCCTCTAGTACTTGTGTTGTTACTAACCATGTAGAGGAGATAAAAGAGCTCAAGGCCCAAGTCACTTCTTTGAAGAAAGACTTGGAAAAGCGTCATGTTGGGAAGTCGGCACTTGACAATATGTTGAGTGTGCAAAAATCTCCCAATGACAAGAGTGGACTTGGATTCAACTCCGATATAAGAAGAAGCACAAGACCATCAAGAAGAGGGCCTAGAACAAGTAAAAGATCGGCCAAGATTGTTTGCTTCAAGTGCAAGATTGAAGGGCATCATGTGAGATCTTGCCCAATGAAGAAGAAGCATTTAAGTGAGAAGCAACAAGGGAAGTGGCCTCAAGTATACTCAAGTATCCAACGTTGAAGAAAGGCCACTTCCCAAGGAGAATCAAGCTAAATCTTCTCAAGTTGAGAAATCAACTAAGAAGAAAGGTGGAAGTAGATGTTGCTATCTATGTCGCGAGAAGGGACATCTTGCTTCTTCATGCACTAACGGTACCTTATCCAACCCAATCATAATTGATGATGTTTACTCTCTTGAGAAGGATAAGGTTGGCAATGTGTTTGCCAAATTTGTTGGTACTCAAAGTGGTGTCAAGAAAAGAACCATTTGGGTGGCCAAGCCTATTGTGACTAACCTCTTAGGACCCAACTTGATTGGGGACCAACAAGCTAAAACTTGATCAATAGGTGTTGTTGGAGGGCTTTGGAGACTTGGCTACATTATGAAGAATTAAGGGATCTTCATCAATCATATTTCCCAAGCCAAGTCATTTGGATTTTCATATCTCTATCTTATATCCAACGTGCCTCCTTGCGGTAACGTGTATTTAAATTATATATACATTGAAAGTTGCTTGCCCCTTGCATGTGTTTGACTATGATGTGCCTACCACTTACCTATCTTGAGTAATCTAGTGTGTGTATGTTGGTTTGCACATCATGGTTGTGTGTATTTGTGTTGAGCCTCTATTGCTTCTTGTTTCTATCTTGTTGGCTCTTTGAGAGTTTAATGGACTTTCCATTTGGGGGAGTGATATGCTTTCAGCACATCACAATCCTAAAATGTGTATACATGAGGAATACCACTTAGTGTTGATATATCAATATTATCTAGTCTCTATGTGGTATGTCATGCTCATGAGAAATTCGAAATTCTAAATGTCCATTAACTATCTCTAGTTTGTTTTATATTTGCCTCTTGTTGAAATCAAATGGATTATCACATTATGGGGAGTAATAAGCTTGTGCATATTACTAACCTAGAAAATGTGAACAGTGAGGTTTGCCACTTAGAATTGATATTGTAAATTATCTTTTCCTATGTGGCATGTTTCTCAAACAAGTTCCATATTTGCTATTCGCTCTTGCTTTGAGAATATGATCTTGAATATCTTTGTCATTTACCACCGAGAATTATCTCCATACATTACTTGTCTTTACAAGTGATGGTCTTATTTGTGGTAAAGTATATTGATCTTATTTACATTGGTCTTTGCTCTTAATTGCCTTATTTATTGCCAAGGATTGTTTTGATCAAACTTTCTTTTGTCTTCCTTGACCTTTGGATCCTCTTGCTCTACTCATGTTGTTTTGTGCTTTCCTTAAAATAGAAAAGCCATGATCCCATTCTTGTGCATTTACATTCAAAGTCATACTTCTAAGATAATGCACTATTCTTGGGGGAGCTATCCTATTTTGAGTAGAACGCCATCCTTTAAATTGGTATTGGATCTTATTGCTTCCTTTGAATATGACTAGTGTTTGAATAATATATATGGAGTGTGATGATCCCATTTGTGTGCATTTTGCATTCCAATGCAAGATCATAAATAATGCACAAATCTTGGGGGAGCTATCCTATATGCTTTAGAACATTATTTGTCTTCAATTGCTATTTGATCTATCTTAAATTGGTGTTTGAGCCCGATGACATGTCTCGTGGAAAGACAAACCTTTTTGTCTTGGTACTTTGTGCCATCATAGAAAGTGTAGAGGGTTTGGTCTATTTGTTGGAATCTTTCTCTCTTTGGGAGTTAGTTATCTCACTCCTTGATATATCTTTCATTTGTATCTCTTCTTTTGGTATCTTTCTCAATCATGTGTTGATTTGGGTTTTGATATTATTTGGGCAATTCTCTTGCATGTCACACTTTGGTGTGCCTTCTTGGTATTCTTTGTATTTTGTCCAAATCGTGTCTTCTTTTGGTTCTTGAAGGTCTTGACATGCATATTTACTTCTTGTATATTATGGCATGTTTACTTTCTTTGATCCAATATATCGGGTAAACTCCACCGAATCCTAAATCGGCTAAGATGTGCATGAAATTCAATTTCATATCCATATGCACATATTCATGTGGAGCTTGTCCAATGTATTGTAGTTTCCTAACTACTTCGGACCCAATATGTTTGGGGACCATTTTGTACTTGAATTGTGTTTTAGGTACTTCGGAGATGCATTGGATGCCTTGTCTCATTCATAAGGAAGGTGCTCTCACCATGTGCTTATTGGAGCCAAGCTATGATGATCGTGATTGCTAAATCTTCTACATCACCAATGCCATCTCGGTAACAAGTATCTACCTCATGCATACTTTTCTTGCATTCAACCTTGTGTAGGTTGCATCTTGGCATGATTTCTTTTGTTCCTTGTGATACTTGTTTCCTTTCTCAAAGCATCCCAACTATCACTTTTCCCTTGTGGATATTTGTGATGCCTTTGATGCGTTTGTGTTGGAAGTCTATTTATATCCTTTAAAATAAATTTGAGCTATGTGCTATGCTTAATTTTAAGCAAAGATCTTAATGGTGTATATATGACTTCCTCTTGGGTATCATGTTCTTCTCTTTAGTAACTATTTTGTGTGTAGATGTTTCTTTGTGGATGTATATCATGATATCTACTTAGGAATCTATACACATGAGAAATGTTACATCGCAAATTGATATCCTATTTCCTTGGTGTCCACCTCTCTTATTTTTGGATCTTTTGGTGACTCCGGAAAATATTTGCCTTATGAGTGCTTGCCCTATTTTATTGGATCTTGTGCACTCATTTTTGTCGGTTGTGTGTGTTGAAATGACATGCTTTGCTCCTTGCTTATCATTCCTCTGAGACTATGGTGATGCTCAATGCTCACCTATGATGTACTCTTACAAAAAGGCTTTGCTATGGCACACACATCTTTTAGTTGAGCCTAAATCTTTTAAATGTTCTCGCATTTAGATATTTTGTCGGTCTTCTTTTTGATGCTCAACCATATGTTTGTTGCAAGTGTTATGCCTTGTTTTATATACATTCTCTCTTGCACATGTTTTGTGTTTCAAATGATTATGGGAGTGAGGATTCCATGTTGTGCACACTATATTGCAATACAAATCCTTATTGTGCATGTACCTTGGGGAGTTCCCTCTTGATTATTAGAACACTTGGTTTATCTTATCATATTTTTTTTTGTTCAATTGGTTTTTCGGATCCTTTGATTAGATACTTCTTTTGTCGAAGTATCTTTCAATTTGATTTCCTTTTGCAATCTTTGGATCCTCAATATAGTTTGATCTCCACCCAACTATTCGTCATTGGATATGTGCATTTGATTTCACTCATTTTATGAGAAATGCACACATTATGGGGGAGCTCTTACTATATTGGCCTTCTAAAATTTTCCTCCCATTTCGGCAAGCGATGCCAATGGGGGAGAAGTTTAGAGGGTTTAAGGGAATTTGGTTTTATGCTTTAGTTTGTTCTTAAGCATTTGGCTTTCTTGCTCTTGCTTCCTTGCTCTTTGTTGTGCATGGTTGCTTAATTCATTATATAAACCCTCGTAAAAGGGATTGTCATCAATTACCAAAATGGGGGAGATTGAAAGAGCATGGTGCCCCCATGTGTGGTTTTGGTAATTAATGACAATCCTTATGGACTAATGTTTGCATTGATATATCCTTAGATCTTGTCCATAAGAAAAGGTTGGAGTTCATGTGTTGGACTCTAGAAGATTATAAGATGACCAAGATCTTATTCAAGGGTTTATATGAAAATTGGTCATGTGTAGAGTTGAGCATATTTCAAGCATGTCTTGAAGAATATGATGGCGTGGATATTCTTGTTCACCTTCAAGACATCATCCTTGTGAAGAGAGAAGGAAAGATACCTTGGCTGAAATCGACTTAACGGTAGTACCGCCAGTGGGCAGCGGTAGTACCGCTCCTTCTGGAGTAGTATTGCTGCAGCACGCAGGCAGTCTTCTCCAACGGTACTACCGCAGGAAGTACCGCTGGAGATACCGTTCAGAAGGTCTTAAGCCACTGTCTCCAACGGTACCTGTCCGTACCCCCCACGTACTACCGATGGAATACCACGAATTTATTCGAGGCATGACAGCGGTAGTACCGGTGGATTCTGGCGGTAGTACCGGTGCCTGGTAACTACGGTTGCACTCTGTGCTACCGCTGCAACTGAGTATCGGAACCACTGAGGTACCGCGTGGAGGTCAGTAGCGGTAGTACCGCTGTTCGTCAGCGGTAGTACCGCTGTGCACATTTCTGTGCATAACGGTTGGATTTTCAGGGACCCCTATAAAAGGTATCTTCCATGGGCATGCATCAAAGGAAGATTCCATATAGCCCATGGCGGATGACGTCAAGCGGTGGTCGTCATCAAGATAATGGGCAAATGAAGATGTTCCTAAAAGTGGCTCTCCCATATTGTGTATGGGGAGCAATTCACAAGTCTTCATCAAGCGGAGCGCAATCAAGAAAGGTGATCCAACTTGAGATGATCAAGATCGTCATCATCTAGCTCAAGTGGATTGCGCAAGGCAAAGGTATGACCTTGATAGGGTTTCTATTTTACCGGTCTCATGGTGTTAGTGAGAGACCGGATTATAGGATAGATGCCACACTTTCAAGAGGGGCTCTCGAATGAGTATCTTGATCGTATCATCCGGAGAGAGCTCAAACCTTTGCATTCTTGGCATCATCTTTCTTGGTTCTTATTTGGGATTTATCCATGTGTGGTTTTAGAGCTTGTCATGATCTTCAAGACAAGCTCAAGTTCATCAAAAACGGATTCCGTAAGAAAAACTTATTGCGTTTTTGTGTTGGAGGTTTTACCGGTTGTTCTATTTTTGAGAGGTCTAACCTTTCCCCATTTGGTTTTATCCTCCCTTGTTGGACTATGATGTTTCTCTGCATGATCTTGTAAAGCTCGTCGTTGTGATTTCAACGAGCCCAAGATCATCGAAAACGGAGTTCGGATGATCAAGATATCGTCGTTTTCGTTTGGACGTTTCTGCAGTTTTCCGTGCAGCGGTAGTACCGGGTCTGTACCGCCCGGGTACCGCCCGAGACAGTACCAAAATCGCCCGAAATCATCCCAGAACGGTAGTACCGCTGCCGGGGGGTAGTACCGCCCTTGGGCGCGTTTTGAGCGCCCGAAATACCCAGAACGGTAGTACCGCTGCCGGGGGGCGGTAGTACCGTCCCTGGGCACGTTTTGGCCATAACGGGCAGATTTTTGAGGTCCTATTTAAGGGGGTCTTCTTCCCCATTGACCCCCATCTCTTGAGCTCGTGTTTCTCCTCCATTGTTGACCCTCTTGAGCTTGCTTATCTCTCAATCCCTCCAATGATTCTTGCTCCTTCTTGAGGGAAAAGAGAGAGGAGATCTAGATCCATATTTCCACCAATCAATCTCTCCTCTAAGTGAGGGGAGCTCATTGGATTTAGATCTTGGGATTCATTTGTTGCTTCCTTGCTCTTCCTCTCATCTTCCTCCATAGCATTAGCTGCTTTGGTGGGATTTGAGAGTGAATTGCTTTGAGCACTTTGTGTGTTCTTGCCATTGCATTAGGTGCATCGGTTTGAGTTCTCCACGGTGATACGTGGAAGTGAAGTTTGAGAAGCTCATTACTCTTTGTGGTTCTCGTTGCATCTTGGGTTGCTTGTACCCTAGGTGCCTTTGTGAGTCTCGGAGGAAGTCCGAGGCATTGTTGGGAGGCTCCAACTCATTGTGGAGTTCCCCGACCGGTTTGGTCAACGCCTTCAAGTCGACCTCATAGTGGAACGAGCCAATCCCTCACGGTGAAGCTCACGGAGAATAGGGTGAGCACATCCGTGCTATTGGAGCGCCTAGGTGGCTCCACACCCCTCCAACGTAGACGTACTTCCATTGGGAAGGAACTACGGGAAACATCTCCTCGTGTCCACTTTGCGGTTACTTCTATACCCAAACCTTTACTTATGCATTTACCTTGTGATAGCCATCGAGCTTGAAGTTATCTATATTGCTATCACTTAGTTGTTAATGTTGCTTAGCATAAGTTGTTGGTGCACATAGGTGAACCTAGCTTGTTTAGGTTTTGTGCTTGATAAATTAAACGCTAGTTTTATTCCGCATTTATTCAAGCCTAAACCGTAATTATTTTAAAAATGCCTATTCACCCCCCCTCTAGGCGACATCCTCGATCTTTCACCAGTGTCACAACCTAGCAAGGTAAAGAGAAGAGAAAAATAGATAAAAAGAAAAGAAAGCCATATACATATACATGAGACTAACCCTGAATCTTTTCAGCCTATTTCCGGAGCCGTTCCTGTTGGTAGTGTGACCTTAGCTGTAGCCGAGAGCTTAAGTTCGTCGTTGATTCGTTGCAAGATTACTGGAACCGTAGATGTACCTGTGGCCTGCTTGCAGATTCTATCATTTATCACTCTCCACATGATCAACTGCACCGCCTGCACGTGGCAAAAGCATTATGAGAATTTTAACTGTGTCCGATGTTTACAGCAAGCATGCAGAAGTTCTAGTTTGTCAGAGCTAATTGTTTTGTCAAGCACAACAATCAGTGGCCAAATTAGCCAATGCAATGGACAGATATGACATAGGTTTATTGGAATGGAAGAGTGGCAACTTTCAGGATGTTGGTTGAGCCTCTAGATCCAGAAGAAAAGAAATGTATTTCCAGAAAGTCCAATGAACCTCTTTGACATAATGATTAAAATCATTTGAACATGTCAATTACATTTAATATGATACAGTTCTAATTTATTTAAATTAGTAACTCACAAAAATTTACTCATGCTGCAAGGCAGCGATCATTGCACACTTATCATTTTCTATGTGTTATAGTTTTTCATCAATGTAGGTGCTGGAGTAAGTATTGCACGACAGTGAACTACATACAAAACTGTGGATAATTGAAATTAGAATACTTGGTTATCCAAGCATAGCAAGAGAACAATGGGACAATCAGCACAAAAGCCTACATAAGAGCATGTGCACTGTTCAGAGAACAAATGGATCTATACATTTATATTCACAATAAAAATGATCTTATTATGTGTCAACAGAAACAGAATTCGAAGAGCAAGAAACCTAAGAAGAGGCATCAATTCCTTACAAACAAAAGTGAAAGATTAAAGTTTAACCTGAATTAGCAGAAGCATTTCAGTGTACGTGATGAATAATATGATCATACTAAGCCTTTTTTTTTCTTCATGCATGAGACGTCATGAGCTAATCCATATAAAACACATATCTAGAAGAAGTGAGGAACTGCAACATAGCGAATTAGATAAATCCTATTAGATAAACTGTCCTAATTTACTCTGTAGCATGTCAGTTGCTGCTGCCATGCACAACCGAACGCGATCATAGCTGCCGATCCGCTTGGGTGGTTAGAAAAGAGACGAAAAGCTGGTAAAACGAATTCATATATCTAAATAAACACTACATTGAAGTAACTTTGAGATAATCTAATACTACTAAGAAATGGAAATTAAGTTGTTCGACAGATACATACCTAGGCCTTCCTTTGGTGCTTTATTTTGGTTCGATACATATCTGAGTCAAGACAATGTGGCTCTCACCAATGTGGTACTATGTATTTGAACACAAATTAGTTAACTATTAGTAGGTCATAGAGTAAACGCTTTCATCCTACTGCTGTGCACAAATTAGTTAATTATCTGATACATATCTTAGCATGTAGCTGCATTGACATAAATCTGTACTGTGGTCCAATGCACTCTGGCACTCCTGTTAAAGACCGTTGCACATTCATCCGATAATTTGAGCACTCGAGTTGATGATGCCAAAAGGTAACCTGGAGTGGAATTGGACCAAAAGAATCTATTATTAAATCTGTAGATCCAATAGATAGATACAGTGCACTCGGTGGTGGTATCTTACACCCGTTTCTTTGCTGGATACATGGACTGGTCGTAGAGAAATCTACAATACAGAAAAATAGATAAGGAATATTACAATTATCACATAGAGGAAAATAAATAGATAAGGAATATTACGCCCGTTTCTTTGCTGGATAAGGAATATTACCCATCACATTTTATTTTTTGTGAATCAAAACCCATTACAGTAAATTGGAAGTGCTAACTGATCTCCATATAGTTCTCATGCATGGCTAAATAAGAAATTCAGAATTCAGCGGTTAGTACAATAATATCTAGAACCGTTCAGCCTGAACTTATGAGTGCACAACTTTTCGGTGACACGCACTACAGACAAAAAAGTTCTAACATATTTTCTGTTTGCTACAGTTATTACTCAAAATTCATCGCAAGTGTGCAAGGAAATCGATCACAGAACGACTGGGGATTTTCTATGATTCTGTTCTACCTCTATTTGTGTGAGGCAGTGAATATTTTGATGAAGCAACGCATATAGGGTCACCTGCTGAGAAGAAAAATTAAAATTTGACACAGAGCACCTACCTTAAACGTAGTTACCGAACTTGCAGACGGTGCCGCCGCCAAGGCGCCAAGCCTACCTGCGGAAGGTATGTATGCACATCGACGGTGCTGTGGAAAAGCTGAAATCAAACATCCGCTCCACTCATGCAACATGTTTGAGTCAGCAACCTCCATGAACTTCAAGAAACTCCATCGTTTGCGGGCCCTGCCCTGCTAGCTCACATATAGGCATACGAGCACCGAAACCCTAGACGGGCAGTAGGGTTGCGCGTGGGCCGAGAGGTGGACAAAACCAAATCGAACTGGACAGAGGGAGGAGAGAACCGGGGCGCGTCGATTTCCACCGACGGCGGCCGGAGCCGGCCGTGGTTGCAGGGCGACGGCGGCGGCGATTTGGGGATCGAGAGAGGAGGCACGGTCGAGACAGAGAGGTGAGGGGAGGGAGAGAGACGTGAGTGTGCACACTTTTTCAGCGAGGGCCCTGCCGTTTCCGAAATTTACAAAGTAGTCCTTTGCGGGGGGTTTCCTGGAAAATGTTGCGTCAAATTTCATGCGGGATGCGTGACCGGCTGGCCACCGGTGCGGCCGCCGGTGACCTGATTACGTGTCAACTGCCGATTGGTAGAAAATCGGCCTGTACTGTAGCGTCAATAGTGACGCGCGCGGGGAGGACGTGGGCGGCTCCTGACCATCGGATCGCGCCGATCGGACGGCTAGGAAAAGAGGGCGACGTGAGGGTGCGGGCTGGGGGTCAATCTAGCCAGCCTTTATATAGTATCTATATCTATGATCAACATAGAAGGTGTAGCCGTGTAGGACACGCCGGACATGTATATGCCACTCCATGTAACTACTGACTCGCGGCCGCAATCTTCAGAGTAACTGTTAATCGAGTTGATCTAAAATTTATGTCATGTGCAATAGATTACACGAAAAATTGGTGATTTGTAGAGAAAACTTGTATAGCGAGTATTTTGTGGAAACACGTGATTTGTAAAAAAAAACTTGTATAGCGGGTCGAGCTAGAAATCTCCACTCTACTTTGCGCAAATACCTTAGCAATACAGTAGTTCGTGTTGGTGGTGATTCTACACGGCCACTAAATCAGTATTTCATTCCACCCAAAAACAAGATACTAGTAGAATCTGAGGCCGATTGCATGCGCCACTAGGTGGCCGGCCAGCAGGTGTGTGGCCGCGGAGTGACGGAGACGGAGACCGTACTTACGTGGAGGCGGTCCACCACCCAGCGCTGGCGGTGGCTCGCCGTTTTGCCTGCCGCCGGCAGGGCGGGGCCGGCGAGAACGTGGCCGAGGGCGCGACAAAAACCACTGCCTTCTCTGCTCTTCTGCCGAGACAGACAGCGCTGCGGCGTGGCCTTGTTGTTTAACTTACGTACGAGCCGTTCGTTTTTAGTAATGCAGTCGCCGGGCCATGTTTTGCTTGTCCGTGCCGCATCCGGCGACCTTGTGCATGTATGCCATGGCTCTCTCTGCCTCAGCCGAGTAGAGGAGCAACAAGACATGCAACCAGTTGCACCTATACAAATCGTTTGCTAGTTTTATCCTTCCCATGCATGGTGCCAAAATGATTCAAACATGAGGAGACCAGTGACCACGAGAGGTCAAGTGCACTCCTAGACTAGTCTTCTTGGCAGTTTAGCGTACCTAGTACTGTATACTCCCTCCGTCCCAAAATAAGTGTCTCAAGTTTTTCAAAAAGTGGATGTATCTATACGTGAAACATATCTAGATACATCCACTTTTGGACAAACTTGAGACACTTATTTTTGGACGGAGGGAGTACTAAACTTAAGTAGGGTTGCCATTGCAGGTAGAGAATCAATTATTCGACTTAAAAGAGGCACTAGATGTCATTAGGACGAATCATAGCTACTCGCTCACAGAAGAGAAGAAAAGAAAAGAAAAGGCTGAATCATGTCTGCAATCTTTTGAGGTTGTTGTTTGCAGGGCTTCTTGTCCAATGGGGACATCCTCTGACTCGGAATAGCATGCTTAGATGCCGCTCATCACATCACATCACAGGCCGCAACCCAATTGGGGCTGTTCCGCCGTCCAACAAGTGAGATCGAATGATGTATCGGTAGCCTAGGATTAGCTAAAAGCGAGACATAAGTATCCGCATGGCTGGCGAAAAGCAAAAAAACATACCCCTCCGTCCCAAAATAAGTGTCTTAGATTTGCCAAAAAATGGATGTATCTATACATGTTTCAAGTCTAAATACATTCACTTTTGTGCAAATCTAAGACACTTATTTTTTGACGGAGTGAGTATATATGACCGAGCCGTAGCCGGCCGTGCTCATGCATGGTGCTTAGAGCATCTTTAAGAGACACCGCAAATCGGCCGGAACTGTAAAATCCCGGCGAGTTTGCGGGCCAGGTCCAGTTCGCTGCGCAGATTAGAAACCGCAATCGCGGCCCGGCCTGCAATCGATTTCGAGGCCTCCGCAATTGTCCACCCGCGGACGCTATTTAACCCGTTCTGTCCCCGAAATGCAGGCCGAAACCCTCCCCTCCGCTGCCGAACCCTAGCCGAAATCCCCCACATTTCTCGCCGCCGGCCACTCCCTTTTTCTCGCTCCAGTCGCCGATTGACGCTTCCACCGCCACCATGGACGACCTCCTGTGGGCCCTGCAGCAAGAGCGTCACCGTTGCGTCGCCACTGACGCCGCGCGGAAGCGCTCGTCCCATAAATGGACGGGGAGGGGGCTCCCGGTGCCGGCGTCGCCGTTGCGGCGGGAGACGGAGGAGTTCGACATCCTCCACGGTCTCCTGCTGCCCCCCGCGCCTCCGGGGTTCCTGGAGGCGAGCTCCTCCGGCAGCTGGACCTTCTCCTGCTCGGCTCGTCGCCGCAAACTCCGGTGCAGGCGCGCGAGGTCGCCGTGGACGAGGATGGCTTCGAGGTCTACGATCCGGCCGCGTTCGAGGGCTCGGTGACCCGCGAGGACTTCGTCCCCGACGAGGTCCTCGACACGGTGACCTGAGCGGTGCAGGCGCGCTCCGAGGAGCAGGACCGCCTCCACCGCGAGCAGGACGCCTCCAAGGCGCGCGAGAAGGGCAAAGCCGTCGTCATCTACGTCGACGACGGCTCGGAGGAGGAGTGAAACGCACTCCGGCGACGGCGCGGGCGCACCCTGCGAGCTCCGGTGAGCCGATTTTGGTCAGTTAGGGTTAGGGCCGCGTAGTCTAGCTTTATTTTGGTTACCGAGCGAGCTCCGGTGATTAATTCCGGTCAGCAGGCTGTCTATGTAATGAAGAACTGCGAGATGAATCTCCCGCATACTTTGAATTTTAAATTTGCAGTTTCAATTGCAGTGTCTGATCTGCGCGCGACTCCACTCGGTCTGCAAACAGGTTTTCAGTAACCTGCATCCGGGGTTTGCAGGTTCAGAATTTGCGGTGTCTCTTAGAGATGCTCTTAGAGTATCTCCACCGGGGGGCCTCCAAATTCGTGTCCGGCACCCCCCAATTGAGGGTGCCGGACATGTGTCCGGTCAATTGGGGGGTGCAGCCCACAGCGGCGCACCCCAAAGCCAAAAAAATAAAAAATATTGAATTCAAACGAATTTAAAGGAATTTCAAATTTCATTCATATTCGGTGCAAATTACAAAATATTTGAACGAAATTTGAAAAACCTAAACCCTAACCGCCGTCTAGCCTACTCTCTGTCCCACCACGAGTCGTCGTCGCTGTCATCCTCGATCTTCACCACCGTGGCGGAGGAGGCAGCACGGCTGGTGGAGGCTCCGTCGTGGCGCGGCGCGCGGCTGGAGGAGGCGCCGTACTCCGGCGCGCGGCTGGTGGAGGGGCCGCTGGAGGAGGAGGAGGCTGACATCGCCAGGGTCGCCATGAGGCCCGACGAGTCGTGCTTGATGTCGACCACCGACTCGGAGAGCGCCGCCAGCAAGCCCGGGCAGTCGCCGTCGTGCTCGTTCCGCATCACGGACGACACGTCGTAGCCCGCTGGGGTGACCTCCACCGGCATTGCCTCCGCCCTGAGGTGACGGAGGAAGAGGCGCCCGCGCGGGCGTGGTGGCGAACGAGCTGGTTGGCGGCGTTCGCGGAAGGTGATGCCGCCTCCACCACGCGGCGGTGAGTGGCGCCGTGGAGCGACGCGCGGCACCGGAGGCAGGAGGCGGAAGGGGATAGCGCTGTTAGTGGCAGCGTGTCGGCGCACGGCTTCGATCGCGGAGGCAACGGTGTGGCCGGTTGTCCCCCACCAGTCTTTGCGGCCGCCGGTGTTGTATCGCGTCTCGCGCGATCTGGGACCGTCGTTGGTGGCGATGACCGCCTCCCGCTCGCGCTCGAAGCGCTCCATCCAACGGCCCCAGTTGGCCTGGCCATCGTCGTTTTCGGGGAGGCGTCGCTCGGCCGGCGTCATCCAGCTCTGCCGTGTCGGGCAGCGGTGGCACGGGAAGGCCACCGGCCGAGATGGTCCAGTGCTTGGGCAAGCGGCAGTCTGGAGGGTCGAGGAGCCCGTACCGGTGCAGCTCCCAGGCGTCGTCGCTCAGGACCGTACCGGTGCGCCCGCAGTACGCCATGGCTAGGAGAGGGCGAGGGGATTGAGGGCGAGGAGAGTGGAGGCGAGAGAGAGGACGGGGTGAATAAAAACGGTGGGGACGCCGGTGTAAATGCGACGCGTGGGGAATCCGCAACGACGGCCGTGTGGCCTGGGGAGCCGTCACTTCGACTGGCCGCCGTTAATGGCATGCGTGTGTGCAGGCGCACCAGCGTCCAGTCATGTCACGTTGGAAACCACAGACGACTGCACCATTAACGCAGCCAGACCGACCTCCTACACAGCGCGTTAAATGACGCCTGAACGCGCTGTCTCTATGACGGGCGGGCCACCCCTGTCAGAGCCCATGTCCGCCCCATGTCCGGCACCCCCGAGAGGGCCTCCAAACTTGGGGGTGCCGCTGGTGGGCGATTTTGCCGTCCGGACTCTCATTGGACCTTTGGGGGTCACTTGGAGGCCCCCGGTGGAGATGCTCTTAACTGGTGATCTCTACAAGGATCCCGCCCGCTGCTAGACAAAATAATCACCATGCTCTACGGCCTTTTTCAGATTTGCCAAACTATAAGGATGACTCCAGCGAGGCGACGCAAACGGACGCGCGTTTGGTCCGCGTTTTGTCCGTTTGCGTCGGGGAACGGACGCGCGTCCGGCCCATGTCCGCCCCTTTCCGGCCACTAGACCCAACGGGCCGACGCATTGAGTCCGCCCGGCCAGGGTTTTTGATCATTTTGATCATTTTCGGCCAGGGTTTTTGATCGATCACATTGCAAGCAAAATAATACATTATAACAAAACATATAGCAATCCAAATACTATAATACAAATAATACAATCCAAATAGTTATTACAATCCAACATGGCACGGCCTCAAGCACGACCGTGCACGCCCCAACATGGCGGCGGTGCACTTCTGGTACGACGAGAAGCCGAGGGTACCACATGCATCGGGCTTGCATATGAAATACTCCCACTGTTTTTTAATATAAGATGTTTTAGCTTTTGTCCACATACACATGCACACAAATGTATGTAGACACATTTTGTGTGCATGTTCACTCATTTTAGTGTGCATATTAGACAACATGTGTACCACATAAAACATCTTATATTAAAAAACAGAGGGAGTAGTCATCAAAATGCATCACCCCCAACCGGATACGGTTGAACAAAGATCTCCTCATCCGGAAACGGCGCCGGTAAACCTTGGGAGGATACGTGGGTTTATGGGGACGAAAGTAGTCCCCATACAGCTGGATTTGGCCAGCTCTCCGGTTCCGGTCCAGAGCAGGAGAACGGCCCGGCAACGACCCTCGGAACGCCGGCCGCATCCTCTCTATGTACTCGTTGACGATGAGGGTGGCAACCAGGCCGTCACTCTTATCGTCGGAGGAATCGTCCGATGATGACGGGTTGTACAGGATGTAGTTCCTGTAGTACCACTCATCCGAGCTATCCATGGCCGAGTTCGTACCTGAGTTCTTGCCGGGGCGAACGGCCGAACACCTCGTGGGCGGCGTGTGTGTCGCGGGCGCTGCGAGAGAGATGGCCGCAAGATTCACCGGCCGTCGCAGGAGGAAGCTGCTCCGGTGACGGCGGGGAAGAGGAGCAGCAGACGGCGTCCCCAGAATGGGCTGCAGTGCCAAATCGAGGGAGCGACGGCGCGGTGGCGGCGAGAGGGGCGAGAGAGGAGGAGGAGGTTGGGGTGGGGAATGGTCTGATTTGCGGGCCAGGGGCGGACTAGGGCAGGACACAAAAGCGCTCCGCTCGCGTCCGCAGCCGACGCATCGGTGACCCAAATTTGGGCCAAGAATGGGTCGCGGTGGACCAAAAAACGGACCGCGGTCCGTTTGCGTCGCCCCGTTGGGCCGTGTTTTTGGCCTCCACGGACAGAAACGGAGGCGCGCGGACTCGATGCGTCGCCCCGTTGGAGTCATCCTAATAACACTACTAGATGCGTATATCTCCAGCAGTTAATTAAACCAGTTCCTCTTTGCATCACTAGTGCGCAACAAAGGACATTAATCGCCCACGAGTGCATGCATGCCACAGGGGGGAAGAAAGAAAGCGGCTTTTGACCACACGCCGCGTATCACGCTTGTCTTGAAAAAATCCCAGGATGTTTCGTTTGGAACACTTTCGAAACAGTACTGTAGTCTGTATATGAAGAATGCCCCAAATGTTGAGAAGAATATGAAAATTGCTACCCTTGATAACATTGGAGCAAGATGTTTCAGATCTGTGAGACATGCAGGAGGGCAGGCAGCAGCATTGGCAGTTCTACACACATGGGGATGGACCCCAACGAAATCCCTTGACTCCGAGAGCAAACGAAGGAAGCAGCGCCACGAGTGAATGAAGCAGGACACGAGGCCGGACAAGGGGTGGGACTCACGCAGCTGGCTTGCGATTCACTCAAAGCCCGTCATCACTCTCACTGGGTAGAGCTCAGCTATAGCCGGGGCGACGGTGACGTGAGTTTGCTATGCTTCCCGGCCGACCGCGGGTCAAACAGCGCGCGCGCGGTTTTCTTCTTCCTGCCGTGTCGTGTCGTGTCGCCATGGTCGAGTCGAGTCCCGAGGCTTCTCCGTACCGTACGCCCGGCTCGGACATTCTTGCTCGCTTGCTTGCTTCTCGCCACCCTCGATCTATCGTGTTTATGCCTTCACTTGCTTGGCACGCAACCGTGCTGGCCCCTGTAAATTTTCCAAGGGACAAGCTGAGGCGACTGTTGCTTGCTGGTTGGAGCTAATCTCGGGCACCGGGAAACGAACGAGCAGAGTCGCCTCGCAAAGGATGAAAGGACAGACACCAGACTATGGCTAGCAAAGCTAATCACCCAGTGAGCAACAGACAGCAACATGAGGAGCGGCAGACGCAAGGGTCGTCTGGACTGCAAAGCCAACAGAAATCTAAACGCTGGAGTACACTCTCACTGTGTGCGGTCTAGCTCGTTGGGAGTGTACCAGTAGCAGTAGTACGCTGTCATGGGGTTTCAACTGTGACTGAGCGTACTAATAGCATCTCTATCAGTACCCGCAAAACTCGAACCCGCAAAACAATTTTAAGCGTCGTGTTTTTCGTGTTCTTGCGCGAGAAATCGGGCCGCGAAGAACAGAGCCCGCAAACGAAACTGCAAATCTGAAATTCAACACGCAGATTTTCGCGGGAACAAACTAGATAGATATTCTTCTGCACAGATAGATTGCAACATTGTTTGTACACAAATGCAAACCCTAGATACTAGCCTAGAACTACACGTCGCCGCCCAAACCCTAGAACTACACAAAATTTGCTCCTCACCGGAGCCACGGGCGCGGCGGCGACGCAGCGGTGGAGGAGCTTCACTCCTCGTCGGAGACGAGGTCGATGACGGGCGGGAGATGGCTGATGATCTCCGCTCCCGCTCTCTCCGGAGCCAGTAGATCTCCCGCTCCCGCTCCCGCTCCCTCCGGAGCCGGTCACACTCCGGCAAGTCGCAGCGCACCGACCCGCCGTGCCTGTACTTCCGTGCGCGGCGCTTCCGTGCCATGGCTCGGCCGAACCGGTCGTCGCCGGGGAGCGCCGCCTCTGGTTCCCGCTTCGGCGCCATGGCTCGGCGTCGCCGGATCTGTTGACGGGGAGGCGAGATTGCTCGTCGGAGACGGCGGAGCACACGGCGGATTGCTCGCCGGAGGAGGTGTGGGATTGGGGATTGCAATCCGCAAATGCGGTGGGGAGCCAGATAAATAGGGGTAGGCCGTGCGGATTCACGGGCCACCGCAAAACGTTTGCGGGCCGACGCAAATATGCAGGCGCTGGTCTGGCCCAAAAATGGCCCCAAACCCGCAAACTCGCCGGAATTTTGCGGGTTCGGCCGTTTTGCGGGTACTGCTAGAGATGCTCTAACAATCTCCAGTTTCACAAATCCTCCATTTTCGCTTGGAACGTGCAGGTGGAGCCCACCCGTCAGCTGTTGGTGCTAAGCATCTCCACTTAGGCGTTGAAATCACGTCCGGCGACGGACGGACACTATTCAGCCCGTCCGGACGCACTACCGGATATTGGGTGGCGCCGCTCTCAGACATAGAAAAACGCTGTGAAATCCGGCCATGCGCAATCAAACGGTGTCGTCATCGACGTGGATGTCGCCACCGTCGCCCTGGATGTCACCGGGCCAAGCCCTAGTTCTTGCAAGATGGCAGCACAGAACATGTCGTGCGGCTCCTTCACTAGCGGATCCATGTTTGACACGTCGGTTGTCAAGATTATGAAATCCTCCTTCCTTTTATCTCGATCTCGAGCTAGATATTGGTCTTCTCCGTCAAGGCCGTCCACCTTGCGTCATTCTCGGCGCGCCTCAAGCTGGAGTTGGAGGAGACATCGGCGAGGACCTTGTCCATGGATGATTAAACCCTCTCCGATGTTGCCGCCTCAACGCTCGCCTTTGCCTTCTTGTTCCCGATGGGCCGTACCTTCGAGTTGGGTGCATCGAAGTTGAGGTCGGCATAGCTACCCTTGTTGAGTGTCTTCCGGTGCGCCTTCCATTTCTCGCTATTTTGAAGTAACTTGAAGCAAGGCTTCAAGCCGAACTCTTTGTCCTTCTTTTGGTCCCGAAAGAAGGCTAGCGCATCGATGAGATAACAAAACACAAATCCGGCGATCAAGGTTCGTCCACATTGTCGTGGGTTAATCTCGGCATATGTCATTGCGATGACTTCGTAGGTGTGGGGATTGCGCGAGTCAAGCGTCTCCGAGCTTAAGATCACAGGACACGAGGAAGACAATGTTTACCCAGGCTCGGCACCTCGATGCGAGGTAAAGACCTACTTTCTACCTATCCTAGATTGGAATTGATATGAATATGTGTTACAAGGGGTTGGCGATCGATATGTCGAGTCGCCTTGAGATCTAGGGACTTGAGAGCTTGGGGTTCTACGTCCTGCGAGCCCTCCTTATATACACGGAGGCTTGCTAGGTTACAAGGAAAGCTTCTCCTGCTAGGAAAGTACAAGCCGGAGTCCTGTTCGGAGACTAATTATCTTCGTGCCTTCCAAGTCAAATTACCTCCGCTCTTCTAGAATCTTCCTCGTCATGATCTTGGGTCGGCCCATCTTCGTGTAAGCCCGTTGATGGTGCGGCCATGTACTCATAATAAGCCGCATTTCACTCGATGAGCCGCGGGTTAAGTATTCCCCCGACACACATGCACACAAAACACAACGCCGACATGAACTTACTTCGTCGGACTAATTATTCCCACTCTCGGGCCTATCATGGATGTTTTCGAGAAATCCGTGAAACTTGTTGACGACCTTTTGTATGCAACGACACCTATACTCGATGGAACCTTGGTTGTGATCCATGTGCACCAAGTAGTAGTACTTGGTGAACCGGCGCTCGTTGAACTCGGTCTTGATTCTCTTCCATTTACAATAGGCGAAGTTTGCTTGATTGGCTCCGGTGATTGAGTTCCACGGCTTTCTAAGATTCCACCAAGCACTCGTCCTTCTTGGTCATCCAACAAACGCCCTGGTTCCCATTCCTCTTCTTCTTCCCGGTTACATGATACCTGCAAGTGCACAGGGTGGTTACAGCATACTCTCGTGGAAGTATTTCTCCCAGTTTTATATCGAACTGACAGAGAGCAATAAGGTTGGCACTACCAGACCCGCAACTACGTTGTCACAGTGTAGTTACACGCGCAACTACGTTCGCACACAAACCGTATCTAGAAATAGTCTACTCTAAAAGTTGCTATGGAAAACAGTTTATAAAAAGGTTTTGTAAAGACTAAAACTAGAACACGAGTAAACAAGTAAAGAACAGAAGTAAACTAGAACTGAAAGTAAAACGGTTGTGAGTATGAGAGGGGATTAATGCTACAAATACTAAGATAGACTGATGTGGCTTTAGTGCTAATGCTATGGTGTACATTACCGTACGCTTGGGCGGTTCCTCCAAACACTCATAAGTAGACAAATGCCTAAATAATATCATGCATAGAACAACCATATCACTAGACCATATCACAAATTAATTATTCATAACATTAAAGAGAGGTTCAAGCCATGTTACAACTCATCAAGAAAGCCATGACGGGGAAGGAAGATGATGGCGATGATGGTGGTGATGGCGGCGTCGGCGTGGCGGTGGCGGCGTGGTGGCTTCCTCCCCGGTCTCCCACCAAGGTTAAGGATGATCTTGAGGTGCTCGGCAGCAGGGCTTCGCTATGGTGGAGATGGAGATGGAGGTGGAGCAGCAGCCCCCCGGGGCGGCGGCTACGGTGGAGGGATGACGGCTTGTGGATGGATGCATGATTCTTAAAGCTAGGTCTTCCCCTCTTTATGTAGGCAGCCTCCACTTGATCAAAGGGCTCTAGATGACTCCATCTTGACCCCCCAAACCGACCTAAAGAGTTTAGAAAGGTTAGGGTTCGAACGGGGTCGAAATCGGTGAAGAATCGCGAAAGTTCGGGCAATTTAAGTCACTCTGCGGGTCCGGTACGGTCGCGTGCCCGCGCGTGTTAAACCTTCGGTTAATAATCTTGTTTTGGCCATCATTTTCTCATACGAACTCCATTTTGGATGTTCTTTGGCTCGTTGAGCTCGTATGGACGAGGCGCTCTCTCCAGTGGTCTTCAATATTTATGATGGCTTGGTGGAAAAATAACCATTTTCCAAGCCTCTTAACTTGCCATCTGGTGCCTGTAACTTCTTCAGATTCTTCTCCCTTTGTCTCCTTTCATCGCGATTTTTTCATAAATACCACCTACACTTAGATAGACACAAAGACAAGAGAAACAAGTAAAATCCTAAGAAAAACCTACGGCTGTGAAAGGACCATTGGAAAATGAGTTGTAGTTGATATCAACATAAAAGGTAGAATCAAATATAGAATAATGCCAAAACTCCAATGTAAATATATGAAAAACAATGGCAAAATGCTATAGAAAATGGACGCATCATTACACCGTCGGCTATCACTCCTCGCCGATCACCCCTTCTTCTTCATCATCATCATCGTCATCATCGTACTCCCCCTCCTCGCCGATCACCCCTACTTTTCCTCGTATCCCGCCATGGGGGCGCCATCGTTGATTATGGTATGCATGATGTCAACATTGTACTATGCAGACAAAACACAGCGATGTCGATCAAGGTTCGTCCATATGCACACAAAACACAATGTCGACGATCATGTGATAGTCCCATACTTGGTTTGCGTCGAACATGCTGGAACACGTTTCGTCGATCATGTTGGATGCGCCCGCGCCGAACAACAATCTACGACTGTCCTGGGTTTGGTAGTTGACGCCGGAGACGCCTGGCCCCCTTCGGAGGGACGTCGAGCCCTCGTAGGAGTCTCTGAGATCGAGCTGTGGACGGTCTTGGCCGGGGAAAAGAGGGCGTTCGGGTCGAAGCCGCCATGCTCGCTCTCACCGAACTCGGGGGAGAACCTAGATCGAGGCATGGCGCTGGCGCTCTCCAGGAGGTACGACTAATTTGATGGCGAGCCGATGCTCCTCCAACGGATGGCCGCCGTGACCCTCTCCTGGCTTCCTCCCATGGCGAACGCCGTGTTCAAGGTGGCAAGGTTCTTCGCCGTCATGGACGTGTGCTTTCTCGCCACCATCTTCACGCGCCCCCCAGCGCGTGCCTCCGTGCTTATCCGGCGCCGCATGACGTCAAACTGCCAATCACGATCCGAGGGCCCCTCCGATCGCTCCATTGGCGAGCAAGGCTCGCGTGGCTGAGCGTTGTCCCCAGAGCCTTCGCCTTCGCTTTGGGAGCTTTGGGTGCGCGCGGCGGCGCCATGGCTACAAGGTGGAGACGAGAGAGCTGTGTGGCGGGAGAAATGAAATTGTGGTGGAGAACATGAGGGAAAGTGGGGGTTTTGAGATTTTCGATGTGTCAATGACAGTGTTGCCGTGTTTCTCGGTATCCGACGTGGCGGCGCGTTTCGTCCGGCGTGTCCAAGCGACTCGCAATGGGAGAGGCGTGAGCTAGGCGCGCCGAATGTAATATTGGACCATGCCGGATGAAATCGTACTTTGAGTGGGTTAGAATTTTCGTTCGGCGCGGCCTGTTGGGAGCCTATTGATACCGCGAGTGGAGATAACGCATGGTTTAGTGTCACGTATCCAGGAGAAGAACGGCAACGTAGCAATCTGAGGTGGTGAGGTGGCGGCGGATACTCGCGCACGCATCGGCACGTCCAAGCCGCTAAAAACATCTTTTAACGCGCGGCCTTTGCGCACGTGTCGACCGGGCAAACCACGTCCCGATCGACCAAGCCTCCAGCCGCTGGTTCGCCTAGCGAGCTACTGAGCAGAGCTAGAGAGAAGATCTCGCGCGCGGCCAAAGATCGGTTCCAGGCCAAACAAATCGTAGGCAACGTAATAAAGGAGCTGGGAGTAGTAGAGAGGAGAAAAGCACAAGTCCTTGCGATCGAGCGAGAACAAAGATGGAGGAGGAAGATGCGCTCCGGACCTCTGTACTAGCATAGCTCGCTCGGCCTTCTTCAAACCAAATCGAAAGATGGGATGGAAAGAGAGGAAGAAAAGAGAATTCCCCATGTCCTTCCCAAAAGGACCACCCCCTTGCCCTTGCCTTGCTTCTCCATGCTTGCTCAACTTTGAACCTCGAAAAGAATAGACACAAAGGAAGGAAACACGCCATCTTTTCATGTATCCTTCCTCCTGCGCTTCTTCTTGTTCAACACTACATACTCCCCCCGGTTCTATGTCGCTGCAAACCCCTTTTTGCCTCTCTCTCTCTCTCTCCGGCCGTGTGCTCCTGTAGTGTTAATTACATAACCAGGGGGGAATAATTCAGTGTTTCGATCTGCAATATTACTAGCCCTTCAATTCATTTGGATTTAACTTTGTTGGAGGGCCCTGACCCTGATGACTGAAAGTGGAGTAGTAGTAGTAGTAGTAGATAGTCAAAAAGGTCCAAGGGAAAAGAGGTGATTCGCAGGGGAGGCTCATGCATGCCATGCGCTCGCTCTGTGGTCTGTCTGCACTCTGCAGCAGCGCACGCAGCGGAGCAGTAGGACGCTGCGCTTCCCACGAGAAAGAAGAGGGCAAGTTTAACAACCCAAAGCCAGCTTTTGTTTTGTTTTTCCTAATCCCCGCTCCCTTTTGTCAGCCGCCCGCCCTCTTGACCAACGCCACCGGAAGCCCCGCCGAGCCCGCCAGTCGCTCGCCGATCCGGTTTTCATTTGATTTCCTTCCTTGGTTTATAGCCCAAGCCACGGAGGAAACAAACTCCCCACTAATCTCGCTCGCTGTGACTTAATCTTCTCTTCTGGTAAGTAAATCACCGGGAAAAACTGCAGTAAATGTTTATGTACAGCCAGCGCTGTGCCTGCCTTCCCAGTCCCACTGCCCCAATTAATTGCGCGACGACCAACGCCTCGTAACGGAGCAAGGAAGGCGAGCAAATCGCGGCACGTATCGGGAACCGACGCCCGCTCGCTACAAACATCGTCGCCGGCGGCCGGCCGGCGCGTCGTTTCATACTTCCATTGCTAGCTAGCTGCTCCTACGGTCCAACGTATACTCTTCTGTCTTCTCTCCGCTCGAGACAATACAAAAGAAAACTCCACCAGACTTGCCCATCATCTCAACGACGCCAATGCAAATGTTTTATGGCTGATTGATTTACTCATAACTTGCTAATTACTGATAACTCGATCGGCTACACAGACAGCCCTCTCATTCTTCTTCTTCAGACTCTCGTCATCTGACTAAACCCCGCTTCCGGGGCAGCAGCAGCAGCTACACTGGCGAACGATAACTCTTACTTACCAACTAAAAAGCGGAAAAAATTAACGAATGCAAACAAAATTGACCGAACTAGCAGCGCGCCTAATCCGGTGTTCCACAGCTAGATGACGGGGAGGGGATCGATCTGGAACAGGTCGGTGATGTCCTCGAAGAACTCGTCCGCCTGCCGCAGCGCCGCGGGGGACGCCGGGGACAGGTTGCTGTGGTGGAGGTCCGACGAGGAGCAGTCGCTGGAGGAGAATGTGAAGGGCTCCTCGGGGAGGTTGGATAGGAAGTCCATGGGCGCCTCCGCGAAGTCGGAGAGGAGGTCGAAGTCGGTGAAGAAGGGTGGGAGCTCGCCGGCGAAGTCGTCGCCGGAGAAGGAGCAGCCGAAGACGCTGCCACTGGACTCGTCGGTTTCACGGGTGCTGGAGGTCCTCTGGGGTGACGAAGGCTTCTTGTTCTTGGAGTTGGTGGTGTTGTCGTCGGCGGGCCAGGGTGGACGGAGGGCAGGAGCGGAGGACGGAGGTGGGGGACGACGCGGCGACGTGGGACGACTCCTCGCACGAGTCGTACGAGGTGGCGTTGGAGGAGGAGCCGTTCTTGGACCCTGCCGCCGGCGCCCGCGGGAGGCGCTTGGCGACCTCGGCGGGGACCTCCATGTTGTCCCCGTCGGACTGCTGGAAGTTGATGGTGGCGTCGGGCCCGCGCAGCTTGATGGCGGCCGAGTCGTAGCACTTGGCGGCCTCCTCGGCGGTGTCGAAGGTGCCCAGCCACACCCGCACGCGCTTCCACGGGTCGCGGATCTCCGCCGCGTACTTGCCCCACGGCCGGCGACGCACGCCCCGGAACCGCGGCTCGCCGGCGGCGTCCGCGTCGGCCTTCCTCTTCCTGACGGGGACCGACACCCGGGGCCTCGACCCCGTCGCCGACGAGGAGGCCTTGGTCGCCTGGAGGACGAACTCCTCCTTCACCGGCACCGCCGGCTCCAGCCGGATCTCCTGCACGTAGCGCTTGACCCTCCGGCGGTCGGCGGCCGCGGCGTCCTCCTCGTCGCTCGACGAGTCAGTCGCGTCGAAGTCGTCGCAGAACACCCTCACCGTCTTGGCGCCACAGAAGTTCACCTTGCCGGAGGACGCCGGCGCCACCGTCCTGGATGTCACCTCGACGTGCTCCGTCCTCTTCACCGCCGCGAAAGTCTCCTCCTCCATGGACCACATCGAGGCAGAAAAAAACTCCTCCTCTAAGACTCCAATCGCATTTGCCTTCCGCCCAAACCACCGGCTAAACCCCTCAAGAACCCCAAGAAAGCAGACGGACGCGCCGCCGCAGGCAAGGAACTCCGGAGAAGACGGTGGAGGGATGATGGAAAAGCAAACGACTTTTGGCGTGGAGGGGGAGAAGCGATGAAGTATTGTTGAGATTTTTTGGGAGAAGGAAGGAAGGGGACGGTGGTTATGAATGAGGAAGAAGACGATGCGCTGCTGCTTTGTTCGGCTGTGGGTTGTGTGCGGGGGACGTGCTGCGTCTTTGTTGTTGTTTGATGCTCTCGGCTGGGAACACATCGCTCGGCGGTCCAGTTTTATAGGATGGCCGAAGCCCATTTCCGGAAACCCGGAATTCTATTTTATTCGCCCCCTGTTCTTTTCCTTTTCTATTTCCCCTCCTGCCTTTTCATTCCAACTTTACAAAGAGAGAAAGAAACGTGAAACCAAATCTTTTTTTCTTAAATGCGCTGCCTGGTTACAGCGGTACATTTTACTGGCCTGCTAAACATTTTTCGGAGGCAGTAATTCCAGCAAGGAAAAAAATAGCGCGCTATATCGCCGCTAATAGCACGCTATAGCGTTTTGAGGATGGTCACGCTACATCAATTCGTGTATTATAGCGCGCTATAACACGCTATAGCACGATATAGCACGCTAATAGCGTATTTTTAGTCCCGCGCTATATTGTTGTAGCGCGCTATATTTTTCCTTGAATTCCAGTGGACCCACATGTATCTGGCGGTCCAGCGAATCCCACGGCTAGAAACTCCGCGGGCCCACTTCTCAGGGGCAGAAACGGTATCCCCGCTCTGTTCTGTCACGCGGCCACCCGTTTCTGCGCGACCCCGCGTGTCAGCGGGCTGGGTCACGTGACTCCAGGGAGGTTTTTATTGTGCTGAAATTACTTTCTTAACCTCGTTTGGCTGGACCGTAATTTGGGGGTGACGTCGTGTAGTTTTTTGTTAGAGAATTCTTAGCATTCTCATCGGCTGCTTGGGTGCCAAGGCAAAGGCGTACCTATCCCAATCCCATGACTCACGGTGCGGAACAAATGATTCCACAGAATTAACCTCGACAAATTGCTTAGATAGAAATTACATGGCACCTTTCTGTCGTTGGACTTTACTGTGGTACAAATTTATGGTAGGAAATCTGAGTCGATATCCTGAATAAATACCGATGCATAATTCCACTCGCTTCCAACAAGAATTTACACATCGCTCATCATACAGCTAGACTGCTAGAGGATGAACAATTGGCATTGACGGGATAACTCTCTGCTTTCAATGTCTATAATATTGGCAACTTCTTCCAGAAATGGATGGATACAAATGATCTGTCAATGCTACGAGAAAGGACACATGGCACATTTGAATTGCCATTACTTTGGCAAAACCAACGAGGGCCGTTGGTGCTTTGATATGGTGGGCTGGCACTTTTGAATTCTGAATTTGTAAAATTGGTAGTGAATGATTGTTTTACGCGTGCAAAAATAATTCTGTTGGAAATTAGACGTCATTCTGTTCATATCCATTATTTACATGCCAAAGTTAGAAATTAGGCATTATTTCAACACCGGGTATACATGTAGTCCCTCCCGTGCCCTCGCACGCACGTGCAAAATAGGCGCCAGAGCGCGTGCACTCGAACTAAACTCACGCGTTTACACATTTGAAGTCCGGTCGACCCTAGCATGCTCGCGCGCACGCACAAAACATGCGTGAGGGCACGTGCACCCGCACATATACATGCACACTTGAACCCACTCACACATTTACACATTTGAAGATCGGTCGATATCGCTTCAACATTGATGATGCGAGTATTTCTCTCAGTGCGCATGTATCGCCTACCACATGAGTGATAATTTGGCTCACGAGGGCAACCATGGTTTGGATCCCTCGTAAGCAACGCGTTGAACCAGTCGCACTCGTGACGCATTCAACATGTCAGTTTTCAAATAAATGTACTATGTTCATTTATTTCTAGAATTGTTTTGTACGTTTTCTACACAATGAGGACCCTGTTTGCGTCAAATGTAGTTCTACACAATTACGACGTCGGTTACACTTCAATGATGTGTGTTGCTCCCTCCCATTGTATAGAGTTAGAACTGCACACTAACCTTGTTTTTTAGCGTTACTCGTCCAGGCGGGCGGGCCTTAGTTCTTGATTGCGAATAAATGGGACAGTTGCATAGAAACAAGTAAGAAAATGAAGCATCATTGAGTGAAAATGTTTCTGAAATATGAAAAAATAGCGTTCTCCGTAGTGACCTGATACTAGTAAATATTAGAACCTACTGCCATAAGAATTAATTTAGTTTGTGTTATTGTGTGAATGGGCGTTTGTTGCGAGAATTTTCAGAAATTCCTCCGATATATGTATGGATGAATGCAGGCTTAAATAGACATAGTATATAATATTGGAATTGCAAAGTATATGCATGAAACTGTGGTTTCCTAGTGGAGATATGGTATGTATGCCGATGTTGTTGCCCTTTCAATCTTTTTCATAATAGATTCATCCCGCACGCACAAAACTGGCGTGACGGCGTGTGCACCCGCACGCAGACACACGCACTCGAACTGAGTCATGCGTTTACACATTTGAAGATCGGTCGGTATAGCTTCAGCATTGATGATGTCACGGGAAACAAGTTTTGCTATGAGTGGACTTGTATCACCCACCACTTGAGTAATAATCTGACTCACGAGGGCAACCATGGTTTGAATCCCTCATAAGCAAAGTATAGAATCGGTTACGCTAGTGAGGCGTTCAACATGTCAGTTTTCAAATAAATGTACGCGGTTCATTTTTTATAGAATTGTTTTGCTTGTTTTCTTCACAATGAGGAGGACCCTGCTTGTGACAAATATAGTTCTACACAATTACAATGTCGGTTACAACTACAATAATGTGTGTTGCTCTCTCCCACTGTTTAGAGTCAGAACTATAAACTAATCTTGTTTCTATGTGATGCGGCGATAAATTCAGATGACCTGGCATGTGATGAAACATTTTTTTTGCGTCACTCGTCCAAGCGAGTGGGCCTTAGTTGTCGATTGCGGATAAATGGGGCAGTTGCATAGACACAAGTAAGAAATGAAGCATCATTGAGTGAAAACGTTTCTAAAATATGAAAATTTGCGTCCTCCATAGTAACCCGACACTAGTAAATATAAGAACCTACTGCCATAAGAATTAATTTAGTTTGTCGTATTGGGTGAATGGCCATTTTTTGTATTGGGTGAATGGCCATTTTTTGTATTGAGTGAATTTTTTGTGACAATCTTCTGAAACTTCTCCGAGATATGTTTGGGGTGGATGTAGGCTTAAATAGATATTGTACTACTATTGGAATTGCGAAGTGTATATATGAAATTGTGGTTTCCTGGTGGCGATATGTTATGTATGCCAACGTTGTTGCCCTTTCGACTTTTTTATTATACATTCACGCAAAGGTGGAAGACGTGTTTGGCACTACATTTGATTATGATAGTTCTTTTCAACGAGCTTTTGGTTCTTTTTGTGATGTTTACAATGGATTTCATTACATGGGTCTTACATAAGGTTTAGGTTGAGTAATACGCCGCTACAAGACCAATACATGTGGTTGTTTCAGATTGTTACACGTAAATTTGCTAGAAATCTTCGAAACTTTTGAAGGTCCCCTTCAAATCTATGGATTTTGTTGTGAAGCGACTAGATGCATGGAACACTCTATTAGGTTGACTAGTGTACACATGATTTTAAATGGAACTGTCACCAAAATGTGGAATTCTCAGTTAGTTCTCTATACATTGGCTTAATGTATTGCGATGCTTTCTTAAATAGGCAGATATTATGGAAGCTGAGGGTTCTTCGCTGTCTCTAGAAAGAATTGGTCTTAGTTTAAGGATGACCTTGACAAGGTTATAAAAAGGCGCCTTTTGCGACCATGATGAGTCAATTAAATACCTCTTCATAGTGAAAATTTGCTCGATAAGTGTGGTCTTGTATCTGAGCAAACAAACTTTTTCATGCCTTGTATGATCCAAAATCAAAGGAAGTTAGAAGGCCTTCAGTATGGAGCTTCTTCACGCGTTTTCACTATATGACCCAGATGACAATGTCAGACAAAGGTGGGATTCAAATTTTTAGGTCGAAGTGACGAACCACAAATATAGGGGATCTATCAGATTCCTTTAGATAAGTAAGTGTTGAATCCAACAAGAAGCCGAAGGTATCGATCAATGGATTTCAGCAAGGTTTCACTCTAAATGTTGCAGGTTAATTTTAGGTTTTTTTTAATTTGGTGCCCTACTTCATTTATTTTCCTCACTTTTTCCCTACTCGCTTAGATTTCCTCAATTTTGTCCCAGTTCACTCTTTCGAGTCTCGCACATGGCCAAACGGGGCGTTTCCGTCTGGCCAAGCTCATTGACCGTTACAGCGCTGACATCTTTGATGGGCCGGCCCAAGCCGACCACGGTCTCCCACTGTTGAGTCATACGTGGTGGTGTTTAGTCCCACCTCGATAGTTCGGAGTCTGCACGACATGTTTATAAACCCGAATTTACGGCGGCTATTGTTAGCATTTAATGAAGTGGGGTGGAACCGAACCCGGGCCCCCTTCGTTGGGTGCTAATTTTGTATGCATGGTTGTGGATTCACTCCCTAGTTCAGATCTGCCCCTAGAAATATATAATTTTTTTATGGTTTAGCTTCTCTGGTTGGGATGATTAGTCCCACCTCGCTAGTCTTTCAGATCGGCCCCTAGAAATATGGATAATTTTTATGGTTGGGTTTCTCTGTATGGCATGATTAGACCCACCTCACCAGTCTTTCAGTTTGCCCCTAGAAATATGGATTATTTTTTTATGGTTGGGTTTCTCTAGATGGTTTTGAAAAAAAGAGGAGGCAGTTCAGTTTCCTGTCTCCTCAACTTTACACGGTATTGATGTCCCGAACCTTTCCACCGGTGTACTGCGGAAAAAAAATGGGTTGCCAAACCCACAGTGCTCTGATTTTCCACATCTCTCTCTCACTAGAGAAACCATGGGCTTGGTCGACCCAGCGGGCTAACTCCCAAGCGACGGCTGTTCCGCCGAAGACCGAGAGGACTATGAACCTTGTTTCTACGCGGACCCATCGTCCCCGAGCGACCACTCCGACGACTCTGACGAGGATTCCGAGGAGGAGGACCCGACAGCGGAGGAGGTGGAGTACCCTGACGACGTCGACAATAACGCCGACGATGAGGACGACGAGGAGCATTATGAGCAGGAGGACGGCAAGGACGATGACGATGATGGCACGGAACTGCCACAGATGAGGCAGAAGAGACAACAGTAGTTTAGATGGCATCTAAGTTTTTATACTTGTGTAAATTAGCAACAAAACAAATATCCTATTGTAAGAACTGTTTTCTTTATCGAATTTACTTCTAGTTTCATGTTTAGTTGCATTTAGTTTTTTACCCCTAAATTTACTTGGGCGCACCAACCAGCTTCTTTACCGACCGGTTTCTATACTTATGTAAATTAGCAACTCGGCACAAACATGGGTTTTGACATTGCAAACAAAATTGCCGAATCTAGATTCCGAAAAAAGTGAATGTTCTCTTTTTACATTTGTTTTAGTGCCAAAATTCTTATTTTTTTCGAAGTAGGTACTGCGAATAAGATTGCAAATTGGAATTTCAGTTTTTTTACAGTTAGCTAATCTCAATGGAGCAGAATCTCTGAATATCTTGATTTTTTTTAGCTTTTTAGCTATATTCTATACATTAAACGAGTATAATGGGATTTACTGCTATTTAACGAGATTGAACCACAAGTGTGTTATAGTTTGGTCATAAAATTATAAGAAAATGATATAAACGTAGTATAGCATGACTCTAGGCAAGACCGCACAAAAAAAATCAGAAAATTCATTTTGACCCTGTTTTGAGAAAACTCGGATAAATCGGGAAAAGTTCAAAAAAATAAAAAACGAAATCCTGCGGGAATCTTCCTTTTTAGCGTACTAGTGTAAACGAAAAATCATAAACTTAGAATTCAAGAATTAAAAAAACAAGTCTTCTCAAAATGGACTAACTTAGAATGTTTATGGGATGTAGCACAATTAATCCCGTTCTTTTCTGTCACGCAGCCACCCGACTGACGTGGCTACACGACCCCGCGTGTCAGCGGTCTGGGTCACGTGACCCCGGAGGTTTAATTGTGCTGAATTATTTGCCAAACGTCGTTTGGCTGGAACGTAATTTGGGGATCTTTCAGGGTGATGACATGTACTGTAGTTTTTTGTTTGGCTATTTTCTAGCCCTTGCTTCCTCATTCCCATGGCTGACCAGGCGGTACTGCGATCCATCATTCTTCAACTTCAAAACAGCGGTATTTGCAAAACTTGTGATATGGTTCGTATACAAATGTCATGGAAATGTAGAGAAGATTCTATGAAATTAACCCGAATAAATTGCTCTAGATAGAAATTACATGGCACATTTTGTCACTGGACTTTACTGTGGTAGAAATTTATGGTAGGAAATCTGAATCGATATCCTGAATAAATATCGATGCATAATTTCACTCGCTTCCAACAAGAATTCATACATCGCTCTTCATACAGCTAGAGTTTGTGCATGGATGAACAATTGGCAGTGACGGGATAACTCTCTGCTTTTAATGTCTATAATATTGACAACTTCTTCCAGAAATGGATGGATGCAAATGACCTGTCAATGCTACGAGAAAGGACATAGCACATTTGAATTGCCATTACTTTGGCACAAAACCCACGTTGCAAACAATGTAGCAAGAGGGCCGTTGGTGCTTCATATGGTGAGCTGGCACTTTTGAATTCTGAATTTCTAAAATTGGTAGTGAATGATTGTTTTACGCATGAAAAAATAATTCCGGTGAAACTTGGACTTCATTCCGTTCGTATCCATTATTTCCATGCCAAAGTTAGAATTAGACATTGTTTCAACATCGGTATACATGTAGTCCCTCCCGTGCCGTCGCACGCACGCGCAAAATAGGCGCCAGAGCGCGTGCCCCCGCACATAGACACGCACGCTCAAACTCACTTAAGATTGGTCGACTTTCGCGCGCACGCGCAAAACATGCGTGAGGGCACGTGCACCCGCACATATACACGCACACTTAAACCCACTCACACGTTTACACATTTGAAGATCGGTCGATATCGTTTCAACATTGCTGATGTCAGTAGAAATGAGTATTTCTCTCAGTGCGCATGTATCGCCCACCACGAGTGATAATCTGGCTCACAAGGGTAACCATGGTTTGGATCCTTTGTAAAGCAAGGCGTTGAACCAGTTGCACTCGTGACGCATTCAACATGCCAGTTTTCAAATAAATGTACTATGTTCATTTATTTCTAGAATTGTTTTGTACGTTTTCTACACAATGAGGACCCTGCTTGCGACAAATGTAGTTCTACACAATTACGACGTCGGTTACAACTTCAATAATGTGTGTTGCTCCCTCCCATTGTTTAGAGTTAGAACTGCACGCTAACCTTGTTTTTTTAGCGTTACTCGTCCAGGCGGGTGGGCCTTAGTTCTTGATTGCGGATAAATGGGACAGTTGCATAGAGACACGTAAGAAAATGAAGCATCATTGAGTGAAAATGTTTGTGAAATATGAAAAAATAGCGTTTTCCATGGTGACCCGACACTAGTAAATATTAGAACCTACTGCCATAAGAATTAATTTAGTTTGTGTTATTGGGTGAATGGGCGTTTATTGCGAGAATCTTCAGAAATTCCTCCGAGATATGTTTGGGATGGATGCAGGCTTAAATAGACATACTACATAATATTGGAATCGCAAAGTGTATGTATGAAATTGTGGTTTCCTTGCGGAGATATGTTATGTATGCCGACGATTTTTGCCCTTTCGACCTTTTTCATAATACATTCATCCCGCACGCGCAAAACTGGTGCGAGGGTGTGTGTCCCCGCACGTAGACACGCACACTCGAAGCGAGTCATGCGTTTACACATTTGAAGATCGGTCGGTATAGGTTCAACATTGATGATGTCACGAGAAACAAGTTTTTCTTTGAGTGGGCAGGTATCGCCACCACTTGAGTGATAATCTCACTCACGAGGGCAACCATGGTTTGAATCCCTCGTAAGCAAAATATAGAACCAGTTACGCTAGTGACTCATTCAACATGTCAGTTTTCAAATCAATGTAAGATGTTCATTTATTTATAGAATTGTTTTGCTCGTTTTCTACACAACGAGGAGGACCCTGCTTGTGAAAAATGTAGTTCTACACAATTACGACGTCAGTTACAGCTACAATAATGTGTGTTGCTCCCTCCCGTTGTTTATAGTTAGAACTGCAAACTAATATTGTTTTTATGTGATGCGGCGATAAATTCAGATGACCCGGCATGTAATGAACTTTTTTTTTATCGTTACTCGTCCAGGTGGGTGGGCCTTAGTTGTCGATTGCGGATAAAAGGGGCAGTTGCATAGAGACAAGTAAGAAAAATGAAGCATCAATGAGTGAAAATGATTCTCAAATATGAAAAAATAGCGTTCTCCACAGTAACCCGACACTAGTAGATATAAGAACCTACTGCCATACGAATTAATTTAGTTTGTCTTATTGGGTGAATGGCCGTATTTTTAGAGAATCTTCTGAAAGTCTTCCGAGATATGATTGGGATGAATGTAGGCTTAAATAAACATAGTACTACTATTGGAATTGCGAAGTATATATGAAATTGTGGTTTCCTAGTGGTGATATGTTATGTACGCCGACGTGCACTAGTAGAAAAAGCACCTATGGTCCCGGTTGGGCTTGGACATCAGTCCCGGTTGCCCAACCGGGACTGGCCAATCGGGACCAATGCTGGTCCGGTTGGTCCAAGAACCGGGACCAATGCTGGTCCACGTGGCTGATACGTCTCCAACGTATCCATAATTTCTGCTGTTCCATGCTTATATTATACCATTTGCTACATGTTTTATATACACTTCATATCACTTTTATGCATTTTCTGGGACTAACCTATTAACAAGATGCCACAGTGCCAGTTCCCTGTTTTCTGCTGTTTTTGGTTTCAGAAAGTTACTTCTGGAAATATTCTCGGAATTGCACGAAACAAAAGGCCAAGTCCCTATTTTTCCAACACGTACACGGAGTCCGAAGGAGAGACGAAGGAGAGCCACGAGGTGGCCAAACCATGGGCGCGCGCAGGGGCCCACCGCGCCGCCAGGTGGTTTGGGCCCCTCGGGGGTCCGCCGACATCGCCCCTTCGCCTATTTATTCCCCGAGACGTGAAAACCCTAAAACACCGAGCCTTTCATCCAGAACATATTCGCTGCCGCCGCCGTCGTCAACCCTAACTCGGGGGGTTCTGAAGCTCTTCCCGGCACCCTGCCGGAGAGGGGAATCATCACCGGAGGGCTCTACATCGCCATGCCCGCCTCCGGAGTGATGCGTGAGTAGTTCATCCTTGGACTATGGGTCCATAGCAGTAGCTAGATGGTTGTCTTCTCCACTTGTGCCATCATGTTTAGATCTTGTGAGCTGCCTATCATGATCAAGATCATCTTATTGTAATGCTACATGTTGTGTTTGCTGGGATCTGACTTATATTGATACCTATGTGGAGCTGAATATTATATTATCATGTCTATGTCATTTGTGATCTTGCATGCTCTCCGTTACTTGTTGAAGCCTTGGCCAAGTGAATACTTGTGACTCCAAGAGGGGGTATTTATGCATGATAGTTGGGTTCAACCTCTATTTAACCTGGGATAGTGACAGCAAGTTCTAAGGTTGTAGATGTGTTGTTGCCACTAGGGGTAAAACAGCAATGCTTTATTCAAGGATGAATGTATTGTTTACATTACGCACATTACTTAATGCAATTGTCTGTTGCTTGCAACTTAATACTGGAAGGGGTACGGATGTTAACCGGAAAGTGGACTATTTAGGCATAGATGCATGCTGGATAGCGGTCTATGTACTTTGTCGTAATGCCCAAATGAATCTCATAGTAGACACCACAGCTCACACATGCATGTTATATGCACTTATCAATTGTCAATTGCCCAGCTGTAATTTGTTTACCCAGCATGTTAGTTATCTTATTGGAGAGACACCACTAGTGAACTGTGGACCCCGGTCCATTCTTTTACATCTGAAATACAATCTACTGCAATCATTGTTCTCTACTGTTTTATGCAAACAAACATCATTTCCATTCGATACGTTTAACCCTTTGTTTTCAGCAAGCCGGTGAGATTGACAACCTCACTGTTAAGTTGGGGCAAAGTAATTTGATTGTGTTGTGCAGGTTCCACGTTGGCACCGGAATCCCTGGTGTTGCGCCGCACTACACTCCTTCACCAACACCTTCGAAGCAACCTCGTTTTCCTACTGGTTCGATTAAACCTTGGTTTCATACTGAGGGAAAACTTGCTGCTGCACTCATCATACCTTCCTCTTGGGGTTCCCAACTGACGTGTGACGTACAAGCATTGTTTCTGGCTGTTGCCGGGGAGATATTCCCTCGTCAACTTAGCGCTAGCAACACGTTTTCTGGCGCCGTTGCCGGGGAAAACCGAATTGCTTCTGCAAGGGGAGTCTCTCACACCCAATCTCTTTACTTTGTTATTTGTCTTGCTTAGTTTATTTTTATTTAGTCTTGTTTGCTCTCTTTATCAAAAACACAAAAAAATTAGTTACTTGTTTAATTCGGTTTGATTTTGTTTTTCAAAATGAATGCTCCTGAAGTTGAAGTTCGTTCTTTTAGGCAACTAGGAGGTGAAAATTTGAAAGATGCTTGGTATAGAATTAGTGATGCTCATCATAGATGTACTAAGAAACACTCTACCACTATCCTCCTTAGGAACTTTTATGTTGGTATCTCTAGTTGGTATAGGTATGTTCTAGACACTCTTACAGGTGGAAATTTCTTGGGTACTCCTGCTTTAGAAGCCTGTAATATTATTGAAAGTTTGGTAGGAACACCACCCACTAAAGATATTAAAATTGAGATCACCTTGGAGGATGTTATAAATAAGTTAGACTCTATGGAGAATTTTTTTCCAAATTTTCTTGATTGTATTGGTAAGACTAATGAATCAATAGCCACCATCAATGAAAGAATCACTGTTCTTGAGGATAATAATATCCATGACACCCAAAATCATAGAATTGATGAGTTAGAGGAAGCTATTGAAACCTTAAGTTCAACCTTTACTTCTCTTAAGTCTAAAAAGGAGAAAGTTTATGTGGGTAGAGAGCAAAAGTTTATGTATGTTCCTAAAGTGCCAAAACCAAAGACTCATTATGAGCTTAAAATTGATAAAACTTTTAGTACGGTTAAAGGTAATGAAACACCTCCAGGAACATCTAAGATACCCATTGTTACAAGCTGTGTGTTGGAAGAAGCTTTTGATGATTTGAATGATTTGCCACTTGACAACACTTGATTTTCACTTTCTGCGCCTAGCTGAAAGGCGTTAAAGAAAAGCGCTTATGGGAGACAACCCATCGTTTTTATTTGCTGTTATTTTTGTTTTCTTTGAGTCAAGGAGTTTTGTTACTTCTGTAGCAACTCCTTTGTATCTTTATTTTATCGCAATGTTGTGCCAAGTAAAGTTCTATATTGAAAGTTGATGCAAGATTTGGATTTCTGCGCAGTGACAGATTTTTAGCTGTCACGGATTTGAGCTTATCTCCCTGTAGAAAATTCAAAAAATTCTGAAAAATCACGCATATTCCTGAGATATGTACGCAACTTTCATTATTTTAGGCCAGATCCATCTGAGCAACTTAAGTGCCTCGAAAAAATTCGTCATTCCAGACTGTTCTGTTTTTGACAGATTCTGCCTTTTGTTTTGCATTCGCTCTTTTACTGTGTTTGTGTGGATTTCTTTGCTCCACAAAGCATTGGTGGCTGTAGCTAATGTCCAGAAGCTTTGGGATTGATTGTATCATTACAGAATATGAGAATTTTTGATTATGCACTAACCCTCTAATGAGAACTGTCTTGAGTTTGGTGTGAAGGAAGTTTTCAAGGATCAAGCGAGAAGGGTGATATTATGTGATCAAGAAGAGTGAAAAGCCTAAGCTTGGGGATGCCCCCGTGGTTCATCCCAACCATATTCAGAGAGACTCAAGCGTCTAAGCTTGGGGATGCCCAAGGCATCCCCTTCTTCATCAACAAACTTATCAGGTCATCTCTAGTGAAACTATATTTTAATTCTTTCACATCTTATGCGCTTTACTTGGAGCGTCTGTGTGTTTTTATTTTTGTTTTTGTTTGAATAAATTCGGATCCTAGCAATCCTTGTGTGGGAGAGAGACACGCTCCGCTTTTTCATGTGAATACTCATGTTCTTCACTTATATTTGTTGAGTATTCTTAACTAGCTACTGCAGTGCTTTTAGCTCCTGTTTTTCATGCATCTCTTCGAGCTGTTAGCACTTGTTTATAAATACTCTCTTGCTGCATTATATTATCATTTGGAGAGTTTATGTTTAAATAAATTGATTGGTGTTTGTTTGGAAGAAAGAAAATGCTACATGTAGTAGTTGGTATTGGAAAAGACATATGCATTCTTGTAGATCATTGTCTTGTTTCGATTTGATGCTTTGCAATTGTTTTGAGCTCTCAAGTAGATCATGTTTAAGCTCTTGCATCATGTAGTTAAAGCCTAGTAGTGGAGAACTACCGTAGAGCTTGTTGAGACTTGGGATGCATATTTGTTCTCTCTAAGGTCTAGATATTTTCTGGTAAAATGTTTGAGCAACAAGGAAGACAGTGTAGAGTCTTATAATACTTGCAATATGTTTTTATGTGATTCTTGCTGTACCGGTTTATACTTGTGTTTGCTTCAAACAACCTTGCTAGCCTAAACTCTGTACTGAGAGGGAATGCTTCTCGTGCATCCAAAACTTGAGCCAAAACCCATGCCATTTGTGTCCACCATACCTACCTACTATGTGGTATTTCCTGCCATTCCAAGTAAATATTTCATGTGCTACCTTTAAACTATTCAAAACTTTATTACTCCTTATTTGTGTCAATGTTTTATAGCTCATGAGGAAGTATGTGGTGTTTTATCTTTCAATCTTGTCATTTACTTCTGACAGACTTTCACCAATGGACTAGTGGCATATACATCCGCTTATCCAATAATTTGCAAAAAGAGCTGGCAACGGGGTGCCCAGCCCCAATTAATTACAACTTTCATTAATAATTCTCTTCACATGTTTTGCCCTGATTTATCAGTAAGCAACTTAATTTGCAAATAGACACTCCTCCATGGTATGTGAATGTTGGAAGGCACCCGAGGATTCGGTTAGCCATGGCTTGTGTAAGCAAAAGGTTGGGAGGAGTGTCATCTATAAAGAAACTAAAATACATGTGTAAACAAAAGAGAAGAGGGATGATCTACCTTGCTGGTAGAGATAACGTCCTTCATGGGAGCCGCTCTTGAAAGTCTGGTTGACAAGGGGGTTAGAGTGCCCACTACCATTCGTTGACAACAACAAACACCTCTCAAATACTTATTTTGTGCTCTCTATATGCTTTCGAAAACTTAAAAAGCTCTAGCACATGATTTAATCCCTGCTTCCCTCTGCGAAGGGCCTATCTTTTACTTTATGTTGAGTCAGTTTACCTACTCCTTTCTATCTTAGAAGCAAACACTTGTGTCAACTTTGTGTGCATTGATTCTTACATGTTTACTTATTGCACTTGTTATATTGCTTTATGTTGACAACTATCCATGAGATATACATGTTACAAGTTGAAAGCAATGCTGAAACTTAATCATCCTTTGTGTTGCTTCAATGCCTTTTACTTTGAATCTATTGCTTTATGAGTTACCTCTTATGCAAAACTTTTTGATGCTTGTCTTGAAAGTACTATTCATGAAAAGTTTTTGCTTATATGATTCATTGTTTACTCTTTATCTATTTGTTAGCAAACTATAGACATTGCTTTGAGTCACTTCATTCATGACATGAGCCTTGCAATATATTGATCAAGATTGTGTGAAAGCATGTCTCCTCAGAAATTATTTGTTGTTATCGTTTTACCTACTCGAGGACGAGTAGAACTAAGCTTGGGGATGCTTGATACGTCTCCAACGTATCCATAATTTCTGCTGTTCCATGCTTATATTATACCATTTGCTACATGTTTTATATACACTTCATATCACTTTTATGCATTTTCTGGGACTAACCTATTAACAAGATGCCACAGTGCCAGTTCCCTGTTTTCTGCTGTTTTTGGTTTCAGAAAGTTACTTCTGGAAATATTCTCGGAATTGCACGAAACAAAAGGCCAAGTCCCTATTTTTCCAGCACGTACACGGAGTCCGAAGGAGAGACGAAGGAGAGCCACGAGGTGGCCAAACCACAGGCGGCGCGGCAGGGGCCCACCGCGCCGCCTGTGGTTTGGGCCCCTCGGGGGTCCGCCGACATCGCCCCTTCGCCTATTTATTCCCCGAGACGTGAAAACCCTAAAACACCGAGCCTTTCATCCAGAACATATTCGCTGCCGCCGCCGTCGTCAACCCTAACTCGGGGGGTTCTGAAGCTCTTCCCGGCACCCTGCCGGAGAGGGGAATCATCACCGGAGGGCTCTACATCGCCATGCCCGCCTCCGGAGTGATGCGTGAGTAGTTCATCCTTGGACTATGGGTCCATAGCAGTAGCTAGATGGTTGTCTTCTCCACTTGTGCCATCATGTTTAGATCTTGTGAGCTGCCTATCATGATCAAGATCATCTTATTGTAATGCTACATGTTGTGTTTGCTGGGATCTGACTTATATTGATACCTATGTGGAGCTGAATATTATATTATCATGTCTATGTCATTTGTGATCTTGCATGCTCTCCGTTACTTGTTGAAGCCTTGGCCAAGTGAATACTTGTGACTCCAAGAGGGGGTATTTATGCATGATAGTTGGGTTCAACCTCTATTTAACCTGGGATAGTGACAGCAAGTTCTAAGGTTGTAGATGTGTTGTTGCCACTAGGGGTAAAACAGCAATGCTTTATTCAAGGATGAATGTATTGTTTACATTACGCACATTACTTAATGCAATTGTCTGTTGCTTGCAACTTAATACTGGAAGGGGTACGGATGTTAACCGGAAAGTGGACTATTTAGGCATAGATGCATGCTGGATAGCGGTCTATGTACTTTGTCGTAATGCCCAAATGAATCTCATAGTAGACACCACAGCTCACACATGCATGTTATATGCACTTATCAATTGTCAATTGCCCAGCTGTAATTTGTTTACCCAGCATGTTAGTTATCTTATTGGAGAGACACCACTAGTGAACTGTGGACCCCGGTCCATTCTTTTACATCTGAAATACAATCTACTGCAATCATTGTTCTCTACTGTTTTATGCAAACAAACATCATTTCCATTCGATACGTTTAACCCTTTGTTTTCAGCAAGCCGGTGAGATTGACAACCTCACTGTTAAGTTGGGGCAAAGTAATTTGATTGTGTTGTGCAGGTTCCACGTTGGCACCGGAATCCCTGGTGTTGCGCCGCACTACACTCCTTCACCAACACCTTCGAAGCAAACCTCGTTTTCCTACTGGTTCGATTAAACCTTGGTTTCATACTGAGGGAAAACTTGCTGCTGCACTCATCATACCTTCCTCTTGGGGTTCCCAACTGACGTGTGACGTACAAGCATTGTTTCTGGTGCTATTGCCGGGGAGATATTCCCTCGTCAACTTAGCAATAGCAGTGGCCAGTTCTGGCTGGGCATGGGGGACTCATTGGTCCCGGTTCTTAATACGAACCGGGAACAATGTGTGCCTTTTTTTTTGGTATTTAGGGTTTAGGGTGCCCCCTCTCCCTCTCGCCGGTTCCCTCTCGCCGGTGCCCCCTCTCCCTCTCGCCGGTGCCCCCTCTCGCCGGTGCCCCCTCTCCCTCTCGTCGGTGCCCCCTCTCGCCGGTGCCCCCTCTCCCTCTCGTCGGTGCCTCCATCGTCTCCCCCTTCTTCGCATCGCTGACGTGCTCTCCATCATTTCCGTACGCATATTATACGCTCTACTATATACACAGTACACGTTGATGCATATATAATTAATATTCGATCTCTTGCGAGAATACAAGTATTTAATTACATGGAGATAGATCACATATGTAGTTCATCGTCCGAAGCATAATGTTCTCCCTTTTCATCGATGACCTCCCTAAGCAGAAATCCCGCCAATTCCTCTTGAATTGCTTGTACGCGCCGTTCTGGGTCGAGCTTCTCCCGCATTTTGCTGAAAGCAGTTGTTCTCCGTTCAGTGGTCAACTCGCGAATGAACTCGCAAACGTAGAATCCACATAAATTACTCCCCGGTGGCTGCTGCGGACTTTTCGCCATTTTATAAGTTAGCTCATCTTTGAATGGACCTTCTACCTTCTGTTTGAAAATTGTCCAACACCTGCTTTGGCAAAGAAAATGAACAAAGGAGTTATTAATTACTTGACATCAGGGAACGAACGAAAGAGGGCGATATAATGCGATAATGATTGAAATTACTTGTTGAGCATTTCTTTCATGTCGGACCACAACGCTTGGTCCCAACTTAATGAGTCGTGGACTTCAACTATGGACTTGTCAGGTTGAATGCTTAGCAGAATCCAGTGGAACCTGCGGACGTTTACATAAAGCAGACATGCATAGCTCATCAATTACACTTAACATCGAGAAAGCCAAATAAAAATATGTACAAGACAGAAACACTCACCTGAAGTTGTAAGGAAATAGTATTTCCGTACAGAAATGTTGCATGGTTAAAAGGGTGGTCAGGTCATGCTCCACGTCTTTGCGGTGATTGACTAACGTATGTGAATTCACGATATATGGGTCAACGAACCCAACCTCAAAAACTCTAGATCTTTTGCATTCCAGCATCTTCATTCTGCATAATAGCGTACAAAAGGATATATATAGTCAGGATAATATAATACAGGCAATGAAAGAGCTGAGCTAGAGACTTAATTACGAAAATAAATCACTTACAGACAATAGCAAGAGAGGATAGATTTGTCGAGGGCGCGCTTTTGGAATAACTGGAACAGTTCAGTCAGTTGAACCTGTATAATGTAACGTTTGAAGAAATGCTCCACTCTAACGTCCAGCGGAAACCACTCTTTCGCGTCCTTCTTTGATGTGTGCACCAGGTACCAGGTATGCAGATTTCGCATATGTGTTGATAGACCCGTCAGCTCCTCATTACTGACCATAGGCTCCCCTTGGACATATTTCCGTGCCATCTCTAACATTGGCGCATATTCATAGCCTAAAAGTTGACCAAGGCTCATACCCAAGGCGGTTGCCTGTTCCTTGGCCTGCGATACAGTGACACCAAGTTCTTTAGCAGCAGCTATGGCTCTGGGGTCCAATAATTCCAGGTCCTTATCCATAGCGGCTCTGAAGTCCTTGTCGACATCGGAACACACTATGAGCGGGGGGACCGATTGATTTTTCTGCTGTCCGAGCTGGGCAATTTGTTTCCCGCTTTTTGCACTTCTTCCCTTGTTCTGCTCAGACTGGGCACGTGCTAGCTTAGTAAGTTCACGACCATAGTCAGATGGCAGATTCATCGATATCTGGGATGGCTGCTCAAGGAAGGACATAGCCCACTTTTTGGTTTTTGCATCATATACCTTTTTTGCTCGGGCTTTTTTGGTGCAAAAAAAGCCTTATTGTAGGCAGCCACTACCTCGGCGTTTTCCGCTTCAGTCCTGTCATAAGGTCTCTTGGGAGGAACCGTCGGGATGTCGACTATCTTTTGAGTGCGACCTCTCTTCTGAGTGGGGAGCGGGGGAGCGGCGTTGGTCCGTTTCTTCTGCTGAGACGGCTGCGCTGGAGACTGGTCACGCGGCGGCGGAGACGGCTGCGCTGGAGACTTGTGAGGCGGTGAAGAGGAGGCTGCGCTAGAGAATGCTGAGGCGGTGAAGAGGACTGTTGCGCTGGAGACTGGTGAGGAGTCGATGGCCTTGGCTGCCAGTTCGGAAGCACGATGAATTCCTTTGGCCATAGAATTGGCGCTTTCTTGGCTTCTCCAAGTTCAAGCACCTCCCCATCTTCACCTGCAGGGTGGTGCAGCTTCAGCTCCTCAAAATCTTTCATCACTGCATCCACCCCGACAACAGCGTAGCCATTTGGAACCGGAGCAAAATGGTAAGTTGGATTAGGTCCAATTGGTAGGGCATAGCCGACCGCCACCTTCACGGATATGTTATAAACTTTCACATGCAGCTCACAAGGTGTGCTCTCCGTGATATCATCCACTGGGTAGCGACGAAGAGGAGCCACTGCATCATCATTACCATCCTGGAGCTCCGTGGAAGCCACGCTGCTTTTCCGATTCGATGGGCCACCGGTACCATCGCATGCAGCTTCTACCATGTGCCGTTGAGATTGGCCGCTAGTACCTTGCTGGCTAAGCACGGCAATTTGTTCCTTCTGCAGCTTTAATTCTTCTTCTATATTACGCAGCCGGTCTGCAGCAGCGCGTGCTTCCATTGCCTCCCTTTCCTTTCTCCTCTGATGGCTTCTATCAGGAAATTTCTTCCTGTGCTCGGGAATCGCAATTGTCTTGGGCTTGGAGCCAGGTACGCCTCGTAACCGTCCGTCGTGTTCCTTATTCCCAAGGGCGCGTGTGAGCTCGTCATCCTCTCTATCGGGAATGAACCGTCCCTCTGCAACATCCTTTACTGCATTTCTAATTTCTTGGATGGGTAGTAGGGGATTATCTTTGTGTCTTCTGTTATATATGCACTTCCCTTCTGCGTCCAACGTGCCCCCATGCCCGTAAAACCAATTTCTTGCCCGTTCGATCCACTTGAGTGGCTCTGGAGTGATCCCATTAGCCAGCAGGTCCGCCTCAAGTTTCTCCCACTTAGGCATGCTAAAAGCGTAGCCACCAGGCCCCATAGTATGGTGGTACATCTTTAGAGCAGCATTTGCCGCATTTTTTGCAGACTTTTCCAGAGCTTCCTCTGATTTCTTGTACGCCACAAATTCTTCCCAGTAGTCCTTTATCTTCTCATACCCTTTATCGAAGTCTGGAGTCTTATTTTTCTTGACAAACAGGTTGTTCAATCTTTTCTTCCAGTTCTTGAATAGCTCGGCCATCTTCTTAAGTGCCCAGTCCTTGACTTTTTGCTCCATGATTTTCCGGGCAATCTTTTCTGCCTCATCTGGATCCTCCTCATCTGAATCCACCTCTGGCGCCGGCAGGGTGAAATTAACCATGAGCTTTCTCCAAAGTCTTTCTTTGCCCTTAACGCTGACATATAGCTGTCCTTTCTCCTTTGGCCGATGCCATTCTCGAACGGTGATCGGGATGAAGTCCCTAACAAGAACTCCGCATTGCTTTACCATTTTATTTTTAACACCAGGGGGAGCAGTCGGTGTGCCGTCTTCAGCGACTCTTTCGATCCTGTACCTTTCTTGGTCGCCCAACTTTTTGGCTGGGCCTCGTTTTGTCCTTACAGAAGATTTGCTCGATCCGGAGGGCTAAAAGAAGAAAGAGCGTTAATATATGTATATAGACAGCAGAGGCTTAATTAATACAATCTTCGGCTTCATTAATATATGTATATGCACCTCGCCGGAGTTTGCAACATTTAATGTTCCACCGGAGCCTTCGGCTTCTCCCTCGTCGGCTTCTCCCTCGCTGACTTCTCCCTCACCCCGGCCGTCGGGTTCTACCTCACCGGAGCCGTCTCTTCGGTTGAGAGACTCATCTCCCTCACCGGAGTTGTTCAAAAACTCCGTGGTGACATCGACAATATCTTCCGGCCCGCGGATTATATCCTGGAGGATATTTTCCTGATCTTCGTCTCGTTCCATAGTTTCTGCAAATTAAGAACAATGCACAAAACTTTAGTTGGGTAACTTGTTCCATATGTCAAGATACATCTACAATATCATCTCATTTGCAAGAACAAATTAGAAACTTCATATGCTGCCTTATAATCTCATTTGCAAGAGCACCTCGGGCGGGGAGCGGCAGAGCACCTCGGGCGGGGATTCTTGGGCGCGACGGCGAACTCGGAGACCCTAAACCCTAAAACATCAAGAAATTAAAGCCATTAAGCTCAAGAACATAAGACTCAAGCTAAAATATACATCAATATAGCTAAAATCATTTGCAAAGCTAAAATTAAAATTAACATCAATATGTAGCAAAACTAAAATTAACATCAATATATAGCAAAACTAAAACTAACACTAACAAAACTAATTCTAGCAAATGGCTAACAGAAAATGGCTAACAAAAAATAGCTAAAACCTAGCAACTAACCTAGCAACTAACACTAACAAATGGCTAACAAAAAACCATCTACAACTAACCTAGCAATTTCTATAACCTAACAATTTCTATAACCTAATAATTTCTATATCTAACAAATTTCTAAACATATTAATCATTTTAATCTACAATGCTACAATTTTAATCTAATTACTTCTAACCTTGAGTAGCAAAATTATGTTTAGAAATTTCTATAACAATTATAATCTATATCTAACAAATTTCTATAACAATTATAATCTACAATCTAGCTACAATGCAAAATTATGAAAAAAAACACTCTCACCTTGAGTAGCTACGGTGGTGGTGGAGCGGCGGCCAGCGGTGGTGGTGGACCGCGCCGGTGGTGGTGGCGGGGCCGCGCCGGAGCTTCGGGCCGGCGAGCAAGAGGGAGGTACGGCGGCGGCTCCGCGGCCGGTCAAACGCGCGGCGGAGGAGGTGGAGGGCAGGGCCGCGCCGGAGCAGGGTGGCGGCAGAGGTGGAGGGCGGGGCCGCGCCGGTGGTGGTGGAATCGCCGGAGCAGGGCTTCGCCAGAGCACTTCTTTCGTCGGGGGAACTGCGGCAGAGGTGGAAGAAGAGGGAAAGGCACGGGCGTTATAAACAATAGGGTCATTGGTCCCGGTTGCTGGCAAGAACCGGGACCAATGCCTCTTTGGTCCCGGTTCTTGCCAGCAACCGGGACCAATGACCCCTGCAGTTAATGCAGATCCCGCGCACGCGTCCACGGACTCTTTGGTCCCGGTTCTTGGTAGAAACCGGGACCAAAGAGTCCTTTTTCAAAAATATTTCGAACTTTTCAGTTCTGAAATTTTGTTCCCGCCTTTTTTGTGTTTGAATATGAATTTCAAATGGTTTTGAATCTGAAAAGACTTTCAACATGAAAAGTGTTTAAATTTGAATAAATAATCCAAAATCATTTTCTATTTTTTCAAATTACTTATCTAAATATCGTTTTTTGTTTTTCGTTTGTTAAAAATGACATTTTTTGTGAAGCAAGTACAACAAATATGGTGCAAAATGGCACCCATCCAATTATACACAAAGTAGACCATATTGTATGGATAATCCACAAATATTGGTAATTTTCTCGGTTTCTAGCTAATTTCGCCTACTTAAACGACTTTATGCCTATTTTTCGAAAGTAATTCAAATTTGAACTACAAGTGTGTGATAGTTTCCTCTGAATTTTTTTTAAAATGATTTTAAGGTGCACAAGTAGTGGTTATATCACAGAACCGTCGATAGTTTTGGATAATTCGATCCCTTACAATGAATAGTAACGGCGGCCATTTTGACCGTTTTTTAAAAAAAGTCAAAGAAAGTGAAAAAAATACACAAAAAATAAAATCCTTTGGCATGGAGTACTTTCATGTGTACTAGTTGGTAGGATAAATGATAAACTTGAGTTTTGACATAGTTTACAAAAAACTTCTTCACAAAAAGGTCAATCATCTATAAACATATATAAGTTTCGGGTCAAATGGCCTCGTTATGGTCATCCCCGTGTCATAGTTTGTCAAAATGTGCCCATATTTGACACATAGCTGTATCTTGGTACGACAAACAATGTTGCAGAACTGAGTTTTTTCAAATTACTTATCTAAATATCGTTTTTTGTTTTTCGTTTGTCAAAAATGACATTGGATCACTCTGTGAGCCACCAACCGGGACTAAAGGGAATCCCACCAATAAGGAAGAAGCACACGGATCGTGTGTTTCTTTCGAGCGCTTGTGAGCCGTTGGATCAGGGGTGTGTTTCTTTTGAGCGCTTGTGAGCTGTTGGATTTTTAGAACTAGTCCCGGTTGGTAACACCAACCGGGACTAAAGAATCACACGGATCGTGTGTTTCTTTCGAGCGCTTGTGAGCCGTTGGATCAGGGGTGTGTTTCTTTTGAGGGCTTGTGAGCTGTTGGATCAGCACTCCCACCACCACCACCACTCCCACCTCATCCACAGGTACACTTTCTAATCGCCTATAAATAGCGGCGTCCCTGCAGCGAACGGCACACAACGAGCGTCTACCTTCGCCACCGAATCCAATGGCTGGATTTAGCCTACCTGCTGGCATGTTCCCTGGCATTATTGTGTTCGTCCTTGTTCACCGGCCAGCCATTGGAGCCACCTCCTGTAGGACGGTGAACAATGACAACACAACGACGCTGTTGGAAACACAAGCCCTCAGGTAGGTTGAATCCAGCCACTGGATTAGGGTGACGCAATGATGAATTGCCGAGGAGGTGGGAGTGGTGGTGGTGGTGGAAGTGGTAGCCATGCCCCTCGGTCCGATCCAAGCAGCGGCAAGGCGCTCTGATGATCTGCGACATTCCCAACACTTTTTGGGACGGTCGTAGATCATCAGAGACGTCTTGCCGCTGTGGATCGAAGGTCGATTTGCTGCTCACGACCACGCGATGATTTGCAGTATACAAAGCATTCGGATTCCCGTCATACAGCCCTACGGTGCTAATACATTACTACACATCACATAAAGGTTTAATACATTACATTGATTTACATAAAAGCCATGAACCCTTCTTCGCGTATGTCCCTGGCCTATGATCGCTTCAGCCGTAACCATGGAGCATCTTCATTATTTAACGGGATGCTTGGGTCAGTTCTCACTGTGAAGGGCGGAATTTCATCAAACTTATCATAATCTGCTGACATGTCTGTCTTGTCCTCGACTCCCACGATGTTTCTTTTCCCTGAAAGAACTACGTGACGCTTTGGCTCATCGTCTGATGTATTCGTTTGCTTGTTTTTTCTTTTTTTCGGTCTGGAGGACATGTCCTTCACATAGAAAACCTGAGCCACATCATTGGCTAGGACGAATGGTTCGTTCTTGTAACAACCAAGATTCTTGAGATCCACTGTTGTCATCCCGTACAGCTGGTCTACCTTTATCCCTTCTCCATTCATGTTGACCCAACTGCACCGAAACAAAGGGACCTTAAAAGTAGGTCCATAGTCAAGTTCCCATATCTCCTCTATGCGACCATAGTATGTGTCCTTTTGCCCATCGTCGTTTGTTGCATCAAAGCGGACACCACTGTTCTGGTTGGTGCTCTTTTTATCTTGGGCGATCGTGTAAAATGTATTCCCATTTATCTCGTACCCTTGGAAATTCAATACAGTCGAAGATGGTGACGCGGCCAACAAGTAGAGCTGATCTCCGACAGTGGTGTCATTCATGAGCTGTAATCGCAACCAACTGCCGAAGGTCTCCATGTGTTTTTCTTTAATCCAGGAGTCATCCTTCCCCGGGTTCTTGGAGCGTACATAATTCTTGTGTTCCTCGATATACGGAGCCACGAAGGTGGAACTTTGTAGAACTGTGTAGTGTGCTTGAGTTAAAGAATGCCCGTCCCTACATATCAGTGCTTTCTTTCCTAGCGTGCCTTTTCCACTCAGTCTCCCCTCATGCCGCGATTCAGGAACACCAATCGGCTTAAGGTCAGGAATAAAGTCAACACAGAACTCAATGACCTCTTCTGTTCCATAGCCCCTTGAGATGCTTCCTTCTGGCCTAGCACGGTTATGAACATATTTCTTCAAGACTCCCATGAACCTCTCGAAGGGGAACATATTGTGTAGAAATACAGGACCGAGAATGGCAATCTCGTCGACTAGGTGAACCAGGAGATGCGTCATAATATTGAAGAATGATGGGGGGAACACCAACTCGAAGCTGACAAGACATTGGACCACAGCCTTCTGTAAACTTGGTAGAGTTACTGGATCGATGACCTTCTGAGATATTGCATTGAGGAATGCACATAGCTTCACAATGGGTACTCGAACATTTTCCGGTAGAAGCCCCCTCAATGCAACCGGAAGCAACTGCGTCATAATCACGTGGCAATCATGAGACTTCAGGTTCTGGAATTTTTTCTCTGCCATATTTATTATTCCCTTTATATTTGACGAGAAGCCAGCCGGGACCTTGATACTGCTCAGGCATTCAAAAAAGATTTCCTTCTCTGCTTTGGTAAGAGCGTAGCTGCTTAAGTATTGACGCCCTTTATCCGTCTGCTTGTTGTATGGGTCTTTCATACGTTGCTGGTCTGCCCGTGCTTCCGGTGTATCTTTTGTCTTCCCATACACGCCCAGGAAGCCTAGCAGGTTCACGCAAAGATTCTTCGTCACGTGCATCACGTCGATTGAAGACCGGACCTCTAGGACTTTCCAATAGGGTAGCTCCCAGAATATAGAGCACTTCTTCCATATGGGTACGTGGTTGTCAGCGTCATTCGGAACAGATAGACTGCCAGGACCCTTTCCAAAGATTACTTCTAAATCCTTGACCATGTCATATATAACATCACCATCAGGGAGGTTAGGCTTCTTCCGGCGATCTGCCTCACCGTTGAAATGCTTGCCGGGCTTTCTTACGGCATGACTGTTCGGAAGAAATCGACGATGCCCCAGGTACACATTCTTGTTTCCCAAATGTATACTTTCAGTCTTATCTAAACAGTGCGTGCATGCATTGTATCCCTTGTTTGACTGTCCTGAAATGTTACTAAGAGCAGGCCAATCATTGATGGTTACGAACAGCAACGCTCGTAGGTCAAATTCCTGTTGTTTGTGCTCATCCCACACACGTACACCTGGTTCGGACCACAACTGCAAAAGTTCATCAACTAATGGCCTTAGGTACACATCAATGTCGTTGCCGGGTTGCTTCGGGCCTTGGATGAGCACTGGCATCATAATGAACTTCCGCTTCATGCACAACCAAGGAGGAAGGTTGTAGATACATAGAGTCACGGGCCAAGTGCTATGACTGGAGCTCTGCTCCCCAAAAGGATTAAAGCCATCTGTACTTAGACCAAATCTTAAGTTCCTTGCGTCATCTGAAAATGTCGGGAACTCTCTGTCGATTTTTCTCCACTGGGACCCATCGGCGGGGTGTCTCAACTTCCCGTCTTTCTTACGCTCTTCTTTGTGCCATCGCAACAACCTGGCATGCTCTTTGTTTCTGAACAGACGTTTCAACCGTGGTATTATAGGAGCATACCACATCACCTTAGCAGGAACCCTCTTCCGGGGGGGCTCGTCATCGCCCTCAACATCACCAGGGTCATCTTGTCTTATCTTGTACCGCAGTGCATTGCATACCGGGCATTTATCCATATTCTCGTACTCACCGCGGTACAGGATGCAGTCATTAATGCATGCATGTATCTTCTGCACATCTAATCCTAGAGGGCAGATAGCCTTCTTTGCTTCGTATGTAGTCTCGGGCAATTCGTTATCCTTTGGAAGCTTCGGCTTCATTATTTTCAGTAACTTCTCAAATCCCTTGTCAGAACAACCAGTCTCTGCCTTCCATTTCAGCAGTTCCAGTGTGGTACCGAGCTTTGTGCTGCCATCTTCGCAGTTTGGGTACAGCAACTTTTTGTGATCCTCAAGCATGGCCTCCAACTTTAGCTTCTCCTTTTCTGTATCGCATTCTCGCTTTGCATCAGAAATGACCCCACCAAGACCATCAGCGGGCTCATCTGATGCCCGATGTTCACCTCTTTCTTCTTCAACGTCTTCCATAACAGTATCACCGCATTCCTCAGGGAACATAGGATAGTTGTCATCATCCTCCTCTTCTTCATTGTCTTCCATCCTAACCCCTCTTTCTCCGTGCTTGGTCCAACAATTATAGCTGGGCATGAAACCTTTCCGAATCACGTGGTCTTGAATGGTTCTCGGGTCAGAGTACTCCCTGACGTTCCGACACTTCTCACATGGACAAGGCATAAAATTATTCACTTTGTTTGCCTCAGCCACATCGAGAAATTTATGCAGGCCTGCAATAAACTCGGAACTGCGTCGTTCGCCGTACATCCATCGCATCCGTGCATCCATCTGCATCATATATATAATTAAGTTTATCAAATACCATTACAATAACATCTTGAATAGTGAAATGACCACCGTACATCGACACGTGCAATATTTCTGTATCAATTACAGACGAAAAGGATAAAGTTGCTAACCTCGGCCGAGGATATCATTTTGTGTGAACTTAAGTGTGGGTCGGGCATTTCATCGAACACATCTTGTGCGTGGCAAAGGAAAAAAAAATAGCACCCACTTCCCACCAATCCAAGAGAAAAAAATTAGAGGAGAGAAGGGGGTGGGGGTTATTTATAGGCAGGGAGGGGTATTGGTCCCGGTTCTTGGCACGAACCGGGACCAAAGCTCCGCCGCACGCCACGTGTCTGGCTCTGGAGCTTTGGTCCCGGTTCGTGCCAAGAACCGGGACCAATACCCCCAACCGAACCGGGACCAATGTCCACGGGGCCGTGGCAACTCGAACCGGGACCAGTGCCAGGCACTGGTCCCGGTTTTTGCCTGAACCGGGGCTAATGGCTGGGGCGGCCCTGGACCAAAGATGGTTTTTCTACTAGTGGTGGTTGCCCTTTTGACTATTTTATTGTACACACGCAATGGTGGAAGGCGAGTATGGCACTACATTTGATTATGGTAGTTCTTTTCACCGAACTTTTGGTTCTTTTGTGATGTTTACGTCATTACATGGATCTTACATAAGGTTTAGGTCAAGTAATGTGCCGCTACAAGACCAATACATGTGGTTGTTTCGGATTGTTACGGGTAAATATGCTATAAATCATCGAAACCTTTGAAGGTTCCCTTTAAATTATGGATTTGGTTGTGTCGCGACTAGAAGCATGGACCACTCTATTAGGTCGACTAGTGTACACATGATTTTAGATGGAATTTTCACCAAAATGCGAAATTATCGGTGAGTTCTCCTTACATTGGCTTCATTTATTGCGATGCTTCCTTAAATAGCCAGATATTACGGAAGCTGAGGATCCTTCGACGTCTCTAGAAAGAATTGGTCTTGGTTTAAGGATGACTTCGCCAAGGTTTTGAAAAGGCACCTTTTGCGACCATGACGAGTCAATTAAATGCCTCTTCATTGTGAAAATTTGCTCGATAGGTGTGATCTTGTATTTGAGTAGACAACTTTCTCATGTCTTGTATGATCCAAAATCAAACGAAGTTATAAGGCTTTCAGTATGGAGCTTCTTCACGCATTGTTCACTTATATGACCCAGATGACAATGCCAGAGAAGGGCGATTCAAATTATAGGGGATCTATCATATTCCTTTCGATAAGTAAGCGTCGAATCAAACGAGAAGTTGAAGGTATTGATCAATGGATTTCAGCAAGGTTTCACTCTAAATGTTGCAGGTTAATTTTATATGTTGTGTAAAAGTAAAAATGAATTTAAAAACAAGTATATGAAATCAAGTTGTAACAGTACAGAAGTGGCCCGATCCTTATTTGAGCTAAGGACAAGCCGGGTATGTTTCTTGGATTAAAACGTTCCTGATGACACACGCAGATAATATCAAGTTACTTTCATATAGTTCCATTTATTAACTTCCATTGTTTTGATAAGTGTTGTGTGTGTGAACCTATGCTAATGTATTTTTCTTACTTGGAGAACATGCGTACTTATTATTAAACTACTTACGCAAGCAATCCGCAACTACACAAGAGTAACTAAGCTAAATTTATCATAGCATTAAACTTTGTCACTTAAAAATTCCCTCATGCATGATGGCGTGGAATAGCACGTTTGTTGGGAGACCCCAAGTGTAAGATTTGATGTAATTTAGTAGCAAGTTTTCCCTTGATTCCAAAACCAAGGTATTCAATATAGTAGGATTTAGAGAAGGCTTCGGAAATGTGTCAACGACGCCGTTTACGATAATTGACGTGGACCTGCGCACAGCCGAACAAACTACTTTGCCCCAACGAAACAGAGAGGTTGTCAATCTCTCTAGCATGCTGAACACAAAGAATTTAATGTATGTGTGTAAAATAATATAAGAGCAAAAATGACCAACGAGCAAAATGACTTAGAAAGGATATTAGAACGGTTGTAAACAATATAGGAAAATAGGACTAGGGTCCACAGTTCACTAGTGGTGTCTCTCCAAAAGATAAACATGTTGGGTAAACAAATTACAACGAGGCAATTGACAAACATGGGCGCAACACAATACTATCATGACACAAAGTTTACCGTTTCATGTAATATGGGCATTACGACAAAATACATAGAATGTTATCCAACTGCATCTATGACTAATAATCCACCCTGGGATCGCTATCCAGCCTGTCACCCGAAAGTATTAAATTGCAATCAACAGATAATTGCAATAAGCATGGTGCGTAATGTAAGCAATGTAAACAACATAAAGCAATAAACACCGACGTTTTATCCCTAGTAGCAATAGCACATCTCAAGTCTTAATCGTTTATGTCAGCTCGATCTCAGACAAGATAGGCATGAACCCAATATCTAGCATAAATACCCTCTCTAAGATACAAGCAATTACTTCGGTCAAAGCATCCACAAGCATCGGAGAACATGCAAGATCATAAATAAAACATATGAATAAACAATCTGAACAATAATGTCATGACTCCATAATTCATCGGATCCCCGCAAACACAACATGTAGCATTACATAAAGATGATCTTAATCATGTAGGCAGCTCATAAGATCTAAACAACGAAGCACAAAGGAGAAGAGACAATCATCTAGCTACTGCCATGGACCCGTAGTCCCGTGGTGGACTACTCACGCATCACTCCGGAGGCAGGCATGGTGGTGTAGATGCCTCCGGTGATGATCTTCCCCTCTGGCAGGGTGCCGGGAAAAGCTTCAGAACCCTCCCGATCTAGGGTTGGTGATGGCTGTGTCCTCGAAACTTTTCTGAAAAATATGATCGGGTATCGAGGGTTTCCGGGACGAAGGCAATTTATAGGCTAAAGGGCAACTCAGGGAGACGCTCGAGGGCGCCAGGTAGGCCCCAGGCACGGTCAACCCCTTGACCGCCCCTGTAGCTCCCCTCCTGGCTCCGTCTTTGTTTCTTCGTAAAAAATAATTATATTAAATTTTCAGGCGATTCGGAGAAACTTCCCCGACTAGCTTTTATGAAACAAAAAGATAGCAGAAAAGAGGAACTGGCACTGTGCATCTTGTCAATAGGTTAGTTCCATAAAATATGCCAAAATGGTATAAAAACATTATAAAAACATGTGGCAATGTTATATAACAAGCATGGAACAATCAAAAATTATAGATACGTTTGAGACGTATCAGCATCCCCAAGCTTAATTCCTGCTCGTCCTCGAGTAGGTAAATGATAACAAAATAATTTTTGTGGTGACATGCTTCTAACACAATCTTGATCAAATAATAATGTAAAGCACATGAACTGAATGAAAGTGATCCAAGACAATGGTCTATAGTTTGAAATGAAGTAAACTATAATTAACCATGTATAACATCTAAGCAAGAACTTTTCATGGATAGTACTTTGGAGACTTGAAAATTATAACACTCGTCATACTTGATAGCTCACAAAGCAATATACTTTTGAAAAAGGTGTTCAACCAACACAGAGGAAGATTTAAGTTTTCAGCAAGAGCTTCAACTTGTAACATACTTATCATTGGATAATGTCAATACAAAAGTGTTCACAATTAAACATAAAGATAAAATGTAGTAGATTTGCACCAAAATTGATGCTATGCGTTTGCTTGAGAGATAAAGATTGGAAAGGAAAACTGACTCAACATAAAAGTAAAAGAAAGGCCCTTCGCAGAGGGAAGCAGAGATTAATCGTGTGCTAGAGCTTTTTGGTTTTTGAAATCATATAGAGACATAAAAATATTTGTTTTTAGAGTGGTGCATACTATGGTCAACGAATGGCAATAACGTTCTTGATATCTTCCATACCAAAAAAATTTAAGAGCGGCTCCCATGAGGAACGTTATTTCTACAGCAAGCAGATCATTCCTTTATCTACTTTGTTTACACATGCAGATGTTTTAGTGAATTCTCAGGAACAAAATGTGAGGAGAGTTTTTTGGTGAAAGTTGTAATTTATCTTTTATGGGGCTGGGCACCCCGCTGCCAGCTCTTTTTGCAAAATTAATGGACAAGTAGATGAAGCATACAAGTCCTTGGATAACTTATTTAGCATGCAAGATATCAAACCCAACTACTACGTCCTCATGAGCTTGGAAGCAGTGGCACAAAACAAGACTAATAACATTTTGAAATTTTAAAGGTAGCACACAAAAAATTTACTAGGAGTGGCTAGGAAATTCCATATGTAGGTAGGTATGGTGGACACAAATAGCATGTATATTTGGCTCTAGGATTTGGAAGCACGAGAAGCATTCCCTCTCGGTACAGAGTGTTTAGGCTTAGCAAGGTATCAAGCAAACACATATCATCAACCCAATACACGAATGACCACAAGATATACATTAAGCATAACCATTAGATCTCATACCGTCTTCCTTGTCAACCAAACATGCTTTCACAAAAAGAATATCTAGACTTTGAGAAAATATCAATCAAAACAAGTGTCATAATTTTAAGCTTTACGGTATTTCTCCACTACTCCATTTGTCGTGTCTCGGATCACGGACACCGGGAGTAAAGGATACCCTCTTTTTAGGTTCGGCACGGGGCGCGAAGGAGGCTGGAAGACGCCTCACCTGGGAGGAGGTCGCCAAGTTCTTCGTCGGGACGGGTAGGCAAACAACACAAAGACACAGAGAGTTTTACCCAGGTTCAGGCCGCCCGGAGGCTAAAACCCTACTCCTGGATGTCTGGATTGCGATGATCATCATGATGTGGTTTACAAGGGTGTTCTCAGGGGTGAACCCGGCAGAGTTCCGGCCTGAGGTAGACGAAGAGCAGATCCTGCCCTGGGGAGATCACCTTTCTCTCTACCCTCCGAACCCTAGTTTGGTCTTCAGCTTGGCTCCGGCCTTTTTCCTCTTGGTGCCTTGGTCCTCCTTTTATAGTCCAAGGGATACCACAGGGCACGCGAGGTGTGTGAGGGGTTTTAGGCGGGAGAACCCCTCGGTGGTCTTAGGAGGAGACGTGGCCTCTTCTCCTCCAAGTATCTTTTGTGGGGTGGCGCGGTCGTCCGTCCTTGGGGAAAAGCGGGGTGGACAAAGCCTGTCCACCCCACCGACCACGCCCGTGGCGACGTCACTGGGGGGCGCGTCCTTCATCTTGGCGCCCAAGTCTTCTACAATCTTCCAGCATGAGCTGGCGTGCTTATCCTTTCAGCTGTATGGATGGAGGACCCGGGGGCATGCCTGGCCTCCTGCCGAGCGCCTGGACCCGCGGGTACTCCGCCTTGTTCACCGGGTGGTGGGTGACCCCGGAAGGTCACATGGTCCTTACTCGTAGCTTGTCGATGTCGAACTTGATGGGTTTCCTTAGGGGCAGATGGGCTGACCCATCTGCCGGTCTTGACTCCTTGCCTTGTCCATCTTCTTGGTGGGCCCAGGTTGTGGACCCACTTTGGCAGCATCAGGGGAACCCCATGTTCCACAGCTGCGACACCATTCTTAAGTAAATGGTCCACAAGTTTAAACATTTAATCTAATTCATCTCTCAATACAATTGACAAGCATTAAATTATTCAAGACAGACAATGACCTACAAGATCATGTAAACTCTTTTCTTTTACCACTTCCTACATGATACTTTCCCTTTCAACCGAACACCAATCAACTTATTTGAAACAACTCTCTAAGCAAATATGCATGAAACACAAGAGAGTACTTCCTAACTACAAGAAACTAATAGCTCTGAACAAGAGATACATGAAAAACAAGAGCTAGAAGCTAAAATAATAAAAGCTAAACACTCTACACTTATAAGTGAAGAACATGAGTGTTATATGAAAAAGCGGAGCGTGTCTCTCTCCCACACAAGAATGTAAGGATCCATTATTGAAAATTACCAGAAAACAAAACAAAATAAATCTTAAAACAAAACACAAACGACGCTCCAAGAACAACACATATTATGTAAAGGAATAAAAATATAGTTTCATGGGATCGACCTGATTAATTGTCGATGAAGAAGGGGATGCCTTGGGAATCCCCAAGCATAGACGCTTGAGACTTATTGAATATTTAGTGGAGGTCCAGGGGAGCCTCCCAAGCTTTAACTTTAATCCCTTCTTGATCTTCTTTCATCACCTCGTTCTCTCAACACTTGAAAACTTCCTTCACACAAAACTTCTCACAAACTGATTAGAGGGGTTAGTTCTCGAACAAAATAATCTACCTTCAATTCCCATTTGGCACATTGCATAAACTTGCTCCTAAACATTGGCAACTGCCACAAAGGTTTAAGTGATATTCCGTGGATAAAAGAACTCCACTTTGCTCGTAAAAGAAGTAATGCAAGAACAAAAATAGAACAGAACGTAAAGATGATTTTTTCGGGCTACTAGGACACCTCAAATCATAAAACTTAAAACTAATGAAAGTTAGACAAATCCTAGATTCTTGCTGTCAAAAAGTTTTAGCTACAGATCACGTTCTGTGATTTTTAGAATTTCATACGGTGACGGACAGAAATCTGTTTCTAGACAGCTACTCAAAATTTTTACTTTCCTCCCATTAGAGGCTTTTCTTGGCACAAAAACAAAAACAAAAAGGATAAAAGGGAGTTGCTACAGAGGCAACAACCCCCAAAACTCAACAAAACAAAAACAAACTGAAGGTAAAAATAATGGGTTGCCTCACATAAGCGCTTTTCTTTAACTACTTTTAGCTAGGCACAATGGCAGAAGTCAAGTATTATCAATATTATTTTTTGACCGTAAAACCGTGAGGGAAACCCCCACGGTATAAATTTTATATAAAAAGAATCACAAGTTACAGAAAAAGGTTCAGAGGATCAACCCAAAAAAACAGAAAGGAAAGAAAAATATGGTCAAAAAAGGATTGAAAAACTATACAAAGGTATGGACGCTTATAAAGTTTGAATCCAAGAGAACAGAGCTTGCTTCTTTGTGGGTTAAGTCTGTGAGATATCAGATTGATGTACTTTAAGAACAAAGCTCTCCACTTTCTGAAAGATGGCCTTTGTTGTTCGAAAATGAGTTCATTTCTGCACTTCCATATATTCCAAGCTGCTGCTATTGCCAATTCCAGAAAGTTAGAACCTGTGAATGCTTGTCTGGTCTCCATAATCGAGTCAAGCAGAGTATCTCTCTGTATCCAGTTAATCTTGAGAAATAACCAGCAAGCCTGAGCAAAGGGGCATTCAAAAAACAGATGATCCCTAGTCTCATCATCGTGCAGATTACATAAGACACACTCCATACTTGTATCGAGTTGCCAGTGTTTGCGTGTCATCAAGTCCCTCGTATTTAGTCGATCCAAAAGCATGAGCCATGTAAAACCTTCTGTTTGGGCAAACATTTACATTTCCACAGTTTCTTGTATAACTGATGGGATTGCAGACCTTGGAACATTAGCTTGTAAAAGCTAGCAGAAGAATAATTTCCAGAGTTAAACTGATAAATCCACTGATCATTACCGTCCCTTGATGGTAGTTCTAGTTTTAGTTCATCAAGTAGCCCTCAGACATGTTGCATTTCACCATGAGCTTGCAGCGATAGTGGTAATATGAATAGGCTTGGAAAATGTGTGGTAGAGAGCACCTTCTTAAGAGATAGGTCTGGATCTACAGCAAAGCTAAACAGCCTTTCAAATTCTTGAGCAAGAGGAGCATTCCCTGTCCATTTATCCTTCCACATTAGAACTGATGAACCATTCGTTGGAATGCAACTAGTGATGCCTCTATATTGCCAGAACAAGGCCGAGATATCCTTCCACCAGAAGGATCCCACCCGGACAGAAGCTTGGGGGAGATTATTTTGGTAGTAGCAGTGCCATACTAACTCAACCCACGGTATTTTCTCCTTGTTCATGAACTTATGAAGATGCTTTAAAAGAAGTGCATCATTCTGAATTTCAAGATTTATCACTCCGAGCCCACCTACATACTTTGGTTTGCATACTTTTTCCCAGGCAGCCAGCGAGTTGCAAGTAACAGTCATGTCATCATCAGTCTTAGCCCATAAGCAGTGTCTTCTTCCCCTATCAATTGTTTTGATCATTGTTTTCTGAATCTTGAGAGAGCACATATAAAAAGTCGGCAGTGCCGAAAGTACTAAATCAATATAAGTGAGCCTACCTGCATATGTGAGAAAGCGAGAAACTGCATTTAGCCTCCTCTCAATGTTGTCTGCCAAGGGGGAGAGGTCTTGAATCGTTGGCCTCGTAGTTCCTAAAGGAAGACCAAGGTATGTAAACGACATGGTACCAATCTGACAGCCAAGCACAGTTACCAACTGAGCAGTCTCATCTTCAGAGCAATTGATTGGGACCAGACTTGACTTAGCATAATTTACTTTAAGGCCTGTAGCAGCAGCAAATTCAGCTATAATCGTTTTCATCAGATTGATTTGAGTTGGACAAGCCTCCATAACAATTAAAGTGTCATCTGCATATTGAATTACAGGAAATTCATGGTTTGGAATTGGAATTGGTGCAGCCAGAGAATCCCGATGAAAGTGATAATTAATCATTGTTTGCAGTAGATCAGCCGTTTCCACGAAAAGTAGTGGAGATAGAGGATCACCCTGCCGAACGCCTCGTTTGCAAGCAAAAAAAATTCCCGGAACTCCATTTAGCAAAATTGAAGAGGTCCCCGTGGCCATGACATTTGCTATCCATTTAATCCAAACCTCATCATAACCCTTGAGCTTAAGAATTTTCAGAATGGCTGCATGTTCCATCATATCAAAAGCTTTTTGGAAATCAATTTTCAACACTACAATATGCTTGACCGATTGCTTGCACTGATGTAAATACTCAAAGGCCCAAGCGAGGCAATCTTGAATATTTCTATTTTTTAAGAACCCATACTGATTTCTATGTACTCCCTTCAAAATTACTTGTTGAAGTCTATTGGCAAGGAGCTTCGTGATTAGCTTTAAACATCAGTTTAAAAGGGATATTGGTCTATAATCGTTTGGAGTTTCAGGACCTGATTTCTTCGGGATCAGAGTGATTAGGGAGTCATTTATATTTGTGAGGTCAATATGTCCTTGCTGGAAATCTTTGCATAGATTATAAACATCATTTTTTATTATCAATATTGATAATATAGATCGTGGGGCGGGGTCGAAGAGGCTTGGTGCCCTCCCGTTTGTTGCCCAGGCCTCACAAGCTTCTAGAGTATTATCAATATTGGCATTCAAATCATCACTTGACTTAACAAAAGACCCAAAAGATGGCCACATTCTATTCCTAGGGAAATGTTCCATCCCTTTCTTAAGTGGAAAATGAAATTTAATATTTCCTTCTTTCATATCAATGATAGCACCAACGGTTCTAAGAAAAGGTCTTCCCAAAACAATAGGACAAGAAAGTTTGCATTCAATATCCATAACAATAAAATCAACAGGGACATAATTACCATTAACCATAATAAGAACATCATCTATTTTTCCCACGGGTTTATTTAAAGTAGAATCAAGATAATAAACACTCAATGGACAATCTTCTAGTGGTTCCAAATCAGGAATGTCATATAATTTTTTAGGCATAATGGAAACACTAGCACCAAGATCACACATAGCATTGCACTCAAAATCATTAACTTTAATTTTAATAGTTGGTTCCCAAGCATCTCCTAATTTCCTAGGGATAGAAAATTCACACTTGATCTTTTCTTCCCTAACTTTAATCAAAACATTTGTAATATGTTGGGTAAAAACAAGGTTCAACTTACTAGCATTAGGATTTTTGCAAGCTTTTGTAAAAACTTTATGACTTAAGTAAGATTACAATTGTAAAAATCAAGATCATTGTCATAAAAAATAACAGGAGCATTATCTCTAAAAGAATCATTATCATCCGGATTAATTTTAGCACTTCTTTTAGTGTCAGTTTTAGCACTATTGGAGAGCTTTTCATTTTTAATAGGTAGAAATTTTTCCTACTCCACTCTTCTTACCATTAGCATATTTAGGTACTGTAGATGACTTATGAGCACTTGAAATTTTAATATCATCATCGGTAAAAATAGTGCAAACATTAGCAATTTTACTAGTTTCAGTAATTTCAGCTTCTTTTTCCTCTCTTTCCCATCTAGCATGTAATTCGGCCAACATCCTTATGTTGTTATCAATTTTAATTTGTATAGCATTTAAAGACTTGTGTTCTTTAATATCAATGGGCAAAATTTTATTTTAAGCATCTCAACATCATGAACAAGATTATCAACTTTAACACTAAGAACATCCAACTTTCCTAGCTTTTCCTCAGCAGTTTTATTGAAAGCTTTTTGTGAAGTAATAAATCTTTAAGCATGCTTTCAAGATCAGAGGACACATGTTTATTGTTGTTGTAGGAATTACCATAAGAATTGCCAAAATAATTATTACCACTTGGAGGATATGGCTTATAATTATTATTACCAAAGTTATTCCTATAAGCATTGTTGTTGAAATTATTTCTAACGAAATTCACATCAACTTGTTCTTCTTGAGCAACCAAAGAAGCCAAGGGAACATTATTAGGATCAATAGGAACTTGTTTATTTGAAAGCATAGACATAATCATATCAACCTTATCACTCAAAGAGGAGATTTCTTCAACATAATTTACCTTCTTACCACTAGGAGCTCTCTCGGTGTGCCATTGCGAATAATTTGCCATCATATGTGGACATGAAGGTACCGCCAGCGGCCGAATCCAATAAATTCCTTGAAGAAAAATTTAAGCCTGCATAAAAAGTTTGGATGACCATCCAAGTAGTCAGTCCATGTGTGGGACAATTTTTAACCATAGATTTCATTCTTTCGCAAGCTTGAGCAATATGTTCATTATCAAATTGTTTAAAGTTCATAATGTTACTCCTCAATTGTATAATTTTTGCAGGTGGATAATACTTCCCAATAAAAGCATCTTTGCATTTAGTCCGAGAATCAATATTATTTCTAGGCAAAGATAATAACCATTCTTTAGCACGTCCTCTCAAGGAGAAAGGAAAAAGTTTCAGTTTTATAATGTCGGCCTCTACTTCTTTATATTTTTGCATATCACATAACTCAACAAAGTTATTTAAATGAGCGGCGGCATCATCAGAATTAGCACCAGAAAATTGCTCTTTCATTACTAGATTTAGTAAAGCAGGTTTTATCTCATAGAACTCGGCTTGGGCAGCCGGTGGAGCAGCTGGTGTGCATATAAAATCATTGTTGTTCGTGCTAGTGAAGTCACACAACTTAGTATTCTCAGCTGAACCCATTTTCGCAAAATAAAAACAAGAAATTAAGCAAAATGAAATGAAAATATTTGCTGGATTTTTTTAGTGTGTTTTTTAGTTTTAAAGCAAACGAAAAGCAAAACAAGACTAGCAAAAATATACTAAGCAAGACAATAACAAAATAGAGTGTAAGGACATGCGAAACTCCCCTCGCTGAAGCTTCCAAATCCCCGGCAACGGCGCCAGAAAACTTGCTTGATGGCGTGGAATAGCACGTTCGTTGGGAGACCCCAAGTGTAAGGGTTGATGTAATTTAGTAGCAAGTTTTCCCTTGATTACAAAACCAAGGTATTCAATCCAGTAGGATTTGGAGAAGGCTTCGGAAAGGTGTCAACGGCGCCGTTTACGATAATTGACGTGGACCTGTGCACAGCCGAACAAACTACTTTGCCCCAACAATGAGAGGTTGTCAATCTCTCCGGCTTGCTGAACACAAAGAATCAAATGTATGTGTGCACAATAATATAAGAGCAAAAATGACCAGCGAGCAAAATGACTTAGAAAGGCTATTAGAACGGTTGTAAACAATATAGAAAAGTAGGACCGGGGTCCACAATTCACTAGTGGCGTCTCTCCAAAAGATAAACATGTTGGGTAAACAAATTACAGCGAGGCAATTGACAAACATGTTGGGTAAACAAACAGGATCGCTATCCAGCCTGTCACCCGAAAGTATTAAGTTGCAAGCAACAGATAATTGCAATAAGCATGGTGCGTAATGTAAGCAATGTAAACAACATAAAGCAATAAACACCGATGTTTTATCCCTAGTAGCAACGGCATATCTCAAGTCTTAATCGTTTCTGTCAGCTTGTGCTCAGACAAGAGAGGCATGAACCCACTATCTAGCATAAATACCCTCTCTAAGATACAAGCAATTACTTCGGCCAAAGCATCCACAAGCATCGGAGAGCATGCAAGATCATAAATAAAACATTTTTTTCGAAAGGTCCAGCAATTACTGGCTCTCATTTATGTAGCAGGTAGAAATAAATACATGCAGTGCCCTAGGGCAAGGAAAAAATTCAGAGGAGCGAAAAAACGCAAGCTGCAAAAGGAACGGGAGGGATTCAAGGGGGTTCCCAAAGCAGCTTTCTTAGTGCCTTTGCTCCTGCAAAGGCCCACTCTTGGGCTTCGTCTCTGATGTGGCTGATGGTTTGTTATACTGAACTTGCATTGTCTCTGAAAATCCTCTTGTTGCGTTCGCGCCAGATGTTGGACAGCACGAGGATGAACAGGGAGTTGGCACCTTTGCGATGCTCCTGCGGCATTGAGTCTATGATCATCTGCTGGAAGAGCTCGATGGAGGGGCCAGCCACCGAGAAGGCACCGCAGTGATTCCAGGATGTGATCGTGTTCCAGAGCTGCTTGACCCAGTTGCACTCGACGAAGAGGTGCAGACTTAATTCCAGGTTCCTTTGGCATAGCGGACATAAGTAGTTGTTTGGCCATCCCCGTTGCTGTAGGCGATCGGTGCACCATAGTCTGTTCTAAAATAGAAGCCATGAGAAGAACCGCTGCTTTGGGGGGCCCAGACTTTCCAAACTTGTTGCACAAGGTTGGTGCGGGTGCGGCCTTCGAATTGTAGCATGTAGGCGGATTTGGTGGAGTACTGACCGTCCGCAGTTAGAATCCATTTGATCTGATCTGGCGTTCCCTCTTGTAGGTTGACGTTGCATTCTTGGATCACGTGCCAAGCTCTAATGAAGGCTGTGAAGATGTCGTCATTGAGGTTGTGTCTGAGATCGGCAACCCAGCGGTTGTTGGCCAGGGCCTGGGCAACCGTTCTGCATTTGCATCTAGAGTGCTTGTAAAGGGTTGGGAATTGGGCGCGAAGTGGGGCGCCGCCGATCCAGTTGGCTTCCCAGAACATTGCAGTGCAGCCGTCGCCGATCGTCACTCGTGTAGCCAATGCAAAGAGGTCGTGATCGATTGTATCACAGGGTATTGGAGACCCCACCCATGGCCTGTCCGGCGCGAGCCAGGAGAGCCAGAGCCAACGCTGTCGCAAGGCACGACCGAGTAGGTCGAGATTTGAGATGCCCAGCCCACCATGGATGAGGGGCGAGCAGACCTTGGTCCAGGCTCAGGCTGGGGACGGCTTACACAAGGGCGCGGCGACCACCAAAGTTGATCCACCGTCCCCTCCATCCGTCTAGGTTGGCTTGGGCACAGTCGAGGATGTGCTGGAGGTGCGTGATCTTTAGCCTGCCAGTGTCGAGAGGGAGGCCGAGATAGCAGATCGGGAAGGCGAGGCGATCCCTGGCGAAACACCATAATTCATCGGATCCCCGCAAACACAACATGTAGCATTACGTAAAGATGATCTTAATCATGTAGGCATCTCATAAGATCTAAACAACGGAGCACAAACGAGAAGAGACAACCATCTAGCTACTGCCATGGACCCGTAATCCCGTGGTGGACTACTCACGCATCACTCCGGAGGTAGGCATGGTGGTGTAGATGCCTCCGGTGACGATCTCCCCTCCAGCACGGTGCCGAGAATAGCTTTAGAATCCTCCCGATCTAGGGTTGGCGATGGCGGCGGCCTCGGAACTTTTCTGGAAAATATGAGCGGGTATCGAGAGTTTTTGGGACGAAGGCAATTTATAGGCGAAAGGGCAACTCGGGGAGACGCCCGAGGGCGCCAGGTGGGCCCCAGGCGTGGTCAGCCCTTTGACCGCACCTGGGTGGCGTCTGGGGGCTGTGGGGCCCCCTGCAGCTCCCCTCCTGGCTCCGTCTTCGTTTCTTCGTAAAAATAATTGTACTAAATTTTCAGCCAATTCCGAGAATATTCCCCTACTAGCTTTTCTAAAACAGAAAGATAGTAGAAAACAGGAACTGGCACTGGGCATCTTGTCAATAGGTTAGTTCCATAAAATATTCCAAAATGATATAAAAATATTATAACAACATGTGGCAATGTTATATAACAAGCATAGAACAATAAAAAATTATAGATACGTTTGAGACGTATCAATGCATTACATAAACAAAGGGCATACATTTATAAACATAGGTTCCGAACGGACAAGTGCAAGTAGTTTTCTCTTAATCATCATGGTGAACTAAAATTCGAGAAAATTAGAATAACCATCAAGATAACAAAAATGAAAATTCTTAGATAATCCTACTAAAATTTGATCAATAAAAGGTAAAGGATAACGATATTTCCTAATTTATTGTTTTTAATTTTATATAATCAATGCACATTCTATAACCTGGAATATTTCATTTGAGGGGTAGGTTCATTTTTTAACATTAGATACAACCATAATACCTCCTTTTTTTAGTGACACAGTGAACATGACTTACCCATCTAAAACTAGATATATGATATATTATTGTGCCTCGAGAAGTTTGAGTATTTTAATTTTTACCACAACATTCATTTTGAATTTAAACGACGTTGATGTTCCACACGTAGGCTTAGCAGCAGGTTCCATGTGAATTTTGTGCATGCACATTGTAGGACTCATGATGAGGGCATCGTCGGCATCGTGTTGGTTGGTTGACACGCTAGGACATATTTAAATGAGATGTAAAAGTCTAAGGTAGTGTTAACTAGGCCTGTGTGCCAAATCTAAGGCCAAACCCACCATGGGTCGGTTTGTATCAGTTAGAGTCCAACTAGGTTTAGGAGTTCGTTTAGGTTTCGGTTCGGCGATCCCTACCTCTTTGTCCTTTATAAACAAAGGGGGTGTCACAATATTAGGGGAGTTGAAAAATATGTAGAACATTGTGTTCAAGGTTGCCTCTGTCCCAAGGGACCGGCGTGTATGACGGCGTCTCGGACGTTCGTCTAGTATCCAATAAATTGAGGCATGAGTGTTCTTGAATCTGCCAAGGGTTCTCGTGCGTGGCGAGAAGGTCCTTGAATCTGTCAAGGGTTGTCGAGCTTGGCGTGTTGTTTATCTTCATGTTGCTCGATTATCGAGGACCTCGTTTAAAAAAATACGCCGTTTGGGAGCTTTACCGGGACTCATGTCCTTGAGATCATCCAAAGTGTTAATAGCCTCTCTTCTTCATACACTGAAAATGTTAGAATTAACAATAACATGATTTATTTTACATATAGATAAGAATACTTCAGTGCATCAGCAAGAGTTAAGTTTAAAACAATATAAAAACAGCTTCCATGCAGCGGTACTACCTCCCCGGGTGGTACTATCGCTCCTAATACCGCCAAAAATGGGTCTCGGGTCTTTCCGGCGGTACCACGGGCGATACTACCAAAATGGCAATAGCTTTTGCATCCGGACTCCGTTTTTGATGATTTTTGGGGTCGTTGGAATCACAACAACGAGCTCTACAAGATTATGCAAAGAAACAGCATAGTCCAAAAGGTGAGGATAAAACCAAATGGGGAAAGGTTAGACCTCTCGATAAAATAACATCGAGTAAAACCTCCAACATAAAAAACGCAATAAGTTTTTCATACGAAATCCATTTTTGATAAACTTGAGCTAGTGTTGAACATGATAAGATCTAAAACCACACATGGACAAAACCCAAATGATAACCAAGAAAGATGATGCCAATGATGCAAAGGTTTGAGCTCTCTATGAACGATATGATAAAGCTACTCATTCGAGACCTGTCTTGACAGAACAAAATCTATTCTATAACCCGGTCTCCCACTAATACCATGAGACCGGTAAAATAGAAACCCTATAGAGTTCACACCCTTTCCTCGCACAATCCACTTGATCTAGATGATGACGATATCGACTTTTTCAAGTTGGACCATCTTTCTTGATTGCACTTCGCTTGGTGAAGACTTACAAATTGTTCCCCCATACACCAACATGGGTGAGACCCTTTTTGGAATATCTTCACTTGACCATTTTTCTTTATGGGTAGAAATATTCAAGCATATGATATCTTCTAGATACTCATCTTGAACTTTGAAAGTGCATGTGTTGCCCCATGCGTGATTTTGTTAATTAATGACAATCCTTATGAACTAATGTTTACTTTGAGATATTCTTTTAGATCTTGTCCATAGGAAAATATTGGAGTTCATGTGTTGGACTCTAGAAGATTACATGATGATCAATGCTCTATTCAAGGGTTTATATGAAGAATGGTCATGCAAAGAGTTGAGCATATTGCAAGTATGTCTTGAAGGATTCAAGACATCATCTTCATAAAGACGGAGCTAAGCGAGGCTCTCCCATAATGGTGTATGGGGGAGTATTTGGAGAAGTCTTCATCAAGCATATGCTAGCAAGCACAATCAAGAAAGGTGTTCCAACTTGAGGGACTCAAGATCGTCATAATCTAGCTCAAGTGGAATGCGCAAGTCAAAGGTGTGATCTTGATAGGGTTTCTATTTTACCGGTCTCGGGGTGTTAGTGGGAGACCGGGTTATAGGGTAGACGGCGTACTATCAAGAGGGGCTCTCAAGTGAGTAACTTGATCGCATCTTTGTGGAGAGCTCAAACCTTTGCATATTTGGCATATCATCTTTCTTGGTTCTTATTTGGCTTTTATCCATGTGAGAATTTAGAGCTTGTGTTCATCTCCATACCAAGCTCTAGTTCATCAAAAACGGATTTCATTTGAATATCTTGTGGTGTTTTTGATGTAGGTTTTACCGTTTCGTCTCTTGTAGAGAGGTCAAACTCTCCTCTTGTGTTATCCTCCTCACATGATGGATTATGATGTGTATATGCATGATCTTGTAGTGCTTGTGATTATCTTCGTAGCAAGCCCAAGATCATTGAAAACAGAGTCCGGATGGAAAACTTGTTGCGTTTTCGTGTTGGAAATATTATCGGTTTATCCTTGAGGAAAGTTCCACATCTTCCCATGGGTGGCAACTTAACTCTATTTATGGTTCTTAATATTTCCATTTTTGTAGGAAAGCTCGTGTCGCTATATTTCCAACAAAATTGGTTTCATCCCATTTGGAGTTTTCTCGCAAAAGTTATGGGTGTTACATTTTCGGGTTCTGGGTGGCTAGGCCCCAGGCCGGCTCCCAGGCCGAGCGCCTCTGCTGGGTGGCCATCCCCCAGACCGGCCTGGCCGGCTCCCAAGCCGGGCGTGTCGGGCCCCCAGCCGGCCCAGGCCGGGTTCCAGGCCGGTTCCCAGGCCGGGTGCCTCGGCTGGGTGGCCGGCCTCCCAGGCCGGGCCCTCTGAGCCGCAGAGCAGCGCGTGAGACCGGCCTCCTGGCCGGCCTCGCTGCACTGCCCAACGGGTAGATTTTTTAGGGGACCTATTTAAGGGGTTTTCTTCCCCATTGGTTCCCTAACCTCTTGAGCTGGTTTTTCCCCTCTCTCTCTCCTCCATTGTTGACCTTTGGAAAAGCTTGCCTTCCTCTCAATCCCTCCCATGATTCTTGCATATCTTTGAGGGAAAGTTAGAGGAGATCTAAATCTATATTCCACCAATCCATTCCTCCTCTAAGTGAGGGGAACCTAGTAGATCTTGATCTTGGAGTCCCATTTGTGGAGTTCTTCTTTGTTCTTCCTCTCTTCTCCCCCCACAAGCATTAGTTGCTTTTGGTGGGATTTGAGAGTGAAGGACTTAGCACTTCTTGTGTTCTTGGCATTGCTTTTGTGCATCGGTTTGTGCTCTCCACGAGGATTCGTGGAAGTGAAAGTTCGTGAGCTTGTTACCCTTGGGTCTTTGGACCCTAGACGCCTTTTGTGGCGGTTGAGGCCTTTTGTGGCCACTTGGGAGCTCTCAATCCTTTTGTGGGTTGTACCTCAAGATTGTTGTAAGGGACTCGATTTCCGCCCAAAAGGAAATCAATAGTGGAAGGTGAACCGAGCTTTTGTGCGAGGTTCATCGGAGAATAGGGTGAGACCATTTGTGGCGTCTTGAGTTTGAAACTCACACCCCTCCAACGAGACGTACTCCCCTCAAATAGAGGAACTCGGGAATACATCATCGTCTCTGCGTGCTTCGGTTATTTCTATACCCGAGCTCTTTACTTATGCAATTTACATTGTGATAGCCTTCGTGCTTGAAGTCTATATCTTGCTATCACCTTGTTACTTGTCTTGCTTAGCATAAGTTGTTGGTGCACATAGGTGAACCTAGTATATTTAGGTTGTTGGCTTGTTAATTTAAAAACCTAGTTTTATTCCGCAATTATATCAAGCCTAAACCACAAAAGTTTTAAATCGCCTATTCACCCCCCTCTAGGCGACATCCTTGTCCTTTCAAACTTGCACATCACACCCTTGATGGCGATCACCACTTGTCAGCATCCTCCATGAGCTATATGAATTCTTCCTTTTGATGCAAGCACATGGAAGGATACCTAACCTCACATAAAGATACCACAAACACATATAATGGGTTAGTTCATAAAGCTATATTGACAATAACTTACCATACCATTGGATCACAAGATCCCACATGATACATCATTTAGCTTTGTGTGTTGATCAACTTGAATCCATTCTTTCCACTTAGCCTTGATCAACCTTGTATCTTTTCTTCTTTCTTGATCATCTCAAATATGTTCATTATATTCACTGACCTTGATGGCATTCAACCTTGAATCCAACACATGGATTTCAAGCGTTGCCTATGGACAAACCTATAGGAATATCTCAATACACACATTAGTCCATAAGGATTGCCATTAATTATCAAAACCACACATGGGGAAACAATGCACTTTCAGTCGGCCCGTTAGAAATAGGTGGGCCGACCTGCTTGGGTCTGATGACCCACAAGTATAGGGGATCTATCATAGTACTTTCGTGCAAGTGGGGCACCCAACGAAGAGCAGAAGGTGTTGACAAGTGGTTTCGTGCAAGGTTTCACTACAAACACTAACATACAAGTTTTTATGGGTTTTTGTAATAGCAAATAAATAAAGTGCGAGTAAATAAAAGAGAGCAATAATAATTACAGAAAGTGGCCCAATCCTTTTTAGCAAAAAGGACAAGACGGTGGTGTTACTTATGATGGCTAAAACATTCATGATGACACACGGGAATTTCGTCAAGTCACTTTCGCTTCATATCGCTGCTTAGTCTTTAATATTTTGATAAGTGTTGTGTGGGTGAACCTATGCTAATGCACTGCCCTTATTTGGACCAGTACATACTTGTGATTAAACCTTCTTACAAGTATACACAAATGCAAGAAAGTATTTAAGAATTAACTAACCACAGCCTTAAACTGTGGGATCCTACACTCCCTTGTGCAACAGCTTACCGACGGGGGTTTAGGTTTCTGTCACTCCAGCAACCCCACGACAAGTATACTAAATACACAATGCATGCTCCTAGGCCCATAAAGGTGAAGTGTTGATATGTCTCAAACGTATCTATAATTTCTGATGTTCCATGTTGATATTATACCAATTGCTACATGTTTTATATACACTTCATAGCATTTTTATGCATTTTCTGGGACTAACCCATTAACAAGATGCCACAGTGCCAGTTCCTGTTTTCTGCTGTTTTTGTATTCCAGAAAAGCTAGTCTGGAAATATTCTCGGAATTGGACGAAACTTGGACAGAACCTCCTATTTTTCCAACACGTACACGGAGTCCAAAGGAGAGACGGAGGGGAGCCACGAGCCAGCCACACTTGGGGGGGCGCGGGCCCCCCCCTCTGCCACGCCGTGGGGTGGTGTGGGCCCCACGGGCGTCTCTAGCCGCCGCCTTTCGCCTATTTATTCATCTTCACGGGAAACCCTAGATACCCGAGCCATTATTCACGAAAAGTTCCAGAGACGCCGCCGCCATCAACCCTAGCTCGGGAGGGTTCAGAAGCTCTTCCCGGCACCCTGCCGGAGAGGGGAATCATCACCGGAGGGCTCTACATCACAATGCCTGCCTCCGGAGTGATGCGTGAGTAGTTCATCCTTGGACTACGGGTCCATAGCAGTAGCTAGATGGTTGTCTCTCCACTTTATGCTATCATGTTTAGATCTTGTGAGCTGCCTATCATGATCAAGATCATCTTATTGTAATGCTACATGTTGTGTTTGCTGGGATCCGATGAATATTGAATACTATGTCAAGTTGATTATCAATCTATCTTATATGTTATTTATGATCTTGCATGCTTTCCGTTACTAGTAGATGCTTTGGCCAAGTAGATGCTTGTAACTCCAAGAGTGAGTATTTATGCTAGATAGTGGGTTCATGCCTCCGGTAATCTGGGAGAGTGACAATAATTTTTAAGATTGTGGATGTGCTGTTGCCACTAGGGATAAAATAACCGATGCTTAGCTTAAAGGTGCGCCGTTAGGTCTAATGCATTTGTTTACATTACGCACATTACTTAATGCGATTATCCGTTGCTTGCAACTTAATACCAACGGGGAACTCGGATGACAACCTGGAGGTGGATTATTAGTCATAGACGCTGTTGGATAACGGTCTATGTATTTTGTCGTAATGCCCACATGAATATCATAGTAATCATCATGGCATATATATGCATTGTCATGCGCTCAATATTTTGTCAATTGCCCAGCTGTAATTTGTTCACCCAGCATGTTAGTTATCTTTTATGGAGAGACACCACTAGTGAACTGTGGACCCCGGTCCATTCTTTTATACTGATAATACAACCAACTGCAAACATTGTTCATTTTCATTCTCTGCATTTTACTACTGTTTTCCACACCATACGTTTAATCCTTTGTTTTCAGCAAGCCGGTGAGATTGACAACCTCACTGTTTCGTTGGGGCAAAGTAGTTTGATTGGGTTGTGTGCAGATTCCACGTTGGTGATCGAGTAAACGGCGCCACCAACAACCTTCAGAAGTGATTTCTTGCTCCTACTGGTTCGATTAAATCTTGGTTTCATACTGAGGGAAACTGCTGCTACACTGCTTCATACCTTCCTCTTGGGGTCTCCCAACGAACGTGCGATCCACGTCATCAAGTGTCATGTAGTCGACGTTCACACAACACCACTAGAAGAATAACACCCCAACTTAAATATCAAACTATTAAATACTAAACATAATTCCACTACTAGAGACAAGACTTCTCCCATGTCCTCAAGAACTAAACGAACTACTCAGGAGACATCATATGGATCATGTTCAGAGGTGATAAAGTGATGAACAACAATCTGGACAAAAAAGTAATTCACCGAGAAAACTCAATAGCATCAACTACAACAAGTAATCAACACCGGAAAAGTAATTCCAACAAACTACACAAGGAGGAACCCTAGATGTCTCAGCGGAACGAAGTGGAGCGGCGTGGATGATGGTGCTGGCGGTGGAGATGGTGTGGATGATGATCCCGATGAAGCCTGTGGCGATGACGATGCCGATGGCGACGATTTCCCCCCTCCGGGAAGGAATTGCCCCGGCAGTTTTCTCCCTGTCGGAGTGCTTTTCTCTCTGTGTGGTTTCCGCCCCCGAGGCGGCGGTGGAATATTTCTTCGAAGCGCCCCCTAGTGATTTTTAGATCAGAGGAAAGATATACGTGAGAGGGGGAGCCGGAGGTGGCACGGGGCCGCCAGGTGGGCCCCAGGCGCGACCAAGGGTGGGGCCGCCACCCTGTGGCCCCCATCCGGCCCATCTTCCAGCTCCCCTCGTCTTCTGGTGAAATATTATTCTCAGAATTTTTGGAGTTGTAGAAATGTAGTATCTTGACGATGCTTTTTCCAGCTGATTCCAGACTCTGGCAGTTAAATCCCCAATAATCATCAAACATGCAAGATAAGATAAAATAACATAAGTATTGCATTCTAATATGAAATATATCAATGAATAACAGTAAATTATGATACAAAATAGTGATGCAAAATGGACGTATCAACTCCCCCAAGCTTAGACTCCGCTAGGCCCCAAGCGAATGCCAAGCTCGGTAAACATGACCACATGTTTATAGAGTGAGGTGTCGATAATAAAGAATACAAACATGAAGCATCACTTAATTAACAAGCACTCATGCATTTTGCACAACAACCTTTCTCATGAAGCTTAACTTGAAACAAATGAAGAGAGACATACATGGTAAGGTGAATCAAGAAAAGCTTACTTGAGTTGTGGCAACTATGTTCTTGGTCAGAGAACAATCAACATTTCAAACTTTTATCTTTCAAGAGGAATCTTTATATAAGAGCTATTATTCAGCAAATGTCACATGTTTAGTTAACACAAGATCCTTACCATATGTTGTGAACCTCTAGAGTTGTGTACCTGCAATTTAGAATTAGAATGCCAACAAAAGAAAAAATACAACTACAATAAAACATAATCAAGCACAATGCTACTTTATAATTGATTGTATCTCAACAACACTAAATGCTTGCTTGTGGAGAATAAGAGAGATAGGTAAACTGACTCAGCATAAAAGTAAAAGATAGGCCCTTCGCAGAGGGAAGCAGGGATTAAATCATGTGCTAGAGCTTTTTGACTTTTTGAAAACAGAGGTAAAAATATTTTGAGAGGTGTTTGTCTACATCAATGAATGGCAACAGTGGTCTTGTCATCTTCCATACCAAATAAGTTTTAAGAGCGGTTCCGAGATATCATACTTTATACTATATATAGTTTGACACTCCTCCCCACCTTTGCTTACACAAACCATGGCTAACCGAATCCTCGGGTGACTGCCAACAATCTCAAATCCATGGAGGAGTGTCTAGTTTATTTACTGATAGTGGTCTAAGCATCTCTGTGCAATTTTAGGGACGAGTAGATGAAGCATGCAAGTCAAGGTAAACTTTATTTGGCATGGAAGATAATAAACCCAACTACTACTTCCTCACGAGCTGAAAACAATGGCACATATATAGAATATTTTGAACATTTAAAGGTAGCACATGACTAATTTACTTGGAGTGGCAGCGAAATACCACATGTAGAAAGTTATGGTGGACACTTCGGAAGGTTTTGGCTCAAGGTTTTGGATGCACGAGAAGCATTCCCTCTCAGTACAAGGCTTTAGGCTAGCAAGGCTTTTAGCAAACATAGGAGTTGAGAGATACAAGCAAATATAAAGAGCAATAAGATATATCATGCATTGTAGATTTCTTCCCTAGTTAATCATCAAATTCTAAATTGCAAGAATACAACGCTATAGAGCTAACAAGCATGAAAAGATATCTCAGACAACTATTTTGCATGCAAATCTTTCTTCTCTACTTTAAGCATCAAGGTATTGTTACTATGAACAATACTAGGTTTGCCACAACTCAAAAAGATTTACTTGCTACACCCAATATAAGCCAACACTTCTCTCAAGATCAGCACATAATAGAGATTGCAATGCTAAAATAAAAGGTGCGGAAAAATAAGCAAACACTTCTCATTAATATTCCATCATAGACAAACTCACACCAACGGATACAAAGATAACACACTAAAGGAACGATACTTCCACATTGCAAACTATTTCATACGATAACTTTTCTACTCATGGTATGACACTCTACTCAAAATATAAAAGATAATGCTGATGATACTGAGGCAATCCCCAAGCTTGGAACAAGCCAAGGGAGTGCCATTACCAATGATGTATTACTCCTTCGGTGGAGCACGAGTTCCCTCCATGAGATTCTTGATAGTTTCCTTCAAATCATCTAGCTTGTAACCAAGATTACGGATCATCTTAGTATTGCTTTCAATGCGGCTCATGATCCGATCTACAAGTGAGTCCCAACTCTTAGAGTCATTCCCCCACATCTCTTCAACTTCCGGCCCAAAGTTTCCATTTCCTACACTATCAGAACGATCCATATCCCAAAGGGTAGGCAATTTTGACTTGGGTGTATTATGGAGTTGGTGGCTATGGAGTAAAGTGTGGAAAGGATTTTCAAAACGTAGGGGAGGAGTGAAGGGAATCGTGTGCAGAAAACAAAAAATTTCCTAACAACGATAACCGAAATAGCCAGGATCTATTACTATGTAGATATAAAGTAACGGAGGGAACGGTATACATACTCTTGTAGACCGTAAGCGTCGACGATCAAAAGATTTGTTTTGATGACGACGCGTGATGAAGACGGGCGGCGAAGACGACGGCGACGCCGACCTCAAGGTCGTGTAGAGGAAGAAAACGTACTTCCAGTGCCACACGTGTAGCACCTCGTAGAGCTTACACACGTACGGAGAAGATGACGACCTCCGGGCTCTGATCCAGACGAAGCAGCGGAAGCAGAAGACTTGGACCGGAGAAACCAGAAGCACGACGGTGTGCGTACGGTGGAGAGAACTCTCTCAAACCCGTACGTAGCTCCATTTGCGGAACCACGCTTGAGGTAAGAGAGAAAGAGAGAATTGGGATGAATTTCCAAGGCATAGGGCATCTCCTTATATAGGTGGAGGAGGGCTGCCACCCTCCGTGCCGGCGGTGTGGGACTAATCCCACAACCATCCAAGACCCAAGAGGGTGCGCCGGCCCTAGGTGGGCCTGCGGCTCACTTGGGGGAAATTCCCCCCTTATGGGCCCTCTCCACATGGGAGAGGCCCATTTAAGGTTGAACTGACAATAAATTCGAAAATAAATAAAATAAAAATATATTTAATCATTAATTACAGTATTTAATATTAAATACGTATTATTTAATTTATTCGAGCTCCAAAAACTATTTCGTCACCCTCCGAACTTCTTCGGAAATGACCCAGAACACTTCCGGTGTTCTTCTCTCTATTTTCTTCTCTACGTCCAATCTAAATAAACGTCACCTACCCTTAAGTGTGTCACCCTAGCGGTTCGGGAACAATCCAGACATGATCGAGACACGTTCTCCGATCAATGACTATCAGCGGCGGCTGGATAGCCGTGACAGTCCCAGTGCGTCCACGAATGTCTTTTTATCGTTTGAATCTTAGACGTCCAGTTTCAACATTTTGCCTAGCGATACTTAGATTGTCTGAGACTCGTTCTTCGGTATCACGATTACCGAGATTGATCTCATCACTTGACAATTCTATCTTTACTCGTCTGTGATATTATGATGACGTGGATCACACGTTCGTTGGGAGACCCCAAGAGGAAGGTATGATGCAGTGTAGCAGCAGTTTCCCTCAGTATGAAACCAAGGTTTAATCGACCAGTAGGAGCAAGAAATCACTTCTGAAGGTTGTTGGTGGCGGAATATGGCACGGCGCAACACCAGGGAATCCGGCGACCGACGTGGAACTGCACACAACACAATCAAACTACTTTGCCCCAACGAAACAGTGAGGTTGTCAATCTCACCGGCTTGCTGAAAACAAAGGATTAAACGTATGGTGTGGAAAACAGTAAATTGCAGAGAATGAAAAGGAACAATGTTTGCAGTTGGTTGTATTATCAGTGTAAAAGAATGGACCGGGGTCCACAGTTCACTAGTGGTGTCTCTCCATAAAAGATAACTAACATGCTGGGTGAACAAATTACAGCTGGGCAATTGACAAAATATTGAGCGCATGACAATGCATATATATGACATGATGATTACTATGATATTCATGTGGGCATTACGACAAAATACATAGACCGTTATCCAACAGCGTCTATGACTAATAATCCACCGCCAGGTTGTCATCCGAGTTCCCCGTTGGTATTAAGTTGCAAGCAACGGATAATTGCATTAAGTAATGTGCGTAATGTAAACAAATGCATTAGACCTAACGGCGCACCCTTAAGCTAAGCATCGGTTATTTTATCCCTAGTGGCAACAGCACATCCACAATCTTAGAAGTTATTGTCACTCTCCCAGATTACCGGAGGCATGAACCCACTATCTAGCATAAATACTCACTCTTGGAGTTACAAGCATCTACTTGGCCAAAGCATCTACTAGTAACGGAAAGCATGCAAGATCATAAATAACATATAAGATAGATTGATAATCAACTTGACATAGTATTCAATATTCATCGGATCCCAGCAAACACAACATGTAGCATTACAATAAGATGATCTTGATCATGATAGGCAGCTCACAAGATCTAAACATGATAGCATAAAGTGGAGAGACAACCATCTAGCTACTGCCATGGACCCGTAGTCCAAGGATGAACTACTCACGCATCACTCCGGAGGCAGGCATGGTGATGTAGAGCCCTCCGGTGATGATTCCCCTCTCCGGCAGGGTGCCGGGAAGAGCTTCTGAACCCTCCCGAGCTAGGGTTGACGGCGGCGGCGTCTCTGGAACTTTTCGTGGATAATGGCTCGGGTATTTAGGGTTTTCGCGTCGGGAGAATAAATAGGCGAAAGGGCGGCGGCTGGAGAGCCCGTGGGCCCCACCACCCCACGGCGCGGCAGGGGGGCCCGCGCGGCCCCATGGTGTGGCTGCCACGTGGCTCCCCTCCGTCTCTCCTTGGACTCCGTGTACGTGTTGGAAAAATAGGAGGTTCTGTCCAAGTTTCGTCCAATTCCGAGAATATTTCCAGACTAGCTTTTCTGGAATACAAAAACAGCAGAAAACAGGAACTGGCACTGTGGCATCTTGTTAATAGGTTAGTCCCAGAAAATGCATAAAAATGCTATGAAGTGTATATAAAACATGTAACAATTGGTATAATATCAACATGGAACATCAGAAATTATAGATACGTTTGAGACGTATCAAGCATCCCCAAGCTTAGTTCTACTCGTCCTCGAGTAGGTAAAACGATAAAAACAAAATAATTTCTGAGGTGACATGCTACAATCATAATCTTGATCAAATAGTATTGTAAAGCACATGTTATGAATGAAGTGATCCAGGTCAATGGTCTATAGTTTGCTAGCAAGTAGATAATGAGCAAACAACTGAATCATATAAGCAAAAACTTTTCATGAATAGTACTTTCGAGACAAGCATCAAAGAGTTTTGCATAAGAGTTAACTCATAAAGCAATAGATTCTAAGTAAAAGGTATTTAACCAACACAAAGGAAGATTTAAGCTTCAGCAATTGCTTTCAACTTTCAACATATATATCTCATGGATATTTGTCAACACAAAGCAATATAATAAGTGCAATATACAAGCATATAAAAATTGTTGCACCAAAGTTGACACTAGTGTTTGCTTCTAAGATAGAAAGAAGTAGGAAAACTGACTCAACATAAAAGTAAAAGAAAGGCCCTTCGCAGAGGGAAGCAGGGATTAAATCATGTGCTAGAGCTTTTTAAGTTTTTGAAATCATAAGAGAGTAAAAATAAGTTTTGAGAGGTGTTTGTTAATTGTCAACGAATCAGAAAATGGAAAGTACAATATGACCCCTGCCAACCAGACTTTTAAGAGCGGCTCCCATGAAGGACGTTATTTCTACCAGCAAGGCAGATCATCCCTCTTTCTCTTTTGTTTACACATGCAGATATTTCACTGTTTGTCATTGCTTGACTGATAAATCAGGGCAAAAATGTGAAGAGAATTAAGCGGTTAAAGTTGTAATTAATTGGGACTGGGCACCCCATTTGCCAGCTCTTTTTGCAAAATTAATGGATAAGCGGATGTATATGCCGCTAGTCCGGTGGTAAAGTCTGTTTGACAGTTGACATAAAGACATCCACCCCGTCCTCATGAGCTTGGTAAACATTGACACAAAATAGGAGTAATAATTTTGAATAGTTTAAAGGTAGCACATGAAAAATTTACTTGGAATGGCAAGGAAATACCACATATAGGTAGTTATGGTGGACACAGATGGCATGGATTTTGGCTCAAGGTTTTGGATGCACGAGAAGCATTCCCTCTCAGTACAGAGTTTAGGCTAGCAAGGTTATTTGAAGCAAACACAGGATATCAACCGACACAGCAAGACTTATATGAAAACATATTGCAAGCATTATAAGACTCTACACTGTCTTCCTTGTTAACCAAACCCTTTTACTAGAAAATATCTAGACCTTAGAGATACCAATCATGCAAACCAAATTTCAACGAGCTTTACGGTAGTTCTTCATTAATAGGTTTTAACTACATGATACAAAAGCTTAAACATGAACTACTTGATAACTCAAAACAATTGACAAGTATCAAATTATCCAATACAGTGATCTACAAGAATATGTAAGCTTTTTCCATTATACCATCTACCACATGCAACATTTTCTGTTCCAACCAAACACCAATCAATTTATTTCAACATAAACTCTCCAAACAATTATAAGTGAAGCAAGAGAGTACTTTCTTTAAAAGAACTAACAGCTCTGAATAAGAGATGCATGCAAAACAGGAGCTAAAAGCATAGCAATAGCTAGATAAGAATACTCAACAAGTATAAGTGAAGAATAGGAGTATTCATATGAAAAAGCGGAGCGTGTCTCTCTCCCAATCAAGAATGCTGGGTCCAATCAAGTTGACCATAAGAAAAATAAAATACTGAAAATAAAAGCACACAGACGCTCCAAGTAAAGCACATATGATGTGAAAGAATTAAAATATAGTTTCACTAGAGATGACCTGATAAGTTGCTGATGAAGAAGGGGATGCCTTGGGCATCCCCAAGCTTAGACGCTTGAGTCTTCTTGAAATATGCTGGGGTGATCCATGGGAGCATCCCCAAGCTTAAGCTCTTCACTCTTCTTGATCACATTATATCATCCTTCTCTCTTGACCCTTGAAAACTTCCGCCACACCAAACTCAAAGTAATTCTCATTAGAGGGTTAGTGCACAATCAAAAACTCACATGTTCTATAAGGACACAAACATGACCGTTACTTTTAACATTAACTACTGCCACTGATGTTATGTGAAGCTCTTCACCCTAAAAAAGAATTCCACTCAACACTAGTAAAAGAGAGAATGCGAAAAATAAAAGACAGAATCTGTCTAAACAGAACAGTCCGCAAAGACGAATTTTTTCGAGGCACTTACGTTGCTCAGATCGAAAAACTTTAAACTAACGAAAGATGCGTACATATCTGAGGATCACGCACAAAAATTTGCAGATTTAAATAATTTTTCTGTGATTTTACAGAATAAAACGGTGAACAGCAGAAATCTGTTCCTGCGCAGAAATCCAAATCTAGCATCATCTTCCTATTAGAGGCAATACTTGGCACAACAATGCGATAAAATAAAGATACAAAGGAATTGTTACAGAAGTAAACAACTCCTTGACTCAAAAAGAAAAGAAAAATTGCAGAAATAAAATAATGGGTTGTCTCCCATAAGCGCTTTTCTTTAACGCCTTTCAGCTAGGCGCAGAAAGTAAGAATCAAGTGTTTCCAAGTGATGAAGCATCAACAGAATAATTTGCTCTAACAATAGAATCAAAAGGTAACTTCATCTTCTTTCTAGGGAAGTGTTCCATACCTTTCTTGAGTGGGAATTGATATTTAATATTCCCCTCTCTCATATCAATAATAGCACCAACAGTTCTAAGAAAAGGTCTTCCCAAAACAATAGGACAAGAAGCATTGCATTCAATATCCAAAACAACAAAATCAACGGGGACAAGGTTATTGTTAACCATTATAAAAACATCATCAACTCTCCCCAAAGGTTTCTTTATAGTATTATCAGCAAGGTGAACATCCAAATAACAGTGTTCCAAAGGTGCTAAATCAAGCATATCATAGAGTTTCTTAGGCATAACAGAAATACTAGCACCAAGATCACATAAAGCATTGCAATCAAAATCATTCACCTTCATTTTAATGATGGGCTCCCAACCATCTTCTAACTTCCTAGGGATAGAAGCTTCATGTTTTAATTTCTCTTCCCTAACTTGCATGAGAGCATTAGTAATATGTTTAGTAAAAGCCATGTTTATAGCACTAGCATTAGGACTTCTAGCTAGCTTTTGCAAGAACTTAATTACTTCAGAAATATTGCAACCATCAAAATCAAAATCATTATTATCAAAGTAATGGGACCATTGTCTCCCATCTCGAAAAATTTCAGCACTTTTATCAGGAACAGTTTCAGTGTTTTCAGGCAATTTTAAACGTTTTGCAACAGAAGTAGAGACATTGCCAACACCAATTACTTTACCATTGATAGTAGGAGGTTTGTTAACACTTGAGTTTACAGCATTTTCAGTAGTAGTAATAGTATAAACTCTAGCAATACTATTCTTTTTAGCAATTTCATCCTCTCTTGCCCACCTAGCATGTAAATCAGCTAACATCCTCACATTATTATCAATTTTAACTTGTATAGCATTGAGAGTTTTGCTCTCTTTAACATCATGAGGCATAGTTTTAATTTTTAACAAATCAACATCAAGAGCAAGACTATCAACTTTAGAGGCAAGAACATCAATTTTCCCAAACTTTTCCTCAACAGATTTATTGAAAGCAGTTTGTGTACTAATAAAATCCTTAAGCATGACTTCAAGATCAGAGGGTACACTCTTATTATTGTTGTAGGAATTACCATAAGAATTAACATAACCATTGCCACTATTAAAAGGATAGGGCTTATAATTGTTATTACCAAAATTATTCCTATAAGCATTGTTGTTGAAGTTATTATTTTTAATGAAGTTCACATCAACATGCTCTTCTTGAGCAACCAAAGAAGCTAAAGGAACATTATTTGGATCAACATGCATTTTTCCATTTGTAAGCATAGACATAATAGTATCAATCTTATCACTCAAGGAAGAGATTTCTTCAACAGAATTTACCTTCTTACCTTGTGGAGCTCTTTCGGTGTGCCATTCAGAATAATTTATCATCATATCATCAAGAAGCTTTGTTGCAGCACCCAAAGTGATGGACATAAAGGTACCTCCAGAGGCCGAATCCAATAGGTTTCTTGAAGAAAAATTTAGTCCTGCATAAAAGGTTTGGATGATCATCCAAGCAGTCAGTCCATGGGTGGGACAATTCTTTACCAATGATTTCATTCTCTCCCAAGCTTGAGCAACATGCTCATTATCAAATTGTTTGAAATTCATAATGCTACTTCTCAAAGATATATCTTAGCAGGAGGATAATATTTTCCTATGAAAGCATTTTGCATTTAGTCCATGAATCAATACTATTTCTAGTCAAAGATAGCAACCATTCTTTAGCACGTCCTCTCAAAGAGAAAGGAAAAAGTTTCAGTTTAATAATATCACCATCTACATCCTTATACTTTTGCATCTCACAAAGTTCAACAAAATTATTAAGGTGAGCAGCAGCATCATCAGTACTAACACCAGAGAATTGCTCTTTCATAACAAGATTTAAAAGTGCAGGTTTAATTTCATAGAATTCTGCGTTAGAAGCAGGTGGAGCAATAGGTGTACTAATGAAATCATTGTTGTTCGTGCTAGTGAAATCACACAACTTAGTGTTCTCAGGGGTACTCATTTTAGCAAAATTAAAACAAAACAGAAAGAAAAAAAATTGAAAATAACTAACTTTTTTTGTGTTTTTGATAAATAAAGCAAACAAGACTAAATAAAAATAAACTAAGCAAGACAATAACAAAGTAAAGAGATTGGAAGCGTGAAACTCCCCTTGCAGAAATCCTCTTGCTCCCCGGCAACGGCGCCAGAAAAAGTGCTTGATGACGTGGATCACACGTTCGTTGGGAGACCCCAAGAGGAAGGTATGAAGCAGTGTAGCAGCAGTTTCCCTCAGTATGAAACCAAGGTTTAATCGACCAGTAGGAGCAAGAAATCACTTCTGAAGGTTGTTGGTGGCGTGGCACGCGCAACACTGATCCACGTGGAACTGCACACAACACAATCAAACTACTTTGCCCCAACGAAACAGTGAGGTTGTCAATCTCACCGGCTTGCTGAAAACAAAGGATTAAACGTATGGTGTGGAAAATAGTAAATTGCAGAGAATGAAAAGGAACAATGTTTGCAGTTGGTTGTATTATCAGTGTAAAAGAATGGACCGGGGTCCACAGTTCACTAGTGGTGTCTCTCCATAAAAGATAACTAACATGCTGGGTGAACAAATTACAGCTGGGCAATTGACAAAATATTGAGCGCATGACAATGCATATATATGACATGATGATTACTATGATATTCATGTGGGCATTACGACAAAATACATAGACCGTTATCCAACAGCGTCTATGACTAATAATCCACCTCCAGGTTGTCATCCGAGTTCCCCGTTGGTATTAAGTTGCAAGCAACGGATAATCATTAAGTAATGTGCGTAATGTAAACAAATGCATTAGACCTAACGGCGCACCCTTAAGCTAAGCATCGGTTATTTTATCCCTAGTGGCAACAGCACATCCACAATCTTAGAAGTTATTGTCACTCTCCCAGATTACCGGAGGCATGAACCCACTATCTAGCATAAATACTCACTCTTGGAGTTACAAGCATCTACTTGGCCAAAGCATCTACTAGTAACGGAAAGCATGCAAGATCATAAATAACATATAAGATAGATTGATAATCAACTTGACATAGTATTCAATATTCATCGGATCCCAGCAAACACAACATGTAGCATTACAATAAGATGATCTTGATCATGATAGGCAGCTCACAAGATCTAAACATGATAGCATAAAGTGGAGAGACAACCATCTAGCTACTGCTATGGACCCGTAGTCCAAGGATGAACTACTCACGCATCACTCCGGAGGCAGGCATGGTGATGTAGAGCCCTCCGGTGATGATTCCCCTCTCCGGCAGGGTGCCGGGAAGAGCTTCTGAACCCTCCCGAGCTAGGGTTGACGGCGGCGGCGTCTCTGGAACTTTTCGTGGATAATGGCTCGGGTATTTAGGGTTTTCGCGTCGGGAGAATAAATAGGCGAAAGGGCGGCGGCTGGAGAGCCCGTGGGGCCCACACCACCCACGGCGCGGCAGGGGGGCCCGCGCGGCCCCATGGTGTGGCTGCCTCGTGGCTCCCCTCCGTCTCTCCTTTGGACTCCGTGTACGTGTTGGAAAAATAGGAGGTTCTGTCCAAGTTTCGTCCAATTCCGAGAATATTTCCAGACTAGCTTTTCTGGAATACAAAAACAGCAGAAAACAGGAACTGGCACTGTGGCATCTTGTTAATAGGTTAGTCCCAGAAAATGCATAAAAATGCTATGAAGTGTATATAAAAATTAACAATTGGTATAATATCAACATGGAACATCAGAAATTATAGATACGTTTGAGACGTATCATATTACATCCCCATGACCTAGTCACATGCTTGCAAGCTCATTGATGTAATCTCACGAGTGGGCCCAGAGTATCTATCCAGCTATGTGGATTGGCAAATCCCGCTCTTGATCACCGAAAGGGACACCTTTATTGTCACGCTAAATAAGACATGACGTTTGATGCAATCAAGGCACATTCCAGAAGCAGCGATTAGATATGATCTCATGGTCAAAGGTATGAACACTACGTATATATCATGGGTGTGTGTCCATCACATCATTCACCTAATGACATGACTCCATTGTCAATTGACATAAATGTCCATGATCAGGAAACCTTGATCATCGGTTGCCCAATGGACTAGTTAAGAGGCTACTAGGGACCTGGTTGTTTAAATACCACACGTGCATTAATGTTTCCGCTTAATATAGTTATAGCATGGTACAAAACTTATTACGAACCATTGAGATATGACAAATAAAATATCTTTATTAATTGCCTCTAGGTCATATCTCCTTCAGCCTCCCATGCACTGGAGTACAATTTAATCTAGTTTACAACTTGGTAACAGCTTAACACCCATATCAGTATGGTGCATGCTTGTCTCGTGGAAGAGGAATTCAGTCAACAAATCTCCCACATTGAGATCTGTATGTGCTTTGCAACACTTCTATGTCACCTAGTTTGACATCATCCCGTATCTTATGATAACGGTGAAATACATGTTTGTCGATGGAGTGAGACTCGAAACTTCGCGTAGCATGGCCTTAAAAGTCTAAGAGATCTATTAAGGGAAACCACGCATGCTCAGGAAAACCACTCAGTCCAATCACACTTGCTACTTCTGAAGTAGACATATATTCCTATACCTATGTAGATTATACGACAGTGCATTCATATGCAACTTCGAAGCTAACCCTGTCTTTCTTCAAAACAAAGGACTTCTCCTGTATGAGATTTCTAATCGTATGGGTCAGTGTCATAACTTGCATCATCGTAACCTTTTATGGCAAGTTGTCTTTTCACTTTCACCCCATACCAGAAAACATATCTTCAGTTCTCTTTAGACACTGAAGGATATACTTAATGTTTGTTCATTGATCCATCCATGGATCACTCTAGAACCGGTTCTTCAACCAAGAACTTGGGTCACACCAAGTCGAACTTTCAGTATGATAGAATCTATGGCTGAGGCATACAGGATGTCGGACATCCGTTTCTTTCAATAACTATCGCTGAAACGCCAAGATAAACTTAATATTTTACCTAGTCATACAAGTAAGAACCTTTTCTTCGCTTGTTCTATTCTGAAACATTTCAGAATCTTAACCTAGGAAAATATTCCGACCTAATGTTATTAAGCCCCTTTTGATCTATACAAATTATAAATCTAAAGCCTAATACTTTTAACTTCATCCATAGAAAATTTAATCACTTAAATAATCATTTATACTTTACTAAAGGATCTGTATCATTCTTAATATGTCATTACATATAAAATCAGAAATGACACCTAGCTCCCACTTAAATACGCCATCCGTATATAAGACCAGGGAATTTCTTTTAGATCCCACTCAAATATGCCATTCACATATAAGATCAAGGAAAGCTACTTCGCTCCCACTTCTTTGTAAATGCAGGTTTCTTCAACTATTTTGGATGACTCCAAAATCCTTTGATCCAATTATCAAAGTGAAGATTCCAGCTCCGATATGCTTGCTTCAGCCCATGAATGGACAACTGAAGTTTGCATACGTGTCTAGCATCCTTAGGATCAACAAAACCTACTTGTTGTACCAATTACAACTCTTTCTTAATGTTGCCATTAGGGAACACGGTTTCTTTATCCATCCATCAATTTCTCAATTAAAAATAATTGCTAGAACAATCCGAAATAGACTTAGGCATCGCCACTTGAGACAAAATCTCGTTGTGGTCAACTTTTGAATTTGTCAAAACTGTTTTGTGACAAATCGATCCTTATAGACGGTTGCCTTTCCGTCAGCGCCTATCTTGTATAAAATTCCATTTACTCTCAACGGCGTGAAGCCCATCAAGAAGATTGACCACAAGAAGATTATAAATGGCTCATAGCCATTTTTCGGACTTAGTTCTACCATCGCTTCTTTGCAATTCGTAGGTTTGTCATGTTCTATTTAACATGATGTTCATAACAAGATTGTCGTACCACACAGTGCGGAACACATACTCATACGCCTACGACCTTAGTATGAGCTCAGAGCATCATGATCATTTATCATCAGCTTCCTTCCAGTTGTGGAGGACGGTACCGGAATGTTTTCCGTTGCGCCACTCTGATGTCTGGAGAGAAAGTTCATTAACTTCGTCTTGCTCTACTCTCTTTCCCACTTGTGCCCTTTTGACAAGAACTATTTCTTGAGTAAGGTATATTCCAGCAACAATTTTGCCTTTATTGTGAGACATGTACCCAACTAATTCTTTAGGTACACTACAAAGATAAATTTATCCGTTTTAGATTTGATCATATCAAAACACTAAAATGTCGAAATGACAATCTAGGCTAAAAGCCATGCCATCACTCATATGGCATTGCCTCCACGGATTTAGATGGTTTCCGTATTATCTAACGTGAATGTTTTGTTTCTATCATATGACTTCAATGATCATAATAATTCGATAAGAGATTTTATGCACCACACACTATCCAGTAGAGTGTGATTACGACGTCCTAACACACCATAACATTGTGGTGTTTCATGCGGCGTAATTTGTGGAACTCTTTTCACAAGTCTTCCAAGGATATGCCAAACTCATAACTCAAAATCTTGTTTCGTTGATCTGTATCACAGGAATTTGATTTTTCTTGTTAAGTTTATTTTCCTACTTCACTCCGAACTTGTTTGAACTAATCAAACTTTTCAGACCAGCATTTCATTAAGTGGATATCCAGATATCTACTCAAATCATTGGTGAAGTTTACAAAATAATGATTTCCACTACACGTTAATGTACTTCATTGATCCACACACATCATTATGTATGATTATCAATAAGTTAAATGTATGTTTCCAGAAAATGGTGCCTTAGTTATTTTTCAAGTGTCAAAAGATCAAAATCTAAGGACTTGGAGGTCCATCTGAATGGAGCTTCTTAATGCATATAACATTGACATGACTTAAAACGTTAGTGCCACAATAATGTGGTGTCATTATTAAGTTTGTATCCTTTGGCATTAATGTTATAAATGTGGGAGCTACTACCATCTGGATTCATATAAGAACACTCCATTCATAATCGGTTATGATCATTAAAGATATCACTCATAAATGTAGGACAACGATTTGTCACTAACAGATATGAATAATGGTCTCGCTAGAGGCAAGACACACTTATAATGATCATGCTAACAAGCGATCAAACTGAATTTGTTCATATCCAAATTAATCCAAAATGGTAGATGCAGAGAGAGTGTCTATGGCCATCACAACATATTGCATGCCATCATCAACACACATTGTCTCCTCATCCTTCCAAGCTACTCAAGCAGAAAATCTCGTTTTCATAAAACATGACTAGTATCAAAACTTAGTCACTGCTGCAAGTACTTGTTTAGGCAAAAAATTCATAACTCGTATATCATATATACACTATCATCATTGGTGACTTCCCGGTGATACATTTCATCTCCATGGTTTTTCCAACACAACCAAGAATTCATGAAGGTGAACGATTCCCCTTGCATGACATAGTTTATGACAAAAAATTTGCATCTGGCAACGTTGTCTGTCATCCAGTGATCGAGCTGAGCGAGGCATCCTAACGTCATCAAGTATGACCAATGTCATAAAGTATGACTAATGTCGTCAAGTATGACCAATGTCATCAAGTATGACTGCCACGTGCTCCTTTAATGCGAGTGTTCTCTTCCATCTTGGTTGAGAAGAAAACCTGATTTATGGTGGATACAGATCATCAGTCTTAGCGACCATTCCAAATGTTCGCGATCTGTCAACACGCACCCACAGTTCATTCTCTATGGGAGAGATCATAGCATACACTGGACTATGATGAAAATATCCGCACAAAACTTGATATTCCAAATTATCCTTTTGTTTGCGGAATCTCTGGGTTCTATCTCTAACGGTATTGTATCATATAGAGCTAAAAGGTTTGAAACAAGGAGTATCCTCAAGCTATGGTATAAAACTCTGAAGTTTGGACCCACCTTTTAAGTTTCTCAATCATAGGAATGCGCCTAAGTTTAAAAGGTCTATCAAACATGTTATTATCTACAAAGGTTTTGCAAAACATAAAGACTTTGTTCATAATAAAATATGGGTTCAAGTTCTAATAAAATGAAACTACCAGAACTCCCACTCAAAATGAATATCCCTCGCATCGTTTTAGTGATTACGCGATCCTCATCCGATACACTATCCCCGATCGTCACGGCCGATAGCATAGCTTCAAAGGTAGACATCGCTATGTCAATCACAACATCTATGTGACTCGTGCTTAACCTTTCGGTCACTGTGTTCCGAGGCCATGTCTGTACATGCTAGGCTCGCCAAAATAACCTATAGCGTATTGCTTGTGCAACGTGGCTTACACATATAAATAATTCCTCTTCAATATGCAACTTAGGTGCTACTCAGAACTATTCTCTTGTTGGATACCGAACACCAAGACCACCGCGTAGGGCTACAAAAGCACACCTCAAAGTTTGTATTCCACATCTAGGGCACAACACGCTGTCACTAAGAGCACCCAAGATAGTACTAAACAAACACCACAATTTTATAGTGACATCAAACACAAAGAACATCTCATGGTAAATATCACTCTAATCTATTATCCTGGTAGAATCACACACGCAACCCACACTGTCAACAAGGCTTTGTGTTCTCAACAATGACTCCGGAAATTATAATGATAAAACCAATTGAGTAGCATATCCATGACATAATGAAGGGAAACATCTATGAATTCAACTAGATTACAATGCTCATGATCACATAAAGATCACACTATGGGAGAGAGAGATAAACCACATAGCTACCAGTAGGGCCCTCAGCCTCGATGAAGAACTACTCCCTCCTCATCATGGGAAGCAACAATGGCGATGAAGATGACTCCGGGGGCACTTCCCCGTCCCGGCAGGGTCCCGGAACAGAGACTTATGTCCCCTGAATTAGGGTTTTTTGGTGGCAGCGGAGCTCGGAGTCGAATCTGAGAAAAGTCTTAGGTCACGAGTGATTTTATAGATGAAGAGGCGGCGCGAGGCGGTGGAGAGGTGGACCAGGCGGGCCCACGACGCGGGGGAGGCCTGGGTCGCGCCCCTAGGCCGCGTGGTGGCTGTGAGGCCTGCCTATAGGTGGTCTTCTGGCTCCGTGGCTTATTTGTGCTGGAAATAATTCAGGTAAATTTTCGTCCAATTCCGAGCACTTTCATTTTTGGGCCTTTTCTGCAATAAACAGACAAAACAGACAGAAACTGGCACTGGGCACTAGGTTAATAGGTTAGTCCAATAAATGTCATAAAATGATATAAACTTTAGGATAAACATGTGGCATTTGATATATAACAAGCATGGAATATAAAAAATTATAGATACGTTTGAGACGTATCATCACGCTAAATAAGACATGACGTTTGACGCAATCAAAGCACGTTCCAGAAGCAGCAATTAGATATGATCTCACGGTCAAAGGTATGAACACTACGTTTCTATATATCATGGGTGTGTGTCCATCACATCATTCACCTAATGACATGACTCCATTGTCAATTGACATAAATGTCCATGATCGGGAAACCTTGATCATCGGTTGCCCAATGGACTAGTTAAGAGGCTACTAGGGACCTGGTTATTTAAATACCACACGCGCATTAATGTTTCCGCTTAATACAGTTATAGCATGGTACAAAAACTTATTACGAACAATTGAGATATGACAAATAAAATATCTTTATTAATTGCCTCTAGGGCATATCTCCTTCAAGGAGTCCTCTCAGCTATGTCTCCACGGGGAACCTTACCACCCACTTGCATCCTTGCATTTTTCTTGAAAGGGTTTGACGCCACCTTGATGCTTGCAACGGTTGCGCGAGGGTATGAGCGAAGATCTTCTTCTATCTCTTCCTCTTGGCCTTCAGGGGCCTTCATGGCCTCCTGCTCTTCTTGTTTGATGTTCTTGAGGTCCTCCTTGAGCTCCTCATCTTCCTCCTTCTCGCCTTCGCAGGAAGACATCACGATCTAGGGCTCAAGAATCTTGACAGAAACAGCTCAAAAACAAAAACGTCGAAAACACGAGATACGGACCTCAAGAGATCCGGATAAATATATAGCAACAATTTTCTAAATAAAAGGAAGGCGACAAGACAAGGCGGAGTCGGAGACGAGCTCCAGGGGCTCTAGGTGGGGCCCAGGCGCGTCCAGGGCTTGACCACGGCCAGGTGCCACCTGGGCACCCTGGTCTCCGACTCCGTCTCTTCTTTCGTTCTATATTTATGATATTTTCTAAAAACAACGAATATAATTTTCTGGAATTTTTCGAGGAAGTTTACTTACTAGAGTTGATACCTATTCCAATTCTGGTTCTGGATCCTTCCGGTATTTATTTTTGATGAATTTTTATGGAGTCACCACTTGTATTATATCAACATCTTTTTCAAGAGGGTCTCCAGAAATATAATGTTTGAGTCTTTGACCATTGACCACTTGTGGTTTATCTCCATCCAATGAATTAATTTTGATAGCACCAGAGCGATAAACCTCTTCGATAATAAAAGGCCATTTCCATTTGGATTGGAGTTTTCCTGCAAAAAATCTGAGACGAGACCTATACAATAATACTTTATCTCCAACATTAAATTATGTTTTCAATATTCTTTTATCACGCCACTTCTTAACTTTTTATTTAAATAACTTGCATTTTCATAAGCTTCACTCCTCCATTCATCTAGAGAACTCATTTCAAGCAGTCTTTTGTCACCGACAAGTTTAAAATCATCATTAAGTTCCTTAGTTGCCCAATAAGCTTTATGTTCTAATTCTAGAGGCAAATGACAAGCTTTTCCATAAACCATTTTATAAGGTGACCCACAAAGCATCGTTAAGTTTCTTAGACCAATTCTTTCCAGATTTATTAACGGTCTTTTGCAAGATCAACTTAATCTCCCTATTAGTTAACTCTACTTGACCACTTGTTTGAGGGTGATAGGGTGAAGACACTCTATGATTAACATCATATTTAGCAAGAGTCTTCCTAAAAACAACATGAATAAAATGAGGACCTCCATCGGTCATAAGATATCTAGGTACACCAAACTTAGGAAAAATAACATCTTTAAGCATTTTCGAAGAAGTTTTATGATCAGCACTAGGAGTTGGTATAGCTTCTACCCATTTAGTGACATAATCGACAACAACAAGTATATGAGTATTACCATGCGACGTAGGGAAAGGACCCATAAAGTCAAATCCCCAACGATCAAAAGGTTCAATAACAAGAGAATAATTCATAGGCATTTCATTGCGTCTACTAATATTACCAACCCTTTGACACTCATTGCAAGATAAAATAAATTTCCTTGCATCTTTAAAAAGAGTAGGCCAATAAAAACCTAATTGTAGAACTTTGTGTGTCGTTTTGTCTCCAGCATGATGTCCGCTAGAAGGACTACTATGACATTTTCTCAATATCTCTCCTTGCTCATGCTCATGAATACAACGTCGGATAATACCATCAGCTCCTTCTTTATATAAATGCGGGTCATCCCAAAAATAATGCCTCAAATCATAGAAGAATTTCTTCCATTGCTGATGAGTAAAGTTAGGAGGCAAAAACTTGGAAACGATAAAGTTAGCATAATCGGCATACCACGGATTATCATGAGAGTTTACCTTTATGGTTGCCAATTGTTCATTTGGAAAACTATCGTTAAGAGGAATTGGATCATAAAGCACATTTTCCATTCTAGATAAATTATCCGTAACAGGATTATCAACACCTTTCCTATCAACAATATGCAAATCGAATTCTTGTAGCAGTAAAACCCATCTAATATGCCTAGGCTTACCATCTTTCTTTTCCATAAGATATTTAATAGTAGCAAGATCGGTGTGGATAGTTACTTTAGAATCAACAATATAAGGTCTAAACTTATCACAAGCAAACACAAACAGCTAAGAATTCTTTTTCAGTAGTAGCATAATTCTTTTGAGCACTATCAAGAGTTTTGCTAGCATAATGAATAGCATTCAATTTTTTATCAATGCGCTGCCCAAGAACAGTGCCTACATCAAAATCACTAGCATCACACATTATCTCAAAAGGTAAATTCCAATCAGGCGGTTGGACAATAGGAGCAGTTGTTAAAGCCTTCTTAAGAATTTCAAAAGCTTCTTTGCAATCATCATAAAAAACAAAAGGAATATCTTTTAGCAAAAGATTAGTAAGAGGTTTTGAAGTTTTAGAAAAATATTTTATAAACCTTCTATAGAAACCAGCATGACCAAGGAAACTGCGTATACCTTTAACGTCCCTAGGACAAGGCATTTTTTCAATAGCTTCTACCTTGGCTCTATCAACCTCAAAACCTCTTTCAGAAATTTTATGTCCAAGAACAATACCTTCATTAACCATGAAATTACATTTCTCCCAATTCAAAACAAGGTTTGTTTCCTCACATCTCTGCAAAACTTTGTCAATATTGTGTAGGCAGTTATCAAAAGAACTTCCATAGATGGAGAAGGTCCATGAATACTTCCACAATTTTCTCACAAAAATCATGAAAAATAGCAGACATGCATCTTTAGAAAGTAGCAGGAGCATTACATAAACCAAAAGGAATACGTCTATAAGCATAAGTTCCATACGGACAAGTAAAAGTAGTCTTCTCCCGATCTTGATGTCTAACAACAATTTGAGAAAAACCGAAATAACCATCAAGAAAATAAAAATGAGTGTTCTTAGATAACCTTTCTAACATTTGATCAATAAAAGGCAAAGGATAATGAGCTTTCTTTGTAGCTTTGTTTAATTTTCAAAATCAATGCACATTCTATAACCAACTACAGTTCTTTGTGGAATAAGCTCATCATTATCATTTGCAACAACCGTCATACCTCCTTTTTTGGAACACAGTGCACATGACTAACCCACCTACTGTCAGCAATAGGATAAATTATACCTGCTTCAAGGAGTTTTAATACCTCATTTCTAACCACTTCCTTCATTTTCGGAATTAATCTTCGTTGATGCTCAACGACTGGCTTTGCATCCGGCCCGAGATTAATTATATGTTGACAAACTGCTGGAGAAATTCCCTTTAGATCATCCAAAGTATAACCCATTGCGCCTCGATGTTTCCGAAGTACTTCCAATAATCTTTTTTCTTCTTGTCCTGAAAGTTTAGCACTAATAATAACAAGATATATTTTCTTTTCATCTAAATCAAGCACAAGAAAATCAGCAGGATATTTAACCTTACCACATAAGACTTCAACATCCCTGACAATACATCCCGGAGAGATAGTATCTCTATTAGCAAGCTGAATAACCACATCAATATCTTCAATTTTGCAATTCCCAATTTCATGCATTATTTCTTAATAAAGAGAGAAAGGAATGGCACTTGAACTAGCACCAATATCACATAAACCATAATAGCAATGATCGCCAATTTTCACAGAAATAACAGGAGTGCCAACCTTTTTAACCTTTCCTTGTGGCAGTCTAACTATATTAGAAGCATCCTCACAAAAGATTATATGACCTCCTTCAACATTTTCCACTATAAGATCCTTAACTAAATCTACCGAAGAATCAACTTTCAATTGTTCATCAGTTCTTTAGCTTTCCTTTCACTTTTATTAATGACACTAGTTATTATAGAATGCTCCTTTACTCTAACAGGTAATGGCAATTTCTCAACATAGGGAGCATGTAGAATAGGATCAAAAGTATGAACTTGAATGGCATCATCAGGAATAAGAGTGATTTCAATTTCTTTAAAAGGTTCATGATACTTTTTCCACTTTTGCTTAGGGATATTAATATAAGAGGCAAAAGACTTAAAAAGATCAATAATAATTTGAGAATCAAGCCCATACTTAGCACTAAACTCATGAAAGTCAGGAGTTTCACCGTAAGATTCAATGCATTAATAATCATAAATTATACCTGATTCGTTACCTTTATCCATTCCCCAATCTTCACTGTTGCGTTGAATTATTTCAAGAAGGTCCCATTTATCTTCAACCTTCTTATTTGTGAATGATCCATTAGATGAAGCATCAAGTAAATCCTTATCATGACGAGAGAGTCTTGCATAAAAATTAGTAATAATGATGTCTCTAGGGATATCATGAATAGGGCATTTAAGCATTAAGGACTTCAATCTCTCCAAATTGAGCAATACTTTCTCCATTGCGAGGCCAGAAGTTATAAATATAATTCCTATCTTGAATTTCGTGAAGAGGATAAAATTTAGAATAAAAGAGAGGCATAATTTTTTCCCAAACCAATAGATGAGAATTATCCAATAGCCTGTACCACTCCAAAGCTTTGCCTTTCAGTGACAATGAAAATAATTTCCTCATGATTACTTCTCTAGAAACACCTGCAATTTTAAACAAGACACATAATTCTCATAGGTATTTTAAATGGAATACTTTCAGTAGGTGGAGGACACCTCGTTGCCACGAGAGCAGTGGAGAGGGTATGTCCAAACATCAATTCAAATGCAGACGGCTCCATAATTAAATAAAATAACAAGAAAAAAAATAAAAATAACACTTGCAATAAAAGTTTTCATTACCAATTCCACTTACCAATAGCGCTAAGCTCCCGACAACGGCGGCAGAAAATAGTCTTGATGACCAACAAGTATAGGGCATCTATCGTAGTATTTTCGATAAATAAGAGTGTCGAACACAACGATAAATAAGAGTGTCGAACCGACAAGTATAGGGGATCTTGGTTTCGTGCAAGGTTTAACTGCAAACACTAACAAACAAGTTTTGATGGGTTTTTATAATAGCAAATAAATAAAGTGCGAGTAAATAAAATAGAGCAATAATAATTGTAGTAAGTGGCACAATCCTTTTTAGCACAAAGGACAAGCCGGTGGTGTTACTTATGATGGCTAAAACGTTCTCGAGTACACACGGGAATTTCGTCAAGTCATTTTCGCTTCATACCGCTGCTTAATCTTTAATATTTTGATAAGTGTTGTGTGGGTGAATCTATACTAATGCACCGCCCTTACTTGGACCAATACATACTTGTGATTAAATCTTCTTACAAGCATCCGCAAATGCAAGAAAGTATTTAAAAATTAACCAACCACATCCGTAAACTCTAGTATCCTACACTCCCTTGTGCAACAGCTTACCGACGGGTGTTTAGATTTTTGTCGCGCCAGCAACCACACAATAAGTAAACTAAATACACAATGCATTCTCCTACGCCCATAAAGGTGAAGTGTCATGTAGTGGACGTTCACACAACACCACTTGAAGAATAACAACACAAATTAAATATCAAACTATTAAATACTACTCAACATAATTGCACTACTAGTGACAAGACTTCTCCCATGTCCTTAATAACTAACCGAACTACTCACGAGACATCATATGGATCATAATCATAGGTGATAAAGTGATGAACAACAATATGAACATAAAAGTAATTCACCGATAAAAACTCAATAGCATCAACTACAACAAGTAATCAACACCGGAAAAGTAATCTCAACAAATTAAACAATGAGGAACCCTAGCTATCCTCGCAAATCCATGTGTTGCTTCTATTCTTCAGCGATTTGCATAGATTTATGTCCATCTACGAAAATCTTGTTACAGTAGAACGAATCGATATGGTTCTGGCCATAGCCAACGTAAGTTGGCGAGTCCCTCCCCCTCTTAGACAAGCGGGTTTCGGTTGTCGACTGAATTATCTTGCGTATCACATTCTTAATCCGTCTCCCAACGGGGCGTTGTCTCACATCGCGATTGTCTTCGAAAATACACGGTGATGTTTTCGTGATTGTTCAGAGACTTGGTGTGCTTAAAATTGCCTGGGTGAATTTCCATTGCTATTAAGAAACAGTGTGAGGCTATGATTTGGAAAGTCGTCTCGGCCGGTGAGATTAGCGGGCGGCAGCATGAAGGCCGACACGGCGAGGGGGCGCGCAGCTTTGCGAACCGTGCCGGTCAGATTCGAGTTTATACCAGCTCATCGCGGTAAGCAAACCATGTGGATCGACAACATTATTTCACCGATACCCATGTAATTAAATCCCCAAAACAGCCTCGTTCGTCGGGGCGGAGCGCGGTAAATATCCTGTGTCTGTCTGCCCTCATCATCCTGCCCCACACGTCAGCCGCACAGACGGATGCAGCGTAGCCGGGCATGGTTAAGAAAAGAAAAAAACACTTGCTGCAGGGTAACTGTAAAATACTCCTGGGCAAGTGCTGCACCCATGCATCATCACATCGTCTCTTTTTCTTGCTCCACAGGCCACAGCTGTAGGCAGATGATAGCCAAGGCACGTGAGTGGGTGGTTATTTTTTTTTCACCGGCTACCCCATGTTACCCTGCCTGCTGTAACACTGCAGGCTACCATCGTACGGCAGCAGCTATAAACATTTTCTCACCTCGGTGGGTAAATTCCACCCTCCCATCCCATCTGCCTTCTCACTCGTGAATCGTCCCATCTCGTGATGCTGACGTGTACGAAACACCCGTATCTCAAGTTTCCTGCTCTCGTTAAGGTTTTCTTTCTCCCAAGCAGCGTTTTCCTCAAATAACGAGCGAGCAGTTCTCGTGCTCCTCTGTGTTTGCATTGCTGCTACACTAATTGCTCCTCTGTGTTTGCATTGCAGTTCTCGCTCAATTTTTTTAAATTGTAAGTAAAAATATTGTATTTGAGAAATAAACTTACACTAATTGAATTTATTAAATATTTTTCACTGTTGAATTCCCCCTCCCCTTCACTATAGTATTAATTTTATTCCGTCCTCTGCATTTCTTTCCTTAAACTGTTTGGCTTTAATCGTTTGTATGACTTCAGACGTCGTATTTCATAACATTTTTTATTTCTTTTACATAGGTCACAGAAATATCCTTTTTTGCGAAACGATTTTGAGAACACATAGAATGTGAAAATATATCTGAGAAACTTTATTTCAAAAAATAGACATTTCAAAACATAATATTTAAATACCCGGATACATATGCATCCGGTGTCAAAGTGGATTTCACAAAGGTAAAGGTGAGTTATCACGCATGGTGATAGGCGAAAATGGTTGGAAGGGAAAATACCCGGTGGAAACCAATTTTCAGCGGAAACCGGTGAGAACCACCAAAAAAGCATGTTTAGAAGTTTTAAAAGATTCTCAACAAAAATGCATTACGTCGGGAAGCTAGAATTCTGTAGACAAGCAGATTTACAAGTTGAAACTAAAAAAGTTTAGAAGTTTAGGAAATGACAAATTCAACAATGAATATTAACGTTGCTATTATTCATTGCCTGGATTTGCTATTTTCATCGCGCCCAGAAAATTTTGTGTTTCAACTTGCAAATTTTCATGTCTATAGAATTCTACTTTTGCAACGTAATGCATTTTTTGTTAAGAATTGTTTAGAACTTTCAAATACGGTATTTTCATGGTTTTTACCGGTTTTCACTTAAAACTGATTTTCACCGAATAAAAGATATTTTATTGGTTGGGAATTACTACTAGCCTGTAGAACCCTTAGCAACACGTAGTCGGAACGTAGATGTCGTATTCCGGCCGTCAAAACAATTACATATTCCAAAATGGGCATGTATCATATGTACATACAAATACAGCGCATTTCGTACACATGTACACGTAATATATACGACCCTTGTTTCATGTGTCGCAGGGGCGATCTCCATCCAGTGGGACAGGTAGCATAGGACCAAAATCCAGAAATTATGCTTGACACGCGCTCAGGCCACTGGAGCTGTTCGCTCAAGCGACGACAACATGCACGACGTGGATCGTGGCCGTCGAAACCAAATCGGACAGCTGAGCATCAGCAGTTGGTACTCCTACAGTTCGCGCCCTTTTTTTTTATCATCACTCGAATAGCTAGCTTAGGCCCGTTAAGTGTTTGGTCTCACTTGCGGTCAGTCAATGGCAAGAGCAATAAACTAAGTAGACGATAATCTGTGACCAGTGGCGATCGGCACCGTATATATACGGACAGAACAAACGGAACGGCCATGCTCGATCGCCGTCAGGGAGCATTGTGTTCATCGCGCGGCCGGGAAGAAGACCCGTCCGCGTCAGTGGAAACAGTCGGATATTAGCTCGATGCAGCGTTAGTACAACGCTACATACAGGTCGGGTCGGCACAAGGTACAAAGTACACAAACACACACACATATATATCACTCACTGAGTTTCGAATATGATGTATTTAAACTAGAGTACTCTTTAAACTACTACGACGGCAGCCAGCATAGCGGTCGGTCGCGGTCGCGGCTCCACGCTGGCCAGGATCCGTCCAAGGATAACGATACGGCAGCGGCCGCATGCAAGTGGACGCCCGCATAGATACATACTCCACTACCGGTATCAACAAATACCATTGAATTCGAGTAGTAGAAGTTGCTCGATCTATCTATTTATTTATACGTTTGCCCGTGTGAGGAGAGGGGTTGTGGTTGGCGCGCGCGGGAACGAGCTCGACAAAGCCGAACAGGAGGCCGTAGAACACGGCGCTCGCTCGCTCGCTCGCACGTCCCGTCCCTGCCCTGCCCTGCCGTTGCTCCATTTTCTATTTCGCGCCAACGCCTCCTCCACACATGAAACTAATATTGCAAGTTGCCCACTCCACACATGAAATTAACGACAGGGTCAATGGATCACCGGCCCCTAGATGTTCCTGCGCTCCGTGTTTAGCCGCTTCCGCCTTGTTCCCTTCCCTTTGTTTAATTCCAGTGCCACCCCGCCTAGCTCGGTAGCCAGTCGGTTGCTAGTAGGATCTTTTCAGGTTCCACACCGTGCATGGCACTGATAATGGCATTGGATCCCAGCCCGTACATGTATCTTGTCTATACCATGAAAAAACTATATGGCCTTATAACATATCTGTAGAGTTCACGCTAAATTTTAATAATTTTGTTCGTTATGGTGCTACTCACGAGATAGCACGCTATATTGCGTTAAAACGTCATATCGTTAGCACGCCATTTTCTTTTCTTCAGCATACCGATTCAAAGGGCCGAATTTTTCACCTTAAGAAGAAGAAGTTGCTTCCTGCAAAACAGGAAAAATCGTCTTTACATTTTCCGGCCAGCTTAGACTTGATATTTTCTATCATGGCTTGAAACTCAGCCCGATCTAGTCATCACTAATACGAAAGCTAAACTTTGTAAATTTTGACCAGATTTAGTCAAAGTTAAAATTTGTAAATAACTAAATATTGACCAAATATATAGAAAACAATACCAACACATACACTGTAAATTCAATATTATTAGAACCTTCAAATATATTTTCATATTATGTGCATTTGATATTATATGTGTTGATATTTTTACGTATATACTTGATCAAACTTTTAAGATTTTAACTTAAAAAAACCCAAAATGAGAAGTAAATAAAAATAGAGGGAGTAAAAGTAAAGAAAACATGAAATGATCCATTAATACTTTACCGCAACTCACCAAACGCTATAGATAGCAACAAGACACACTCAAGTTTTCAACAATAATCTAGATATATTTGTGAGTATAATCATAGAAACCACACATGCATGTTTTACAATCTCAATAAACGTTCTCTTCGTTTTGCGAGGCCTCTTTAACGTTAATCATTTGGATCAATGTCAGTGCCTCCTAGAGCCTTGCACAGTCTGAATGTCTGATTTTGTGGTAGCGAGCAAGCAGATGCGAGTGGCCATTAGCTTTACTACAAGCTTCTTGGGATGTACTACTACCACATTTTTATTACGCATGGGAATGCACAATCCAATTAAGGCGCACATGAAGGAGAGTGGTTAGCTTGAATTTGCCTTCCATGAGTTCCAAGACTTGATTCAGATTAAAAGAACCATGCATGATCATAAGAATGAAACACTATTTGACTCGGTTCGGCAAGACACGATCTTCTAAGTAAACAATCCATATATGTATATGTGATTATTCTCTTGGATCCAATGTCAAGATGGAAAAAAGGGAATGCTCAATGAAATCATATACTCTTTCATTTTTTAGTAAATTCAACACTTTACCTTCTTTCTTTATTTATTTTTGTAACAATGTTTACCATATATTATTTTTTCTATCACATTTACCTAAACTTGTGACAAGGTGTCGAGTTTAACCATTTGCCTCGGTTGAATTGGTTTGAATAGGTGAGAAGAAAACATCTTGATTGGACTGCCTTCAACCTATCGTTTGACTCATATAATCCACGTTAGTCTGACAGGCCGGGCGATGCTTTCAGCATAGGTGGAGCTATGTACTCCCTCCATTTCAGAATATAAGGTGTATAGTTTTCTTACACAAATATTAAGGGGAGAATTCCTTATATGACACTCACTTAAAATTTTGTTCCTTATTTGACACCGATGAAAATTTTCTTCCCTACATGGTCTATGTCAAAATTTTCTTTCCCTATTTGACACTCTAGTGTATTTTGTTCAACAAAGAGATATAAAAAGACCCTTTTACCCCTGGTTCATAATGTGACCAAAATATGTACAGGACAATAGCTACATTATAACATTAAATATTTAAACATCAGGTTATTTAAAAAGTTATTAAATCATTTTTTTACACGACCCCAGCGAGGCTTGTATGTAAGTACGATTCCGACCGATCCATCCGACGCGATTCCTAGCTAGTGCAAACCAGCTAGACTAGCTAGCAGCTGATCAATTGTTTATAGCAAACACAATACAAGCACGCAGGATATCGTACATGAACATGAGTATTGCCAGGTGTAAACACAACACAGATTCAAACTAAAAAAAAACACAACATAGATTCCATCCGATCTTTGATGGCGAAAAAATCCTTCCGAATGCGATGTAGCAAGCACAACATCGATTCCTTCCGAGAATTTGCTGCGTCGCTTGCCGGGTATAATTAAATACCCATGTGCAATCGATCAGCTGCTTTAGCTTATCAATCGATCAGCAATCGCTTGCCGCCTTGCCGGTATAAATACCCTGCGTGCGTACGTGTTGTGCTTTTAGCTTAGCAATCGATCAGCTGCTAATAGCCTAGTTTGTTTGTGGGTACACATCACGTCGGAAATATCGGAGGAATCATCTGTATGTCGCGCGTTGTGGTGAAAAGATTTAATAACTTGATGCTTAGCTATGCCTACCAAATACTTAATATGGCTGAAGCTATTATTCCATACGTAATTTTGGTCAAATTATGCACTAGGGGCAAAAAGGTCTTTTTACACCTATTTGGTGAATAAAATGCACTAGAGTGTCATATAAGGAAAGAAATTTTAGGCAGAGGTCATATAGGGAAGAAAATTTTCACCGGTGTCAAATAAGGAACATGATTTTAAGGGAGTGTCATACAAGGAATTTTCTCAATATTAAGACGTGAGAATTTTGCATACGGTGGACTCTTTTCCCCTGTGAAAAATTGTGAGAGAGAAGTTCCTAATAGTTACAAGTTAAAATTAATCCTTTAAACCCCTCCTTTATAGATTGGAACTCATTTTTGGATGAGTTAAATTGTCCATGAATTGCAATACACCCTATATTTTGGATTGTTTTTCCAAAAATCTATACACCTTATACATTAAGATAAATTAAGGAACAGAGGGAGTACATGTTTGGAGATTTTTTTACAAGTATAGAATATCCGGTAAAACATAACACATCATCATAGCTTTGGGATGAAATGTGGCAGAAAATAAAATAAAATAAAATAGGGTACCACCCCTACAAATTTACAAACACGGGTAACAACTGGAACCGACTCTCATTATTTTAGAACTGTTATATTTTGGACGTCGATACCATCTTTAGTATAGATACATCTTTGATACACTTTCCATTAATGTGATATTATGACTAGCACAATTTACTCTATAATATAATGGCTTTTTATAACAAATCTAGCACTTGCACATAACTTACTAGATGGAAAACAGTTTGTTTTCGCCCGGTTTTCGTACGATTTGTACTGGTAACGTTGATTTCTCATGACAATTTTAACGGATCGGATGGAGTACAAGTTTGGGACGAGCGTAAGGAGAGAAATAAATCGGTACTCCCTCTATCCCAATTTTTAGAGCTTAATTAGCAAATCTCTTGGCCCGAGGTGCTAGTTGATTGGAGCTAAAATCTTACATTCATTGGTGTTAGAGACAACCGGCCACTAATTGTGAGGCAATTAATTTAATTGTGTCTGAAAGGTGGGAATTTTTTGGAACGTTTTTGATATTATGCCCTAGAAACTCGAACGGAGAGAGTAGCAATATAATGAGTTCCGGTACAAAGTTTGCACGGCGATATGATGAGCCAAGTCCCATGCTAGCTTTCCATGTACGTAATGCAGGGTTTTGTAGAGTAAACAGCAAGTTAGAACCACCACAAGCTAGGTAGCTAGCTACAGGGACCGATGTTATAATAGCATATCTTAGTTATGGGGATGAACTCGTCGTCGTACGGTCGAAGACCAGCCAGATGTATAAATATGTTGCACCCGACAAAGCAATTGGCGCCGTACTGTTTGCTTTCTGATAGTTAATCGTATCATTTCGCGTGCGCGCGCGGCAGTGTCGTCTCTTTCGATTTTCAAACCGTTAAACCCCTGCTCCTGTTTGAAGCATTGCTCATCGATCGTAGTACATGGCCTAGCTAGATCGTGCGTACTTATCGTGGAAGCCCTAGCTAGATCAAGGCGCTGCAAGAGATAGAACACAGCTTTGAGAATCATATGAATTCAAGTTCGAACTCACCGTGACCAGTTTAGTTTAAATCTTGTAAAAATAGAGCATAGTACTGTACTCCCTTGTACTGTATCTCAGATGATCAGTTAATTCGCTTGTGTCAAGAGTTCTGAGTACTCGAATTGTTCGACCGCCGACGTAGCAATCCATGCATATGCGTACACGGTGCAGTGCTCTCCGCCCTCTCGCTTGCTCCGAGTATATATATTTTTGGTCACCTTATAATAGTTGCCTCGGGATTTCTAGCTTACCTCCCCACCCCACGTTCGGATAGTTTACTTATGACATGTCAGGGTTGCAAAACTTCACCGCATTCATGACCGCGATATGCGCACGGCCGTGCATCCGTGTATCCTAAAGAAAATTGTACAACCTCCGATCCATATTAATGAACTCAACTTTATCTAGATACGGATGTATCTAGTTAAGTGTTTAGACTAGATGCAGACTAGATACATCCGTATCTAGACAATGTTGAGACCATTAATATGGATTGGAGGGAGTAGGAAAAACGGCGATGACGAGAGGAGAGGGGTACTAAGAGCATTTCCACCCGCATCCTCGGAATTGTTCGGCGCCTCCAAATTGTGTCTGATTTGGGCCCATTTTTGATCAACTCTTTGCATTTGCAAATTATTCGATATCAACACCAATTCCGGCTACCATAATAAATCAAGTCCGACCAACAAAGACTCGACCAATAGCAAGTACGACCACGAAAGTCTCAGCCAACATCAAGGCTGACCACCAAAATCTCCGCCAACAGCTGGGCCGGCCACCAAAATGGAAACAAAATTGGTCAAGTCAAAAGTAAGGAAATCGTTCTTAGGTCTCGGCATCCATACCCTTTCCCTCCTCTCCTTTTCATGATGCGCGCGACCTCCTCGGTAAAGAAATTTTGTTGATCCGAACTCATGTTTGTGGGATCGGAGGAGAGGATCTTGATCTCTCTATCGAGTTGTGTCTCCTTGAGCTTGGGTTTTGGTCGTCGAAGTAGGAGCCCCACCTTTATTTGTTCTCTTCGTACATGTCCGCCTTGAGAATCTTGAACGAGGCGACCTCCTTCGTATACGAGTCAATTGACTCTTGAAAGGTGGTAATACATGATGTCGTCGTCATCTTGGACGTCTTTGCTTTCTTGTTGCTAATTGGTCGTTTGAATAGGCCGGCCCCCGACAACGAGATTCATCTAGATAGCCACCCTTGTCTCCCTTTAGGTTCACACGGATTCGAGTGATGTCTACTTTGGACAATTTTGAAACCGGCTCCAACAACCATCAAAAGAAAGGGCTTCTTATACATCTCTCGATGCATCAATAGAGAATCCTTCAACTAGAGAAAAGGGCGCATGTCAAATAAATAGGAAACTGAGACTAGATAAAAGGGACGTTGCCGAGCGCATGATCTTCTTCGTCAGATATCCCTCCGGCAGCTCCACTGGCTCCGGATTTATCGCCTTCGTCTGCACCCTCGGTGCTCTCTTCTTTTTGTTCGGTGGCGTGCGAGTCCCGACACCATTCGAGGCGGTGAGGAATGAGATTCGTGGTGGCTGCGACGAGAAAGGAGAACTTGAGAGGTTTGTGGAAAACGGGAAACAATTTTGAGAGTTTTGGCGGCCAACGCGATAATGTAGTGGGTGGGTGGGTGGGTGGAGGGAGGAGGGGAGGAATTGACGCCTGACTGGTGTCTATAACATTCGCGCCCCGCCTGTCCGAGGCGTTGTCGGAGGCGCTGTCTATAACATTCGGGCTCCGCCCCAAAGTTTGGAGGCCCGCTCGGGTTACTGAAGAGAAAACGAGTCGTGCCGGACACTTGTGATGCATGTGTGGCCGTTTTCCTCTCCAGCACAACAATAGGTCTTTGGGGTGCTTTGGGGCGCCGGTGGAGATACTCTAAGCAATTTAAAACTGAACGAGAATCCAAAACAGTTCAAGATTTAAGCAGCGGTGGTACGAGTTTGAGTTTAGGGTTTCGTGGGGTCTAAGCCTCCACATGATCTATATTTATAGACAGAGTACAGAAACACGTACGCATACGTACGGGATACATATTATGTACATGACCGATTCTAACACACCCCCTCAATCTAAACTTCTACACACAAGGTTTAGATTGGTCTTAAATCGGTCTAGCATCTGTCTAGTAGCTGGCTTGGTAAAAACATCAGCCAGTTGATCCTTGGTGGAGATAAACCGAACCTCCAGAGCACCTGCAGCGACTCGTTCCCTCACAAAGTGGAAGTCTATCTCTATGTGTTTCGTACGAGCATGAAACACAGGGTTTGCTGTCAGTACGTAGCCCCTAGATTATCACACCACAATATGGGTGCACGCTGCTGTCTGACACCGAGCTCCTTGAGTAGTGACTCTACCCACATAGCCTCAGCAGCGCCATTTGCCAGTGCTTTATACTCTGTCTCCGTGCTTGATCTAGAGACGGTAGGTTGTTTCTTCGAACTCCAACATACAAGGTTCGAACCAACAAAAATAGCGAAGCCACCTGTGGATCGTCGATCATCGACACAGCCGGCCCAGTTAGCGTCAGTGAACATGCTGATACCGGTAGAGGGAGAGCGGCGAATCTGCAGCCCGGTCTCCATTGTGCCCTTCACATATCGCAATATCCGCTTGACCGCCTCCCAATGAGTGTTGGTCGGCTGCGAGAGGAATTGACACACCTTATTAACAGCGAACGAGATGTCAGGACGTGTGAGGGTCAAGTACTGCAAACCACCCACCACACTGCGGTACCGGAAGGAATCATCAGCACCAAGGGGGGTTCCAGACTCTCGTGCCAGCGACTTAGTAGGATCAAGTGGAGTAGAAGTGGACGAGCAGTTCTCCATGTTGACACGATGAAGAAGATCAAGCACATACTTGCGATGTGTCAATGCCATGCCCCCAGAATGATAGGACGCTTCTAGTCCAAGGAAGTACTCCAACCTACCGAGGTCCTTAATGGGAAACTGTGCAGCCAGAGATCCCACGAGCCGAGCAACCACCTCAGGTGTAGAACCAGCGATAACAATGTCATCAACATAGACGAGCATGAAGATTTGGACACCATCCCGAGAGAAAATGAACAAGGACGTGTCGGCCTTGGAGGAGACGAAGCCAAGCTCAAGCAGGAAGGAACTCAACCTAGCATGCCAGGCCCGTGGAGGCTGCTTCAGGCCGTAGATAGATCGTTGGAGTTTGCACACATGAGAGGGAAACCGATCATCCTCGAATCCAGGGGGCTGCTGCATGTAAACATCCTCAGATAGGAAACCATGCAGAAAAGCATTACTGACATCCACCTGTCGAAGATCCCATCCTCGAGACACTGCTAAGGAGAGCACCAGGCGGACAGTGGCCGGTTTGACAACTCGGCTGAAAGTATCACCATAGTCGATACCGTGCTGCTGTGTGAAGCCACGAGCAACCAACCGAGCTTTGTGTTTGTCGATGGAGCCATCTGGTCGGTGTTTGGTCTTTAAAATCCATTTGCTGCCAACCACATTAACTCCCGGAGGCCTCGGAATAAGAACCCAAGTCTTCGTTTGACATAGCGCTGCATACTCCTCGGACATGGCAGCTTGCCACGCTGGTTCACGAAGAGCGTCCCGATGGGACACAGGAGCAGCGAAGAAGGCACGACGACGAGGGTCATAGCGCACCGTGCCGTCTTTGAACTCCTTGGCACGGGGATTGACCCGCCTGACCATCGCGTGACCAGGAGGTGCAGCGGTCGCAGCTGGCGACGGCGACTCTGGGGGCGATGAAGGCCCAGCAGAGGGCGACGCGGCTGGGGATGGCCCAGCAGTAGGCGTCGCGGGCTGGGCCGGGCTGTGCGGCGCACAGCTAGGCGTCGCGCATGTGCGCGAATCAGCGTCAGCGCCGATGGGGCCGGAAGCCGGGTGCGAGGCGGGCGAAGATGGCTGATACGTCTCAAACGTATCTATAATTTTTGATGTTCCATGCTGTTATTATATCAATTGCTACATGTTTTGGCTATACTTTATATCATTTTTATGCATTTTCTGAGACTAACCTATTAACAAGATGCCACAGTGCCAGTTCCCTGTTTTCTGCTGTTTTTGGTTTCAGAAAATCTATTAAGGAAATATTCTCGGAATTGGACGAAACAAAAGACACCGTCAATAATATCACGAGGAGATCACGGAGTCCAAAGGGGAGTCGGAGCAGACCCACCAGGGGGCCACGCCACACTAGGGCGCGGCCCAGGGTGGGCCCGCGCCCCCTATGGCGTGGTGGACCCCCTCGGCCACCGACGCCGCCTCTTCGCCTATATATTCTCCGCGACGCGAAAACCCTATTACGGTCGATCATATTCCACGAAAAGTCCCGACGCGGCCGTCATCGTCAATCTTGTTAGAGTAGATTTGTGCATATTGTATTTTGCCCATATGTTAGGGGCTTTCCTGCATATTCACCTGTACATGTACTATATATATGTGGCCTTTGGCCCCCTGGTAATACAAGCAGTCTATTACCCTAACATGGTATCAGAGCACGGTTAAGCCTTTTTTTTTCCTCTCTCTCCACGTCCGTGCTGCCGCCGCCGTTGCGCCCCCGGCTCCTCGCCGCCGCGCCCCGGCCGCCGCAGCCGTCCGTCCTCCTCTCGTTCCGGCCATCTTCCTGGCCGTCCTCGCCGGCTTCTGCCCGCCGGCCGTCCTCGAGCGCCGCCGGGTCGCCATCTCCGGCCGCCCCGTGGTCCGCATCCTCTGCGCCGCCTGGTCGCCGTCTCGTCCGCCGCCGGGTCGTCTTCCGCCATCTCTGGCCGCCGCCGCCGCCCGGCCATCTCCGCCCTTTGCCGCCGCCACCAGGCCATCTCCGGCTCCCTCCCGTGCCCGTGCTTCTTCCCGATCTGATCTGCTGTGTGAGTTGACTTTAAAAAAAAAAAGAGAGAGATGTCTACCTCGTCGGGCTATGTTGCGATTCCTCGCTGCCCGATTATCTTTGATGGAGCGAATTACCCTGATTTTGCTAACTTCATGCGCGTCCACATGCGCGGTCTTCGTCTGTGGGGTGTGCTTTCTGGCGAGGTCCCCTGTCCGCCCCACCCCGTTGCTCCTTCGGTGCCTGTTGCACCGACACCTACTGCCCTTGCCTCTGATGCTTCTCAGGAGGACAAGGATTCTGCCACTAGTGCTGATGCTCTTGCTATGACTGCTTATGACCGGCAGGTCCAGGACCATTCTGCTGCTGTTGCGACATACCGGCAGGATCTGACTGCCTACTCTCAGTGGATAGATGAGGATGCTCGTGCTGCTGCTGTTCTGACTTCCAGTGTCCTGCCTCAGTATGCTGCTGAGTTTATGGCTCTTCCCACTGCTGCTGCTCAGTGGGCCTTTCTTCGTCAGCGTTATCAGCCGTCTGGGGATGCTCTTTACCTGTCTGTGGTCCGCCAGGAGCATGCCCTTCAGCAGGGCGATTTGACTATTGATGAGTTCTACACTCAGAGTGCTGCTATTTGGCGTCAGCTTGATTCTCTTCGTACGCCTGTGTGTGCCACCTGTCCCTGCTGCTTGATTGTCCGCGCCGACCTGGAGTTTCAGCGCGTATTTGAGTTTTGTCGCGGCTCCGCAAGGAGTTTGAGCCACGCCGTGCACAGTTACATGCCCGTGGTCGTGTTCCGCTCTCTGAGGTCCTGTCTGAGCTTCGTGCTGAGGAGACTCGTCTTCGTGGTGCTGGTCTTCTGGAGGTTCCCTCTGTTCTTGCTGCTCGTGGTCCTCTGTGCCGTCTGCTCGTGGTCCTGCTCCGCCACAGCCTCCGTCGCGGTCTTCCGTACCGCCGATACTACCTACTCCTCAGGTCCAGGGTCAGAGTCAGCCCCCGCAGTCTCGTGGTTCTCGTGGTCCTTGCACCTACTGTGGCAAGCCTGGCCATGATGTTTCTGGCTGCTGGCAGAGGGATCCCAGCTTACGTCAGCAGTATCTTGCTCGTCGGAGGACTGTTTCTTCAGGATCTTCAGGCTCTTCAGGTTCTTCTGCTGCTGCACTGTCTGATCAGGACATTATCCGTGGTCTTCGTGGTCTGCTTGCTGCTTCAGGCTCTTCCTTGCCGGGTACTGCTGGTTCTGTGTCTGGTTCTTCTGGCAACACGCGACCACCACCTTCTACACAGTCAGGTATGTCATCCCCGTGGTATCTGGATTCTGGAGCTTCTTTTCATATGACTTCTGCGTCTTCTATTCTTTCTGCTCTTCGCTCTCTTATTTCTCCTGTTCGTGTTATCACGGCTGATGGTACCTCTCTTCTGTTTCTAGTCGAGGCACCCTCTCTACTTCATCTTTCTCTGTTCCTGATGTTTCTCATGTCCCTAACCTTAAGATGAACTTGTTTTCTGCTAGTCAGCTTACTGATTCTGGTTGTCGCGTCATTCTTGACGCTGATTCTTGTGCTGTTCAGGACCGTCGGACTCAGGCCCTGGTTGGAGCTGGCCCTCGTAGTCTTCAGTCTCCGGGGCTCTGGGAGTTAGACTGGCTTCGTGTTCCTTCCGCTGCTACTTCATCTGCCAGTTCTCCTGTGGTTGCTGCTTCTGTCACTGGCTCTTTCCAGCAGTGGCATCATCGGCTGGGTCACCTTTGTGGCTCCCGTTTATCGTCATTAGTTCGTCGAGGTCTTCTAGGGTCTGTTTCAGGAGATGTGTCTTTACATTCATGTCAGGGTTGTAGGTTAGGTAAACAGATTCAGCTTCCCTATCCTACTAGTGCGTCTGTATCTCAGCGACCTTTTGATTTAGTTCATTCAGATGTTTGGGGTCCGGCTCCCCTTCAGTCAAAGGGGGGTCATCGATACTATATTTTGTTCATTGATGATTTTTCTCGGTACACCTGGTTATTTTTTATGCGCTCTCGCAGTGAGGTTCTCTCCATTTATAAGCGCTTTGTTGCCATGGTTCGTACTCAGTATTCCACGCCTATTCGTGTCTTTCGTGCTGATTCTGCAGGTGAGTATATCTCTCAGCACTTGCGTGGTGTTCTTGCTGAGGAGGGTACCCTTGCTCAGTTTTCGTGTCCCGGTGCCCATGCTCAAAATGGTGTCGCCGAACGTAAGCATCGTCATATTCTTGAGACTGCCGTGCTATGATGATTGCTTCCTCTCTTCCGCCACATTTCTGGGCTGAGGCTGTCGCTACATCGACTTACCTCATTAACATTCAGCCCTCTGCTGCCCTTCAAGGTGGCATCCCTCTCGAGCGTCTTTCTGGTACCTCTCCAGATTACTCGGCTCTTCGTTTGTTTGGTTGCGCTTGCTATGTTGTTCTTCCTCCCCGCGAACGCACCAAACTGACCGCTCAGTCTGCTGAGTGTGTTTTCCTAGGGTACAGTGATGAGCATAAGGGCTACCGCTGTTGGGACCCTGTTGCTCGTCGGATGCGCATCTCTCGTGATGTCACGTTTGATGAGACGCGCTCCTTCTATCCTCGCCATACCTCTGGCACTTATCCGGTGGATGATATTTCTTTTCTCCTTTTTCCGGATTCACCTCCTGCTGTCTCTTCCCCATCTCCTAGTTCTCCATCTTCTACACCTGGTGCGCCTCCTCCATCTTCGGAACCATCCTCTCCTCCGTCTAGTACCCCTAGTACTCCTCGTTCTCCTGCTTCGGCTCCTCCTTCTTCCTCTTCTTCTGACGAGTCATCTTCTGCTGATGAGCCTTCCCATTCACGGCCTGTTCGTCAGCGTCGTCCTCCAGACCGTTATACTCCTAGTAAGTATGGTCTTTCTGTTGTCTCCGAGCCGACTCTTATCGGGATGCTGAGCGTCATCCTGAGTGGCAGCTGGCCATGGCTGAGGAGATTGCTGCGCTTGAGCGCACTGGCACCTGGGATCTTGTTTCTCCCCCTTCAGGTGTTCGTCCTATCACGTGTAAGTGGGTCTATAAAATTAAGACCCGCTCTGATGGATCTCTCGAGCGCTATAAAGCGCGTCTTGTGGCTCGTGGCTTTCAGCAGGAGCACGGCCGAGACTATGACGAGACTTTTGCTCCTGTCGCTCATATGACCACTGTTCGTACTCTTCTTGCTGTTGCTTCTGTTCGACGCTGGTCTGTATCCCAGCTTGATGTTCAGAATGCTTTTCTTAATGGCGAGTTGAGTGAGGAGGTTTACATGCAGCCTCCTCCTGGGTATTCTGTTCCCGATGGGATGGTTTGTCGTCTTCGACGATCTTTATATGGTCTCAAACAGGCCCCTCGTGCCTGGTTTGAGCGTTTCTCCTTTGTGGTTATTGCCGCTGGCTTCTCTCCCAGTGCTCATGATCCAGCACTGTTTGTCTACACCTCTTCTCGGTGTCGGACCTTGTTGCTTCTCTATGTTGATGACATGATCATCACTGGTGATAACCCTGAGCACATTGCCTTTGTTAAGGCACGTCTACGTGAGCAGTTTCTCATGTCTGATCTTGGTTCTCTTCGCTACTTTCTTGGGATTGAGGTTTCTTCTATAGCCGATGGCTTCTTTATCTCCCAGGAAAAGTATATTCAGGATCTTCTTTCTCGGGCTGATCTTAGTGATGAGCGTACCGTTGAGACTCCTATGGAGCTTAATGTTAAGCTTCGATCCACTGATGGTGAGCCTCTTTCTGATCCCACACGTTATCACCATCTTGTTGGGAGTCTTGTTTATCTCGCTGTCACTCGCCCTGATATCTCTTATCCCGTCCATATTCTGAGTCAGTTTGTCTCAGCTCCTACCACCGTTCACTATAGTCATCTCCTTCGTGTTCTTCGTTATCTTCGTGGCACGATTACTCGTCGTCTTTTCTTCCCTAGTTCCAGCTCTCTCCAGCTCCAGTGTTACTCGGATGCCACGTGGGCGAGTGATCCTACGGATCGTCGTTCACTTTCTGCTTACTGTGTGTTTCTTGGTGGTTCGCTTGTTGCTTGGAAGACGAAGAAACAGGTCGCGGTTTCCCGTTCGAGTGTTGAGGCTGAGCTGCGGGCTATGGCTTTGTTGATTGCTGAGGTGACCTAGTTACGGTGGTTGCTTGCAGATTTTGGGGTCTCTGTTACGACACCCACTCCACTTTTGTGTGACAGTACAGGTGCTATCAGTATTGCACGTGATCCGGTCAAGCATGAGCTGACCAAGCATATTGGTGTTGATGCTTTCTATACACGTGCTCAGGTGCAGGATCAGGTTGTTGCGCTTCACTATGTGCCTTCAGATTTGCAGCTGGCAGATTTCTTTACAAAGGCACAAACTCGAGCGCAACATGACTTCTTACTCTCCAAACTCAGTGTTGTGGATCCACCCTGAGTTTGAGGGGGGGTGTTAGAGTAGATTTGTGCATATTGTATTTTGCCCATATGTTAGGGGCTTTCCTGCATATTCACCTGTACATGTACTATATATATGTGGCCTTTGGCCCCCTGGTAATACAAGCAGTCTATTACCCTAACAAATCTCAGATCGGAGGAGTTCTGAAACTCTTTCCGGCACCCTGCCGGAGGGAGATCATCACCGGAAGGCTTTACATCACCATGCCTGCCTCCGGAGTGATGCGTGAGTAGTCCACCCCAGGACTATGGGTTCATAGCAGTAGCTAGATGGTTGTCTCTCTACCTTGTGCCTCCATGTTTAGATCTTGTGAGCTGCCTAACATGATCAAGATCATCTTATTGTAATGCTAGATGTTGTGTTTGCTGGGATCCGATGAATATTGATACCATGTTTATTCAAGTTGTTTATCTATGTGCTCTTGATCTTGCATGCTCTCCGTTGCTAGTAGATGCTTTGGCCAAGTAGATGCTTGTGACTCCAAGAGGGGGTATTTATGCTCGATAGTGGGTTCAGTCTCTAGATATCTGGATCAGTGACAGAAAGGTCTAAGATGGTAGATGTGCTGTTGCTACTAGGGATAAAACATTGGTGCAGTGTCCAAGGGCACTTGTATTGATTACATTACACACTTTACTTCATGCAATAATCTGTTGTTAGCAACTTAATACTGAACAGGATGCGGATGCTGCCTTGAAGGTGGATTATTTAGGCATAGATGCGGTTGGAATAACGGTCTATGTACTTTGTTGTAATGCCCAACTAGATTTCATAGTAGACATCTTGGCATGTATTGCATTGTTATGCCCTCTCTATTTGTCAATTGCCCAGCTGTAATTTGTTTACCCAACATGCTAGTTATCTGTTCTGAGAGAGACACCACTAGTGAACTGTGGACCCTGGTCCAATTTCCTCATACTGTTTACACAACCTGCTGCAATCATCTGTTTCCTGTTACTTGCTGTTTTTCCTGCTGTTTTCCACACCATACGTTTAACTCTTTGTTTCTGCAAGACCGGAGAGATTGACAACCTCTCTGTTTCGTGTTGGGCAAAGTTCTGGTTTGTGTCTGTGCAGATTCCACGTTGGTGCAAGCTCCCTAGCGCCAGGGGGAGTCAACATCAACAACCTTCCGATAGATCGTCAAGTCCTACTGGTTGATTAAACCTTGGGTAGATTATTCAAGGGAAAACTTCTGCTGTCTACATCATAACCTTCCTCTTGGGGTTCACCAACACGTAGCCATCAAGCTGTTTTCTGGCGCCGTTGCCGGGGAAGTACTCATCATCACCATCATCATCATCCTCAAATACTCTCCCGTCAACCAGGCACCAGCTGTTTTCTGGCGCCGTTGCCGGGGACTTGGAGGCTATTGGAAAGGGGAGTCTCTCAGTTCCAATCTCTTTACTTTGTTTTTGTCTTGTTTTAGTTTTTTTTGCTTGCTGTTAAAAATCAAAAACCAAAAAAAATTAAATTCCTGCATCTAGTTTATTTCGGTTTGTTATTATGTCTAGTTCTTTGCTTGCTATTCATGGGTACTTTGCTTGAAACTTGTCCTATGGCTGAAAACAACTTGAGAAACCTTTATGAAATTTATCTTGAGCTAGGACATGATGTGTTTGAAGAGAAAATTAAAAAACCTATGGAACTTTATTTGCATGATAGTACCAATGATATTGGTATACACTCTTTGAACATGGTTGTTGCTAATGCTATGGAAAATATTAAGCTTGGGGAAGTTGGTAATGATACTATTGAAATAACTTCTTTTGATAAATTTGAGGTAGACAAACATTCCTTGACTCAAGAGAAAGCAAAAATAACAGAAGTACCAAATATTTCCCCCAATGTTGTTTATGAAAATCCATGCTATTTTGATAAGTCTTATGATAATCCTCTTTTTATTCCTAATTTCGAAATGCATGGTAATGAGAGTGTTTGCTTAGAAAATGTTTATGATAAAGCTCTAGATGATGGTCCTATGTTGCTTGATAATATTATTAATTCTACTATTGAGAGTGATCAATCAACTTGTTTCAATATGTCTAAAAGTGGGTTTGAAATTTTTGATCCCACTATCTTGCTTGATAAAAGTTATGTGTTTGTAGATCATAAAAAGCATGCTTTATGTGATAGTTATGTTGTTGAGTTTGTTTATGATGCTATTGAAAATTATTATGAGAGAGGGAAAGATGGTTTTAAAAGTTTTCATGTCACTAAAATACCTCTCTTTGTGTTGGAAGTTTTAAAGTTGGATTTGTTGCATCTTCCTATGCTAGCTGCTTTATGCTTCAATGATTTGTTTTACTACAATATTCCTCTGCATAGGAAGTGGGTTAGACTCAGATGATTTTGATATTTGCCTCTTGATGCTCTCTTTGTTTTTCAACTCTTATTCTTATGCGAGCATCATTAAAATCCTAAAGCCTAGCTGAAAGGCATTAAAGAAAAGCACTTGTGGGAGATAACCCATGTGTCAAGGATGCTTGTTTACCTCTGTAGCAACTCCTTTGTATCTTTTATTTGCTGTTTTGTTGTGCCAAGGAGAGTTACTAATGCAAAGTTGGTTTTATTTTCGGGACTGCATTGGGACAGATTGCTGTTCGTCACCGTTTAATTCAGTAGAAAATCAGAAAAAATCGAAAAATGCTGAAACTTTTTGTGCATGTTCCTGATGATGTTACGCAACTTTCATTATTTCAAAAGTTCTTCATCTGAGCATCGTAAGTGCCTCGAAAAAATTCGTCATTACAGACTGTTCTGGTTTGACAGATTCTGTCTTTTATTTTGCATTCTCTCTTTTACAAGTTTTTAAGTGGTTTCTTTTCGTGTAAAAGTGCCCACTTGAGCCTAGTAACAGTGGCTAATGTTTAAAATAGTTGGCTTGTGAGTTTTGTCTTTGCTAGAACTTTGAAGTATTATCTTTTAGTGCACTAACCTGCTAATGAGAAAAGCTGTTAAGTTTTGGTGTGAAGGAAGTTTTCAAGTGTTGATAGAGGAGAATGATATTACATGATCAAGAAGAGTGAAGAGCTTAAGCTTGGGGAGGCTTACCTCCCCAGCATATTTCAAGAAGACTCAAGCATCTAAGCTTGGGGATGCCCAAGGCATCCCCTTCTTCATCTACAAATTATCAGGTCATCTCTAATGGTGCTATATTTTTATTGCTTCATACTAGTGTACTCTTCCTTGGAGCGTCAGTGTGTTTTTGTTTTCAGTTTGTTTTGTTTTGTTTGCTGTGCTATACTTGTTGGATCCTAGTATTCATGTTTGGGAGAGAGACACGCTCCACTTTTTCATTAGAATACTCTTGTGCTTCACTTATACTTGTTGAGTATTCCTGTCTAGTTGCTGTTATTGCTTTTAGCTCTCAGTTTTTCATGTATCTCTTGTTAGAGCTATCAGTTTCTTTTGAAGAAAGTACTCTCTTGCTTCACTTATATCTGTTTGGAGAGTTGTCAAATAAGTTGATTGGTGTTTGGTTGGACCAGAAAAATGCTATGCATGTGGTAGTGGTATAAAATGCTTACATGAATCTTTTTAGATCGTTGTCTTGAGTAATTTGATGCTTGCCAATTGTTTTGAGCTGTCAAGTAATTAATGTTTAAGCTTGTGCATCATGTAAGTAATGGCTATTAATGAAGAACTACTATAAGGATTTTCTGCTATAATAATCTGTTGCATAATTGGAAGTCCATAGTAGTCTAGATAATTTTTGGATGAAGGCTATGTGTTAACAAGGAAGACAGTGGGAGTCTATGGTTCGTCAAACCTTGTGTTTTATGTACACTCTTGCTATTCCAGTTGATAATGATGTTTGCTTATAATAACCTTGCTAGCCTAAACTCTGTACTAAGAGGGAATGCTTCTTGTACATCCAAAACCTTGAGCCAAATCCATGCCACCTGTGTCCACCATACCTACCTATTATGTGGTGTTTTCACCATTCCAAGTAAATTTCTTCATGTGCTATCTACTAACTACTCAAAACAATTTCCTTTTTGTGTCACTACTTGAAAAGCTCATAAGGACGTAGTAGTGAGATTTGTCATCTTCCATGCTAATTAATTTACAAGGATTGGCAGCTTCATCTGCTTCTCCACCTTTTATTTTGCATTAAAGAGCTGGTTAGTCCACCCTATAAATAAATAAATAGACACTCCTCCATGGTGAATGTTGGTGGGCACCCGAGGATTCGGTTAGCCATGGTTTGTGGAAAGTAAATGGTTGGGAGGAGTGTCACCAATAAGTGCTTGTTACAAGTGCAGTCCTAAAAACTCTCGGAACCGCTCTAAAAGTTAGTTAGCCATGGAAGATGACAAGTACCTGCTATTTGATTTGTTGACACCTGTATACACCATTACCTTACAAAACAATATTTTATGCTCTCTATATGCCTTCGGGAACTACAGCTCTAGCACATGATGTTAATCCCTGCTTCCCTCTGCGAAGGGCCATTCTTTTACTTTTATGTTGAGTCAGTTTTCCCACTTCTTTCTGTCTACTTAAGCAAACATCATTGTCAACTCCAGTATAACAGTTTTTACATAACTTTGTGTTTGGTTGATCATATTCTTTGCATTGACATTATCTATATGATATACATGTTGAAAGTTGAAGCAAAAGCTGAAGCTATTATCTTCCTTTGTGTTGATACAAACACTTTCATGTTGAGAATTATTGCTGCTGTGAGCTAACTATTATGTTAGACTATTATATCTCTAAATGTTTTATAGTATTATTCATGAAAGTTTGCACTTGTGTGATCACTTATGTTTACTCTTTATTTACTTGCTTGCAAACTATAGACCATTGGCTTGGATCACTTCATTCAGATCATGTGCATTACATTGTTATTTGATCAAAGATTGTGTTGGTAGCATGTCACTTCAAAAATTATCTGTTTTTATCGTTTACCTACTCGAGGACGAGCAGGAACTAAGCTTGGGGATGCTTGATACGTCTCAAACGTATCTATAATTTTTGATGTTCCATGCTGTTATTATATCAATTGCTACATGTTTTGGCTATACTTTATATCATTTTTATGCATTTTCTGGGACTAACCTATTAACAAGATGCCACAGTGCCAGTTCCCTGTTTTCTGCTGTTTTTGGTTTCAGAAAATCTATTAAGGAAATATTCTCGGAATTGGACGAAACAAAAGACATCGTCAATAATATCACGAGGAGATCACGGAGTCCAAAGGGGAGTCGGAGCAGACCCACCAGGGGGCCACGCCACACTAGGGCGCGGCCCAGGGTGGGCCCGCGCCCCCCTATGGCGTGGTGGCCCCCCTCGGCCACCGACGCCGCCTCTTCGCCTATATATTCTCCGCGACGCGAAAACCCTATTACGGTCGATCATATTCCACGAAAAGTTCCGTCGCGGCCGTCATCGTCAATCTCAGATCGGAGGAGTTCTGAAGCTCTTCCCGGCACCCTGCCGGAGGGGAGATCATCACCGGAGGGCTCTACATCACCATGCCTGCCTCCGGAGTGATGCGTGAGTAGTCCACCCCTGGACTACGGGTCCATAGCAGTAGCTAGATGGTTGTCTCTCTACCTTGTGCCTCCATGTTTAGATCTTGTGAGCTGCCTAACATGATCAAGATCATCTTATTGTAATGCTAGATGTTGTGTTTGCTGGGATCCGATGAATATTGATACCATGTTTATTCAAGTTGTTTATCTATGTGCTCTTGATCTTGCATGCTCTCCGTTGCTAGTAGATGCTTTGGCCAAGTAGATGCTTGTGACTCCAAGAGGGGGTATTTATGCTCGATAGTGGGTTCAGTCTCTAGATATCTGGATCAGTGACAGAAAGGTCTAAGATGGTAGATGTGCTGTTGCTACTAGGGATAAAACATTGGTGCAGTGTCCAAGGGCACTTGTATTGATTACATTACACACTTTACTTCATGCAATAATCTGTTGTTAGCAACTTAATACTGAACAGGATGCGGATGCTGCCTTGAAGGTGGATTATTTAGGCATAGATGCGGTTGGAATAACGGTCTATGTACTTTGTTGTAATGCCCAACTAGATTTCATAGTAGACATCTTGGCATGTATTGCATTGTTATGCCCTCTCTATTTGTCAATTGCCCAGCTGTAATTTGTTTACCCAACATGCTAGTTATCTGTTCTGAGAGAGACACCACTAGTGAACTGTGGACCCTGGTCCAATTTCCTCATACTGTTTACACAACCTGCTGCAATCATCTGTTTCCTGTTACTTGCTGTTTTTCCTGCTGTTTTCCACACCATACGTTTAACTCTTTGTTTCTGCAAGACCGGAGAGATTGACAACCTCTCTGTTTCGTGTTGGGCAAAGTTCTGGTTTGTGTCTGTGCAGATTCCACGTTGGTGCAAGCTCCCTAGCGCCAGGGGGAGTCAACATCAACAACCTTCCGATAGATCGTCAAGTCCTACTGGTTGATAACCTTGGGTAGATTATTCAAGGGAAAACTTCTGCTGTCTACATCATAACCTTCCTCTTGGGGTTCACCAACACGTAGCCATCAAGCTGTTTTCTGGCGCCGTTGCCGGGGAAGTACTCATCATCACCATCATCATCATCCTCAAATACTCTCCCGTCAACCAGGCACCAATGGCTCGCCCGTGGATTCGGCGCGTGGACCGAGGCCATGCTGGCCATGCACGTCGACCACCGGCTGAGAGGCGACGTTGATGAGGACCGGTTCCTGCGCAGGAAAATCAGCTCCCATAGGAGGGTTAGTAGCCAAGTGCGATAAGTCATAATTCCGCATGTGATCATTCAAAGCCGGTTCGGTAGATGGATAGGAGACCAAAGGATCTAAAGTGGACACATCTACTGTGACACCGGGTGTAGAATAAGGAAACACTTTCTCGTCAAACACAACATCACGTGACACATAAATGCGACCCGTGGAGCGATCCAAACATTTGTACCCTTTATGCATGGTACTGTAGCCAAGGAACACGCACATTTTGGAGCGGAAATCTAATTTGTGCGAGTTGTATTTACGAAGACTAGGCCAACATGCACACCCAAAAGTGCGAAGAAACGAATAATTTGGTTGGATCTTAAGAAGACGGAAGAGGGGAGTTTCCTGTCAAAGTGTAAGCATGCGGTTAATGAGGTAACACGCGGTCAGAAAAGCTTCATCCCAATACCGCAGTGGAAGGGATGCATGAGCAAGTAGAGCGAGACCGGTCTCTACAAGGTGACGGTGTTTGCGTTCGGCAATACCGTTTTGCTGTGAGGTGTGAGGGCAAGAAACACGATGGACTATGCCGGTGCGCTGAAAATAACGGTTCAGCCTATGATACTCACCCCCCCAATCAGATTGGACTGCCTTGATCTTGCAGTCAAGCAGGCGCTCCACATGCGCCTGCAAGGCATAAAATACTTCCTCAACGTCAGACTTGTGCTTAAGCAGATAAGTCCAGGAAAAGCGAGAAAAATCATCAACAAAACTGACATAGTACTTGACACCACCCGAAGATGCAATAGCTGGGCCCCAAACATCAGAATGAATTAGTTCAAGAGGCATAGTGGTAACACGACTAGAAGCTGAATAAGACAGTTGATGACTCTTAGCACACTGACATGCATCACAAATCGATGCAGAATTATTCGACGAAAGACACGGAAGCTCATGCTGTTTAACAATGTTGTGAACTACATTATTCGATGGATGACCAAGACGCTGATGCCATTGCGACGATGAGACCCAGACGCTAGAGGAAGCATGGCGCGGCGATGATGACACATGGCTAAACGGATCGGGTAGAGGCCACCAGAACTTCTACCGCTGAGCAGGATGCGCTTCGTGACCTTGTCCTTAACACACAAAAAATGACGATGAAATTCGACAAACACGTCATTATCAGAAACAAGGCGAAAAACGGAAAGAAGGTGCTTGCTAATGTGCGGGACATGAAGGATATTGTTCAATTTAAGAGATGAACCGGCTAAGGTAGAATGACCAATATGCTAAATAGACAAACCTGCACCGTTGGCCACCTGAACTTGATCCTTCCCGCCATAGCGATCGTGGACCTGAAGACGTTCCAGCTCACTCGTCAGGTGATCGTGGCGCCGGAGTCCATGTGCCAGTGCTCGTGGGCGCCGTTGCCACCGAAGCTGGTCGAGGCCGCATGGCCCGACCGAGGGGCCGACACGTGGTAGTCCTGGTTGAAGCGGTTCCTGCATGCATCGGCCTCGTGCCCCCAGTTTTTACAAATCTGGCACTTGGGGCGCTGGCGCTTGCCGCTGCGTCCTTGGCCGCCGGAATGGTTGTTGGCGGAGGGACGACCATTGCCCTGACCGCCGTACTGAGCAGGAAGGGCGCGGTCCTGGCCTCCGTACCCCTGCTGGCCGCCCTGGGCAGGACGCGCTCCACTGGAGCGACCGCCGAACGGATCGGCAGCTCCGAACTGGCCTGGCCCCATAGCGGCGTTCACCGACGAAGTCCAGCTCGCGTCGATCTGAGTCTGCCCCGCCATGAGTGACTCGTAGGAGAGCACAAGGGAGTAGAACTCGGCAAGGGGCATGGCGGCGTTGTTGACACCGAGGGCAGCGGCGACGGGGTTGAAGTCCGGGCCGAGGCCGGTGAGCATCTGATCGACGAGTTCTTCGTCGGAGAGAGGGGAGCCAGCTGCAGACATCATGTCCGCGAGCTCCTTGATCTTGTCCATGTACGAGCTGGCCGACGCGTCGTTCTTCCACAGCGACTGAAGCTGCCGCCGGATGTGACGGATGTTGGCGCGATTCTGCGCACCGTACATGGTGTGGACCGCCGTCCATACAGCAGCCGCCATCTGGTGGCGGGTAAGCTGGGCAGCGATCGGAGGGTCCATTGCCCCGAGGAGAAGGCCGAGGACGCGCTGGTCCTGAGTCCACCAAGCGGTGTAGGCCGGGTTGGGGACGATCCTAGCCGCCTCACCCGTGCCCTCGGTGACGGTCTTTGACGGTGCAGCCACCGTGCCGTCGAGATAGCCATGAAGGCCAGCTCCCACGAAGTTCGGGAGGATGAGAGCACGCCATAGAAGGAAGTTGGTGCGATCCAGGCGGACGGTCGGGGTGGGGACAACCATGGTGGGCATCGCGGGGAAGATGGCTCCCGCGGAAGATGTGAGCTGCAGCGCGTCAGTGGTTGGGAAAGTCATGGCGCGGGCGAGAGGACGAAACCTCGCGGCGACGGCGGCGTCGGGCGAAAAACCCTAGCGGCGGCGGCGTGAGAGAGAGAGAGCTAGCGGCGGCGGAGGGTGGGGAGAGGTGAGGCTCTGATACCAAGTTTGAGTTTAGGGTTTCTGTGAGATCCTGGCTCAGGGCTTAACAGGATTGATAGAATACTCATATCAATAAGTTGCAACTTCTTTTCCGGAAGCTCATCTGGAAAGAACTCCGAGGTTAAGCGTGCTTGGCCCGGAGCACTCCAAGGATGGGTGACCGACCGGGAACTGGTTCCCGGGTGCGCACGAGTGAGGACAAAATGCGCAGAAAAGACTAGTGTTGATCTGTGGGGCCAGTCTGGAGATCTTAGCGAGCTGACAGGGGTGACAGGCCCGGCCCGGGGTGGCCGGGTGTTACAGTTTCGTGGGTCTAAGCCTCCACATGATCTATATTTATAGACAGAGTACAGATACACGTACACATACGTACGGGATACATATTATGTACATGACCGATTCTAACAGTACGTTGTTCATTGAAGCTCCGTCGATCGATCTCAGACTAGCTCACATAGTTACATTCAACGAGCGTATCCGTGGGGCAGGATCGTGAGCAGATCGAACAAACCGGTACAATTAACGCAGCCATAAACCGTGACATGCGGGCGCTGTCCGAGGACCACAGGGCATCACCCGGTTGACTACCCTGAGGTCGGCCGCGGGGCCCACGTGTGTGCCCGACACACACCCTCTGCTCCACTACCACTACACTACTACGGAGTGAGTACTGCTCGCATTGGGGATATATACACGGCACGAATCGTGTCGTCGAGCCCTTCGTCCAGGCGTCCGGCCGGCGACGCACGTAGGCACTGGCTGCCGGGCCGAGCACATGTTGCTCCACCCGAAAAGCTCGCCGGCGGCGCGCGTGGACGTGGCGCCCCGTTGTGTTCCCGGCTAACCTAGGCGGTTAGTCGCAAAGCGCACGCCGGTGCATGATCGATCGATCGACTCGCCGGCCACGGCGGACTGTAGTTTAGTCTAGTGTAGTGAAGTGGAAGCTGTTCCATGGACGTCGTACGACGTGTCTCTCGGCTTACGTATTGGACCGAGCCGCGCCACATTGTCCTTGCACATGGATGTTAATTTGCTCGTCGATCCGATAACAACTGATCGATTACCAGGAGAAATAGGATTCAGAGTTCTCCTTTTACATTTAAAAATGCTTGGCTGATAGGAGACGGTTTTCAGAGAGTGGTGTTGTGGCTCTTGAGCTCACCTGCTACCGTCCGAATAAAAAATAGTAAAACATTTTTAAAAAATCTGAAAAAAAATGAATATGTACGAGTGTTTTACATACGTGTCAAGGTTCGTGATGAGAAGACATATGTGCTGCGCTGTGCGGTGAAAGAAAATCAGTGCTACAAAAAGGTATTTTTAATCCCATTTTGGCCGCTAATTTTTTTCACAGAGCAACATAAATGTTATTTCACCACGAAACTTGGCAAATATGTACGATATTTGTATATGTTATACACCAACTTTTTCTTATTTTTCTAATGTTATATTATTTTTCGATTTTTATTCAGGCAGGACCATGTGTGCTCGGGAGCCATTGTGAATTGACGTTGTAGTTAAAAGCTGGCTTGAGCCGTTTATGTCTAATCTAGCTAAATTAAGCTAAAAATATTAAGAGAAAGCTAAGAGGATGGAGGAAGAAAGAAATAGCTGGTGTAACAAAATCAAATGGATATTTTGGAGAGAATTGAAGTTATTGATCTAATGGGTGAATCACATGGCTTAACTACTTTCTACATGAGGATAATAATACTCTGAACGATCAATCCGTGAAGATGCTTAGAGCATCTCTAACAGATCCCGGAAACACACCGGCCCTTATAATTCCGTCCGATATACAGTTGTGCGCCATTTTGGTGGCCCGTATGGAAACCGCATATCACACCAGTCCGGCAAATGTTTTCAGGTACCCTAAATCGGCCCCCGATCGCACTATATTAAGGGGATGCAGCCTGGATGTACGCACATACTAGACATGTATATTTACTTGTCTATTTCTTTCTATATTTTGTATGGGTAAGAAAAAAGGTTTTCAATTTGTTATTTTAAAACGATCTTCATGTAGCTCAAAATCTAAAGGGACTTCTCGATTGCATTGCATCTTTGCATGTACTGCATTGCATATTTGTACTATACTTCATCGCATCTTTGTTCTGAATAGCATATTTATACTACATTAGATCTTTTTGTATTGCACTGTATTCTAACTAGTGAGTTTATACAGGTTAAGAAAGAGGTAAACGGTTAACTCTAAGACACGCCCTAGAATACTACATTTTTTCATGCGAAACTGATGCACAACCGGAAATGCAAGACAATTAAATTCAGAACAGAAGAATATAGAGAGCAGACGAATTGAGCTTGGGCTCTGAAATTTCAAAAAACAACAATGTTTAGAAAACCCAAAAAGATCCTAAATGTAGACAATGTTGTATTCTACCTATGTGTAATAAAATCTCTTCTGAGATCATTTTGTATATTTTGGTGCACAAAAATTAAAAATCTTACATTTGAGGTAGTGATCGGTGCAGAATTTTAAAGCTCCAAAATATGTCCGATTTTGCCAGTTTTGTGTAGTTTAGAATATGGCTTATTGTAAGTTGAGATTTTATACATTGGTAGAATGCATCATTGTCTATATGTAGGAACCGGTCCATTTTTAGAAACTTGGAAATATTTTTATGGAGCGCTCGGACTCCAGTTGCACTTTACGTACGAAATATTACTTCATTTACATTATGTAGTCAGTTGCTTTACAGAAATCCGTTATGGCTCACAAGCACCAGTGAGCTCGTTTTTTGTAAATTTTGAAATCATACTTTTTTGATTCAAACGAATCCGATTTTTTTTACACAAATACATATACACATTACTTACGTACGTCAGAAGTTTCATAAAAAAGTCATTATATTTTGGACTAGGCAAAAAAGAGAAATTTCTGACAGACCGAACACGCTATGTTTCCGTTTTTATGCCCAGTTTTTTGTTATTTTTATATAGCTCGGAATACGACTTTTTTGCACCGAAAATTGGCACATACGTAGGAAACATGCATATGTATCATAGGAATAAATTTTAAAATTTTAAAAAATAATCTTATATGGTTCACTGGTGCTCGGGTGCCACAAATCTACATCCCGTTGCTTTAGCAAGATGCTCGACAAAACACGTCCTTCCAAGAGCGAAGATTGGGAGAAGGCTGTAATGCATCCCACATGCAAAAACAACCAATCAAACCTTTGACAATTACGAAAAAATGCGTCATAATCTCATAAGAACTGATTGCCTCTAAATCATGTGCAAAAGGCAAGGGCAAGTTCCACGTTACATGCAAACACCAGCCCAATCACTACATCTTCTTTCCCCCTAGTCAGCTTAATTCACATCCACTATCTTGCAACATTGTTAGCTTTATTTCGGCTGCTGTCCGTACCAGGAAGTACGCGGAAAATAGTGCAAAAACGAGACAAGTACAGCTACCACATGCTTGGGACAATGCCCAGTGGGATCCTCGGTGGGGGCAATGCGGCTCTTTTGGGTCCTATCCTTGTCCTCATGAAAATCCAAAACCATGTAACAAAGTGATCTTTCTGCGGTTTTCATTACACTGAGGGAGCTGTTCCATATTACTACTTGTTTCTCAACAAAAAATAGACTCTATGCATCTATCACAAATTTCGCAAGACGAGTCGGAGGTTTGGGAGATGGAACATGTGATAAATTCTTCAAAGCATTTCCTTGCAAGAAAATCCCCAAGAACATTGAACCTTCCGATTCAATCATGTACTCAAGGGGTAATTTGCCACCCTGGGTAGACTGTCGTATATAGGCGAACCCGAACAGCTTTTGAATTTAGTAATGGGCCAGGGGGCACCTGGTTTCCCGGGTCGGGCCGGTTGCGCACTCGTGTGCACGAACTCCTCATCCGACGACACCACAGCCTTTTCCCCTCACCTAAAACCCTTTTCAATTCTGCTCGCAAGAAGGAATCCGGGACGTCTTGCCAAAATCCAATCAAAGCCACTGCTCGTGTAGGCATATGGGCAGCTCGAGCTCGTAACCATTTCTTTAGTCCAAGGGACTGAACTGTCCTCGTCACCATGTCAAACTGTTTTTTTAATTTAATTTTCTACGTCCACTTTGTGCTTTTTAAGTAGGGAGCTTGTAGTATATTAATTAGGACTTGCCGGATCTTTAATTTTTCCTCTGTTTCTTTATACTGGTTTAACCCTCTTCTGCAGATTCTTGATCAGCCTTTGGAGATTTTCTGATCGCAATTCGAAGTGTTCTTCAGCAAGGCGGCAGAATTTTGCTTGGATTTGGAGACATTGCAAATAATGGACTAATTAACATTCTCTAGGCTGCACTTCTTTTAGCGCTTAGCAATGATTTGGAGTATTAAGCCTGACACAGTGCATAGAGATTACTCCCCGCATATTCAGGTACTAGCCAACTCCTGTCTGATCTCGTTGAATGCTTGCGGCGCTAGGCCATTAAACGCCCGACTCACGTTCCCATGCAAGTTGAAGGCGGCCGCATTTTTGACCCTCGAATTCTAGCCTCGAAAGGCAGAGTGAAATTGACCTCTAATTTAGCCCGGTGTTCAACTGAATGTTAGAGACACTACACTAGTGTTATATATGTAACCTGGCTAAGGATAGACTGGTTACACCTATCACAGTAGCCGTAGCAGCGGCGAGCTACTCCCGTCCCACTACTATCCTCATCAACACACACGAACGCAACTGGCAAACTCACACCGCTCCACGCTAGCTAGTTGCTACTGTCACTAAGTGCACTGTACGTACTGGTAGTAGTATATACTAATAGTTGCATCTTCAGATTACATTGTTCAACTCAGCAATTGCTAATTTCAGTCAACAATAACGGCATGCTTGCAACGCTAAAAATTCAAGGAAAATGGTAAAGTTCTCGTGGGTTTTGTGGAAATTTGCATGTTCCAAACAGAACCTATGTAACAAGGATACACTGATCTCTCTAGAAATTCAGAGAAATCTTTTTTTGTCACTTATGTGACTTGTCATAGCATGCACTCGCATCGTTTTCCCTCGCCTTGAAAATGTTCATCGTACACGGAATTAGTTGTCACCCTGGTTGATCAGCTCCATACCACGATGTAGGCCACGACTCGGCCTCAACCTAACTTCTTAATACCAGTCACTCGTTTTCAATTCTCTTCAACAGTAGTCACCGGCAATATATGGCTGAACATGGTATGGTACAGTTTACTACTCGCATTTCCAGATAAGCTACCAACTTAAGTATACTTCTATAGAAGAGAGACTGGTTTTGGTTACTGCTATTGAGATGGATCCAAGACCAAAACTGTCGTGAATACTGAATATGCATGTATACAGTGGGCCATCAGCCACTAAGATACTCCCATGTTTGAAAGAAGTGGTGCGTTTGTGCTGCACAAAATACCTGAAAATGGAGTATTGTACTTGCAACGATCATTTAGGTCGAACTCTAGATCAGCTTGCCTCTAAGGACAGTCTTAGAGCCAAGATTCTGTGTAATTATACTAGAGCATCAGACACGAGGAAGCACTCGTGGCAACCGAAGTAATGTCTAGCGCAATAATGACTGAAGAATACGGCTCAGTTTTCCAAGAGCACGAACATGTAAGCATGCACCGGGGTCAACCAATTGACCCGAATTACCAATAGGCAGCTCCTGCGTCACTTGTAGGCTTGGAGCTGAATATCTACTTAAGAAGTTGAGAGTATCTGGCTGTTGCATTTTGCATAGCGTCACCTTCAAACACTTGTGTAGTCTGTGCACAGTTTGTTAAGGAATCTCCATGGCGATCTTTTCCTTTTTTCGGGGGAATCTCCATGGTGATCTCCATAATATTACTATTCTGATAGATAATTTCAGGTATCAGTTCAAGTGGACAGTGCTCTGAATACTATGTGAGTATAACGAATTGCGTGGCCAGTCTCGCCTGGAGATACGAAGCAAAGTTTTCCTCGTGTCAACGGTTGTGTTACAGAGAACTACACCAGCACAAAACAAAAGTATTACATTACAAGAAGAGAAGCGTTTACTTCAAATCTTTTGGTAGAAGCGTAGAAGCCAAAAACGCTTTCTGCAAAGACAAAATATATACGCAGAAGGCAGAACTTGCTTGCCTTTACAGTACACAACCTGCAAGCATAGCAGCTTGAATGAGATGGAAACTAGCCTAGTCAGTCAGCCGGGCACAATTATGCAGCCGGTAAGGAAGGAGAACAAATAATCCAACATGGTCACAATAATATGCAGCTTACGCGGCAAACGGTCCGAGCCAAGAAAACATCGCGAACAGGCAAGCGGCCAATGCAGTGCGCTCTGAGGGCGTCGTCGTCTCCTGATGAGCCACGCCAGAGCGCACGCAGCAACCATATATGCAGCATACCGATGCAGGTACACGGGCTGGCAGGCATGCCGCTCTGCTGCAAGATAGAACGCGGCGCGCGCATCTCCATGAACTCCGGCCGGCCAGCCGCCCTGCTCGCCACTGGTTTTAGGAAACACCGGCTTGCCTGTGCCGTCGATCCGCCGGAAAATGCCGCCGTCCATCTGCTTGCATTCGAGCAATGGAAACGCAGAGCCAAATGACTGCACCGGACTGAGAAATGCAGTAACGGTAGTATGAGGAATGCAGTCGCAACTTGCCACTGTAAAAAAAAGTATCTTGTTCGACTTTTAGCCGTTCGTTCGGACGTGTTGCTGGTCCAGCTCCAGCAGCGCCGGCCGGCCGGCGCATGCAGCAGTGCAGTGGCCGTCCCCGGCTCGCATGTTTCGCTTGGCACTGTGCCGTGCACCAGTACACGTGAACGATCCGTCGCTAGTGTCAGTGGACCAACCGGATCTTGCCATCTTTGGTCAGGCAGACGGGAAGGAAGAACTTGACCACGGCGACAGCCTCGGAGAACGAGGCTTCTTGTACTACGCTCCTTTGCTGTGTGAGTATGTGTGTTAAACTTGACATTTCTAGGAAACATGGTCCTTTGCCCAAAGAGGCCATCTTTGCAGGGATCACCAGCGAGCGACCATCCCTCTCGATACAGGAAAAGAAGGGGGGTTTCTCCAATGAAAAGAAGCACGGTAACCACAGGCCATAATAAGCTCACGGATTCGTGCAATGGGTATCTCTCGACTCTCGGTTCTAGGTTTCGGAACGACCGGCTCGGCGAATCGTGAGAGCCGGATCCGTTCGTCTGTCTGCGTTTCGCACGCATGCCTGGGAGACGGCGAGAAAGCAACGGGGCCCTGCATGGCTGACAGGCTCATCCATGCAGCCGGAGCATGCTCGCCACAGCCTCCCATGCTCCCCTGTTTTAACTTACTACAAAAAACACCACCGACGATTATTACAGTGAAAATACCATATGCATGTACTAGTGTACTACACAGTAACTACCATGCTCATCAATGGATCATGGCAAATGCTAACTTGGCCGCCGAGCTCGAACAGTGGCAAGGACGGTCGAACACTACACACCAAGTTATACAGCCGATCTTCATTTATAATTTTAGTCATCAGGATTCTCACGAACAAGTACTATTTGCTGATGAGGAATGGAATGGGTGCGCTGAACTGATGGCCTTGGAAATTGTGGTGCTGGGCTCCATGGCTCCTTTAGGATACAACGATCATACCTCCTCCACTTCCACTCCGCCGCTACAGCTTATCTTGAGATGAAAACGTATAGCTTTGTCTTCAAAGCAACCTGCAAGTCCACTCCACAGCTGCATTGCTTAGGATCAGTCAGACATGTTTCACTTGAACATTACAGTGCCCACGCCAATCACATCACTGAGTACTCGTCACTCTAAATGTTATCTATGCGCAGTGCATGGAGGCTGGAGCTCAGCCCAGCCCATGAAGAACTGGCCATGATTACTGAGGGCCGTCCAGGCCGGCCTTAGTAAAAAACAATGACCCCTCGGCCTTAGTCAAAAACATGGGAGATGGAAGTGGGGAACAGGAGGGAATGGCGCAAAGCTAGCACAGTCTATTAGCAAGCTGGGCCAGGGAAAGCACTGCGGAGCACAGATGCATGGAGAACATCAAGGGCCTGTTTGGTAGCCTGCAGGGTTTCCCACCTCGCTGGGGCAGGCTCCAGCGGGCATGGCCGAAGGAAAACAGCCGCCGAGCTCTGTTGGTGGGTTTGTTTGGTAGCCTGCAGCAAATAACGCCGCATGGACTGGGCAATTTGTTGTGGCTGTTTTGTTACATCATTGTATGGCCATATGCAACTATGCCTATGTTTGGTTGTATGCAAAGCAACTGCTTATGGCTACCTCTTTCACCTATGGATACCGAGTTCACAAACATGTCTATGCAGCACGATCAGAAGCTCATGCTGCATCTGAAGTTCATCAACGGAGGGGTTAATATATACCTCCTCCTACATATTACAGACCACTAATCAGTACCTACTGGTCATCAGGGAATGTATCGACGAACAGGCTACGCAGGTAAGCCCTAAGCTAGGCACACCTCTCCGGCTTGCTCATACTGGAGTACTTGAGCTGCTCCTCTGCGTTGTCCGCTAGGAAGTCCATTGCCTTGATGATCAGCGCTGGAGAGTACATGCTACGTGGCTGAATTGTCCTCACCTTGAAGATGGCCTTCATTTGAGCGAAGTTGGTAATTGGATGGTTCAGCAGCTATTCGTCCCTGGGGAATGTCTAGTAATGGCATTTTCAAATCGTTAGTGTACACAGTATTTGAAGCTGGCTATGAACAAAAGAGTACAACAGTTGGGTTCAATGGAAGGGCAAGCAAACCTGAAGGTGATGAAGCAGTTGAACATCAGCCATCATCAGAGTCGTGCTGGTTTCATACCAAACTACTCCAGGCATGCGCTTCAGTTCGTTAATCCTAACCCACCTGACTCTCCACTTCCTCAGATGGTTGTACACTTGAGTGCTGGTGATAGTCAGACCAGTGAACTCAAGAACAGCATCGCTGACCTTCCTGATGTACAGATCCTTGAAGCATTTGTCAAACTGGATCCCCTGCTCCACTAGCTGCACTACCCTGTTCAGAACAAATAGGGATAGAGGAGCTGTCCATTGCATTGTTTGCCTCGAAGTAGATCCACTACGCATCTGAGAGTGCACTCTCTTGTTAGTCCCCTTGGCAGTCATGTCAGATTGCACATCTGAGTCAGTCACTGAATCCATAGGGAGTGCATTCAGAGGCAGTACGTCGAGAGGCTTGGAAGCTAACTGATGGTCGAACATCTCGGGCAGTGCATTCTCGCATAGCGCTTGCAGAGGCACTCTCTTCTTACCGCGAACCTGATCCACGAAACACGGCAAGGTCGGCCTAGTCAGGCAATCTATGAACATGAGCAATCTAAGTACGGAGGCTAAGTAACGTGGATTCGTGGTCTACATGTGGAAGAACAACACATCTATAAGTTACGAGCAACAGATCTACGGTACGAACAAGCATAAGGTTTAGAAAATCTTACATCCACCGGGTGCATCTGCATCTTGCCGTCCGCCTTCATGCCAGAGGTCGCCGTGGAGGCGGTGGAGGTCCCCGGCGAGGTCGCCGTCGAGGTCAGCACCTCGGTGGAAGTTGCCGTCGAAGTCGCCTTCGCCGTCACACAAAGCGCTCCAGCCGCCATTACAAGAGCTCGAATGGAACAAATGGCGGGTCTCGATTTGGAGGTGAGCTAAATAGAGTGGTGATTTTTGGCGGGCGGTGACCGAAATCCTCCCGCCTGATTTTCCCCGCTCGCGCCATCTCCGCGTCCTGCAGCTGGGCGGCGCGACGTTCCTCTAGGTCAGCCGCCCGCAGCCTGGCTGCAAGGAAACGGCCGATTCGGCCGTTCCCACTGGGCCTGGCCCAAGGGTGCTTTAAGAACCGCGCTATGCAACTTTCAGTCTGCAGGCAAGCAAACAAGCAGGGTGGTTCTGCAGCCAGCGGGCCTGGCCCGGCTGGCTGCAGGCTACCAAACGCGCCCCACATCGGGCACTACTAGGGATCGGCATCCGATATCTAGCTTCCCATCGGACTAGTGTATAGCCGTACGATGTTAAGCAGCTTGGCCGTCGGATTTTCTAACCTCCCGCAAGTCTTTCCGTGATATGAGGCCCGCTGGCTGCAGGCTACCAAACGCGCCCCACATCGGGCACTACTAGGGATCGGCATCCGATATCTAGCTTCCCATCGGACTAGTGTATAGCCGTACGATGTTAAGCAGCTTGGCCGTCGGATTTTCTAACCTCCCGCAAGTCTTTCCGTGATATGACAAGGCCTGACTGCATGCTTCCGTCATAACTGCTCCGCTAAGGCTAATTACGTGGGATTTGTAGTTACGCCCGATTTAAACTCTGCCTTCTTTATTTTGGAAACTGATTCCGGATTATAGGAACTAATTGCTCCAGCCGAGTGTCCATGCAATGTATAGTATGCTTCCGAAGGAAACAATTTTGTTTCCGAAATGGTTACAATTTGCATCCAAAATAATTTAGAGCTGATTCGATCTGAAATGATTTTTCGCTTAGCAATTTATTTACATCAGTGCAAGAGAAGCACATATATCAGTAATGGGAACATATTGTGTTTAGGTTTGAAGCATATCATATCACTTGTATGTTGATATACCGAAACACTTCTAGAGTTTGTAGGACACTAGAAGAAGACAGTAGAAGCACAGTTTGACCATTGTCCAAGCAAGGATTAAATAGTACAGAAGCATGGATGAACTGTATATTTGATCAGTGTGTAACATCAGCTTTATTCAGATACGTTTGAACTCAGAAGCATAACGCACTAATGTTCGAAGCATGATTAGGGTGCAACAAGAACTTTGTCCAGATTTGTAGGAAGCATGTGTATTTATGAAATTTGGACAATTGATTATTGGGTAAATAAACATCATCCTTCTAGATAGGAAGCAGAACAGCGCAACGATGGATGCAGAACACATAAGCACTTGTATTACATGTGCAAAGTAGCAACGACGGCGTATGTTTCCAAAAACTACATATATTTCCAGAAAATTTGCGCCCGTGCATGCATATATGCTGGTTGCTAATCACACTACTTTGCTTCAATTGTTTGTGCTGCTCGCTTCATTCTTGCTTCCTACGTGCTTCATGGAGCTCTGAAAAACGACCATTAGGTGCAGTGAGTTCCTCAAGATGAGAACTGTTGCACTTTGGTATGGACGAGCCCAATGCCGGGAACAACGGAGGACAGGAGAGGTGTTGGGGGAGATATCTCTGCCGCAGAACCATCGCCATGCTCGTCCTCGACGAGTATGCCAGTTGAACAGCAGGATTGACCATGCCAGCCTGATCCACCAAGGAGACATGAAGCCTCATCGGCCGGCCGGAACTAAACCACTCCCAAAGCTATTGCCCTATCCACCGGCAATCGAGGAGGCACTGACGACGACTCCCCACGGCTGAGCGCCATAGCTCGGCGGCGGAGGTCTTGATACAGATGAACGCTTTGTTGAACGGGATGTGAGGGCGCGGCTTGGTGTGGAGAGCAGTCGCGGCAAGCTTGATGGCGCCGACGGTCAGGCAGCGGCCATGGGAGGTGGCGGCGTGGTGGGACGAGGAGTGGTTGTCGCGGCGGACGCAACATCGTTTTGGGAGGATAAATCTAGCCGCGATTTGTGGGATCAATTTGAGGAGGTACCACACGGTAATTATAAAGGAGGTGCGATGTTATCGGGCCAGAACTTTTTTTCCTGGGAAGCATTGATTCATGGGGGCGGTAGGATGAAACTGGAATGTGTGGCATCCGTTCTGTCCGATGTTTTGCTTCCGATCGGACTGCGATAGGTAGTATTTACCACATCAAATCGACCTGAAGGAGTCATGGAGAACATCAAATCAACCTGAATGAATATGGCCACATTCAGGTTGACCACTTGTCTTTACGCCTCCCTTTAAAGCGGCAGCTGCAGAATCACCGACAAGAAATGCCAACTGAAAGATCGAAAAATAATGGACATAAAAATTGGAGCAGACAATATCACAATAGTCATATTGAGCTCGCTAAAAAGGATTATCCGATATGGAGGAAAAGGGCAGTTTTTTTTTTAGAATTCAGTAGAGAACGGCTGACCTGGAAACTTGCTGCCTTAGCAAGGCCTGTTCGGAGACCCATAAATTCATAATATAGTGGTCATTGCATTGGGAGAAAATGACGGCCCATAGATTGATGGGCCCTTTTAACTCAAATGTTTTTTTTAAGTACCATTAGGAAAAGGCTATCCTTCAGAAGGGAGTGCAGGAAGAACGAGCACAGCCTCTAGCGAAAGGGACATGCAGCTGGTTCTACTATTTTTGTCCTTTTTCAGTTTGTATCGTGTTCTTTGTTCGATTAATATCTTTATTCTTTTTCTATGTTTTCAGATGTGCACACAACAATTCGCAGATGTATACACAACCTATGGAAGCACACACTACCATGAACCAACTCATTTGGAAATTTTGGGCTCACCAAAGTGCAAGATCTTCACGTGGTTGGTTATGCAAAATATGATTTGGATCTCGGATCGCCTCCAACGCCGCCGAAGGCAAAATTGTGGAAATTGCCCCCTATGTTCTCAAACCCAAGAATAGGCGGCTCACCTCCGTTTCAAGTGTTGCTTCTCTACTAATATTTGGACAACTATCCTCTCTTGGATGGCCTACAACACCACCAACGCGCCTTCGGCTAATGAGGCAAACATTAAAGATTGGCGGACCAAGCTTGTCATCCCGCACAAAAAGGCTAGGAAAGCGATGGTGTCAATGGTCATGCTTGTCTCTTGGCATCAATGATCATCCCGCATGGAAGATCAAAGAGGAGGCCAAATAGTGGGCTTTGGCTGGCAAATCACATTTGGGCCTTGTAATTTCGGGAGATTAATCCCTTTATGTACTAAAAGTCCACGGCTTTGTCCTAGGCATGAACCTCTAAACTCCTCTTCTCTATTAATGAAAAAGGCAAACCTTTTGGCTTAGTTAAAAAAAGAAGAGCTCGCTCTAAAGGATTCATGTGAAATGCAGGGAAAAGAGCAGATTTTTTGTCGTGAAAATTCAGTAGAGAAGGGGTGAATCCTATATATTGCTCATTAGCGGCGCAGATGCCTCGCGCCGCCTGAAGGAGCCACCTAATGGGCCAGCCCATTCTAGTATTTTTTTCTCTTTTCGTCTTTGTTTTCTTTTCTGTTTCTTTTTATTTATTTTCTATTCTGAATAAGTTTTAGATTTGAAAAAATCTTCAGGTTCAAAATTTGTTCAGATTTAAAAAACGTTCAGATTTAAAAAATATTCTGAATATAAAAATGTGTAGATTAAAAAATTGTTCATATTTGAAAAATTGTTCAAAGTTGAAGAAATTTGTTCAAATTCATAAAAAAATTCAATTTGGAAATTAAAAAAGTTCTAATTTTGATAATTTTTCAGATTTAAATTTTGTTCAGATTTTGAAAAAATATTCAGATGAAAAAAAGCAGAAAGAAGTATTTTTCGGTTGGACCGCTTCAAAAAGAAGGCCATGAAGGCACTGTTCCGCTAATGGGCGCTATATAGGAGGTTCTAGAGAAGGCTAGAGCTGGACACACGGAGTCTAAGCAATGGCCCTTTTGGAGGCCCATAAGTCAATTATATAGTGGTCATTACGTTTGGGAGCAAAACAAAATACCCCATAAATTCATGGGCCATTTTAACTCATAAAATCTTGTACTCCTTAGAGCTTCTGTTTGCGGCCTGTTGCAACTAGCGACAAATAGAGCTAGTTCCGCCTGAGTCACCCCGCAGGTGGGCCAGGACACGATTAGAACACCATTTTTTATTCTTTGAAACACTTTCTTCTTTTCCATTTTATTTTGTATATGTCCAAAAAACAAAGATCTAAAATCTTTTTATCATATATATATGAACACATATTTTATAACGCCCATAACATTTATTTGTAAGTATACAAATATTATTTAGAAATTGGTATTTATGTATAACATATTTGGATCTATGTGAACATTTGTTTCCAGCCATACAATTTTCCTTTTATTAAATTATGAAAGTAAATATTAAATCTACAATTTACATAAAAAATTATAATAACTTTGCAATAAATTTTCATGCATGTAGCATATTAAACTATCATGTATTCAATAAATAGGTGCAAATAAACAATAATACCTAAATAAAATCATAAACAAGTGTCCATGTACAATTAAATAAGTGCTCAAATACCATAAAATTGATATTCTTGTATTAAAAATAAATATAATTCAATGTCTATGTATTTGAATAATATTCATGTATATTTTAAAACAAATATAGAAATAAAATAATATAAAAATTACATTAGTGTATTATTCCAAAAGAGCGTAAATAACGCAAAAAGGAAAAAATGTAAAAATAATACACACGTATTTGGAAAAGAAGAAAGAGGATAAAAGCAAATGAAAAATAAAATAAACATATAGCGCAGGCACCCAACTACATCTGTGCGTGTTTGACTATCAAAGCGATTTTGACCTCCTTGCATCTGTGGCCCCGTAGAACCTGACTGAGATAATAAGCGATATAAGCCATGTTCTGCACCATATTAGATTGGATGCATCTATTCTAACTAGGCCAGGAGAAACACAAACCCCGACGTTTCATCGCAACCGTGAGATGTGTACACTGACGCTTATTCTTACCTCTAATTTGCATGGTAAACTTATCTCACAGGGCCACACGCCCACACCACTGACACTGGTAGCGATAAGAGCGCCATTGCGGCAGCATAGATTCTAAACTAGATTTTTATGACGTGTTAGAAACCGGTAGGGATAATTTTTCCTCACTCTTGTTAAAGAATTTGTCTGGTGGGCTCGAGTATGTGTGGTACTGCTTACACCTCAAGGGAGATCGGGAGGCATTCTGGTGGATTTCAAATCACATACGCTTCATGCAGAGTTAATTGCACTGGGGTCACTCATCTCGTCGTCGATGTGCACTTTGGTCACACATCTGGAAAACGGGATTTTTTGGTCACACATCTCGACATGTAGGTGCACGCTGGTCACAAACGGGACAGGTCATCCCGTTCTGGACTGAAATTTTTCAAAAAAACCCTTGCTGAAATCTTAGGAGGACCATTTTGTAAAATTAGCAAAGAAAAAAAAAGGTCAACGCTGGAGGACCCCGTGAGAATCGCAGGCTCTGTCCGTGCTGGATCGATCGATGGCCTCCTCGCACGCGCCGTGCTTCTGGCCGCCGCCGCCGCCGTCGCGCTGTGGTGTCACGCCTCGGAGGCGGTGGGCGGTGGCGGCGCCGAGCTGCTCCTGCGGGCGAAACGGCGGACCTGCTCCTCCGTGTGCTCAGCCGACCGGCGCGCGGCCCTGCTCCTCCGCGTCGCGCGGGGCTCAGGCCTCTGGGCTGCTCGGTTATGTGGGAGAGGTCGGACGGCGCGGGACGAGGTCCATGGCAGAGTAAAAGGATCGGGGCGCAGGGTGGAGAAGATCGACGGCCAGCGGCAACGGACCGGAGCGGAGGAAGACGATCTCGGCAACGACACCAGAAGCCGTACCGCGTCGATTCCTTCGGCTGGGAGATCAAGTGGACGAAGGCAAGCACGAATGACAAGGTTTCAAAGCTTGGCGAGGTCTGTTGAGACGGAGAGAAGGATGATGCCAATGGCGGCGCGCTTCGAACGTCGAAGACGTTCTACTTGCTTCCACTCCAGCACGCGCTGGTCATGGAGGAAGAGAAGAATGACGGAGAAAGGGAGCCGAGGCGGGACTCGAACGCGAGCACGGGCGCGGCGGCGGCGGCCGGCCGGTGCTCGCCGCGAGCACGGGTGCGCAGGGGGCTGCGGCGGTGCTCGGCCGCGAGCCGCGAGCACGGGCGCGGTGGCGGCGCCCGGTGGCGGCGTGGGGGCGCGGAGGCGGCACACGGCCGGAGGCGACAGCGCTCGGCCGCTCGCCACTACTCGGGACGGAGGCCGGCGCGGTGGAGCCGCGCCGCTCCAGCTTTGACCTTTTGTTTTTGCTGTGACATGGGGGCATTTTCTATTTTTACAATATGACCCTCCCAATATAACACAGGGAGTTTTTTGAAAAATTTCAGTCCAGAACGGGATGACCTGTCCCGTTTGTGACCAGCGTGCACCTAAATGTCGAGATGTGTGACCAAAAAATCCCGTTATCCAGATGTGTGACCAAAGTGCACATCGACGACGAGATGAGTGACCCCAGTGCAATTAACTCCTTCATGCATGTTAAAGTCTGGTTCTGAGAAAGGGTGTGTTAAGTTTCACCTCGCTTCCAAAAATTAAAACTTCGAGTGCTCACTGGTCGCTGTTTATGGCGCGACCCAAGATGCCTAGAGTTCTGGGCCGAGCTAGTTCCATTTGTGCGGATGAAACTTTGCCTTGTTAGAGCAAGTATAATAAGGTCTAGTCAGCAGGCTGTAAGGATTTAAATATTATATGTATGTTTACATGGAGGAGAGAGAGTAGGAGAAAGAGTGGAAGGTGGGCCAACTATAAATAAAATAGTCCATATTTATAGCAAACTATTGTACCTGTTGGCTATTAGATTGACTATAGATGACATGGCACCATCTTATAGCCAACAGCCGGTTATACTATTGTACTTGCTCTTAGTAGGCGGTGATTTTAATATTATCTGTCGACAGAGATTGAAAACTAATGATAATTTCAATGCAAGTTGGCCCTTTATTTTCAATGCTATAATTGAAAGTCTGCACCTTAGAGAAATAGATCTCTCTACATGGGCCAATCGCAAATCTAACCCTGCATATGAAAAATTGGATAGGATTCTTGCAAGTGTGTCTTGGGAACAAAAGTTTCCGATGGTCCGTGTTAGAGCAATTACTAGAGCTGGCTTTGATCATACACCGCTTGCTTATTGACTCGGGGAAAAATCTCATTTGGGCAATAAAGCACACTTTTCTTTCGAGTTATCTTGGTTTCGCCAAGAAGGTTTCTCCGAAATGGTTGCTAAAGAGTGGGCATAAATCTCTCATGGCACAACCCCATGGAGTTTTGACAGGATAAGATCCGTCACACAAGGACAAGGACACAAGGTGATCCTCCAACCCAAAGAGCCTTTATTCCAGGAAGACACATCCTTGAGGGGGTGCTGATCCTTCACGAGGCAATTATAAACTTCAAAGGAAGAAAATGGAAGGTATAGGAACCTTTTTTTGATGTGAATCTGGATCTTATCCTTTTACATATTTGGGTATCCCAATTCACTTTCGGAAGTTGAATAATGGGGAGTGGAAACTGGTTGAATATTGGTTTGAGAAGAAGCTAGCTTGTTGGACAGGCAAGCTTTTATCTTATGGAGACCGTCTAATCTTAATTAATTAGGTTTTAAATTTTAACTACTTTGTCCATGTTTATATTATCATTCTTTGAGGTTCCCATAGGGGTACTAAGATTGTTTTTTGATCAAGATTTTTCTGGCAGAGCGACGGCCATAAGAGAAAGCATAGACTTACTAAATGGAATATCATCTGTATGCCAAAAGATCAAGGGGGATTGCGATAGAGGTTTTGAGAAACTAAAATAAATGTTTATAAACAAGTGTCTTTTCAAACTTTTATCTGAGGATGGACTGCGGCATGAGTTGATTCATAAGAAAATACTTGCACTCTAAGTCATTATCCCAAGTAAAGGCTAGACCATCCAATTCGTCCTTTTGGAAGGGTCTTATGAAAAATAAAGATGAATTTTTTGGTCGAGGCTCTTTCACCCTTGGAAACGGAGAGCGCATCCGTTTTGGGGATACGTGGCTTGGGCACCAGTCCCAATCCAGCCCATATCCATCACTGTACAACTTTACATTGCCAACAAAAAGATGTTTCTGTGGCTACGATCTTGTCTCAAGTGCCTCCACCAAACATAGGTTTCAGGAGAGCTTTGGGTAGAAACAAATAGACAAGATGGCTCCATTTTGTCAACCGTTTAATGGATGTTCAAATTACAGATCAGCCTGATGTTTTTTCTTGGCAGTTAATTATGTCAGGAACTGTTGCGGTCAAATCTTTGTACATACAAGATTTCTCCACAAATACATTTGGAAAATGAAAGTACCACTAAAGTTTAAGATTTTTATGTGGTTCTTATTTTCCAAGGTGATTCTTACTAAAGATAATTTGGCTAAACGATAATTGAAATGGGTGTAAAAAAATGTTGTTTTTGCGATCAAGACGAAACAATTCAACAAATTTTTATATCTTGGCCTTTGGCGAAAGTGGTATAGCGTATTGCTTATATGGCCTTCAATATTCATCCCCTGAATAGTATAAATTTTTTGTTTGGGAATTGGTTAAGGGGAATTCATAATAAATATAAATTACAAATCCGAGTTAGAGTTTGCTCTTTCCTTTGGGCCATTGGGAACATACGCAATTATTATATTTTTAACAAGGCAAAGACATATTCTTTAATGCAGGTGATACCGCTGGCTACCCATTGGATCTGTATGTGGTCCTACCTACAAACAATCGAGAAGCGCGAGGCTATGGATACTGGGTGCAACCGCCTCGAGTCGATTGTGCGAGATTGATACAAGCAGTGCAACTAGCGTTTTGACCTCAGGATAACATGTTTATGCAGTGTCACCCCATGTTGCCTCTTATTTTAGATGGTTGATTCATGTCTATTGGGTTGCATGCACGGAAATTTAAAATTTTGTACAACATACTGCGCAACGCTCCAAGATCTACTATGAAGATACATGCGAATACGATGATCCAAAGATCTAGATAAAACACGTTACCAACACCGAAGTTGCGGAAGAAGTGTTGATGACGTAGTCGATGTAGCCTGTCGCCGTCTCCCTCAACCAAGCCTGGTAGAGAGATTCCGGCGCTCTCCTTCTCCTCGCCTTGTCAGCTTGATCTAGCAGAGTGAGGGTCAACCGTCGGGATCGACGGATCACCCCTCCGAGAGCTTGCACACGTACGCCGGGAAAGGTTCAGCAGGGCTTCGCCGTCCAAGATTGAAGCACTACTGGTGGATATGAAGGTGGAGATCTCAACACATGAGAAGGAGAGAGAGAGATTAGATCTAGTCTTGGTTGCCTCTAATTAGAGATTCCTCTAATCCAACTAGAAGAGATCTAGACTTGAGAGAACTTGCCTCAACTTTTGTGTCTCCAAATAGGAGGGGGTGGGGGTTTATATAGGAGGCCCAAGGGGTGGAGGGACTTGGGGAAGGGCAAAGCTTTCTCCTAGTCCAAGTCAACTTGGGGAAGGGGAAAGTTTTCCCCTTGCCCAATTCGGTTTGGAGGAGGAGTTGGAGTGGGACTCCAATTCCCCTCCACCGCCGCCGCCCGGGTGGGGCCCGCCCTAGAACGCACCGACCTAGGGGTGGGGCCCACATAGGCCGCCCACCCTTGGCTGCCGGCGCCGCCGCCTCCCCCCATGGGCCGCAAGGCCCATTAGGGTTTCGGCTGGGGAGGAGCCTCCCCCCATGGCGCCTTGGCCCACCACCACCACATGGTGGTGCGGCTACCTTGGTGGGGCCCTAGGGCCCATCTTGGTAGCCCCCATGGTGGGCTCCAATTTTATTTATATTTTTCCAATTATTAATTAATTAATCAATTACTTTATTTGTCTAATTAATTCCAAATAAATATTTTTCCTTTTACAGAAAATTCTCGGAATTAATTACTTATCATATAAAACACGTTTATATGATCCGAACACCTAGTGTCCGTAGACAAAATTCTCTGGATAAATATTTCCATCCTTTATAAACCCTCGGAATAAATCCCACCGTGATAGCAACTTCTATCACAATGCTATCTCTCTGATATAACCATATCCATCACGCAGATACTATTCCGGTGATACTCTCTCATGTTCCAGACCAACCAATATACACAACTAACCAATCCTAGTTTAAGTGTGTCCACCCTACAGGTTCGATAACGTGTAGCTATAATTAGATGTGCTCATCTAATCACCAGCCAGGGTCAGATCCGAGTACGACCTGAATAACTGCTACCGTTATGCGAAGACACTCTGTTGAACCTGATGGCTATTTAATATATCATTCTCATTACTCGCGATACCAAAACTTCGTCTAAGATATAGATCCATGGATGATACCATGAATCACTCATTTGATTCATTACATATTTGTCTATCTCGTTAACCGGCAAGTTCCCTTTACTTGTTTCTGTATTATGATATCCCACACGTTGTAACTTCACCATGCATTGTCTGCAGAACATATTCGATACCTTTTAATACCGAGTGGGCTCAGGGCGTATCTCTCTAATCACCGAGGAGTAATTTCCCATCTCAGAACATTAGGATTTATGCACACCTTGGTAATCACCCAGTGAATGCCGTTTTGCCACCCAGTTACGGCCATGGCGTTGACAGTACCAAAGTAATTATTCCAGTATGCATAACCCTAATAACCTCATGGTTGCAGGACATGTTATATAATAACCTTACTGTGATAAAGCTAAGGACAAAAGACAATTTAACAGAATCTCTTAGCATACCAAAACTTGGGTTTACCCGGCCATATTATTATCCAATAATATGCCACTCATTGATGCTGACATAAACAATGTCCATGACTAGAAAAGCAGTGTCATCTAGCAATTAACAAATTAGTCCGTAAAAGAACTAGGGTGTATTTTACGTGTTCATATTCCCTACACGTGCGAGTGATCTTTCCTCTGAATCACATATTCAGAAACCACTGCAGTTATAGCATAGAGAATACAAATCATAATTATTGAATCAGATGTATAAATATATTGCCTTTTGGGCATACATCCAACAGTATCGACCTTGTGTGACCCATCATGTAATCTTTTGTATGCTTCACTGAACCTTAATAAAGTAATAAAGGCTGCATGCATCAATCAATGCAGACGTGGAGCTTCCCCATTTCGAAAAACAAGATTTATTTTAAATTTATATTAAATTTATTAACCATTGTTCATATATTTATAGAAAATGTGTGGACTGCCCACGTTGTCTCAACATGTTGCGGTATTAATATGCATGTTAATTAGTATTGTTGTTCATCATTCGCATCGCCTGTGGTAAGACCTTTCGCGATGTACCTTGTTCTATGTTGTGATACAAATTAGGATCATAATATAAAATAGATAAATGATAATATAAACTCATAATACATAGACGACTTCATGCGAAACAAATTGGATGCCAGCATATAATGTTATCATAGAAACACACATAGTTTCAGTTACTTCATCCCAAACTTAAGTGGACAATACATTTCCGACCAATGTACACCTCAAAAGGTTCAAACTGAGTAACTGACTTAGATGTTATACACTGTCATGACCAAATAACCCTTCTTGACTTCAAACTTGAAGGTGCACCAACTTCTTATTGCAAGTTGTCCTCGAGGACGTAGTATGCCCAATTTAATATCAAAATGACAGAACCATCATTTACATGCTTAGCACGAAGATCTCTGATGGTCTCGTCACAACAAATACATTTGACGTGGATGGTCATTCTATCTTTAGATATGTAAGGCACCAGAAACTTTCTAGCGAAAGTCCGTGAAAAATACTACTGGAAAAAATTTAATGGTTATGATAAGTACGCGTAGTAATAATTAATGACTAGAGTTCAAATAGAAATACCATTTGCATTTGCAAATGGTAGTCTTGTTATGGTGCATCCGTAGTAAGCTATCTATCCTTCCCTCTATAATCTGGTGCGCCGGAAAAACGTTTTAGTTGCAACTGTGCTTGCAACGCAGCCTTTGAACATTGAGTTTAGGCGTAATCTGATTGGAAATAATTGGGACCGATGGGTGCACTTGGTACAACGCTTAATGGAGATTGGTTTGTCGGATGCGACAGATGTTTTTGTATGGAATCTAACGCCTAATGTTCTTTTCTCAGTCAAATCGATGTACCATGATATGTTGAATGATCATATGGTATTTTTGAGGAAATATATTTGGAAACTAAAGGTTCCTTTAAAGATTAAGATCTTTATGTGCTTCCTACATAGAAAAGTAATCCTTACCAAAGATAATTTGGCTAAACGGAAATGGAAAGGGTGCACTAAATGTGAATTTTGTGATTCGACGGAGTCAATTCAACATTTATTCTTAACCTGCCCTCTAGCACGTTTCATATGGAGAATTGTTGAATTCACCTTTGATTTATCACCACCAACTAATATCACGAATATGTTTGGAAATTGGTTGAGAGGGATGCAAAAAATAGATAAAGCACGCGTAAGAGTTGGCGTGTGTGCTATGCTATGGTCCCTGTGGACGTGTAGAAATGATTTAGTGTTTAACAAATCCAAACGCATGAACTATTTGCAGGTTATCTTCAAGGCTACGTCCCTACTTGGTGCGTGGTCTCTCCTCCTCCCTTTGGAGCAACGGGAGGAAGTGACTTCTGGGTATGGCCGGCTTGCGGCGGTCGCTCGGGCGTTCTACAACTTCGCTGGCTGGCAGATTTTCAATAGATTAAGTGATGCATAAGTGTTTATTCCTGTTGTTTTTCGCTGGCTAGTGTTTATCGCTACTCTTTCTGATGCTTGAGTTGTAAGTCGTGGAACCTGATACTACAAAAATGTATAAAACAGCTGTGTGCATCCTCGTGATGCAGAGGCTGGGGCTTCTCCCCATTTCTAAAAAAAACTATGAGTGGAGATTTTTGGTTCCCGGGTACCAGTGCTCCTGCCATTAAAAAAATCGAAAATCATATTTACGATTTTAAAAAAATCAGATTTTTTTCGTAATGTAGCCAACGGTGTAGCCCAAAAAATTAACGTGCAATAAATAAATTTGAAATACTTTGTATTCTATGCTACACAAAAATGACAAAACTGTAGATCTGAGTATGCATAGTTTTAAATCTCTAAATTTTATAAGATTTTTTCATTTTTATGTAACTCATAATATAAAGTATTTGAAATTGATACACGTTTGTGGTATACACCATCACCTACATCCAGATTTTAGTGAAACTCGAAATACGATTTTGGAATTGTTTTAAATGGAAGGAGCACTGGTTCCCAGGAGCAAAAGACATTTTCCGGCTATCTTCATCTTATATCTTATATCTTCAATATCATTGTCAATCCTACCGCGACGGGCGTACTTGTCCATAGATCGGACATATGGACCTGAAACGAATTGCATGTTTTGCGTGAAAACATATATGTATATGTTATTAAAACACTAAATTAACACTAGTTTACCTCACATGGTAGAGGGCACATGCGGACGAGACTCGGGGACCCTTTTGCGGCTGTTATTCGTAGGCCAGCTAATACGAGAGTCATGAAATTTTCAAGAATCAGAAGATGACACTGCCTGTGTCATACAGACTACCTAGATAATGAAATAACAGATTAAACATAATACGGGATAGGGATGTGAGTGCTGCGTTTGCGTTCATGTGAAAACTTGTAAATGTTTGTCAAACAATTCTGAATTGTAGATAAATGCAAATGTGATGTATGTGTCTATAAAGTTTGTTAAATGACACGTTACACTTTGGGCTACACGAAAAAGATAAATTTGTGGCTCCTAAAAAATCTCGATTTTGCCTTTGTCTTTTTTTTTTTGCGTGTGTAGGTCATACTGAAAAGCTATGTCCACGAAAATTAGTATGCATATTACCCGTATATAATTTTCAGAGTTCTTTGAGTTCTATTTTTTCAAATACGGTGCTCCTGGTCTCCTGGGAGCTCGGACCTACTTTGATTATTCGATAAGAACGTCTCTATCCGAAAATATCTAGCTGTCTAACATACTACTAATACGTGTCGCGTGTTTCAACCGTTTCTGCCGACACTCCACATCTTCCGTGTCCAGCAGGTAACAACCATACCCCACCTTAATGGCCACTTGCGATTATCACCAAGAGAGCATTAGCTAGTTCAGTATCTGCTTCATGCACTTTATCTCAAAAAGATAATTCGGTTAGATCTGTTACAACGATGTTTATTTGTGACTGTGGTTCTTCATAGTTAAGCACTCAGAAAGGAGACAGGTACGTTATTGATATGACATTTAACAATACAAACAGCATAGAACATAGAGAGTGTATTTTTCACCTAGATGCACCTGAATATATAGTTATTAATATATAATAGTTCATTGAAGTCTGAAACATTCTTGGATGTACATTGCGGGATGAAGTGCAGTTAGCACTACCAGCCAAAAATATGTTCATTTCTATACTGTACAAGGGAATGTAGTCTGCCTAAAGCGAGAACTATACTCAAACTAAGATACTCCCACAGTGTACATTTTTCATATTGTTTTCTGAGATCTCTTTTTTTTTTACATAAATTCGTGGAAGTGATGACACGCACACACAGATCTCTTTTGTTTTAGCTTTGATGAAGTGTGTTGTTTTCCACTGTACACCTGTCTGTCCTATGAAGATATTTTCTTCTGTTTCCATATTCAACCACAGACGCACCTTTCCCCCCCGTCGCCGATCCCATCCACATCTCTCTCCGCCTATAAAATCGCAGCTCTAGCATATATCATCTTCACTCCCAGTGCTACTAACATCACTGCTCAGCTTAGCTCCAAACCACAAAAGATTTTCGATAGCAGTTAAGCTCTAATGGAGGATTCCAAGAAGTCTTCCGGGGGCTTCATGTCCAGCGGCAAGGTGGTCGCGGATGCAGCCATGTCGGCGTTCGAGACGAAGAGCGTCGAGAACATCGACAAGGAAAAGGTCGCCGGCGCCTCTGCTGAGATCCTGGACTCCACCTCTAAGTACGCCAAGATAGAGGACAAGCCGGCCGGGCAGTACCTCGAGAAGGCCGAGGTATACCTGAAACAATATAGCTCCGGCGGCACCGAGAAGGAGAAAACCGACGCACCTGCTGCCGCTGACGCACCGAAGCCGGCAGCAGAGGAGGCATCCAAGGAGCCAGCGCCTGCGCCTGCCGCGGAGGAGGCACCCAAGGAGCCAGCGCCTGCCGCGGAGGAGGCGAGCGGCGGCGGGTTCATGAAGATGGCTCAGGGCTTCATGAAGTAGGAAGTCTGGTTGCTGCATATATGTATGCATGTAACCTTGCTAAGTTTTGTGCGCTGCTTTCATTATCTGTTGTGGCTGTGGTTAATTATGTTAACTGCTGATATTTGCTTTTGTAAAGGTTCGAAGTTTGTATGTCTGCGTGACTGTCTGTCTGTCTGCATAATGAATAATCCAGTTGTTCTAGCTGCTTCCTGCTTGCAGGATTTCGGTTGTGACGTGAAGCATGGTTGTTTCCATGTCAATTACAGTAGCATGTCTGAGATCAGCCGGTAACAAAGATCGTCTTATTCCCTACTTAATTCTCTGGTTAATTTAGTTGAACCTGTGCCCCTCTGCTAGTTAAAAGCAAAACACTTACACCCGATCGGTCACCCCGTCTCGCACCCCACGTGTCCCTTAGTGTGGGTCGCCTCCAATCATATCTTTCCATCGAAGAACCACATCCACTTGTCTTCTTTGGAGAGGGAATTATCCGCAACTAGTTTTCGGATACCCCATTTCTGAGTGTCCAAAAATCGCGAAAAAAATCATGGACATGGGTTATGTTGAACTTTCGACACCCACAAAATTTCATCCAAAAATATGGACATATGTGGCATGTGCAAAAAAGACAAATGAAAGTTTCAATAGTGTTCCCGATCGGTCACCCCATCTCGCACCCCATGTGTCCCTTAGTGTGGGTCGCCTCCAATCTTATCTTTCCATCGAAGAACCACATCCACTTGTCTTCTTTGGAGAGGGAATTATCCGCAACTAGTTGCACCCGCAACTAGTTTTCGGATACCCCACTTCCGAGTGTCCAAAAATCGCGAAAAAAATCATGGACATGGGTTATGTCGAATCTTGGATGAAATTTTGTGAGTGTCGAAGATTCGAATAACCCATGTCCATGATTTTTTTCGCGATTTTTGGACACTCGGAAGTGGGGTATCCGAAAACTAGTTGCGGGTGCAACTAGTTGCGGATTGTCATTTCCATCTTTGTTCCTCCTTGTTCGTCTCCCTTTTCTCCTTTTTCTCCGCAAGCACATGTTCGAGACTCGCGCTACCGTCCTACTCCATGACTTCCATTTGTCTACATGCAAATATATTTAGACATGTAGATTTTTAGAAAAAGAGCATATATTAATATCGCGGAGATATACCAATTACACCTAGCCTCTGCAACAACGCAATAACCGAAGGTATTACGGATGCACACAGCCGAAAGACAATAAGAAGAAGAAACTAAAAAAGAAAAGTCCCGCTACAAAATTATAGTCCTTGTAGCAGCAGCACAATCACCACCAAAACAACCCCTGATGTCCAAACTCTCCAAAAGCAACGCCTTCGAGAAGGAAACAGTGCACAAGCGCCGTCGTCGCCCCGATCGAGATCTTGAGTTTTCACCCTGGAGATAGTCCTCACTCGCAAAACAATGTCTTCAACAAGGCCATTGCCAGGCACAACCAATTAAGGCCAGACCTTGAATTTTCACCCTGAAAGGTAGGACTTTGAACTTCACTTGTGTTGTCGCCCCCACTTGCAAAGTGCTGCATACGAGTCCAAAAACTCCAAGCAAGTTCCCCACCGCCGCCAAAAGCTCGAATCACCATTAGTGGTCTTCCAATCTCGCTTCCATGACATTCTCCGTTTCTCACTACACCATGGATTTGCCCATGATGGCAAAGAAACAGAGCTTCACGCCGCTCCCTCCGGTGCGACCGAATCCCTCCGATCCATCATTCTCCACGCAAAAGTCCATGTGAAATCGCCGGTGGAGCCTTCCGGAACCCGACACTCCGGCCAGATCAAAGGGGACACACGTCAGGTTGATCTTCGTCTTGGCGCAATTCGGAACCCTAGGACCGCTGACCACCATTATTCTTGTCGATCCAGCAGCCCCCACACCACGGGCCGACTCCCGGCGATCGGAAAGAGCGGGTCGACCTCTGGCCTAAGCGAGCCCAAGGTAGATCGGGCTCGAGCGCCGCAAGGTCCTCCGGCTTCAGTGCCACCGCCATGGCTTGACCGTGCGGCCGTCGCATTGCATGGTCGCGCCACCACCATCGGCCTGCTGCACCGTGCCCACCGCTCCCTCCAGCATGCCTCACAACCCTGCAAATCGGCCGCTCCAAAACACCGGCAGCCCGTGGGCTTGGCCATCAGTGAAAGCGGCAGAGCAGGGGCGACCATACGCCGTTGACGACCAGACCATGCACTTAGAGGACATGGGGAGGCGGCACCCGGATCCACCCAAATCAATTCGATCTAGGGTTTCCAAATTCGCCCCGATCCAAAGCGCCCCTCCGCCGCCGGCCATGGCGTGCCACCGGAGAAGGCCTCCGCCGCCACCCCGACACAGGGACGCCGCCCTGGTCGCTGCGCATCAACGTGCCGGCCATCACCGCCCAGCAGCTCCAGCGGCCATCTCCGACACCCACCAACCCAGCCCTCCTTCGGCGGCTGGGCCCGCCGCCACCGCGGCGAGGGCCGGCGGCAGCGGCGGCGAGGGGAGCCGGCGACGGTCGGGTTTCTCTGGCGGCGCCGAGTCGCCCCCGGTGTCGCCCTGGGGTCCGACACGGGGATGCGTCTACTCTTAGAAACATGTAGATATGTAGATAAATGGAAGTCATCCTTTTTGAAACAGAGGGAGTAGCACACACCGCCGTCCCAGATCACTATTCCTCCCTCGCTGCTGCCGTCTAGGCGCTCCCTCCATCCCTCCCCGTACTGGTTGCTGCAACGCGAGGGAAATGGTGCTGCAACCTGGCTACCTTGTGTCGCCATTTGCTGGGAGTACGGGGTGGCGAGCCTGCTGCCGAAATTTTTCGTGAATTTTGGCATGACTTTGCTAAAAATAGGACATATGGGGTATTGCGACTAATGCATGGGCCGGGGTATCTCAGTACTTAATTAAGTGATTTTTTTCTTATATTTGGTGTACTAACTTCGATGTTTTTTTCTTATAGGTGCGAACATGGCTGACAATAACGAGGCCAGGGGTTCTCGAACAGGAGGCGAGGAAACGATAGAGGAAAATAGTATGCTTCAGACGGTCATCGCACAGGCAGTGACAAAGACATTCACGTCGCTCTTTCCTACCGTCTGTGAGTCTGTCAGGGTTTGGATTGAGGAAGGGAAAAAAGGGCCTCCCCCAACGATTAGCTTCGGCTCCAACAACTACTCAATCAATGTGGCTACAGAAGATGCACCCCAGCATCCCCAGAGGTAAAGAAGAAGAAGCACAAGAAGAGAAGTAAGCCATCTCCTAAGACGACTATCCGGGGGTATGAAGACATGGTATCACCCCGTGCGGATGGCTTGACCCGAGTTCATGAAGCTGGTCAACCGATCCTGCCTCGGGAGCTGCTCCGCCTCGCAGACGGATGCATGCTCTCTTTGCAAAATGCTATCTTGACGCTGGAGGGCAACCTTCTTAAAGAAGAGAATCCAAATTACCCGGTGTTCACTGTCAAGGTGCCAAAGTACTTGGCCGACTTCGTCCATGAAGCCCCCGCGGATCTATTCTTCATATCGTACGAGGACGTCTTCAGGCTGTTTCACTATAGACGGTTGGACTATAACTTGGTCCGCCTATACGCGCTCAACCAGGCGATGAGGATTGATGCGTGTTAAGTTACACGTCCGTTGGGAACCCCAAGAGGAAGGTATGATGAGTGCAGCAGCAAGTTTTCCCTCAGTAAGAAACCAAGGTTTAATCGAACCAGTAGGAAGTCAAGGGTCTTCTGAAGGTTGTTGGTGCAGGAGTGTAGTGCGGCGCAACACCAGGGATTCCGGTGCCAACGTGGAACCTGCACAAAGACAATCAAACTACTTTGTCCCAACGAAACAGTGAGGTGTCAATCTCACCGGCTTGCTGAAAACAAAGGGTTAAAAGTGTGGTGTGGAAAATGATGTTTGTTGCAGAGAATTAAAGAGAACAATGATTGCAGTAGGTTGTATTTCAGATGTAAAAGAATGGACCGGGGTCCACAGTTCACTAGTGGTGTCTCTCCATAATAAAATACTAACATGCTGGGTAAACAAATTACAGCTGGGCAATTGACAAAATAGAGAGTGCATAACAATGCATATACAAGTCATGATGATCACTATGAGATTTACTTGGGCATTACGACAAAGTACACAGACCGCTATCCAGCATGCATCTGTGCCTAAATAGTCCACCTTCAGGTTAGCATCCGCACCCCTTCCAGTATTAAGTTGCAAGCAACAGACAATTGCATTAAGTATGGTGCATAATGTAAACAATACAAATATCCTTAGACAAAGCATTGCTGTTTTACCCCTAGTAGCAACAGCACATCCACAACCTTAGAACTTTCTGTCACTGTCCCAGATTAAATGGAGGCATGAACCCACTATCTAGCATAAATACTCCCTCTTGGAGTTACAAGCATAAACTTGGCCAAAGCCTACACTAAACGGAGAGCATGCAAGATCATAAACAACATAGGCATGATAATCAATAATCAACTTGACATAGTATTCAATATTCATCGGATCCCAGCAAACACAACATGTAGCATTACAATAAGATGATCTTGATCATGATAGGCAGCTCACAAGATCTAAACATGATGGCACAAGAGGAGAAGACAACCATCTAGCTACTGCTATGGACCCATAGTCCAGGGGTGGACTACTCACACATCACTCCGGAGGAAGGCATGGCGATGTAGAGCCCTCCGGTGATGATTCCCCTCTCCGGCAGGGTGCCGGGAAGAGCTTCAGAACCCTCCCGAGCTAGGGTTGACGACGGCGGCGGCTCTGGAACTTTTCGTGGATGGAGGCTCGGGTGTTTAGGGTTTTCCCGAGAAAGGCAATTTATAGGCGAAGGGGCGATGTCGGTGGAGGCCCGAGGGCTCCTCACCACGTGGCGGCGCGCCAGGGGTGGGACCCGCGCCACCACATGGTGAGGGCGCCTCGGTGCCCCCCTTCGTCTCTCCTTCGGACTCCGTGTACGTGACAGAAAAATAGGACCTTGGCTTTTTGTTTCGTCCAATTCCGAGAATATTTCCAGAACAGCTTTTCTGGAATAAAAACAGCAGAAAACAGGAACTGGCACTGTGGCATCTTGTTAATAGGTTAGTCCCAGAAAATGCATAAAAATGCTATAAAGTGTGAATAAAACATGTAGCAATTGACATAATATAAGCATGGAACATAAGAAATTATAGATACGTTGGAGACGTATCAAGCATCCCCAAGCTTAGTTCTACTCGTCCTCGAGTAGGTAAAACGATAACAACAAATAATTTCTTAGGTGACATGCTACCACATAATCATGATCAAATAATATTGTAAAGCATATGTTATGAATGAAGTGACTCAAGGCAATGGTCTATAGTTTGCTAACAAATAGATAATGAGTAAACAACTGAATCATATAAGCAAAAACTTTTCATAAATAGTACTTTCAAGACAAGCATCAAAAAGTTTTGCATAAGAGTTAACTCATAAAGCAATAGATTCTAAGTAAAAGGCATTGAAGCAACACAAAGGAAGATTTAAGTTTCAGCAATTGCTTTCAACTTTCAACTTGTATATCTCATGGATAATTGTCAACACAAAGCAATATAATAAGTGCAATAAGTAAGCATATAAAAATTGTTGCACACAAAGTTGACACAAGTGTTTGCTTCTGAGATAGAAAGGAGTAGGTAAACTGACTCAACCTAAAGTAAAAGAAAGGCCCTTCGCAGAGGGAAGCAGGGATTAAATCATGTGCTAGAGCTTTTTAAGTTTTGAAATCATATAGAGAGCATAAAAATAAAGTTTTGAGAGGTGTTTGTTGTTGTCAACGAATGGTAGTGGGCACTCTAACCCCCTTGTCAACCAGACTTTCAAGAGCGGCTCCCATGAAGGACGTTATTTCTACCCAAAGGCAGATCATCCCTCTTCTCTTTTGTTTACACATGTACTTTAATTTGGGTGACACTCCTCCCAACCTTTGCTTACACAAGCCATGGCTAACCGAATCCTCGGGTGCCTTCCAACAATCACATACCATGGAGGAGTGTCTATTTTAAATGATCAACTTTTTAAATTGCTTACTGATAAATCAGGGCAAAACATGTGAAGAGAATTAAAGGTGAAAGTTGTAATTAATTGGGACTGGGCACCCCATTTGCCAGCTCTTTTTGCAAAATTATTGGATAAGCGGATGTATATGCCACTAGTCCATTGGTGAAAGTCTGTCAGGAGTAAATGACAAGGTTGAAAGATAAAACACCACATACTTCCTCATGAGCTATAAAACATTGACACAAATAAGGGATAATAGCTTTTGAATAGTTTAAAGGTAGCACATGAAGTATTTACTTGGAATGGCAGAAAATACCACATAATAGGTAGTTATGGTGGACACAAATGGCATGGGTTTTGGCTCAAGGATTTGGATGCACGAGAAGCATTCCCTCTCAGTACAGAGTTTAGGCTAGCAAGGTTGTTTGAAGCAAACACAAGATATCAACCGGTACAGCAAGACTTACATGAAAACATATTGCAAGCATTATAAGACTCTACACTGTCTTCCTTGTTGCTCAAACACTTTTACCAGAAAATATCTAGACCTTAGAGATAGCAAACATGCAAACCAAATTTCAACAAGCTCTACGGTAGTTCTTTACTAATAGGTTTTTAACTACATGATGCAAGAGCTTAAACATGAAATACTTGAGAGCTCAAAACAATTGCCAAGTATCAAATTATCCAAGACAATGATCTATATGTGTGTCTTTTCGATATACCATCTACCACATGTTGCATTTTCTGTTTCCAACCAAACACCAATCAACTTATTTCAACAAAAACTCTCCAAATAATTTACAAATGAAACAAGAGAGTAACTCTACAAGAACTAACAGCTCTGAATAAGAGATGCATGAAAAACAGGAGCTAAAAGCATAGCAGTAGCTAGATAAGAATACTCAACAGATATAAGTGAAGAATATGAGTATTCACATGAAAAAGCGGAGCGTGTCTCTCTCCCACACAAGAATGCTAGGATCCAATTTATTCAGAAAATAAAAATAACAATGCGAAAATAAAAGCACACAGACGCTCCAAGTAAAGTACATAAGATGTGGAAGAATTAAAATATAGTTTCACTAGAGATGACCTGATAAGTTGTTGATGAAGAAGGGGATGCCTTGGGCATCCCCAAGCTTAGACGCTTGAGTCTTCTTGAAATATGCTTGGGTGACCCACGGGGGCATCCCCAAGCTTAGGCTTTTCACTCTTCTTGATCACATCATATCATCCTTCTCGCTTGATCCTTGAAAACTTCCGCCACACCAAACTCAAAGTAATTCTCATTAGAGGGTTAGTGCATAATCAAAAATTCTCATATTCTACAGTGACACAATCATCACCAATACTTCTGGACATTAGCTACAGCCACTGATGTTTTATGGAGCAAAGAAATCCAATCAAACATAGTAAAAGAGGCAATGCAAAATAAATGGCAGAATCTGTCAAAACAGAACAGTCCGTAAAGACGAATTTTTTCGAGGCACTTAAGTTGCTCAGATTGAGAAACTCAAAACTAATGAAAGTTGCGTACATATCTGAGGATCACGCACGAATTTTTTCAGAATTTTTCAATTTTTCTGGAGTGAATAAAGCTCAAAACCGTGGACAGCAAAAATCTGTCCCTGTGCAGAAATCCAAATCTAGCATCAACTTTCTACTAGAGACTTTACTTGGCACAACATTGCAAGAAAATAAAGATACAAAGGAGTTGTTACAGAAGTAAGCACACTCCTTGACTCAAATAAAATAAAAATAACAGGAAATAAAATGATGGGTTGTCTCCCATAAGCGCTTTTCTTTAACGCCTTTCAGCTAGGCGCAGAAAGTGAAAATCAAGTGTTCTCAAGAGAAGAAGCATCAACATCATAATTTGTTCTAATAATAGAATCAAAAGGTAGCTTCATTCTCTTTCTAGGGAAGTGTTCCATACCTTTCTTGAGTGGGAATTGATACCTAATATTCCCTTCTTTCATATCAATAATAGCACCAACAGTTCGAAGAAAAGGTCTTCCCAAAACAATAGGACAAGATGCATTGCATTCAATATCCAAAACAACAAAATCAACGGGGACAAGGTTATTGTTAACCATAATATGAACATTATCAATTCTCCCCAAAGGTTTCTTCATAGAATTATCAGCAAGATGAACATCCAAATAACAGTGTTCCAAAGGTGGTAAATCAAGCATATCATAAAGTTTCTTAGGCATAACAGAGATACTAGCACCAAGATCACATAAAGCATTACAATCAAAATCATTCACCTTCATTTTAATGATGGGCTCCCAACCATCTTCTAACTTCCTAGGGATAGAAGCTTCATGTCTTAATTTCTCTTCCCTAACTTGCATGAGAGCATTTGTAATATGTTTTGTAAAAGCCATTTATAGCACTAGCATTAGGACTTCTAGCTAGCTTTTGCAAGAACATAATAACTTCAGAAATATTACAATTATCAAAATCAAGATCATCGTCATCTAAAGCAATGGGACCATTGTCCCCCATAGTTCGAAAAATTTCAGCACTTTTATCAGGAACAGTTTCAGTGGTTTTAGGCAATTTCAAACGTTTTGCAATGGAAGTGGAAACATTGCCAACACCAATAATGTTACCATTGATAGTAGAAGGTTTACTAACATGTGATGCTTCAGCATTACTAGTGGTAGTGATAGTACAAACTCTAGCTATACTATTCTTTCTAGCAATTTCATCTTCTCTTTCCCACCTAGCATGCAATTCAGCCAACATCCTAATATTATTATCAATTTTAACTTGGATAGCATTGGCAGTAGCAAAAGTCTTAGTATCTTTAACTTCATTAGGCATAACTTTCAGTTTCAAAAGATCAACATCAAGAGCAAGGCTATCAACTTTAGAAGCAAGAACATCAATTTTGCCAAACTTTTCCTCAACAGATTTATTAAAAGCAGTTTGGGTATTGATAAATTCCTTAAGCATGACTTCAAGATCAGAGGGTACACTCCTATTATTGTTGTAAGAATTACCATAGGAATTACCATAACTATTGCCACTATTAGAAGGATATGGCTTATAATTGTTGTTACCAAAATTATTCCTATAAGCATTGTTGTTGAAATTATTATTTTTAATGAAGTTCACATCAACATGCTCTTCTTGAGCAACCAATGAAGCTAAAGGAACATTATTTGGATCAACATGAGATTTACCATTCACAAGCATAGACATAATGACATCAATCTTATCACTCAAGGAAGAGGTTTCTTCAACAGAATTTACCTTCTTACCTTGTGGAGTCCTCTCAGTGTGCCATTCAGAGTAATTAATCATCATATCATCAAGAAGCTTTGTTGCTGCACCCAAAGTGATGGACATAAAGGTACCTCCAGCAGCAGAATCCAGAAGGTTTCTTGAAGAAAAATTCAGTCCTGCATAAAAGGTTTGGATGATCATCCAAGCAGTCAGTCCATGGGTGGGACAATTCTTTACCAATGATTTCATTCTCTCCCATGCTTGGGCAACATGCTCATTATCAAATTGTTTAAAATTCATAATGCTACTTCTCAAAGATATAATCTTAGCAGGAGGATAATATTTCCCAATGAAAGCATCTTTGCATTTAGTCCATGAATCAATACTATTTCTAGGCAAAGATAGCAACCATTCTTTAGCTCTTCCTCTTAAAGAGAAAGGAAATAATTTCAGTTTATAATATCCCATCTATATCCTTATACTTTTGCATCTCACAAAGTTCAACAAAATTATTAAGGTGAGCAGCAGCATCATCAGTACTAACACCAGAAAATTGCTCTTTCATAACAAGATTTAACAGAGCAGGTTTAATTTCATAAAAGTCTGCTTTAGAAGCAGGTGGAGCAATAGGAGTGCATATGAAATCATTATTATTTGTGCTAGTGAAGTCACACAACTTGGTGTTCTCAGGAGTACTCATTTTAGCAAAATTAAAGCTAGGCCGAAATACAAAAGTAAATGCAAGTAACTAATTTTTTTGTGTTTTTGATATAAAGAGCAAACAAGATAAAGTAAAAATAAAATAAGCAAGACAAAAACAAAGTAAAGAGATTGGAAGTGAGAGACTCCCCTTGCAGAAGGTTTGACTTCCCCGGCAACGGCGCCAGAAAACTGTGGCGTCTTGTCGGGGTTGCAAGACCTTCCAGAAGTACCTCGACCTCCCCGGCAACGGCGCCAGAAAACTGGCTTGATGCGTGTTAAGTTACACGTCCGTTGGGAACCCCAAGAGGAAGGTGTGATGAGTGCAGCAGCAAGTTTTCCCTCAGTAAGAAACCAAGGTTTAATCGAACCAGTAGGAAGTCAAGGGTCTTCTGAAGGTTGTTGGTGCAGGAGTGTAGTGCGGCGCAACACCAGGGATTCCGGTGCCAACGTGGAACCTGCACAAAGACAATCAAACTACTTTGTCCCAACGAAACAGTGAGGGTGTCAATCTCACCGGCTTGCTGAAAACAAAGGGTTAAAAGTGTGGTGTGGAAAATGATGTTTGTTTGCAGAGAATTAAAGAGAACAATGATTGCAGTAGGTTGTATTTCAGATGTAAAAGAATGGACCGGGGTCCACAGTTCACTAGTGGTGTCTCTCCATAATAAAATACTAACATGCTGGGTAAACAAATTACAGCTGGGCAATTGACAAAATAGAGAGTGCATAACAATGCATATACAAGTCATGATGATCACTATGAGATTTACTTGGGCATTACGACAAAGTACACAGACCGCTATCTAGCATGCATCTGTGCCTAAATAGTCCACCTTCAGGTTAGCATCCGCACCCCTTCCAGTATTAAGTTGCAAGCAACAGACAATTGCATTAAGTATGGTGCATAATGTAAACAATACAAATATCCTTAGACAAACCATTGTTGTTTTACCCCTAGTAGCAACAGAACATCCACAACCTTAGAACTTTCTGTCACTGTCCCAGATTAAATGGAGGCATGAACCCACTATCTAGCATAAATACTCCCTCTTGGAGTTACAAGCATAAACTTGGCCAAAGCCTACACTAGCAACAGAGAGCATGCAAGATCATAAATAACATAGGCATGATAATCAATAATCAACTTGACATAGTATTCAATATTCATCGGATCCCAGCAAACACAACATATAGCATTACAATAAGATGATCTTGATCATGATAGGCAGCTCACAAGATCTAAACATGATGGCACAAGAGGAGAAGACAACCATCTAGCTACTGCTATGGACCCATAGTCCTGGGGTGGACTACTCGCACATCACTCCGGAGTAAGGCATGGCGATGTAGAGCCCTCCGGTGATGATTCCCCTCTCCGGCAGGGTGCCGGGAAGAGCTTCAGAACCCTCTCGAGCTAGGGTTGACGACGGTGGCGACTCTGGAACTTTTCGTGGATGGAGGCTCGGGTCTTTAGGGTTTTCCCTAGAAAGGCAATTTATAGGCGAAGGGGCGATGTCGGTGGAGGCCCGAGGGCTCCTCTCCACGTGGCGGCGCGCAGGGGTGGGACCCGTGCCACCACATGGTGAGGGCGCCTCGGTGCCCCCCTTCGTCTCTCCTTCGGACTCCGTGTACGTGACAGAAAAATAGGACCTTGGCTTTTTGTTTCGTCCAATTCCAAGAATATTTCCAGAACAACTTTTCTGGAATAAAAACAGCAGAAAACAGGAACTGGCACTGTGGCATCTTGTTAATAGGTTAGTCCCAGAAAATACATAAAAATGCTATAAAGTGTGAATAAAACATGTAGCAATTGACATAATATAAGCATGGAACATAAGAAATTATAGATACGTTGGAGACGTATCAAGGATCAGGAGAGATAATACCCCGTACGTCAAGGTAGTGGATCCCTACGACATGCGTGACAGCCTGCTGGTGGAAGGATCAAAGACACGGGCCATGGCCACGGAGTTCCTACAGAGAATCATGCTGAACAATCAGGATAAGAACAGCCTTCTTCTGCCTTTCTTTTCCGAGTAAGTACACATCCGGTCGCCGCCGTCGTATCTTATGCTTTCTTATAGATTTCTTCCGTTGTTGATCCTTTCCAACATTCTGTTTCAATTGTGTTGAGCAGTGACGAGTACTGCGTACTCATCGTCCTAAGCCCGAGGTGATCCGTTGCCACTTATTTCGACTCGGGGAGTCTTAAAGACTACACCAGATTAAAGGGTTTTCCGATGAGGCTCTCGAGGGCTATGCCCAAAAAGGAGGCCACTTCCACAAAGAAAAGAATGGGGAACGTTTCGCGAAGGACAACAAACACATTTTCTGGCATGGGACCGGGTTCCATTGCATCAAGCATGCGCCTGGAAGCGTGAAGGATGCCTTCTACGTCCTCCATCACATTAAAGGGTTTGTCCGGGATGCAGAGAAAACGAGGTGGCCATCTAGTCTCCAAGAATGGGCCAAAAATGCGGGGGAAATCACCGATGCTGAGCTTAGAGAAGACTTCCATCGTATCCAGATGCAGTTATCGCAAATCATCTTGGAAGATGTCATGACTGCAGGGGGATCCTTACACAACGCCAGAGGTAGGATGAATTATAAAAGAAAGCCTTGCCTCACTCGATAGAAGTGCTTCTTTATTTTATTTATTGTAGACTTATCCACTTAATTAGATGAATAAATCATACTCTATTTATATTATTAACCAAATATATATCCCAATCCATCTCCAGAGTTGTCTAAGTGGGAGATCGAAGAACACCTAGACATGCAAAATGACATGAGGACGTGGATGACGAAAGACTGCTATAAACCGTTCCCGGAGCCGATCAAGAAGAAGGCTCAATCCTACCAGTGGAGCTAGACGTGTTCTCCGTCAGCGACCAAGCAAGAGACCCCAGCAGTGAAAAAAGTTTAGTGGCGCATGGAAAATATTTCTGCGCATGGAAACTAGGGCCCACTTATCATCGTCGGGCTCCTGCGCCCCACGCTGAATCTGGCTTCTCAGCCTCAGACCACTTGTCGAGGGTGCGGGAGGAACCGCTGGAGTCTCTTCTTGAGTCGCTGCTGGAGTCTCTTCTTCTTGAGTCGCTGCTGGGGTCTCTTGCTTGGTCGCTGACAGTGAAATGGCACATCGTTGTATCCATCTCCAGGGTTGCATCAGAGGGAAATCGATGACAACTTTATTTGTACTATGACTTATGTGACATGAGATGAACTTTTGTACAGTTAATTTGGCACTTGTCACTATATGTATGTATCTTGGGCTCTAAGTGATGTGATGATATAGTATAATGTGTCTGTTTTCATATATACCGTGTCAAAATATATTATTGTTTATATTATTTCTGTATAAATAATGTAATATACATGTATTATTGTCAAATACAGCAAATAATCGATAATACAGCAAATAATTTAGTGGCCCATGGTAAATAATTTTGTGGCGCACCATATTCTGTGGCGCACAAACAAAGTGCGCCACAGATAAATTAATTGTCAAATACAGCAAATAATCGAAAATATTTCTGTGGCCCATGGAAAAAAGTTTAGTGGCGCACTCTAATCTGTGGCGCATGGCCTTCCGTGCGCCACAGAAATATTTCTGTGGCGCATGCTGGAGGTGCGCCACATAATTGTCTACTTTCTGTGGCGCACGGGCGTGGTGCGCCACAGAATAAATATTTTTGTGGCGAGGATTCTGTGGCGCACCAACCATGCGCCACAGAATCCAAAAACGGTGCGCCACAGAAAGCCTTTTCTATACTAGTGCGTGGTCCACATTACCGGCCGGAGTTTCGAGGCCTCTTTATGGAGGCGTGTGCACGACTGGAAGAAGTGGCGACGGATATTTTTATCCAACATGGATGGTCACTTGATCATTGGATTAGTCCTCCATAGGCTTTGACATTTTACTTTTCTATGATTGTAATTCGTCGAGTGCTACTTTTTAGTTCTTTTTTGGTACTTTCGGATTGCGACTGCGTGCATACCTGATATGCAGAGGACGGGTTTAATGCTTAAACCCTTTAAGTAATAAAGCTTTTTATAAAAAAACTATACTGTAGCACGAACATGGTTTCTGTTAATAGAAATCGGAGACGAGACTCTATTTTTCAAAAAAAAAGTGCAGTATACTTTAACCAAAGAAAGTGAGACACAAGGTTTGGTTGAAAGGACGAGGAAAGTGATTTGACATGACTATGTGAAGGCGAAGATAAGTCTTTCCGAGGAGACACGAAGTCATGGACGTTAGAGCATCTCCACCGGCACCCTCCAAACGACCTCCCAAAGGCCCATTGGGGGTTCGGACGCCAAAAACCGCCACCAGCGGCACACCCCCCCCCCCAAAGGGTCGCCCCGAGCAATTTCGTGCCCAGCACCCCCGAGAGGGCCTCCAGGGTGCCGAACACTGCCCGGACATGGCCTCCGACAGGGGTGGCCCACCCGTCATACACACAACGCCGGCTTGGCCATGGGTTTAAGGCAACGTGTAGGAGGCAGTTCCGCCAGCCTTAATGGCGACGCGTTTCCGCAGGCGACGAAGGGACTGGACGGCGATGCGTCTCCCGCACGCCTCGCATTTACGGCGGCGCCTGCTGAGCGCCCTGACTTTCCCGACTTCCCACGCGACACAGTGGTAGAGACATGTCGCCGCCATTAACTCCGACGCGACGCGTGCTCACCCACCCGGCACTTCCCCCAGTGCCACCGCTTCCCGCCTCGACCTTGGCCGGCTATAAAGAGGCCCCCGCCGAGCAGCCATTTCACCACACCAGCACCGACGCTCGCCGTAGCCACTTGACCACAACACCAGCCGTAGCCCAGATCAGCACCATGCCTCGCCGCCTCGCCACCTCATGGGCCACCCTCACCCAGGCAGCACGCCATTCTCACGGCACGGCGCAGGAGGACGCCGCTGACGAACAGCCGTTCAACTTGGCGGATGTGGACGACGTCGACGTGGATGAGCAGGAGGAGCAGGAGCTAGTGCAGGACCTGTACCCCGGCCAGGAGCTGCCACCAGAGCTCGATGAGGTGCCGCCGCCGCAGCAGGAGCCAGAGCAGGTGGTGCTGCCGCCGCCGGTGTGGGCAGACCAGGTGGTTGCCGCCAACTCGTTCGAGAGCTGTCGCAACGAGCAGGCAAGCCGCCAGGTCAGGCTCGACTACGAGGCGGTTGGGGACGCCGTGGAGGCCGCCATCATCCAGGCCTCCATCGTGAGCACGGAGTGCGACGAGCGTTGCCGCGCCTTCATGGCCGCCGAGCGGGCGGCCTACGAGCAACTCAACGCCCAGACGGAGGAGCCCAGGCAGCAGCAGCTCATCGTCCAGGCGGAGGAGCTAGCGCATGCGGCATCCCAGCTGTGCGTAGAGCGGGAGGCCCACGAGGAGCTGAACCAGCTGTGACTAGCGGGGCATGCGCAGGCGGGGGCAGCGGCGGCGGCGGCGGTAGACAGGGATGCCATGCGACGGGCGGAGAGCGCGCTCCGGCAGGAGAGGCATGTGCGCTCACGCTTAGCCCAGAGCCAAAGGCCGCGCACGACGACGAGCCTGGCCTGGGCGGCGGCGTTTAGATTAGGATTTAGATCTCGTTTTAGTTTAAATTTCTATCGTTTTAGCTTAAGTTTGCAACGTCTTAGTTTAAGTTTTGGAACTTGCATCGTTTTAGTTTAATTTGTATATTTTTTAATTAGTTCAAATGCCGCAGCCGAGACAAGTTGCCGCCCGCAAGGTGTTCGATCCGTTGCTCGCCGTTGGGGGGCGGGCCTTTGGGGGGCGCCATTGTGGGCGGGCTCCAAATCTTGGGCGGACATGTGTCCGGCACCCCCCAATTGGGCTTCAATTGGGGGTGTTGGACACCGATTTGGAGGGTGCCGGTGGAGATGCTCTTAGGTAGAAGCGCTGGGGCAAATTCGATCAGATTTGTAGTGTACTAGAAGGAAAAGACGCGTTGCCGTGTCTGTCCTAATATGAACAATGATAGATGAACAAAAAGAAAATTAGCGAGACATAAATAAAAGTTAGTATCAATGATAATAAAATTGTATCACTGGTTCACTATTTTACAACACGATTACTTAGACATCCTCACATAAAAGAGGAGTAGAGAAGAGGGACACAGTTATTTACTTGTACTAAGGTTAGGAGTACACCACTCAACAAAAAACATGAACCCCCCTCACCCCTCTAAAAAAAATTTACACTCTGTTAGACAATTAGGATACAACAACAATTATGAAATGTCATGAAAGTTAAATTGTGTACATGGTTCTATAATGATTCGAACAAAAAAATTGATCAAAATTCCAACAATTTGTAGACACTGTACGATATGATGAAAATTGCAAACTCAGAGAGACAAATTAGCCAAGATTTGATTAGCCATCGATGTCCTACAATGAAGGTCATCGATTTAATATAATGAAATCAAGTAGAATTTTCTGACATAAATTATCCCAAAATCAATAATAATAGTTGGTGTAATTATTTTACATAGTTAAATAAATTGCATCAAATATGATCGGTACTATATAAAAACAGAGGAACATTCCACCAATAAATACTAAATAATTCACCAAAATATGGAGCCAACTGAGATCTTAAACCGTTTACATGCCATATTAATCTGTGCATTGGATCTAGATTGCATAAAATAAAATATATAAAAAAATGGCATGAATACCACCAAAATTATATATCTAATTGCAGGAATACCCTTCTATTAACATATAATTTGTCATGTTCGCCACACGGTTCAACACCACATGCTATTTTATTATTGTATCCTCGTGGTCATGACTTTTCTACACTCTAATGATTGCAACTGAGGCTAGCATACATATATCATTTTTTAGTGTATGCATTCAACCATCTACAAAATATGCACATGTATTTTCTTACATAATTTGGCTTGTTCTCGGAATACAAGTGAGATATAAGTAAATATACCATAGAAAAAAGTTCACGGATAAATACCCACATCATCTTTCCTCAGTAATAGGTGGCATCCGACAAACAGGCATATAACTCATCCTTCCACCCTCATTCACCATCGATTTGCCGCTCATGGTTTCAACCGCAGCTGCCACCACCACCGAGTCGAGCACTACTAACAACAACGGTGACAACGGCGGCCGATGCGAGAGGCGACATGGGTGTTCACGTGCAACTACTGCGAGGGTTGTAGGAAGTCTTTCAGCTCACTGGCGTTGGGTGGTCACCAGAGGGAGCGCATGAAGTGTGCAAGTTAACAATGGACTTGAGTCGCGACATCAGGGTTGGAGGTGCCCTGTAGTCTCAGGTGCTTGACGGAGCCAGAGATGCGTGCGGAGAGACGGGCAAATTTTGCGTAGGGACGGCTGTTTTCGATAGAGTACGACTCGAGGGAGGCGGAGGGAGAAAAATGGTATTGCGTGGCACAGGCTGCGGGATGCTATGGTGTACGCTGGCGGCAGAGATAAGAGAGAGAGAGTTGTCGGGTAGCGTCAGTAGCTCTGGACTCACCGCATCTCCTTGTAAAAAAATCGAAACGGCATGTTTAGGTTTACTTGTACGTATTGTACGGACTCTAGAAGATTTTTTTTTTGCATTTTGGTCTACCCAAAAAGAGTAATTTTGAGAGAAAATGGAGCTATTTTTTCTTTTTTGCAGCCACAATTTTGTTTTTTATAGATGGAAATCCTTTTTATTTCACCAAAAATTTAGCAGATAAGTATAAATATATGTATATATCCAATAGAATTTTTTTAAACCGAATTTAAAACTATGAACTATAAATAAATAATGTGAGCTAAGTGGAGTCTACCATGATATTGACATGTGGAAGAAGGAGAGGGCTCCAATTCTAGGGAGCTTAGTATTTGGAAAGGGACAGGTCTAGCGGGCGCTCACGCGCTGATGGTAATCTCTAGCGCTCATCTGAAAAGGAGCAAGCTGTGCTATATACGAACGTCCATTTATTTCGTCTTTGATTTTAAAAAGTCGTAACTTTTGACCCAAGCATTAAAATTAAAATCCGTTTTCACCGTTTGGGTTCTCTCGACGAGTTCTTCAAAAGTAGACCCACTTTGGATATGTTTCGACGAACTTTTTTTTGAAGCAACTTTTGTGGGCACCGAACCAACTTTGGTGTGCTAAGAAGCAAGTTTATGTGCAGTGAAGAAACTAGATTCAAAAATGGTGTTAGCAATCCTCTTAACCAATTGCCCCCGTTAGGGTGTTGTAGTTGCTAACATTTGTGGGCGTCGAAACAACTTTTGTGGGTGAGAAAGCAAGTTTTGTGGGCGCCGAAACAACTTTTGTGGACGCCGAATCAACTTTTGTGGGAGACGGAGCAACATTTGTGGGTGACAGAGCAACTTTTGTGGGCGACGGAGCAATTTTTGTGGGCGAGGAAGCAACTTTGTGTGAACATTAGTGGGTGACGAAGCAACATTTGTGGGCGCCGAAGCAAATTTTGTGGCCGACGAAGCAACTTTTGTGGGCGCCGAATCAACTTTTGTAGGCGCCAAAGCAACTTTTGTGGGTGACGAAACAACTTTTGTGGGCGCGGAATCAACTATTACGGGCGATGGAGCAACTTTTGTAGGCGCTGAAGCAACTTTTATGGGCAACGAAACAACTTTGGTGTGCTAAGAAGCAAGTTTATGCGCGGCAAAGAAACTAGATTCAGAATGGTGTTAGCAATACTCTAACCTGTCGCCCTCGTTGGGGTGTTGTAATTGCTAACATTTGTGGACGCCGAAACAATTTTTGTGGGTGCTGAAAAGCAACTTTTGTGGACGCTGAATCAACATTTGTGGGCGACGAAACAACTTTTGTGGGTAAGGAAGCAACTTTGTGGACGACGGAGCAACTTTTGTGGGCGACGGAGCAACTTTTGTGAACGGCGAAACAAGTTTGGTGAGCGACGAAGCAACTTTGGTGGGCATCGAGGCAAATTTTGTGGGCGTCGAAACAACTTTTGTGGGCGACGGAGCAACTTTTGCGGACGCCGAAGCAAGTTCTGTGGGCGACGAAACAACTTTTGTAGGCTACATATATGATACGACAACAAAATAGGTAGAATTGAGGAACTACAGTATGGTGTTAGGCAAATAATATGACAAAAAAAACTACAGTACATAAAGATACACTAGTTGGAATGGAGATGGAAGCAAACAATGCTACCAGCCCGTTACTCACCTCTAGATGGAAGCCCACAAATGCTAGCTGCCCATTATTCATACACGATAGCTGTTTCCCCACATCCTACTATATATTGAAAGTTGGTGACATTCACCCTCAAATCTGGCCTCCACGTCGCCCTTTGAACTCTCACCGTCCGAGGGTCCAGATTGCCTCAAACCCACGCAAACTGTAGCAACACTGTAGCTCCGGACTTTCTATCAATCACCGCGTGACACGTCACCGGTCGCCAGCCGGTCCTCCCGGTTCCCAGCCGGTCGCCTCCCCGCACGAATTTTGGCGCAAGAAATTTACAGAAAACCCCCCGCAACGGACTAAATTGCAATTTCATCAAACTACAGGGACCTACCTGGAAACGCGTCCACACAACTTCCTCTCCCTCTCCTCTCTCTCCCGCGCGACCGGAGCTCCCCGTCGCCACCGACGCACGCCTCCGCCGCTACGCTCCTCCCCGTACAAATCGCGGCCTGTTAGCAGCTCCGCCACCGCGTCCTCTCCATCCTCGCCCAGTTTGGCGTGCCGGAACGCCGCACGCGGCTCGGAATCGTCAACGCCGTTCTCCACGTCCGCCGCCGCGAATTCGCTCGCCGCGGCGAATATGGCGACCAAATGGTCCGCCGCGCCGCCCGTTCGGCTCGCCTGCGCCTCCTCTCGCGGATCCACGCGCTCCCAGGCTCGCGCGCGCACAGCTGCTCGAGCGCGAGCTCGGCAGCGCGGCCGCGTCAGCCGGCGAGTGACGTCACACGCTGACGCCACTCGCGTCCCCACCTGTCAGTTTTTTTTTCGTAAATGATTTTCAAAATAAAGAAAACCAGACGTGTGGGACCCATCTGCCAGAAATTTCACAATTACAGAAAAATGCTAAAATTTGAAAAAATCACATCTTTTAATCTACAATTCAAAATAATGCAAACAATATATCAAAATTCTCTAAATTTAACAAATTTTCAAACTTTCCGCATAGAAGTTGAACCAAAAAATAAATTGTGCATAACATAATGCAAATAACATACCAAAATTTTCCAAATTTTACCAAATTCTCGGACTTACCACACAAAAGTTGCAACAAAAAAACATTGTGCACATTTTACAGTTCAAGAAATTTTAAAATTTAAGAAAATTTCAAACTTTTCACATAAACTAATAAATGTCCATTTTTGTTTAAAATTTGTTGGAATAGTTTCCCACATAATTTTCCTAACTTCCCGCTGAAAAAAAACCAAACGGATTTCAAAATTTTCGATCACAACAGGCCCGGTGTGTCACCATACTAAATTTTCCAATAGTATTATCCACTGTAAATAATAATAATTAAAAAAAACCCGATCTCCCTCGCGATTGTTTCCAGCCGATAATATTTAACCGCATCGGACCCGGTGTGACAAATTAACATGAAGGTTATTCTTTTTAAAAACATTTTTAGAAAATCTTAGATTTCTGACAGGTCGGACCAGTTTATTAAACAATTTCCATAAAATGAAGAACGTTCAAAAATCAATATCTTTGAATCTATCCATCGAATAATATGAATAATACGTCCAAACGATCAGAAAAATGAATGCTAACTATTTATAGCAGAAAACAAGCATGTTTGAATATTCCAATTTGATAAATATTCTGAGAAAAAAAACAAATGCACTTCCTCCACTTATATGAAGTTAAATTTATTAAATACTCATATTTCTAATTACAGACTTAAATTGAACATTTCAGTTTGGTAATTATTTGGATGCAATCTAAATGAATTTACTCTAATTATGGAATTCAATTCAACAAATGTGCATTTCCACCATTAAAGACTTAAATTAAATATTAATTTGAAAATATAATTTTACCATTTCAATTCGCTAGGTATTTGGAGATACTCCACACAACAAATTCCGACGAATTTCAATATTTCGAATCCCGACAGGTGCGGCGTGCCGCCGCGCCAACGCCGCGCCAAATTCCCTAGTCCATCCCTAATCAATCGTGGCCGACAGGTGAGATGGCAGCAGACGCCACTTTGCCGTTGTCTTGCTGTGCATAACTCTAGATTCAATCATGAATGGAGCTCCATGTCTTGACTAGGCGACGAGGGAGAAGACTACTTGACAGCGGCTCCATGCTCTAACCCCAGCACCGCGACGCCGGACGTGCGCCGCCCCCCAAAATCCATTTCCATTGGGAGGAGCATGTCGAGCTCGTGCGTCGAGGGCATGGCGCCGCGAGCCTGCGGTCACCTTCGGCCAGGGGAAAGAGCCAATCGTCCTGAAGGACGCAGTGCGATGCGCCAGCGGGCGCCGGCCATCACCGGCGTCGTGCTGTAGGCGACAGCGACGGCGCCTAACCGCGATTTGAGGAGCAGCATTGGGGCCGAGGGCCACCGCGCTGGACACTGCCTCGATGGTGGGGCTTAGAGCCGCGTACCAGTGCGACGTCGGGGCCGTGCCGCCGGGGTTGAGGCGCGCGGCCCTAGCAGAGGATGAGCAGGGGCCACGGTGGCTTCTCGCTGGTGGGGAGGAGCAGGGGAAGCGCAGGGGCGGTCTCGACGGTGGGGCGGAGCACGGGTGGCCCCTGGCGGCAAGTGGGCTTGGGAGGTGGATCGGGGCGGGTCGGGTGGGCAGGTTAGAGACGAAGACAAGGATGCGCTCGGTTTGTATACTGTACGCGAATCTCAGCACGCGGACGCGATCGGATGGTCAGTCCAGTGAGCGTTCCAGGCGTCCAAATAGCGCAGCTGCGGCTTTGTGGTATTTACCTTTGGAAAGATTATATCTATCCGGGACACAAAGAGAGAGACGTGTTGGACCTTCTCTTCTTTTCCCCTGCTACAGGAAAAGGCGAACTTTTGGGCGATCCCCGTGCGCGTCGATTCCTCGCCGGTGATCCGCGGGATCCCTCGCCTCCGGCGGCCGCTCCGGCGGCGGGAGGACGGGGAATCCCCGGATCCAGCTATGTGAATTAGGTGTGCGTGGGGTGTGTCGCCGGCGGCGTTGTGGTGGAGGTGACGGCGTCGGTGGTGTTTGGTGGTGGTGGTTCTCCCCTCCGTTGGTGCGGCTCTGTGAGCTCCGCCGCGGATCTGCCGCCAGGCCCTTGCTCGCGGCTCTGCGGAGTCCTCGAGGGGGCGTCCCCTTCGCCGGAGTCCGAGGCAGGTGGATCCGGCGTTTGACGACTTGGAGCTTGCGATTCCTGAAGACCGAGGTGGTGCCGCCGGCCGTCGTGCGCGGTGGAGGTGTTCCGGCACCGAGGAGCGTCGACTCTCTGCCCACGGGGGGCCTCCCAGTCTAAGCCAATGGAGGTGGTGTGGCAGCGTTCGCCAGCGCAGCGTCGAGCATGTCGAAGACGACGCCAGAGTTCAAGAAGGACCTTTATGTATTTTCTTTGTTTCTTGGGCTTTTCTGTAAAAATCTCGGTTGGATGTAATTGTAACTCCCTCGCAAAAAAAAAAAAAAGATTATATCTATCCATCGATACGTTGTGGCAGTATGAAGAACACGATTGATTTGTCAACATACTAGCAAGGTGGTCGTGTATAATAACCGCTCTGATTGCGAAAGGATTAAACCGACGGCGCAAACCAAACAGCCGACCTCAAGTGCAAACTAGTCTGAACTCTATAGCTTTGCCCACCAATGATTTTGCTGAACTGTGAACCCTTGCTAAACTTGGGAGCAAGACGAGCCGGCGGCGCTTCAATGGTGGCGGTGAGTTGCGTTCGCCACCACCACCGGTCGAGCAGGAGGATTGGGGTAAGTTGAGCGGCCGCCTCGATCTGTTTTCACATACCCTGTTCGTTCCTCTGAAAGTTATGCACACCAATGGCGGCGGCGCACCGCGTCCGCTTGACCTCGGTCTCTCCCCGCCCAAATTGGCGGCTCTGGCCTTCCTCTTCTTCCTCCTGCTCTGTGGGAGCACCTTCTTGGCCGCGGCCGCCTCCACTGACACTATCCTCCCCGGCGAGAGCATCCCCGGGAACCAGACCCTCGTCTCCAAGAGCGGCGCGTTCGAGCTGGGCTTCTTCTCCCCGGGCCCGGGCATCCACTACTACCTGGGCGTCCGCCTGCTGAATATGGTCGGCAACAGCCCCACCTTCTGGCTCGGGGACAGGGTCGTCGTCACCGACCTGCCGACCGCGTCGCTGGAGATGTTCGGCGGCAGCCTGTACATCAAGCAGAGCGGGGCCAGCCTCTGGTGGTCGCCGGCCGGCAATGGGTCTTCCGCCGCCGTCGCGGTCCTCCTCGACAACGGCAACCTGGTGGTCAGGGACCAGGGGAACTCCTCCCTGGTGCTGTGGCAGAGCTTCGACTACCCCGGCGACGCGCTGCTCCCCGGGGCGAGGCTCGGGCTCGACAGGGACACCGGGAAGAACGTCTCCTTGACATTCAAGGGTTTCTCACACAACGGCACCCTCACCGTCGACACGAGCCGGAGGAACGGGTTCGTGCTCACCACCGACGGGCACGACAACCGCGGCACCTTCCCGGACTGGATGATGTCCTCACAGGACAATGGCAGCTCGCTGCTGCTGAACCACCCGGCGAGCCTGAACCGCCCTGAGTTCTTGCAGTTCCATCTGGGCCAAGTCAGCCTGATGCGATGGTCTGAATCGGGTCCCGCCGCAAACAGCAGCACTACCGCCGGCTGGGTCGCTCGCTGGACCTTCCCGTCCGATTGCAAATCCAGCGGGTTCTTCTGCGGCGATTTCGGCGCCTGCTCGAGCGGCGGGAAGTGCGGCTGCGTCGACGGATTCGCGCCATCGTACCCGATCGAGTGGGGACTCGGGTATTTCGTCACCGGCTGCTCCAGGTCTCTCCCGCTGAGCTGCGAGTCTGACGGCCAGACGGAGCACGACGACTCCTTCGTCCCGTTGGACATGCTGCAAGGGCTTCCTTACAACGCCCAAGACGAGGTGGCCGAAGACGAAGAAGACTGCAGAGCAGCTTGCCGGAGCAAATGCTACTGCGTTGCCTACTCCTACGACCATGGGTGCAAGCTCTGGTACTACAACCTGTACAATCTCAGCCTGGCTGCTAGGCCTCCATACAACAAACTGCACCTTCGTTTGGGCTCTAAGCTCAGGAAGAAAGGCTTACAAACAACAGGGATCGCGTTATTGGTCACTGGATCCATAGCCATTGCTTTTTGGTACTGGCATTGGTGCTGCTATGGAGATTCCGGAGGCATTCGTTTGCCTCGAGGAAGTTTGAAGCAGAAGGCCCTCTTGTGGTCTATTCTTATCCTCAGCTCAAGAAAGCCACAGGGAATTTCTCTGATAAAATCGGCGAGGGAGGATTCGGAAGTGTTTTCAGGGGAACAATGCCAGGATCAGGTGTCATCGCAGTGAAGAATCTCAAAGTCCTCGGGCAAGCAGAGAAGCAATTTAGAACAGAAGTGCAGACACTTGGAGTGATCCAACACAGTAATCTTGTCCGTCTCCTGGGATTTTGCGTCAAAGCAAACAAAAGGCTGCTGGTCTATGAGTACATGCCAAATGGCTCTTTGGAAGCTCATCTGTTCAAAGAGAGGTCTAGCCTGTTGAGTTGGAATGTTCGTTACCAAATTGCTATAGGCATTGCCAAGGGTCTCGCCTATCTACACGAAGAATGTGAGGACTGCATCATACACTGCGATATCAAACCCGAAAACATACTGCTCGATGCGGAACTCTGCCCCAAGATTGCTGACTTCGGCATGGCAAAGCTCCTTGGACGAGAATTCAACTCGGCGCTGACCACTGTCCGAGGAACCATGGGCTATCTAGCACCCGAGTGGATATCCGGGCTGCCGATCACTAAGAAGGCGGACGTGTACAGCTTTGGCATTGTGCTCTTCGAGATAATCTCGGGGAGAAGAAGCACCGAGATGATAAAGTCTGGGAAACATCGGTATTTTCCGCTATATGCAGCTGCTCAGGTGAACGAAGGGGAGGTTATGTGCCTGCTAGATGGTAGGCTGGAAGGAGATGCTAATGTGAAGGTGCTGGATGTCACCTGTAGGGTTGCCTGCTGGTGCATCCAGGATGAGGAGAACGACAGGCCGACAATGGGGCAAGTTGTTCGTATGTTGGAAGGTGTCATCGACACTGAGATGCCTCCGATTCCAGCTTCAATTCAGAACCTTATGGAGGGTGCTGACAGTGGTACATATTCCGATTTCTGAAGGAGGCTGCTAGGGTACTCCACTTAATGCTAATTTGGGATTGTCATTGGAAATTACAAGCTCTGTCCTTACAGACTCTAGTAGGGCTTCAGCGAGTTGGCAATAGAAAGAAACAGTTTTGTGCAGATTCCTCGATATGCATTCCTCTCCTATCGACTGACAAAGATGTCAAACAGTCACGCCTTTCAGCAGGTGGTGAATCTCTACAATGGCATTGTGCTTAAGAATGCACACCGACATCATCCGTGTAAACATCACGTCTTTTCAATACCTCTGAAGTCTATCGACATGGACGGAAGGTACTCACCTAGTAATGTATATGGTATGAATGAACGGACTTTATGCATGTATTTGAGGGGATTGCACAAACCACCAACTATTGGGGTACATTTTTTACGAAACATTTACTCTATGGGTCTGTTGCGCAGAACACCACATATTGATGTTATCAGTTGCAGCCAGGGCTAATTCAGCGCTTAGGGACGTTGATCTCGTTCCGACAGGCTGGTCCCACTTGTAAATGCCGGCGTGGCAAAGCAAACTGGCCAAATGGTTTATGTTGCCCCTGTGTGCAAGCAATCAAATAATACAAAAGAATAATACAGTAGTACCAGGTGTTACTCTATGAACTCACAATGGAGAATAAGTTTTAAATGCAGTATTACATTCGATCGTGTTATCTCCAAACGCAAAGCGCAAAAGCACTCGACATTCAGCTAGTGCCTAAACAGGCTGGAAAATACCATTCCAATTGTACCAGCCAAGTTGCTGGAATTATTCATTCCATACTTAGTTCATCTGACGGCTGAGGCTACAAACTGTGAACACCATTGCTGACCCGTTCTGAGCTGAATAGCTAGCTGCAATCAATTCTCCCGTGGTATTTAGTGTTATCTGATTCTCCGCTCCTGTTCTTTGAAATCCTTGAGGAGAACAAGAATCATTCAAGTCTCAGTGGGGTTGCGGCCATCGAGTTCTCTAGGTCAGCCGATAGATTCAGCTTCATCCTCTTCCCTTTCAGTTCAGTTCAGGGGTTTTTTCACCCTTTAAATAAAGGAGATTGTTGTTGTTAGAGAAGGAAGTAAAACCATCTGAACCAAATGCTATATATAATGTACAAAATAGAAACACTAACTCTGTGCTGGCTGATCACCTTGTTAATTGTTACTGAAGCAGACTTCTGCCATGTGTGATCTATCTATTTTACGAAATTGTAACTGTAGTCTAATGTGAAGAGTAGTATGACTCTATATGGTGCCAGTTAGCGAGTCCTTCATACCTACACACAAGGGTGATAAATTGTTCTCCATACTCATTCACCGTGTCAGTCTGCTGCAGGTTCTTGCTTATACCTACACACAAGGGTGTTAATTTTGGTTGATGTGTTCAGCGAACATCTGCCATAGGGTCGGTACAACAACGGTGCACAACCAGCCAGGCGGAAGGACGCACGCACAAAAGACTGCCTCCTCGGCTCGCCACCAGCGATCGACGGAGCCTGTTGCTGTAGTGCATCCTTGTCCCATGTTCCTCTTCCATCTGTTTGGTCTTCCATGTTGTCTTGTCTGGTGCATTGGTGTAACTAGGATAACCTTGAGAGTTGATTTAGAGATTGATTTTGGAATAAGCAAACACAAAAGTTTCCAACTGTGACAATGTAATAGGCTTTCGTTGTCTGATCTTGCTCAACTTTTATTCCAGATTTTAAGTAAATTTACTAAGCAATTGAGATGCTGAAGTCTAGAGTTGAAATAACCTCAGTACTCTCTGCTGGGCTATTGGATCAATATCTTGTTCTATGGTAAGGGAACAGGTTTGCACACTGTTATTGTGCTCTGTTTGGGTTCAGTAAGTGCTTTTAGAGGAGTCAGCGTTTTACTAACTTTATTTTGATTGCCACCTCTGCATCCAATGTGCTGGGATTCCTAAATGTTTGGTTTGCATCTATTATTGCAGGAGAACAGTTTTCTGGTAATGGTTATTCACGATCTGCTAAATCTCAGTAGTGATAATGGTATTTGCAAACTGCATATTTCTTATTCCTGCATTGGTAAAATCCTTTTAGGTGGAAATAAAATGATGTTTTGCGTTGTTTCCTATATAGCTTTGCAGTTACCACTGAGTAGTAATAATGTCCAAGAAAACTTCCAAGACCTTGCTAAAATTTGTCTTGTCACTTTGGAGCTTTAATTTTTGATTCAGTCTTACAAAGCGCATTCCATTTTATGGAGAAGTAGAATACGGCGATTATCGTCACTATTTTCAGGGACAAAGCTGAGAACCTTAGGCACTCGCTATATTAGTGCAGCAAGGTAAAACATATAGTTAAGTGCAGTGGAATAGAAAGTCATAATATGTTAGGAAAATAAGAGTCATTGCAATTGGCAAACCTTATCGTTTATCATTATTAAAGTAGTTTTTTATTGCTTACAGCACTTATATTGTATACAGGTAGATCTAGATGCTGAACTGGCCTGGCATACTTCGGAAATGCATCGCATCTTTAAATTCTTAAGCAGTGATGGTATGAGGTCTCAGTTCAACTAACAAGTCTAATGAGCACTATGCACTATTACCAAGCATCAGTGTAAAATTTATGGGATATTAGTGACAGTATTACAGACTTTCAAAGCTCTATGTTCATTTATGCAATTCTGGCGTTTTAATCTGCCTTGAACAATTTTACGCCTGTGTACTCATAGGAGATCTGATTGTAGAATGAAGTTTAGGTGCTTTCTGGGAGAACATATTGTACGAAGTAATCTGCCTCGCAACATCATTTTTCTCACGAACCAAGTTCAGTGCATTGAGGTCTTCAATTATTTACTAAGTGGTTATTCAGAGCGGAAAGCTGCATGTATGGCAAGCAAGTTGGGATATGCATCGCTAGCTCCTGGGTGTGACGCCAAGGAACCCCAACATCCGACAAGCGGTTCTCTGTGTAAATTGACACCACAAACTATAATGAGCGCAGCATCTAGGCGGCCTATCCTGGTTTAAAAAGTGCTTAATTTTCTCTTAATTACCACTACAGTTCTCTTAATTAATCGTACTATTAACCTCTCTTGCTTGCTGAATTTGCTCTAGAAGACGAAACAGTACCAGCACCAAAATCATACCGAGTTTTCTGTCATCAAAATGTCATATGTCGGCAACATGCAGTTCATTTGCTACTCTACAGTTCTCTTAATTAATACCTGAACGCTCAATCAAAAATATACTGCTGTTACAACATCGGCTAGCCAGACATGCACTGACTGAACCACATCCATACAAGTTCAGAGATGCACAACACACATAGCAGACATAAACCCAAACTGTTCTTACAAGCGCAGCTGGACGTTCCAGCCATGAACTACATCAGCAACCAGCGGCAGCAGCTTGGCGCCTGATAGCAAATCTGTCTTGCGTCTCCGTCTCCTGTAGCCCAACAAACAGTGATAAAAAAACAAGTTAATCAGTAGGATCACTATTCGCTGGATAGGGTCTTTACTCTGAAAACAAGCCAAATTCTCGTTTTTCAAATGGCCCGACTACAAACTTGCTGCATTGTGGTATTAAAAGCCAAATTTCAAATTGCTGATATTAAAAGCGAAGCTTACCATATTCCACTCTTCAGGACCGTCATTCCCTATGCAATGTCATATATGTATGGTACCCTGTTTTTTTACTTGTACCCCTGGTTGTTGTTATCTTGCCCTCACCAGGCTTTCTCAGAATATGATTTTCTTTAACTACAGTTTTATTCCTCGTCCGGCCTCACAAAGGCCTAAGCTCAAAACAAACCAGGTTCGGAAAAAAGCAAGAGAAGAATGTGATTGCCGTACCAGAAGTTGCTGCCAAAGGAATGGAAAGACAAGGATTTGTCACCCCTTGCAGCCTTTAAATGTGCTAAATTCTTATTGATCATAGGTGAACACAAAAAGAAACAGATGAAGCACATGTACCAAAACAGAGATCAACAATGAACATATGGTGCAAGCTAGCGTCATCCCACATTACATAAAGCTTTATCAAGCGCGAAACAATGGCTGCAACAAAGGTCTGAAAATTGTTGCTCACGTACCCGAAAAGCATCTGAATTACATCATTCTCATTGAACATCAGTTACAAGTGTTTTCATATCCACACCAGAAGTAGTCATATAACACAAGGTAAAAAAGTAGTAGTTTGTTACAGAATATACATCAGAGACAGGATAGTTGGTAGGTATGACATACGTATACTTGTATATAGCAAATTATCATGGAGCAAGCTAGCATGTAGGTGCTGAATTTTGACAAGCTTCAGTGGTTGGAACAAGACCCCTCATAAAAGTATAAGGTGCAAATCTAAATGGAAAAAATATGTGCAGTAGTAATGTGGAACCGTTTGATAAAAAAAATAGCTTACTATACTATGGTCGATATTGGCCAAGAGCCAATAAAATGCCTCCACTAACATGAGCTCGCTCATTCATATATTGTAACTTGTAGTAATACTTGATATACAGCTGAGAAGCAATCTTCTCATGCATACTTATGCTCTGAACCATATTCAAATGTCATACATGAACAATCGTGTTACAAAACATAATCTTATCAGTTATTTGAGATAGAAGCAAGATAAAAATCTCTCCAAATAGGATTGGATTATTTAGTTCTAAGAAGCAATCTTCTCATGCATACATATGCTGAAGTCTGGACCATTTTCAGATGTAATACATGAATGCCCACGTCTACATTTTTTTATTCTCATCAAAAATCTGGTTTGCATAAAGCATAGCCTGTAAATGTAATGCATGAGATGAATCTAGGTACACTGGATGCCATGATGAAACAGAGGATACATACTAGTATTAACTATATTCTGGGTATAAATCATGATATAACAACATAACTTTGTTCATACCTGTTAACTTTCTAGGCATAACGAACAGATGCCCTTGATTGGTGTAAACCTGAGGGGGCTTGGTTTCTACTAGTCATAGACCCATAGTATCTTGAGGAAATGGTATGTGTTATACGGAAATTGTACTGCTGCATTATTAAGTTTTGAAATCAGTTGTCATCAGTAAGTCTAAAATTGTTCCCCACAAAAAGAAAGGTGAAACTCTCATCTCATTTCAAAACACTCCGCTGCTTCCATATCAGTATCCATACCGATACCAACAGTGCAGACATACTACTACTCACTGATACTTCGATGCATTTGCAGATTGGCCTGATCGCATACTCATTTAGTTTCAATATCTGTGTCCATATAACATGAGTATTAATAAGTTCACAACCATGCCATGCTCACTTCTCTATTGATTAATGTAATGGAAATACCAGGACTCAAGAGTCAAAATACAACTTTCAGTTAGCAATGGCCAAAACCAGCATGTAACAGACATGCAATAGCACTATAGCAGACAACCAACATCCAGTCACGCAAACAACAATGAAACATGAATGACCAGCTTATGGCGGAGAGAGATTTTCTTGCTGTGCGGTATGCATTTTCAAAACTCAACACCATGTTCTTGGTTCAAGAAAATATGAATCTAGCAGGCAGTTCCCCTCCGCAAGCGATTGCATAGTCTTCAGCAAGGTGTGGTGCAGCTGCATCGTGAGGGGTTATGTACTTCTCCATGAATGCCTTATCTGACACCATGACTGCGGAATAGTAGCTCCTGTCGCGATCTAGCAATCCATTTTCCTTGAGGAACTTCACAACATAGTACCGGGGCCTGAGCCGGCCCTCCAAGCTATAAGAGAGCATTGCTGGCCGATGAGCAATGTAGGCCGGTTCCAACCCCACCTCGGAGATAAGGAATTCTGACCTACTCTGCAAAATGTCCTTAGACCTCGTCAAAATTGTCGGAAGCTTAGAAACTGCAATGCCCACCTCAGCATCAGACCACCTGAATGTGTTCTTTAAGTGCTCCACTTTGGCGGCGATCTTCTCCTCGCCGAGGAACACAACAGCGTTGAGCGCATGCCTAAACAACACAGTCCCATGGGGCACACCAAGACCTTTGGCACACACCACCATTGCCTGGATGCACTCCGGGTTGGTGGTGAGCAGCGCATGCTTGAACATTCCAGACCCACCGGGTACACCGAGAACTTCGTCACATGCCACCGCCGCCTGGACATGTTCCAGGCTGGCGGTGAGTAACCATGGGTAAGACATGCACAGCTTGGTAATTTCGCAAGCACCTAGCCCGCAATCCAGCAGGAACGTGACATTGGGCTTCACCACCTTCTCGAGGCTGCGTTCGAGAAGACGGGAGTTGCGCCTGAGCACCGGGAGGAGGTTCTCGTAGGAGCCGAATAGGGACAGGTAGTACGGTAGGTTGGAGACGATGGATCTGCAACGGAAGCTGTAGGGGGTGAGCGAGACGAGGCGCGCGATCTCAGTATGTGAGAGGCCGTGGCCGGTGAGCCCCGCGACATTGGAGCCCAGGGTTTCCCCCACTTTGGCGCAGAGGAACTGCGGGTCCTTGGCGACGACGGCAGCGACATCGGCGCTGGAGAGGCCAAGGCCGGCGAGAAAGGCGACGACGGCGTCGGGCCTGGTGGGGGATTTGAGGTGGGAGAGCTTACTTGAGGCCTTGAGTGCCTGGGCTCGGGTGAGGCCGCAGGTGCCGACGAGGTACTGCTCGACATCGAAGCTAGGGATTGGGGAAACGGCCGGCTCGGCGGCGGAGAGGAGGCGGTGGAGTGAGGAGACAGGGTACTTGGTGAGATCGGTGGCGGGAGACGAGAGAATATGGTTGAGGACGTAGCTTCGGAGGCGAAGCATGGCGGCGCCGGCGGCGAGGGGACGAGCGGCGCGGCTGTTGGTGCGAGACCCAGTGAGACTTAATTTTTTTTTGAGACAACCCAGTGAGACTTAACGGCGCAGCGACGCAGCATACCCCATAAGTTAGCTCTGATGTGGCCCAGAAGCCCAACCGGTGGGCGTCGAAAGTCGAAACCTTGCTCCTTGCGCTGCAAAAAAGCCCATATTAAATCATTACGTATATCTTCTGGCGCCAAATAATAAAACATCACGCAGCTGAAAAAAAAACAGAGTTAGCTCTGATGTGAGATTGTTGTTCTTGCCTTCACCTCGGATGGATTAGCTCCTGAAAATCCAAACGATTAGTAGATGAGATTAGCTTCACGCTTGACTTTCACCCATGATGTCTGAAACACTTACGATATTCAGAGTTAGCCCTCAGCTGTAATTCAGATTCAGAGATCAAGGTACAAAATTTATAATAGCACACTAAACATTTCTTTACGAACATGTATGACTCGTTCAAGTACTTGCATCGAAGTGAAGATCCAAAGTGATTGCTGATTTTAACAGTTTAACGAGAAGTTGTTGTACATGTATACGTTATTTGGACGTAAGCTTGTTTATACGGTAGTCCTCATGACCTGATCGATGATGAGGCACTGAATTCACTCGTAGGGCTTGGCTCGGCGGCACGCTGAGCCTGTAAAGGTTTTTCTTTGTGTTGGTTTAGGGGGTGCATTTTCTGTTGGTTATTCATGATTTGTTTACTGTTTGTTTCAAAATTGGACAGAGGATCACATATACTAATACTACTTTATATTGTTGACATTGCATTCCATACGAGTTACTGACAACCTATTATAGGTTGTTTAATCGCGACACACACTATACTTTAATTCAGTTCTAGGACATCGACATGGACTGGCTGACTCCTTCATAATATGTACATACTCTTTGCACTTAAGTTCCAACTGACCAATTGAACGTGAGTATCTAACACGGAAAGTGTTTTTGCTTCCGATTTCCAGTGCTCTCTACACAAAAAAAAAAAAATCAAAAATCATATTTATTAGTTTCAAGAAATTCCTAAAAAAAAAACACCAGGATCTAGCCAATGATGTATTTCACCAATATGAAAAATATCAACTTCAAACACTTTGTATTACTGGATACACAAAAATAACAAAATCTAGTAAATTTTATAGATTTAAAACATGAAAAAAAAGATTCACCCTTTTTTATGCAGCTCGGAATATAAAATATTTGAATTTGACATTTTGCATGTTATGTGGGATAACACCGTTGTCTACATTCGGATTTTTTTTCAAAGTTTTTGAAAACTCGTAAATATATTTTTCAGTTTTTCTTTGGAACAAGTAGGGCAAGAAATCTCCACTCCAATATACCATCCTATAATCTTAGAGTAGAATATAATCATTTAGGCCAATCTGTCACCTTTGCAGATCCATGAAGAAAAAACATACACCGGTAAATTCCTCCGATGTAGATAGGTAAATTTCTCTGAAGTAGAAAGAATGGCAATTTGAGTAATTATGGCATTACAACAAACATGTGGTAGGCAAAACCTGGTCAAATTGTCATCATCCTTTATTCCACCAAATTGATTTGAAAAGGACCAAACACTAATCAGCCTATTACTAACGTATACTCCTCTACTCCTCTGTACTATATACAATTTTCTCATGACCTCAGTTTGGCAATTCCATGTTCTCTCCTCTTTTAGACCACCGCATGATTCAACCTTTTTTACTTTGGTACCTTTCGGCTAAGAAAATAAACAATTGACCAACTCAAAGTCTCAAACCGTGCAGAAATCGTTTCCCTTTGCCTGCCCAGTGCGGCAGTGACGACGCCGCGCGCAACGTGTCCGGCGCGCACAAATCGCGCGTCATGGGGTGACCGTCTGACCACCGCCCGAGGCTGGCGGAGACTTCATCGCCTCGGCCCGCCGCTCCCTCCCTCAACCTCGCACAACAGGCACGCCTCTCCAAGCCAAGCAAGCAAGCGCAGCAGCCATAGCCAGCTTGAACCTCCGGCCCCTTCGCTTTCGGTCCGCGCCTCCCCTTGCTCAGATCCAAGCAGCAGCACAGCCAGCTTGAACCACCACCGCATCCTCCCGACACGCACGCGGCTCTTGCCCTGCCGTTCCGGCTGCTCTGCCTAGTCGCACTCCTTCTATTGCACGCCACACCGGCCAGACGCCGACACGGCGGCGCTGCTCGACTTGCTCGCCGGTGTGGTGGCCGCCGTGCTTTTGCGCAGCAAAAAGGGTGTTGACTAGTAGTATCCGATACAAGGTTGGACCGCCGTGGTCTGGTCTTCACCTCTCCGCTGGTCTCCGGACAAAACCGTGTTTTCGTGCAGCCACCGTCCCCAACATTCGCCTATTCCAACCCCCCCCACCTCGTCTTGTCGCACCGCCCCTACTTTCCCCGGTCTTCCCTTGATCGCTTCCCCAGCTCGCGTTCCAGGAAAGCTCTGCTCCAGCCCATCCGATCCTCAGTTACGATGAAGATCTCTGTACTGATCTTCTTCTTGCTCCTGCTATCGCCGCTCCGCGCTTCTGCTAACTCGTCGGCCCCCTTGTATGGCATCGAGTTCCCGCCGTACAACACCGCCGTCGCCGACTCCGGCTGCGACGGCAAGCTGCTCGGCGAGGAGGAGGAGCTCGCGCGCAGCTCTCCGTCGCTGAAGCTGCACATGAACCACCGTTCCGCCGCCGACGCCGCGGCGGGCAGGACGAGGAAGGACTCCTTCCTGGATTCGGCCAAGAAAGACGCCGTCCGCATCGACACGATGCACACGAGGCTCGCCCTGTCGTCCGGCGGGCGCAGAGCGGCTTCTTCCTCGCCGCGGCGGGCGCTGTCGGAGCGGCTGGTGGCCACGGTGGAGTCCGGCGTGGCGATCGGCTCGGGCGAGTACCTGGTGGACGTCAACGTCGGCACGCCGCCGCGGCGGTTCCAGATGATCATGGACACCGGCAGCGACCTCAACTGGCTGCAGTGCGCGCCGTGCCTCGACTGCTTCGAGCAGCGCGGGCCCGTGTTCGACCCAGCTGTCACCACTTCCTACCGCAACGTCACCTGCGGCGACAAGCGGTGCGGCCTCGTCTCGCCGCCCACGGCGCCCAGGACGTGCCGCAGCCCGCGGAGTGACCCTTGCCCGTACTACTACTGGTACGGCGACCAGTCAAACACGACCGGCGACCTCGCTCTCGAGGCGTTCACCGTCAACCTCACGGCGGCCGGCGCGTCCCGGCGCATCGACGGCGTGGCCTTCGGGTGCGGCCACTGGAACCGCGGCCTCTTCCACGGCGCCGCGGGGCTGCTCGGGCTCGGCCGAGGACCCCTCTCGTTCGCGTCCCAGCTGCGCACCGTGTACGGACACGCTTTCTCCTACTGCCTCGTTGACCACGGCAGCAAGGTCGGCAGCAAGATCATCTTCGGCGACGACAACGTCCTGCTCGCGCACCCGCAGCTCAACTACACGACGTTCGCGCCCGCCACTGCCAGCTCGGCGGACACCTTCTACTACGTCCGGCTCAAGGGCATCCTTGTCGGCGGGGACATGCTGAACATCTCGTCGGAGACGTGGGGCGTGGCCAAGGATGGCTCTGGCGGTACGATCATAGACTCTGGCACGACGCTCAGCTACTTCCCCGAGCCGGCGTACCAGGTGATACGGCAGGCGTTCATCGAACGCATGGAAAAGACCTACCCACTCATCACCGACTTCCCGGTGCTCAGCCCATGCTACAATGTCTCCGGGGTGAAAAATGTCGAGGTGCCGGAATTCTCCCTACTCTTCACCGACGGCGCCGTGTGGGACTTCCCGTCGGAGAACTACTTCATCTGGCTTGAACCGGAGATCATGTGCCTCGCCGTCCTCGGCACGCCGCGCTCCGCCATGTCCATCATTGGCAACTACCAGCAGCAGAATTTCCATGTTCTGTACGATCTGCAGAACAACAGGCTCGGCTTCGCGCCGCGGCGGTGCGCTGAGGTCTAGGTCTCCATTTTGATTGATTGGTTGATTGTGTTATATAGGTGGCTAACTGCGTGTACAAATTTTGGGGTAGGAACGAGGCACGAGGGTATGCTATTGCTAGACATGATCTTCTAGCACAAGGTTTTCGTATCTCTAAAGAGATTAGGGAACTAAGGATACTTGGGGATACTTTTTACCATTTCAGCTGTATACATGTTTATTGGTTAAAACTTTTTTGCAAGAAATTATGTGGGTTTTATGCTGAGAGATTATGGATGGCTTGTGCTTCCCCTTTGAAGGGGGCGAATATCGTACACAAAATAGAAGCTACACGAACTATCCTACAAAAATGTCTCAGAAGGGGTTCCAATAATATTCTTGTCAAAAAGTCACTTAATTTGTTTCATTCACATAGCCCAGCAAATATCAGAAATTCCTACCATACAAGAGTAATCACAAATAGGCAAGAAAGCATGAAACACAAGCCACGGCTTGCCGAAGAGAGTTCGTACAAAAATTAGTTCGCAGAACTTTCCCTACATCTCTTGGTCAACCCCAGCCACATGATACTAAAAGAAAGGTGCTATGTAGTTTCCACTTCATTACAAAAGGAGCAAAGAGCGGAACGCAGCCAATTTATTTTCCTCATTATCGCAAATTAGAACAAAGTTTTTAAATAGTTGCCACGAACTTTTATCTTAGGAGCGATTTCTACTTTCCGTATAAACTTAAAGTGAGCCCCGGTGTCAAGTTATTTTCGCTCTGCTTGAATCTTCAGATCGAGTAGGTACATCGCAAGCTGCTATTTGGTTGGAAAGAAATTGCTTAAATTCTTTTGAAATTTGAGTGAAAGACAAAATGAGAATGTACCAGGAACGAAAATCAAAGCAAGACAACACAATTATTTTCACTATGATAAATTATTTCGTTACAACCCATCAAGCAAATTTATGTAGTTATTTCATTCGAGAGATCATCTAAACATCAGTTGGACATTGCTTCGGTGGACCCTCACTATTATTATTTGAACCATAATGCATAGACCTTTATTTTTTTTCATCCAAATACCAGCAAATCACAAATATTAATTATAACCCCAATTGGAATCTAAAGAGGATAAGATGTTAATTGACCTTGCATATTGGTCTCACATTGTAGGAATCATCAAAGATGTTACTCACTACGGGAAAGCCACGAAACGCCGACGGCCGTACTGTACGCCGACGGCCAAATGTCGGGGCCGTCGGCGTACATCACGAGCTAGGCCAGACGACCAACAAGCCGTCGGCATACGAAGCGCCGTCGACGTAGCCTTATCGTGCCCGACGGCCGCCGTCGGCGTAGGAAACCCCGTCGGCGTACAAAAGGGCGCCGTGACGGAACGAAGTCGCCCGTCCAGCATCGTTGATACGCCGACGGCGGCCGTCGGCGTGTAGTTGTTCCTTTATTTATTTATTTTTGTATATAATATTCATTTCTTTATTTCTCTATATAATATTTAATGTAGTTGTAATTTATATATATATTGGACCTATAATTGCCCTCCCAATTTCAGTATCCCACCCCCGTAAAATAACGGTTTGAGTTTTCCGGAACCCAACCCTACAACATATACATGTAAAACAAATAAAAACAACACATTTAATATACACCTACAATATAAATATTAAATATATGGCTCAATTTATCCTACCATGTGGTGTGACAGGAACTTTGACTTTTTTTCTGCACTTAGATGTGGAAACTCCTGTTTCGGACGAACCGGATGGAATATTGTGTTTATTTGGGTTAGACTTTGGTTTCCCACCTTCCTATGGCCTAACCTAATACAACCAAGCCAAAAGGTCCACTGGCCTACCCCTTTCGACGGAGTTCAAGGGGGTAGACGAAAACGTTAGGATTTTCCCAGCGGATTCGGGGTTTCGCCGAAGCGGGGCATCGGAGCGTCGGAACCCCGTCAAAAGCTAGGTTGTGCCATGCCATATGTATACAAGTGTGTTGTGTGTTCCAAATGTCCATTATCCACGTGGCACGCTAGGCCGACGGCACTGCCGTCGGCGTATGGGTGGAGCAGACGGAGACGGAAGGATGCCGTTTTGTGGGTCCCACTGCAGCGTCGCCGACGGTTATTCGTCTACGCCGACGGGCTGCTACGCTGACGGCTTCCGGCCGTCGGCGTATCGTGGGTTTCCCGTAGTGACTCACTTATGTGATATTTTATTTATGATAACATTTGTGGTAGTTGTAGAGCGGTATTACTTTTAATCACACAATGTGATACTCATAGAACCAAAACTTCATTCTTGAGAGCATTCGACCAAAGAAAGTGATGCCATCGCATTTCCCAGGGCCGTCTCATTAGTTCCCCGTAAAAAGTAGATTAAACTGCTTTTCCATGGCACTAGGGATATTACGGTCGTGATCTTGGTAAATATTGAAAAACAAAGAAAACTGTTGACAAAGAGGTTCGGAATTACCAGTAGAAGTTTTATATATAACCTGATAATATCACCACAGTGAAGATAGATTTTCTTCTAGCCAAATAAATTTATTTTACCTTTAAAATAGCTTTCCGGCAAGGTGAGTTATTGATCTTTGGTTCAACACCGGGCACTGTTTTGCCACTAAAAATTCTTACTATGATGAGGCCAGCCTGGGTGTCTAATTTCCACCACCATTTATATAGGAGACTCGCTAATGTTTTGTTTTATCAATGGCGCCCAAGTCAATTCTTGTTTTTCATTTGTCATGCACAGATGAGGAAGCTAGCCAGGTGCTCTAATTATTTTTACCAAAGATCAACGCCATGGAGTCCGAAGTTGGGCTCAAGCAGGTCAGCGCAAGAACTACGGCGTCGACTCTCTAATCAGCGCTTACCTCAGAAAAAGTGAAGTTTTTCTAATGCCCAGGCGTGTTCTGTTCATGATTTAGTAAAGTGCAACGTCCGGGTGGCTCTCATTGACCAACAAATCAGACTGTTAATTTTCTTTGACTAGGGTTATTTCTTGTTGAACTTTTTTGTTTTGAATAACGGCAGGAGAACTGCTATATTGATTGCGATAGAGGAGAAAGGTACACCCAAACTGTTCGGATTATTAGAGGAAAACCGGGCGAAAACCTTTACATTGACATGAGCACTACAAGGCATATAGAGCACCAGAAGGCCAGCTAGGCGACATCATCGTACATCGACGACCATTGTGCTTACGATAGAATGACTTCGACTTTCTCATAACAACACCAAGGTCGCTCCGTCAGAACGACCCATCTGCAACGAGCTTGTCCGCCGTCTTCAACAACACCGGAGAGAACCTCGGGTCCCTCTTGCCGATGCCGACCTCCGAAACGAAGCACCCAAGAGGGAAAACGACACCGAGACACCATCATTGGCCGATCACGAGATCATTGGTTTCCCCTAAAGAGCCAAGCTGGTCGGATCGAGGCTGGCAGCAGCAAAACTGCTAATGACGCATCCAGGAAGGTCAACAACGGCCGTGGCCGCCGCCATCGTCGGTCACAACACAAGGCCGAGAGGGTCCTCACCCTAGCTGCTCAACACCTCAACGCACACCACACGCACCGGCGGCGGCAAACCCACAACCACTGCCACCCTTGGAGAATACGGTGACGAAGAGGCGTTGAGGACGCACAGCACGCCTCCCACCGCCATCCAGACCCGATAGGCCCAAAGGCCCGAAACCTAGCCCGCCAAGCCCATCGGACGGTCACCCCTCCCCGCAGGTGCAGAGGCCGATGGTGCCGCTGCCACCAGCGCCTCCCACCGCTCGCGCTCCGACCGCTGCCTCCGCCCGAGCCTGTCGACTCGGCTTCCACCTCCCTGACCTCCGCGGCCCACACGGGCCGGTCAACCACCTGCCAGAATGAGGGCCTCCCCCTAGCCACTTTTTGGCAGCGGAGGGGTGCCGCCACCGCCGCGGCCTGGGTGGGCCACGACTGCGGCACGGGTGGCCAGACGGGGGCGGGCTGGCCGTTTTCTGTGTGGTGCGCCCCTAGCGCCGCCTTGGGGGGCGACACGAGGAGGAGGGAGAAAGGTTTCTTGCTGAACTTCAAAACGAGGATCAGGAATTCCAGTTCCCACCACAGGTGGTCCGTTCAACTTGATAGAAAAGAAAAGAGGAACACGTCATTCTCGGTAGTAGAACAGTCATCGTTCCGTATTTTGAAAAAGAAAGAGGAAAAACTTGGTTGCTGCATGGAACGAATAACTAATTGATTTTCATATTATCATCAGGAGTACTTCACACAGGAAACGTCATTCGAGGCGTCGATCCTATTGCGCCAGGATTACCTATGCTCTGCTCGGCCTCGATCACATGCATAAATAAAGAGTACGTACACTGGTATCATCGAGGTCGAGCATTTCCAAGCAGATTTGTGCACCGCACCATCCACCATGTCTACCAGAGAATATTTTCCATGACAATAAGTGCAACCGCAACTAGGTGAATATTGAGCTGCAAATTTTAATCAAATTAATTAGTACATTTTACGGATATTTGCATATAAATAAAGCTCTACTGAAGTGCAGCTAGCTGAACAATTCTACATGGCAAGATTACACTTTCAAGCAAGTAAACAAAATAAACAAACCAGAGGAAAACAATCACAAATAAAAAAAGAGGAACGAAATTGCCAAATGCAGCAAAAAAATAAAAAAGATTGATAAAGTGATGTACTCCATCTTAAACTTCAACGCCTTGAGAGGTCTCTAATATTTGTTGGAGAGGCCACGAAAAAACAAAGTGAGAATGACTCCTCAGATATAGCCTTCTTCTCCGTTGATGTTTCCCATCAAAGTGAGAGTCCTTCCACTATTGGTTATTTTAAGGTAATTCTCAAATCTTATCAACTTACTGATGAGATTCCACATACTTAGATGGTCACAAGGAAATCCAACCATTTAATGTTGCCCCGCAAATCTAAGAGTAAAATACTAATTACAAAGCAAACCTAAGGTGGAAAATCAACTCGGTTTAGTGGAAATGTGGATCAACGTCTCATGTGTCCTTTCCGTAAAAATGCAAGTTTGAGTGGAGACAAATGAGAGTAATAAGGATCTTTCTCGTATCATGCTATGGTGGGACAACTCACATATGAAATTCAGGTCGCCTTGCGAAATAATAAAACCTTATATATATTCATACCAAATAAAAAAATTAAGTATAGTTTGGAGGAAGCGCAGAGTCTCTTAAGTGCTCAGAATCAACGGACCAATTTTTGGAGGTACCTCAGATATAAGCCCCTCCCGCCCCCTCGCGGGCGACGGGGGAACCCTAGCCGCCGCCGCCCACCCAACTCCTCCATCCACCTTCCCTCCCTCCGCCGCCGCCAAAGGGTGCGGCTGGGCAAGGCCTGGCCGGCGCCGGCGGCGGCGGGGCCCCTCCTCGCCTCCTCGCTCCCTCCCACGCGGATCCAAGGCCGGCGATGGCGGCGGCGGATCGGCTACGAGGGCCTGGACGTGGTACTGTCGGGTACCACGGCGCGACGTCCTCGACTCCTCGACGACGGCGTGGCGGATGACATGAAACCTTCCTTCGGGTAGATCGACGACGGGTGGGGCGGGCTGGCCGGTGAGAACCGGGCTCCATTTTGGAGTCGATGATGGTGGCGCCCCCGGGCGTCATCACCTTGTTGAAGGCATTGTTGCTCCGCCCTCAACCTGTTTGTTCCGGGGGAAACCCCAGATCTGGTTTTCCAGATCAGACGATGGCGTCACCCTTCGGTGTCATTCACCCTCTTGAGGGCATCGTTTTGGAACATGAACTACCTGGAGGGGGTCAGCTGGCGGAGCGGTGTTTCATCTGCCACGTCGATGTCGGTGAGGCTCGGCGGCGTGGCGCTGCGGGGTCTCGATTTCGGGTTGATGGACTCGCGCATGGTGGCGCTGTCTGGCATCGTGGCGATGCCGACGGCAGACCTGATTTTGCAAGATCATGGTGTTGATCCTTTCTGAAGATGGGTTCGTGGAAGAAGGCGGCAGCGACTAAAGCGTGCACATCGGTGTGCGTTGAGTGTTTAGCTGAAGGTTTTAGATGATGTGCGTTGGTGTTAGTCACCCCCATCATAGTGGTAGCGACCCTTGTTGTCGAGAGGTTGACTTCAGTTTGTTTTTCAACATTGTACTTTGTAAATCTGGTTGGAATTAATAAGTGCGAATGGCTGTGCGCATCACTCGATGCAGAGGCCGGGGACTCGCACCCTCCTTTTCTAAAAAAAAAAGATATAAGCTTAGTGCCTACCCCAGAGTCTTTTGGGCTTGGGATGAAACGAAGGTCCAAAACTTGGTGTATGCTTTTAACGTAGGATTTTAGGGGTGTACATGATGTGTATAAATTTATGGTTTCCATCTATCTATCTAGAGATTTTTTTTTAAATAATATTAATTTTAATAGTAATTTCGGGTAATAGGATGCGCGGCGGAGATATTTGAAAAATAGCGCGCTGTCGGCCCCGAGCGCGACGAAAGTCGAGTTTCGGCCTGGGGAGGGCCGAAAGTTGCTGTCGGCGCAGTACGCGACGAGAGCTGCATGCAGGTCTGCGCGCGCGGCAGGCGGGGCCCGCGACTTTCGGCCCCGAGCGGAGCGAAAGCTGGTTTCGGCCCGGAGCGGAGCGAAAGCTCGTCCGCATGCAGTCGACGCGCCTCTCTCCTTTCTTCTTCCCTTTCTTTCTCTTCTTCCTTTCCCTGGTTCGTCTTCCTCCTTTCCTCTTCCTGCTCTTCCTCCCTCCACCAAATCCAGGCCAAAAAACTTGTGCTGCCACAGATTTGATCGGTAAAAAAGAGAGAGGAGGGACGGGGCATCCAGGATCTGTGGATGGGATAGCTTTTTGTGGAGTCGTTTTGAGGTGTGGAGGTGGAGGATTGGGAGCAATGGTGGTCAACAACGGTGCCTAGTGATGGTACAAGTTGTTGTTTGAGAAGGTGGTGTTGTGCTGGAGCAGTGGTGGCGGCAGATTGAAGCCGGAGAGCGGCGCTGACCGGATCGACACGCGTCAAGGGTAAACCCTTATTAGTCACTAGATAATTATTGTTTAGTGTAATAATGCTCTGTTAGTGGACGGGTGCATATTAAGTATTTTGTTGGTGGTTGCGTTAGTAGTAGTGTAGACACTTTTAGTCAGTGGATTCGTTAGTATTACTGTCGGAATAATTTATTTGGTGGATGCGTTAATATTATAGTACTATTATTTTGTTGATTAATGCAGTGTAGAAATTTTGCGATCGGTTAGAATAAATATTATTCATTGGGCGTCATATTTTTCAGTGATCGGCATCTGATGATGCTATAAATTTGTTTAGGTCATGGAAGTGGTTGAAATTGTTGTGCACTATGGCGCCGGTAATGTCGGTGTAACCGAGTCAGGTGTTGATTTGAGTGAATTTGGGAATATGTCGATTCAGCTTACAGACCCAGTGAATTTGAGAATAGCTGCCATTCAGCAGTATTTCACGATAAATTTCGGGTTTGATCCTAATATCTGGACTGTTAAGATTCAGTCTGTATGGAGCAAATCCCGTACAAATATTTTTCGGGAGTTGTTGCCGCTTGATCGGACAAGTCAGTGGACATCTTGGCTAGCATCATGCAAACGCCGAGGTACACAACCTGAAATCCTGCTGGTATTTAATCTGAAAGAGAACAATTTGGAACACGGTGGCGGGGGTCCTGAGCATGGAGAGAGTAGTCAGTGTACTGGCTCAGAGAATGTTGATTTGTTTGGCTCCATGGAACATATTTCTGATAATTATGAACCGGCACTTAGTAGTCAGTCGGCAGGACCTGCGCATGAAGGGGAGGCAGATGGGGATGAGTACGCAGGAACATTGCAGCAACAAATGTTGGACGAAGATGAGGATGGCCTTGCAGAAGATCTTGATTCTGATAATGAAAATGATGCTCCTGATGAAGATGATGAAGAGGATGTTGACGATGTGCCTATTCCTGACTCTTGGAATGAGGACAAGTCGAACATGACAGTCGTGCAAGACGGAAACTCTTCGTCATGGGAGTATCACATGAATAATATTCAAGTCGGTGCTCAGTACAGCACAAAGCAGCAGCTTAGGGAAGCCGTGATTAAGTGGGCTTTGTCCACGCAAAGGGTTTTCCGCACTGAAGTCTCGAACAATAAATATTTGACTATGAGTTGTGTTGATATTAACTGTCCAGGAAGGGTGCATGGTCACTTACCGAAGTATGACGTGATGTGGGTGGTTTCAGGCTTCGAGCCGCACACTTGTGAAATATCGAAGACATTGAGTGACCATCCAAACCTGACTTCCACTCTCATTGCACGCCTCTTGTATGATGAGATAGTGCGGACAAAAGACATGGTGGCGAGAAACATCATCTCGACAGTTAAGGCTAGATGGAATACAACCATTAAGTATGGGAAGGCATGGAGAGCAAAGCAGAAGGCTCTGGAGATGAGGTTTGGGACATTTTATGATGCATATGATAATGTTGTCCATCAAATTACCACATTGAGCGAGAGGAATCCTGGCACCCATGCAGCTTTGCAACTATTTAAGATTCCCGAGGAGCCAAACTATTCTGTATTTTGCAGGATGTTCTTCTCGTTCGCAATATGCATCGAATCTTTCAAACATTGTCGTCCAGTGCTCTGCATCGATGGCACATTTCTCACAGGCAAGTACAAGGGACAGATACTGACCGCCATTGGTGTGGATGGTAACCAACAGATCGTTCCTATTGCCTTTGCCTTCGTAGAGTTTGAGAATTATGAGAGCTGGTTATTCTTTCTGAGGGAATTAAAAAAGGGGGTCGTGCAGGATCGGCCAAACGTGTGCATACTTCATGACAGACATCCAGGTATGTTGAAGGCAATCAAGGCACTACAGCAGCCTGCTGGGGACGAACCTGAACCATGGACTGACCTGCAGAGCCGATGGTGTATGCGTCATCTCGCTGCAAATTTTTACTCATGTTTTAAGAGTAAGCGGCTGATGAATCTGTTCAAAAGACTCTGCAATATGAATCAGGAAAGGAAGTACAATTTTCTGTGGGAAATACTCACTGAATTCACAAACAAACAAGTGAAGGAAAGAAGAGCTGCACAGGCAACAGCGATCGCTGCGCAGGTGAGAGCTGCACAGGCTTCGCAGGCGTCTGCATCACAAACAGACGAAGGGGATCCTGTTGGATTGTGTGACTTGCCTGGAATTGACCCACCGGGAACGAAGAGAAAGAAAGGAAACCGAATACGGAATTTTGTAGAGTGGATAGAAAAAGAGCCTCCCGTGAAATGGTCTTTGTTGCACGATACAAATGGAGCACGATATGGCATCATGACAACCAACCTTGCTGAGGTATATAACTTCGTACTCAGAGGTAACAGGGGTTTGCCACTTACAGCACTTGTGGAGGGAATTATGCACGGAACAATGACATATTTCAGAGATAGACGTCAAGAAGCTGTCGAACATATTGAACGTTACCCCAACACACCATATTGCAGAAAGATCAGGCTGTACATGGAGAGGAAGACAAAGAAGGCACGTTTGCATGGCGTCATTAGGATTGGTAACGAAGAAGCCAGGTATGAGGTGCGCTTACCGACTGCGAGATTTGGTGCTGCTAACGAGATGAGAACCCACGAGGTTAAAATTACTGACGAAGCACCGCCATCTTGTGAGTGTACATGCAACAAGCCGAGGCTACTTCACCTCCCTTGCTCTCATGTGTTGGCAGTCTGTGGGCAGATGGGTTTGAACCCGTACTATTTCGTGTCACCGTATTACAGGAAGGAGGCAGTGGTGCATACCTGGACCGGGGAGATGGCAGGATATAAAGTTGTCGGTAACTTTACCAAGGTTGATCCTGCAAAGCGAATGTACATTCCTCATCCGGCGACCAAAAGGACAACTAGAGGGAGACGACAGTCACTGCGCATCCGGAATGATATGGACGAGTCTGAAGCAGGTGGAAGCACTCGACAATGCTTGCTTTGCACTCAGTTCGGCCATAGGGCATGCCACGTGATCAAGGTTTCGGGCAACACCCTAGTATGTACGGTCAACCGTCTTATGCAGAGATGATTTGGAGCGGGGTTGCACCGCCTATGACTCAGCCAATGCTCGATCTCGGTTAGTATGTTTTATTTTTTCCCACATATTACTCTTGTTCATCAACATCACATACTAACATACTATCATCTGCAGGTGGAGGTGGTTCGACATACAACTCTCCACGATTTGACCAGGAGAATCCGATGTACTGTACGCCACCGCCCGTCACACAGCCTACGTAGGACGAGGACAAGGAGGCGCCGCTGCAAGGTAGTTGGACGCAGCCGTGACAGGATGACGTGGAGTTGACAGTGCCTCGTCAATTGAGGGTAGCTCACAGGTACGGCAGATCAATGCCCGTTCAGCCCCCTCCTCGTCAGGCTCGGCCACGCAGGGGTCAGTGATATATTTGGGACATACTGGTACTTAGGTGTATGAGACATATCCGTATATCTATTTCTATGTGAGACATATTCATATTTATGTTCGTCTGTACGAGACATATTATTATCTATGTACGAGACATATTATTATCTATGTACGAGACATATTATAATTGATACGAAACATCCCACATTGAATCGATAGATTAATTTAACATACAACTAGAGATCTACGTTACAACTTCACTAATTCTAAATACTGGATAGAACAAATTAAGGTACAACTTCAAATTACGATGCAACACAAGTAAAACAAAGACTCTACCTATCTCCCATCGATGCAGCCTGCACCATCCGCCGTGTTGCCACCCTTGCCCTTTGACGAAGATTCTGCCTTCTTGCCTTTGCCCTTGGACGAAGCTTCTGCCTTCTTGCCATTACCCTTGCTCGATGCTTCAGCCTTCTTCTCCTTGCCCTTGCTCAGTGCTTCAACCCTCCTTTCCTTTGACGACGGCATGAAATCGTCGTCATCATCGCTGTCAACTACCCAGAGACAGGAACTACCGTAAAATTGACGGTCAGCTTCAGTTCGGTGGAACGGACTATTCGTAACTTTCCTGTCAAACTTATCTGCAAGCCTGAGCATTTCAGCACGAATTTGGAGCGGGGTCCTATACGGAAACCCATCGCGGCATAGCTTCGCCCCAAGCAAAGCGAGATGACTCTCAGTGTGCAAAATTTCTTCAAATGAAACTACCCTCCCATCTACCTTCAAATTGCTCGAAAGCCTGGCGAGATGCTCAGATGCGGTATTGTGAAACCCGGACACACACTTCTCGCAAGGACCAATACACACCATGCTTGCGCTCAAGTGAGTATCATGCCTACCTTCGACTGGGTTTTATAGAACAACCGGTGGCGGGAAGAAATTGGACGGTGCCGGCATTTGGCGGGAAACGGTGGCGGGAACAATAGCGGGAGGTAATTGGGCGGGAAACGGTGGCGGGAAGAAATTGTGCGGGAAAAGGTGGCGGGAACAAATTTGGCGGGCAAAACTGCGACACATTGTGGCATAAGAGTAACCAGGGAAGGGGAAGGAGGAAGAGAAGAAAGGGGAGAAGAAAGATGCGCCTGCCCCCTGCCGACGGTGGAGGGACTTTCGGCCCGCTCCTGGCCGAAAGCTTCTTTCGGCTCGCTCCAGGCCGAAACACGCGGGCCCCGCCTGCCGCGCGCGCAGAGCTGCTCAGAGCTGCATGCCGACACCCTACTTTCGGCTCGCTCCGGGCCGACGCCACTCTATTTTTCAAATTCCATTGCAGCGCGTACTATTACCCGAAATTACTATTAAAATTAATATTATTTTAAAAAAAACTCTATCTATCTATCTATCTATCTATCTATCTATCTATCTATCTATACTTCTTATAAAGCAAGACCCCACTAAGTGCATTAATTATTTTTCTACCTCAATATGCAAGGTATCCACATCATCCACGATTTTAGCAAATAAATTGTTCATGTCATCTCCACTAACAATAATTAATAATGTACATCTCTCATGCAACATATCCATGTCATTTTTTCATCCATATAATTGTCCACCTCACTAATATTTAGCCCTCAAATATTCAATAATATCATACGAATTAAATTTAGCGTCTAGACTATTGTGATCAACTGAATCTTCACAACTGAATATTTCATGTGTCTTATACCAATTCCATTTACATATTAACTTTTGATAAAGATTCCCGTTGCAGCATGTAGGGTGTTCTTCTAGTTTATCTTATAAAGCAAAACCCCACTGACATGTATGCGTGATCAAGGCAACATATCCACATTAGCAGTTACCTGAGTCATCAATTGTCCATGTCGTACCACTAACATTTATTTAGAAACTTTATTGTGTGCAAATAAAAAAATAGAAGAGGTAGATACATTATCTTGTCTAAAGTAATATGCAAAAATTAATTGGTCATAAGACAATAAACTTAATAGACCTCAAATGATTGTAAATTATAAATATTGATATGAACCATTAGATGGTTGAAGGACGCGATGATGGGTAATTTACATGTAGTGATAAATAAATATGAGTAGACATGACATGGACAACTGATTTGGCTAAGAGAATGAATGATATGGATATCTTGAATGCCGAGATAGAAAAAAAATCATCTATGCATGTTAGTGTTCTTTTGTTTTGTAAGATATATAGATAGTGTCGTGGTATCGTCACGGCAGATGCCATGGGGGTGGCTTAAGTCAGGTGTGAGCCAGGCGACTTAGGATCACGGAGAGGTAGCACGCAGTGTTTACCCAGGTTCGGCCCCTCTCTGCGAGGTAAAGACCTACTTCCTGCTATCTGTATTGAAATGTGTTGGGGTGTACAATGGCGTGCGCGCTAGAGCTTGCAGGTGCTCTGGCGGCTGTGGAATGAGATGAATCTTCTCTAGGGTTGCGCCTAGCCGACTTTATATAGGGAGTCGGCTAGGGTTTATAGGGAGCGACGGGTGACCTAGGCGGCGCTAGCTAACTCGCTACAAGTGCGGCTTCGTGAAGCGCACTCTACGGATACGCAGATCCTTCTCTGATTCGGAGATATCGACTTGCCGCTTTCTTCGAGCCGGCCCACCGGGTGCTTTGGGGACCCGGCATCCTGGGAAGATGGCCTCCGGGTGGGTTCTGGGCCACCGGCCTTGTGTTCCGACTCGTGGTCTTGGGCCTAGCCGGTTGGGCATCTCCCCATCAGTAGCCCCCGAGTTCACCAGGGACTGATCTTGGTCTATCTTCGTCTTCGTCAGTCGCCAAATCGAGTCGCTGAGTGAACTCCAAAAGTCAGAGAAAACAAGGGACAAAGTTATGACCGGTGGTACTCCGCGCCCGGACTGACTCAAGTTTTGTTTGATGCCGGCTCGTGCCCGGTGGGACGCGTTTCTCCAAGTCGCACTTCTCCTTGCCGGGTCGACTCCCTGCCGGGTTGACTCCTCGGCTTCTCCGGATGATGACACGGCATCTTTGACTGTTTGTTTTGTAGCAGTTGTCCGCCTGAAGCCGAGTAGACCGATGTGACAGGACGGTGTATCGACTGCCTCGCCCTCGGGACAGAGCGACTGTAATGATGACGGCCACGACCCGCTGGCTTCTCATCTGACGGCTGAATACGAATCGGCGTGATGACGTGGCGCCCATCGTGCCCATTAATCCCGGCGTCGGTTACGCGGGAATCGAGGCGACGGGCGACATGGCGTTAGTGGGCGACGTGCGTGTCCCCATTAACTGCGGCCAGTGGGCCATCAGTGCGCCTATTTAGAGGGGAGGCGAAGCTGCCGACGAGCACACTGCTCACTCCCGTTGCTCCTTCGCCCGCACTCCCTCTTCATCTTCATCGAGCTCGTCGCCGCCTCCTCTCCTTCTTCTTCAACCCCGCCGTTATTGGCATTCTGCTGTCCAGGATGGTAGCTCCAAAGTGCGACTGGGCACGCTCGACGGTGGCGACCAGAGTGCTGGAGTAGGCGGCGGCGGAGGACCTGCTTCCCACGGAGCGCGTGTGGCGCACCGCGTCGGCGGACCCGCAGCCCCAACCCAAGGCCGGGGAGTTCGTGGCGTTCCTCGAGCGCGGGCTCGGGTTCCCGACGTCGAAGTTCTTCCGCCGCGTCCTCAACTTCTACGGGATCTAGGTACACGACCTGACTCCCAACTCGATCATCCATCTCGCCTGCTTCGTCTGCCTCTGCGAGGGGTACTACGGCTGCCCGCCGTACTTCCCCTTGTGGCTGTGAATCTTCCACGGCAAGCTGTCGAGGACGGGCGCCATGCCGCCTTGCGGCGGCCTAAACTTCCAGGTCCGCAGCGATGTCGAGTACGTCGACATCGGCTTCCCCAAGAAGGTGAACTGGAGGCAAACAACCTTCTACATGCGGGAGGCGGCTCCCGATGGCGAGGTGGGGGTCCCTCCTTTATCTGCAGCGCCGAGCACTAGTACAGAACGACACATCGGAAACGGGCCAAAAACCCCTTCGGCAACGGAGAAAGGGTCCGTGTCCCCGCCTCTGTCACTGATGTGAAGGCCTTCATCGGTAACGGAGGCCAAAAACCGTTTCCGATGAGGTCTCCATTTGGCAACGGTTGTGCGCAGACCTCCGTTTCCTTAGTTTTCCTTCATCAGATACGGAGTTTGCCATCCACCCGTTTGCACTGAGCATTTCTCATATTTCGGTTACAGGATGCCACGTTTACAAATGCCACTAGATACTTAAAATCTCACAGCACAAGCTCAAATACTAAAACGGTAACATATTTCATTCATATCACAATGTAACTTTACATTTCCATCACAATTTCACCTTTACAATTGCATCACAAGACGTGACAAACATAAGAGGTAAAACGATAACAGATTTCATCTATACTAAGCATATCATGTCAAAGGACGGAAAGAATATATGATTTCTTCCCTACATCCTTTTCCACAATCCTCGCAGGTGTCACTCTAGCAATCTCTTCTTATCTCAACTTCTTGAGAGAAGGATGGTGAAGCTTTGGACCCTATATATTAGTAAATAGAGTTACAATTGTTAAATACATATGCTAAAACAAATACACTATGAATTTAAGCAAACTGAAACGATATCTTACCTATGTCTTGAGGTGGCTCTTATTGGAGGACATTATGGGAAAGTTAACAAACACTACTGTCTTGAGTAGTGTTCGTTGTTTGTTCTGTGTCTCCGACTTTTTTATGCAGTGTCACCGAAATAGGCTTCTGTTTTCACATGGACTAGTTAGCTAAACTACAACCGGTTGCAAGTGCACAATAGGCAAGTTAACTACATCAAGAAATGATCTAGATAGAACTACCGGATGTTGATCTGATACCTTCTTCACGTCGCCGTTGGATCGATCTAGCAGATCCGGAAGTGGTGGAGGCAGAGGAAGCGGACAAAGCGACGACCTCGCCGTGTCGGGCGAGATGGCGAAGACTTCGCCGTGTCGGGGGACATGGCGAACACCTCGCCGTGTCGGGGGAGATGGCGAAGACGTCACCGTGTCGGGGGAGATGGCGAAGACCTCACCGTGATAGCCGTCGTCTGGGCGGAGACGGCGCCGCCACGGCGCCGGCGATGGCCGCAACGCCAGGAGGCGCCGCCACAAACAGATCTAGCATACTGGGACAGAGTGAGAAAACGAGTGTTAGGTTTTGCTCTGTACGCCCATATATATAGGTAAAACATAGGAAACGGTTCTTTAGAAGGACCGTTTCCTTTGTGTTTCTTCCACTGAGGTGTGGGACCTACGCGCCCACTGTGTGGAATTTCTTCTACTCTCTGAAATAATATTTTCCTAATCTCTACTATATGGAGAAAACCACTTATAGGATACTTATATTAATATTAGTGATTACTACATTACATACGCAGTACATATTAATAATAATAAAGTAAATTACAGTTGGAGAACTTATAGAACTACTACTAGCTACTTCTTGTTTTTCTTGCGCCCTGCTTCCGCGCAATCCTCGTCCTTCTCACGGCCTCGCTTATTGGGGGCCATTGGAGGTGGTGGCGGTGGCAGCATATCGGAGGCGGTGTGCGGCGACTTTCTTCTCCGTCGCCGGGGCTCCCTTCTTTGGGACCGGCGCCTCCACCTCGTCCTCCTCGTCGTCGTCCTCCTCCTCCTCCTTCTCCTCTTCGGTTGACTCGTCATCAGAATCAACCTTCGGCGGACCCAGCATCAAGGTGGGATCATGGAAGTTGGTGTATTCGTCGTCGCTCGTCTCCGGCGTCGGTCCTTCAACGGACTCGCCGCTGACGGGGGACTGTCCCGCGGCGACTCAGTGTGCTCCTGTGTGTCGTTGCTGCGAGGCATCTTCGCCAATCAGTAGGAGGGAGCGAGCGAGCGAGAGAGAGAGAGAGCAGATTCGGTGGCGTCTTGAGCTAGCAAGGATTGGGGTTTTCAAGGAGTAGTGGGCGGTGCCACTACGCCATGGCATTTACTCGCCTCGCTTCGAATTCCAAGAAGATGGAACGTGTCCACATTGGAAACGGACACCCAAAAGTCTCCGTTGCTATAGAGGCACATATCGGAAACGGAGCCAGAATTAAAACCGTTGCCAATACTATGGGTAACGGAGTTAATACTTTCTCCGTTACCTATGTTGACGGGCCAGCCGCGGCCCAGGTCAGGTTTGTACGCACTGGCCGCGCGGAAAGCGCGATTCTCGGTCGCCTAACGCCTGCCGTTTCCATAGAGGGGTATCCGATGTGTCGTTCTGTACTAGTGGAGTCACCCTCGCAATCTCCAGGAGCTGCCCAGCGCCGGTGACATGCCGACTGTCAACCAGATGCTGGAGCACCTGCAGGACCTGAAGACCCAGGGCCTGACGGGTCTCAACCTGACGGCGACTTGGGTGAAGCGGAAGATTGCTCCGCTGGCGGCTCGGCCAACCCTAATATGCGACTATCGGGGGAAGCATGACCCGAGTCGCCACGACCCGCGGCCCTACGAGATGCAGGAGCAGTTCACCCGCTGTATGCACCGCATCACGGCCCACCCGGTGCTGGACTGGGAAGTCGGGGGCCTGAGGGCCCACGTCAGGAAGCATCCTGCCCCAGAGGTGAGTCCAGGTTCTTTACGAGTTATGTCTCTGTATTTTTTGTTCTCCTGTCTTGTATTGATTCCTTCCTCGCTTGATCTGTTACCGCAGGAGTTCCAGCAACTCGTCGGGCTCCCTCCGATCCACGAGGAGGCTCCCATGGTGCCGGCTGGCGCCAACGATGTCGTGGAGCGCGACTCCGACGACGAGTCCGAGACTCCGGTCGCGACTCCTGAAGTCGCGAGTTCCTCCTACCGCCCCATCCCCGTTTCGTCAGAGGACGAGGGGGAAGGAGAAGAAGGAAGAAAAGAAGGAGGAGGCGCCGGGTCGCGTGACCCGGTGCTTGACGAAGAACACGATGTGGATGATGCGCCTCTCCGCTTTAGGCGGAAGCGCAAGTCTGGGGATGAGAGCGAGGACTCTCAGCCCAAACGCTCGAAGGCGACGGCTCTACGCCTTGTCGCCCCCGAGCAGAAACAGAAAGCCCTGCGGATCGCCCCCGCAGCGGCTCTGACTCCGTCGCCCGCCACGCCTCGGGCGCGTGGCGTTCGGTTCGCCGCTCGCCCATCCGTGGTCGACAGGTTAGCGTCTGCGCCCTTGTTATCTTTTCCTTCATTCGTCATCTTGATCTTGTGACTGAGGCCCCTATGTCACAGGGCCATCGACGCCTCCCTGGGCGTCGAAAGAGCATCGACTGCCGACGTGCGTGCCGACGCGCATGTCGAGAGGGAGGTGGCGCCTCCCATCCAGCTCGTTGATGATGACGACGCCCCAATGACTCTGCCGCACGCGGAAGTCGTTGTCGAAGAAGTCGTCGTCGAGGCGGCTGCCACCGGGGAAGTCGCGCCAACAGGCGCGGACAACACGGCTTCAGCGCCGGAAACGGCGTTGGTGACGACTTCCAGCCGTGCGCCGGCTGTGGCGGAGCCTTTGGCTGAGCATGCGGCTCAGCCTCCGAGTTCGGGTCCAGGATCAGGCGCGGCCATGACTGTGGCCATGCCCGACTTCCGAGCAGCCATCCAGGCAGCAATGAACGCACCAGGTATGTATGTTGTCTTTAGGTCGCTTCCTTTGCCTGTATGTAGCCCCCAAGGCCTGAGTCGTCATGTCATGGCGGCTCGGGTCTTTTTAGAACGTCTGGATGTAGCGTAGGAAATTGACCTGACGCCTGCTTTTTCTTCTACAGAGCTTGGGGTTCCTCTACGTGGCCGAGCAACAGGAGACTCGGCGTCTGGTCGCCGAGTTGGCGAAGGCGCGCGAGGGCTTCATCTCCATTACGGAGCATGAACAAGCCCTTGCCGCCCAGGAGAGCCGCCACGCCGAGGCCTTCGAGGCGCTACAGACCTCCTACGTCCAGCTCAACAAGGAGAAGAAGGAGGCGGAGGAGGTCATGACCACGTCGACCAAGGGGTACGCCGAGGATCTCGGGAAGTTGAGCGGAAGGCCTCCGCCCACGAGCGCGAGATGAAGGAGCTGACGGGTCCCCTGGCCCACTTGGCCATGGAAGTTTGGGGTAAGCCGCTGGTTCTTGGCATTTTGTTGTAGCTGATCGCATTGTTTTCCTGGTTGTAATCTTCCTTTTGTCTTGCGCCAGGTGAAGATGCCAACAGCCTGATGGCGCTGGAACACATCGGGTGGCTCGGCGGGTTTGTCCGCGAGGTGCGTGACTTGGCCAACGCGGTGGTCAAGCAGCTATCGCCGAAGGAGTGTGTCCCGGCGCCGCTCAGCGGGGTGCTGCGGGTGTTGCAGCTGCTGCCGCATGTTATCACCTGGGCTAGGGACTCGTTTTCCCGAGCCGGTGCTAGCGTGGCGCTTGGCCTTGTACGAGGTCGCTATCCACAGACGAAGCTCGACAAGATCACGGCCAGCATCCCGACTGGACCCGACGGCAAGGAGATCGAGCTGGAGGCGGTGTGTGCCACCGTCACGCCGTTCGCCTGCCGCGCCGCTGCTGGTGCTAAGTTGACGAGGGAATATATTGCGGTGTTGCTTCTATCTCCCCAGCAACGGCGCCAGCAAATATGCTTGATGCGTGTAACGTCACACGTCAGTTGGGAACCCCAAGAGGAAGGTATGATGAGTACAGCAGCAAGTTTTCCCTCAGTATGAAACCAAGGTTTATCGAACCAGTAGGAAAACGAGGTTGCTTCGAAGGTGTTGGTGAAGGAGTGTAGTGCGGCGCAACACCAGGGATTCCGGTGCCAACGTGGAACCTGCACAACACAATCAAATCACTTTGCCCCAACTTAACTGTGAGGTTGTCAATCTCACCGGCTTGCTGAAAACAAAGGGTTAAACGTATCGTATGGAAGATGATGTTTGTTTGCATAAAACAGTAGAGAACAATGATTGTAGTAGATTGTATTTCAGATGTAAAAGAATGGACCGGGGTCCACAGTTCACTAGTGGTGTCTCTCCAATAAGATAACTAACATGCTGGGTAAACAAATTACAGCAGGGCAATTGACAATTGATAAGTGCATAAAATATGCATGTGCGAGTTGTGGTGTCTACTATGAGATTCATTTGGGCATTATGACAAAGTACATAGACCGCTATCCAGCATGCATCTATGCCTAAATAGTCCACCTTCCGGTTAACATCCGTACCCCTTCCAGTATTAAGTTGCAAGCAACAGACAATTGCATTAAGTAATGTGCATAATGTAAACAATACATTCATCCTTGAATAAAGCATTGCTGTTTTACCCCTAGTGGCAACAACACATCTACAACCTTAGAACTTGCTGTCACTATCCCAGGTTAAATAGAGGTTGAACCCAACTATCATGCATAAATACCCCCTCTTGGAGTCACAAGTATTCACTTGGCCAAGGCTTCAACAAGTAACGGAGAGCATGCAAGATCACAAATGACATAGACATGATAATATAATATTCAGCTCCACATAGGTATCAATATAAGTCAGATCCCAGCAAACACAACATGTAGCATTACAATAAGATGATCTTGATCATGATAGGCAGCTCACAAGATCTAAACATGATGGCACAAGTGGAGAAGACAACCATCTAGCTACTGCTATGGACCCATAGTCCAAGGATGAACTACTCACACATCACTCCGGAGGCGGGCATGGCGATGTAGAGCCCGCCGGTGATGATTCCCCTCTTCGGCAGGGTGCTGGGAAGAGCTTCAGAACCCCCCGCGTTAGGGTTGACGACGGTGGCGGCAGCGAATATGTTCTGGATGAAAGGCTCGGTGTTTTAGGGTTTTCACGTCTCGGGGAATAAATAGGCGAAGGGGCGATGTCGGCGGAACCCCGAGGGGCCCAAACCACCAGGCGGCGCGGTGGGCCCCCCTGCCGCGCCGGCCTGTGGTTTGGCCACCTCGTGGCGAGTCTTCGTCTCTCCTTCGGACTCCGTGTACGTGTTGGAAAAATAGGGACGTGGCCTTTTGTTTCGTGCAATTCCGAGAATATTTCCAGAAGTAACTTGCTGAAACCAAAAACAGCAGAAAACAAGGAACTGACACTGTGGCATCTTGTTAATAGGTTAGTGTCAGAAAATGCATAAAAGTGATATGAAGTGTATATAAAACATGTAGCAAATGGTATAATATAAGCATGGAACAACAGAAATTATGGATACGTTTGAGACGTATCAGCCGCCAAGATGGTGTGCCACGAGGACTTCATCTACGACGAAGTAGTCCCGGGCAACAACCTGAACGAGAAGGCGGACGAGGAGCCGGCTTCGGAGTACCTCTTCGCGAGGGCTACGATTCTGTCGGACCGGATGTCCCAGCCGTCGACGTCCTTTGCGCCTCCAGCCCCCGGGTCTAGAATGTCCTCTCCTGCTCAAAGGGGAGAAAATTTATAAGTAGATAGGTCGACTCGCCTGTTGGCAAGTGTTATTGTAATGAACAAGCATTTTGTGACTTCGCCGCGTTATTTTGCGCCTTCCGCGGCTTTAAGTTTGATCGTCGACTTAGTCTTTATGTTTTCGTGCGCTTTTGTCACTCGTTTTGTTTTTCGCTTGTGGGGAAGCTAGTCGGGCATGCGACCTTGCCAAGCGTGCCCTCGCGTGAAATCTTTTCGAGTCGCGCGCGGCACCCAGGGTGACAAAGTCCGGTTACGGCTTCGATGTCTGTCAAGTTAGGTTCGACCCGGCAGTACTACTTGTTCACGTTTAGCGAGTCGCAGACGACTTGAAAGAAAACGAAACTTTCTGAAATTTTGCTGCGTGAGCAGGGAGTCCAGTGGTGAGTCGCGCATCATGGCGTCCGACTCTCTTTGACGACCCATCAATCATGTAACGTGAGAGTAGGAAAAATAAAGACTCGAAAGCAATGTTTTGAGACGAAACGGTAGCCCCCGAGCGTGTCATGGGCGTACCGGCTTTATTTCCTTGATTGATTACATAGCATTACAATGCAACCTATGTATAGTAGGGGCGAAGCAGGCTAATGTTCCTTGGACGCTTGGTCTCCTCCTCCGACTTGGAGCTGTTTTCAGGCTCACGCAAGTCGACGAGGTGGTAGGAGCCGTTCCCTATCGCCTTGCTGATGACGAACGGTCCTTCCCATGGTGCCGAGAGTTTGTGCATCCCTTTCGACTATTGGATGAGTTGAAGAACCAAGTCGACTTCGCGAAAGGAGCGACTTTTGACCCGGCGGCTGTGGTAGCGGCGCAGGCCTTGCTGGTATATCGCCGTCCTGGAGAGCGCGAGTTCGCGAGCTTCCTCCAGTAAGTCGACGCCGACGAGGCAGGACTCCTCGTTTTCCTCCTCGTCGTAGAGGGCGACTCTTGGCGAGTCATGCTCCAGGTCGGTCGGCATGATGGCTTCAGCGCCGTAGACCATGAAGAAGGGCGTATAGCCCGTGGAGCGATTCGGAGTCGTCCTGATGCCCCACAACACCGATGGCAGCTCGTCCAACCAGCACCCTGGCGTCCGTTTCAAGGGGACCTCAAGGCGTGGCTTGATGCCGGCTAGCACCATCTGGTTCATCCTTTCCGCTTGCCCGTTGGACTGCGGGTGAGCCACCGAGGCCAGGTCGAGGCGGATGCCTTTTTCCTGGCAGAAGGCCTTCATCTCTCCTTCGGCGAAGTTCGTGCCGTTGTCGGTGATGATGTTGTGCGGGTAGCCATAGCGGAAGATGATCTCCTGGAGGAACTTGGTAGCCGTCTTGCCATCGAGCTTCTTGATGGGCTTCACCTCCACCCATTTGGTGAACTTGTCGACTGCTACCAGGAGGTGGGTCATGCCACCACGGGCAGTTTTGAAATGCCCACCATGTCGAGCCCCCAGACCGTGAAGGGCCAGGTGAGGGGGATGGTTTTGAGAGCCGCAGCCGGGAGGTGGTCCTGCCGTGCATATTTCTGGCAGCCGATGCACCGCCTGACGATGTCGACTGCATCTTGGTGCTCGGATAGCCAGAAGAAGCCGTGTCGAAACGCCTTGGTGACTAGGTACTTGATGAATGGGACCCGCCAGTCAACCTCGTCTGATATTGTCAAGACGAGTTGTGGTTGTGGCGGGTTGGCGATGTCGACTTCGGCGATCGGCTTCACGGAGGGATTGTGAAGATGGTCGAGGAAGACGTCTGGTGGGACCAGGTCCCGTTTGGACCCGAAGCGCGATAACTCATCAGCGGCTTCGTTCTTCCTTCGGTCGATGTGCTTCAACTCCATGCTGGCGAAGTGGCCACCGACTTGATCGACGAGTCGGCGATAAGCCGCCATGTTGGCGTCGTTGCAGTCCCAGGTACCCATCGTCTGCTGGACGACGAGGTCGGAGTCGCCGTAGCAAAGGATGCGGCTGACTCCCATCTCCTTGGCCATGCGCAGACCGTGCAGGAGGGCTTCGTACTCGGCGACGTTGTTGGTGCAGGTGAAGTGAATCTGCAGGACGTACCGCATCTTGTCGCCTTGGGGGGAGATGAGCACTATCCCAGCCCCCGAGCCCTCGTACATCTTGGACCCGTCGAAGAATAGTACCCAGCGCCCTCCTTCGTAGGTTGGAGGTGGCAGCTGTGTCTCCATCCAGTCGACGAGGAAGTCTGAGAGCGCCTGTGACTTGATCGCCGTGCGCGCCGCGTACTGGAGTCCGAAGGGTTGGATCTCTGTGGCCCATTTAGCAACGCGCCCCGTTGCTTCTCTGTTGCGGATTATATCCGTCAGTGGGGAGGAGCTGACCACCATCATCGGGTGGCCCATGAAGTAGTGCCGAAGCTTTCTGGAGGCAAAAAATACCCTGTATACAAGCTTTTGGTAGTGCGGGTACCGCTGCTTCGACTCCGTCAGGCACTCGCTGACGTAGTAGACCGGCCGCTGGATCGGCTGGTCCTGGCCCTCCTCCTTGCGCTTGACGACGACCACCGCGCTGACGACTCGATTGGTCGCGGCGATGTACAACATCATCGGCTCGTTTTCCAGTGGAGAGGCAAGGATAGGTGCCTCGGCCAGTGTCTTCTTCAGCATCGTGAGGGCCGCCTCCGCCTCATCATTCCAGGTGAACGTGTCCGAATTTTTTAGGAGTCGGTACAAAGGCATCGCTTTTTCACCAAGTCGCGATATGAAGCGGCTCAAGGCGGCGACGCACCCGGTGAGCCGCTGCACGTCTCTTCACTTCTCCGGTCGTTGCAGGGCCTCAATTGCCTTGATCTTGTCTGGGTTTGCTTCAATGCCTCTCTCGGAGACGATGAAGCCCAGAAGCTTCCCCGCGGGTACTCCGAAGACGCATTTCTCCGGGTTGAGCTTCATCTGGTACTTGCGGAGGTTGGTGAAGGTTTCCGTCAAGTCGGCGATCAAGTCGGATCTTTGTTGCGACTTGATGACGATGTCGTCAACGTAGGCGTGGACGTTGCGACCGATCTGGTCGTGCAAACAGTTCTGAATGCACCGCTGGTACGTCGCCCCGGCGTTCTTCAGGCCGAAAGGCATGGATACGTAGCAGAACGCTCCGTAGGGAGTGATGCATGTAAAATGCATACATGAACTTTGCACTTTAATTTCTTATATTCCAATCATATTTGCATCATATAAGGGTTATATCAATGTTTTATCATGATTTTGGAAATATCTTAATGATTTCCTATTTTTATGGAATTAACCCTGCACAGGCAGAAAACCCTATTTCTTTCCTTTTAAGTTTCAGGGACCCAAACGTCGTCTAAATGACCTGCAAATTTACGGGCGTCAATATTTGGAAGGAAGAAGACTTGTGGGCGAAGTAAGCAAACAAACGGAGGTCCGAGGACCAAAAGGGGGTGGCCCACGCGGCCACAGTACCTGGCCGCGTGGGGCCCACTCTTTTGGCCCTCGTGGCTCCGTTGCCGTCGATCTTTCCTCCACCGACTAGGTTTTGACCTAAAAACGCCTATAAAAATTGTCCCCCGAGGGTTTTCGAGAGGAGGCGGCGGAGAAACACAGAACCACGAAACAGAGAGTCAGAAGGCTGCCGACGGAGAAGATCGGAGGGGGGAAATGCCGCCGGAATCACCTCCGGAGGGCTCCACCCCCCTCCGGCGTGTTCATCATCAACATCTACAGCAAGATCATCTCCATCTCCCCACTGTAAACTCTAGGCAAACATGATGTATGATGCAATATACTTTTCCCTTGATCTATTGTGTCTCTCCATCTATGTTTGAGAAGTGATTTGTTCATGGCAATAGTGAAATAGTTCGTTGTTTGGTTGCATACAAGTTTTGTTATCTTTTATGATTGTCTTGATGTACAATATATGAGTGCACGCATATGTTAGGGAATGCATGGATTGAGTAGGACATGTCAGAGTAGGGAGAAACCGGTGTCTGAGACTTGAAGTTACTTTATGGGGAGATATTTGGGGGACCTTAGAACTTAAGGCTATGGTGGGACTTTTATGTCTTAATAACTCTTATGCAGTCATTTACTTGGCCATGAGATCCATCATAAGGGGTTTTAGTTCATTTACTTGGCTACACCTATTTATGGCTCCCACCTAAAAGAAACAACTAAGACTGAAACATGTGCTTCACTAATTGTGACAACCACACGAATGAAATAACAATTGCTAGAACATTTGCTCCCTTGAGATATTTGCTACTTGAGATATTTGATACTTGCTACTTTGAGAGACTTGCTTGAGAAAACTGCTGAGAGAAACTTGCTCTGAGAAACTTGCGTTTGAAACTTGATTGAGAAGCTTGTTACTAGATAAACCCATTCCACATCACTTGCTTACATTAGTTAGTTCTTTTCATATTTATTGCTTTGCATAAACGGCCATATAAGAGGGTTATAGGGCTTTAGAGAATAGATAGTTTACCTTCAGCTCCTCGTGGGTTCGACACTGTGGCACCCCGCTCTGGCACATATTTCCAGAGAGGCGGTCGCCCCGTGCGCCAGCCCAAGATATCTGGCCGCACGTTACGACAATGCAACATAGCGGTTATCATTACACAATCAGGCACAAAGTGCTACAAAAGGTTTACAAGGCCATCGAGGCATTACAAAATATGATGCCAAGCATGGCCCAACTCAGAGTTTTAACTGGCAGCGGAAGACATAAATGAGGCAACGGCTTGGAGCGGCTCCACTCCACAGGTATTTGGCTGGGCTACTGATCCTAGCACGCTTTTGCTCCTTATCCTTGCTAAGGTGGAAGCTGAGTCCTCGCCAAAATCTGGCCACAATCACAAGGCCCGTGAGTACATTTGTATGCACTCAGCAAGAATCGCCACTCACTACAAACAATCCAACAATCATGCAGCAAGATATATATTGGAAATAAAATCGTACAACATGGTAAGGTCTACTCTAGATACATGACATGAAAGTAGCATGGCATTGACAACCAAACATGTCGTAAGCAAGCAACGGGGGTATCACCAGTACAGAGTCCAAGCCAGGTGGGGTTGGATCGTGCACCGGCAATCATACAAAGGGCTTACCTGTGACGAGAAAACGGGTGTACCAAGTGGGTACCAAATAATACACAACAACACCTGTGATCACTGCTAGGCCCACTGGCCTCATCATTTCACTCTGGGCACGCACGGTTGATGTGGGCTCTGGTCTAACTATAGGCTCCCCAACGCATCACACCGCCATCCCTAAACCTGGTTCACAATCATGTCTCAAGTAACATTCCCTGCATCATCTTATTTGTTCATTTAGTGAAATCAGGTTGTTCATCTTTCTTTCAAACAGAATTTATGTTTAACCTCCTGACTCGACAAAGACAATAGTGTGACCGACACTGAACGGTTGTTCCATAACCTTGGAACTAGGCTAGATATCCAGATTTACACTCTCGAGAGGTTGCAATACTTCACTCATCTAAGTGGATCATTAACAACCGGTACTTTAGGATCACATCCATAAGACGGTCTGATACACTCACTCGACCGTTCACTCCATCAAGACACTCCCTATATAGCCACCGACATAACTATATGCCTTATGCAGAAGTGAATCCGGCACGTCCCCAACCCAAGAGCGACGCCTAGCCCCGGAACCTTCGCAAGACTAGCCCCGACCAACTATGTAACCGACTAGACTTGCCAAAAAGGGTGGCATCAAAGGAGGCTCAATAGGATTACGTAGGTCAAGGCCCGCCCATATGAGCGACAGTGGTAGTGCTTTCGATGTTCAGATTAGTGGCACTATGGACTGACCCTATCGAAGTTTGGAGGGGTGTTTCATTTAATCAAGTTTCATCATAACAAGTCCCAACAACAGAGGGTTAGTCCAACACAACAATCACAATATCAAAATATTATATCATCAAACAATAAGACATTAGCAACATCATGATTCAAGCCATACAACAACCACAAAAACATAATAATATCAGCAGTAAATAAACAAATCAACCTGCATGTCCAAAGTCCAAGCATAGCAATAATAAAACGTCAACCGGAAGACTGTGGCAGCGATCCCGCTGGCCAGCGCCTTCACAGATCAACAACAAAAGATAACACAGTGGGTCAATCGGACGACTGTGGCGGTTCCTCCAGCCAGCGTCCTCGCAGATTAATTACAAAGTTGGTGAGGCATGTAGCCTCCAAACAATGAACTGAAAAGCATTCATACGAAAGAAAGCATCCATTCCACTCAAGGATAAACCCGACGTGGTGTCAGCAATCTTGGCAAAAAGAACCAAATGGAAAGCAAATGTCCCAAGCGTCGCAGTCTAGGTGGGCTTACGCCAACCACGTTTGACGGAGGGAGAAGAAGCAAATAACTCTTTTGGCAAATGCCCCCAATTCCGAGGATCATAAGACGACATTCGTCCGCTCCTCACCTCGGCGAAGGAGAAGAAGCAAACAATCATAGGAACGCAGGTTTTATAGTTGTTTATTTAGAGGGTTCGACAAAGCCGCGCAAGTGCGAGGCGCACAATTTAATTCACACGTCATTCTAATGTATACATGGATGATGAATGAAACATGGCAGGAGCAACATTCCATGTAACATATTGAACACAACAATAACATACCGACATAATATATACCGAACGCAGACAAATATAAACACTCAGCATGGCAATAAGTAAATGCAAGCAACATTGCGGGACGGCTCATAGCAAGGGGTTAGCTTGCCTCCGAAGATCGACACCGTTTGGCTTGGAGGGTCACGGACACGTCACGGGTCAGGGTCTCGGTCTGCCGGTACCGCGGAATACACCTATACACGCATACAAGGGTACTGAGCATACAATTATTTTACAAAAAGGTAAGACCTGTACTACTGGACAGATCCTCTCAAACTAAGAATTTACAAATTTGAATCGCTCCAAACGGAGCTACGGATCAAGAGATACAGACGAGCGACGGTTAGCTATCTGCTGCTCACCAGAAAAAGAAAACAGACAGCGCGAAAAAAAACTGCTCGGGCTGCTTCTGCGCGGGGCTGGGCCGTTGCTGGGCCGAACGGCCTGCTGCGCTGCGCGCTGGGCTGGGCCGAAGGCGCACTTCTCCGAAATGCGTCTTCCAGAGAGGAAGACGGAAATCTCCAAATACGCCTCCACTTTGCTGACGTGGCCGCTGGGCCAGGGCGGGACCCGCCTATCGGCGTCACAGGCCCGCCACGCTGGCGCTTCCTTCTCCTTCCCGCGTTGCACGCTCGGGAGAGCGCCCTGCGCAGCACGGCCGGCTCGGCCGCCGCCTGCCGCCGCCGCTCTGGTGCGTGCCGCCGGCCGCCGTGGTGCGGGGAGGTCCGCCCCGGTGCGCCGCCTCCGACGAGGTTGGCCACGGGCACGGGGGAGCTCCAGAGGCGCCGCCTCGGTCCACCATTTTGCAAAAGGAATTGTATGGGAGGGAGAGGAGTTCAAGGGGAGATCCTCCACGGATTTAATCGGAGGATGGCTCGGTATGGAGCTCGCCGTGGTTCGTGGACCGACGGCGATGTCCACGGCCAAAACGGAGCAGGGCTCTGCCATCCCGCGACTAAAGGAGCAGAGGGGGTTCCGGGGGAAGAGAGTGAGGGTGCTGGGGTGCGCTTGCAAGGCTCGGGGTCCTTTTATAGGCCAGGGAGAGGGGAAGGTTGGTGCGTGGCTGCTGCGGCCATCAATGGCGCAGTGAGGTCACGGCTTACGCCTCGGCTACAGGGGCGGGGATAAGGAGGGGGAGCTGGACGAACAGGGAACGCATGAGGGGTACTGGAGCAGCTAGGCACCGACCGTGGCGGTGCTGTTTGGACGGCGCGTCGGCTAGTGGTTGGCGGCGCTGTTCCGACGGTGCGTCGGCTAGTGGTTTGGCGGCGCTGTGGAGGGGGTGAGCTAGCGCGGCGGCACGGGGTGGTCTGGCGGGAGGGGGAGCGTCCCTCTGGACTGGTTCCGGGTGCGGGAACGGAGAAACGGCGACGGGCAGGCGGGTGGTGGCGCCGCATGGCATGGTTGCGCCAGCGGTGACCATGCTACTGAGCATGCCGACATTGGCATCGAGATGGATCTCTCGTCACCGGGCTCCTCAAGAAAAACTAATCGTGTCACCTTGTGCCAAATCGAATTTGCTACAACTTTTCTGACTAGAGTTTTTGCGAGTTCGAAACTTCATGCGACTAGAACTTTTGAAAAACAGCACAGGTCCAAATGGAAAAAGGTTGTTTGGAGAAGCAAATGATTTTTGTTTTGATCAAGACTTTTCCCAGAGGTGTTGACACACCCAGTGCTTGCATCTATGCACTCTCCTCCCACTACAAAAATCATTTGACTAGATTTTGAAAACATTTGTGTTTTAGGGCAGAAACTTGCATAGAGAAAAGTCCAACATTTTCTTAACAAGGTACCAAATATTTTTGCATAAAAGGGCTACATACTGCCTAGGGGTCATTCCCTAATTTCTGTACAATTTTTGGAGACATAAAAATAAGGGTTCCTTTGGAAATTGCAAATAGGCATGAAAAGGGCATTGCAAAGGAAGTACCTCAAATATTTGTCAAATGAGGTTGGGACAGTGGAGTGAAATGTTCAGGAGGTGGAATCATGCACCTTCCCAAAATTGCATAATTTCTGGATGAGTGGAAGGTGTCTAGATAATTTCTGGATCGAAATTGACCTAATAGAGAATATGAATAATCTTTGGAATATCGTATGGGACTATGAATTATATTTCCATGGGAGTGATGTATAGGTACGAGGGGACCATATGGTAGCTTGGTAGAATTTACTCCAAGCTAGGATTGCGGTGGAGGCTTTCGAAGGACAGGCAGAAGGGTGTTTGAAATCTCCAGATGGAACCAACGTTTAGCAGATAAAACAATACCCCGGAATTATAGTGGAGGTTGACGGGGATCGAGGATGGCTGGGAATTTTCCAAGAGAGCGAAACCAAAGTCAAATCAAAGGCCAACGGTTCGAAGAAAACATTTAGAAACCCGAAAAAGTTTTCCAGGTGTGAGAAAACACCACTAAAATTAGGGACGAATTTTTGGGGTGTTACAAACCTTCCCTCCTTAAAAAGAATCTCGTCCCGAGATTCGGAGACTTATAGAGATTCCCGGAGTTATGACAAGATACTTCTTGTACGGTCTTAACATACCCCTAATTTTAAAACCATTTCAAAACTTTTTCTTCAAAATAGTAGAGTTTAAAACACTCGGGGGAATCCACACACAACAGGGTATTTCTCAAAACCAGACACTTTGCAAGCATAGCATTACTATCAAACAAGGCATACTCAAATGAATGACATGGCAGGGGCTCACAGAATCACACAATATAGGATCTACCACCATGGTTATATAAATATAAGCTAGGGTTTTCGCTTAAATGATCACACAAGGCAAGGCACACATAACAACACAACCATGGCAAAAGCAAACAAGCATGTCTACAAACAAGCTAACATTCAACAAAACAGAGTTTGAACTTGGGTAAGCAGTTACCCACAATTTTATAAACAAAAGGATTGGGATATACTTTCACATCCTCTCATCTAGAGTTGTATTTTAGAAAAGCTATATACACACTTTCATGCATATATAGGTTTCGAAAAACTTAAGGTTCCTTTTAGGAGAAGGATGTTTGTGCCACCCAAAATGGGCTCACAAGCACCTAGGTTTGGAGGGGTAGGGCCACACCCCAAAATTTGTTTTTGCAAAGAAATTTTCCCTATAGAACCCCGGAATACGAGGAAAATAACACGTCTCGGGGTACCTCTTCGCGTTGAAGTAGTCGCAGTGTCCTAGTTGGAGTAGAACTTGCATCATCAATTTCGGGAGTTGTCCATCCGTGTACAGTTCGTGTCTTGCAGCAAGATTAAATGGCAGGGATACAAGTATGGGTAGAAGAATTTCTACTTGTAGCAAAACATCATTTTATGAAATATTTCTGCATTTTATGGCCCAAAACAAAACGGCTGCAGCAGTATGGCATAATCATTTCAACCACACCGTATAGGCAAGCACAAGCAAACATAGACAGAAAACACTCTACAAAAATCCTTCTGTGTTCCAGCGAGGAGCAGCACCCAACAAGCAATTAAAGCTTGAGGTGGTGGATCTCGTGGAGAGCTCGGGCCCTTTCTTTAACATGCGGATTTCACAAGGTTCATATTGGGTGAGGAACCTTGCGTCGATACATGTACAAGTTTTTCAAACCTATGCACGAGCCAACACTAAGTGGGCGGGACACCGGGGTTACCGTGTCTCATTAAATACTTCCACTTAATAGTTAAACTTGTGCAACATACACAAAATAATTTTTATACTAGAAAATAATATCATTCAAAGTTTGCATTAATTTTACAGGCGTGCATATGTGTCTGGGTTCACATATACCACTTCTGCTTTTATGTGATCTGTCATTTTTTCAAAACCTTTCAACTGAAGAAAAGGACATGGTATTCCGTCATATGTCAACCAAGTGGTTAACAAGGGAAATCAGAACATCAAGTTTTTCCACGGGGCTAACCTAAGAACAACTTAACCGCAGACAGAACAAACATGCATCACAAGAAAACACAAGAAGTTACAACCAACCTCACAAACTCTCACCTACCAACTTATAAGCGTCACTCAGACTAAAGCTGAACAGGGAGTTACCTCGCTTGACGGCCACTTGCATCAGGCGGGGTGAGGCTGAGTCGGAGAGTGGTGTCAACACCGCCATCTTCCTCAGGGCTGGGGTCACAGGGTTTCCTTGGAAGATTAGTCCACGGACCAGAAGTCGCTGCCGAGTTCGTGCCATGGCTTCCTCAAAAACAGAAAGACCAACATAGGTTGCCATATAAACTAGTGCAAAAGCTTCAGAGCTATGGGCAAGGTAAGAACACGGGATACCTTAGCGGAATCCTACTTCAATAGAGTTGGGTGCCAAGGGTAGCAGGCGAGGGTGGGTTATAAGGCAGCTAGGACCGGGTCACTTATCTACTGGGTCGTGTCGATTCCTTCTCCTGGAAGAAACCGGCGAGCCTCACTCCGGGATTGGGACAAGTCCTACTGCACCATAGTATTGTCCAACAGTAGCCATACCGGTTAGGCGGAGATGGGTCAAATCCATCGGGCTCACTGTCGGCAAATAGTACGGTTGAGCTTTCCATGCTAGGGTAGTCTACCGCCAGCCTGGTGCTCTGATACCATGCTCTGTGGCACCCCGCTCTGGCACATATTTCCAGAGAGGCGGTCGCCCCGTGCGCCAGCCCAAGATATCTGGCCGCACGTTACGACAATGCAACATAGCGGTTATCATTACACAATCAGGCACAAAGTGCTACAAAAGGTTTACAAGGCCATCGAGGCATTACAAAATATCATGCCAAGCATGGCCCAACTCAGAGTTTTAACTGGCAGCGGAAGACATAAATGAGGCAACGGCTTGGAGCGGCTCCACTCCACAGGTATCTGGCTGGGCTACTGATTCTAGCACGCTTCTGCTCCTTATCCTTGCTAAGGTGGAAGTTGAGTCCTCGCCAAAATCTGGCCACAATCACAAGGCCCGTGAGTACATTTGTATGCACTCAGCAATAATCGCCACTCACTACAAACAATCCAACAATCATGCAGCAAGATATATATTGGAAATAAAATCCTACAACATGGCAAGGTCTACTCTAGATACATGACATGAAAGTAGCATGGCATTGACAACCAAACATGTCGTAAGCAAGCAACAGGGGTATCACCAGTACAGAGTCCAAGCCAGGTGGGGTTGGATCGTGCACCGGCAATCATACAAAGGGCTTACCTGTGACGAGAAAACGGGTGTACCAAGTGGGTACCAAATAATACACAACAACACCTGTGATCACTGCTAGGCCCACTGGCCTCATCATTTCACTCTGGGCACGCACGGTTGATGTGGGCTCTGGTCTAACTATAGGCTCCCCAACGCATCACACCGCCATCCCTAAACCTGGTTCACAATCACGTCTCAAGTAACATTCCCTGCATCATCTTATTTGTTCATTTAGTGAAATCAGGTTGTTCATCTTTCTTTCAAACAGAACTTATGTTTAACCTCCTGACTCGACAAAGACAATAGTGTGACCGACACTGAACGGTTGTTCCATAACCTTGGAACTAGGCTAGATATCCAGATTTACACTCTCGAGAGGTTGCAATACTTCACTCATCTAAGTGGATCATTAACAACCGGTACTTTAGGATCACATCCATAAGACGGTCTGATACACTCACTTGACCGTTCACGCCATCAAGACACTCCCTATATAGCCACAGACATAACTATATGCCTTATGCAGAAGTGAATCCGGCACGTCCCCAACCCATGAGCGACGCCTAGCCCCGGAACCTTCGCAAGACTAGCCCCGACCAACTATGGTAACCGACTAGACTTGCCAAAAAGGGTGGCATCAAAGGAGGCTCAGTAGGATTACGTAGGTCAAGGCCCGCCCATATGAGCGACAGTGGTAGTGCTTTCGATGTTCAGATTAGTGGCACTATGGACTGACCCTATCGAAGTTTGGAGGGGTGTTTCATTTAATCAAGTTTCATCATAACAAGTCCCAACAACAGAGGGTTAGTCCAACACAACAATCACAATATCAAAATATTATATCATCAAACAACAAGACATTAGCAACATCATGATTCAAGCCATACAACAACCACAATAACATAATAATATCAGCAGTAAATAAACAAATCAACCTGCATGTCCAATGTCCAAGCATAGCAATAATAAAACGTCAACCGAAAGACTGTGGCAGCGATCTCGCTGGCCAGCGCCTTCACAGATCAACTACAAAAGATAACACAGTGGGTCAATCGGACGACTGTGGCGGTTCCTCCAGCCAGCGTCCTCGCAGATTAATTACAAAGTTGATGAGGCATGTAGCCTCCAAACAATGAACCGAAAAGCATTCATTAGAAGGAAAGCATCCATTCCACTCAAGGATTAACCTGACGTGGTGTCAGCAATCTTGGCAAAAAGAACCAAATGGAAAGCAAATGTCCCAAGCGTCGCAGTCTAGGTGGGCTTACGCCAACCACGTTTGACGGAGGGAGAAGAAGCAAATAACTCTTTTGGCAAATGCCCCCAACTCCGAGGATCATAAGACGACATTCGTCCGCTCCTCACCTCGGCGAAGGAGAAGAAGCAAACAATCATAGGAACGCAGGTTTTATAGTTTTTTATTTAGAGGGTTCGACAAAGCCGCGCAAGTGCGAGGCGCACAATTTAATTCACACGTCATTCTAATGCATACATGGATGATGAATGAAACATGGCAGGAGCAATATTCCAAGTAACATATTGAACACAACAATAACAGACCGACATAATATATACCGAACGCAGACAAATATAAACACTCAGCATGGCAATAAGTAAATGCAAACAACATTGCGGGGCGGCTCATAGCAAGGGGTTAGCTTGCCTCCGAAGATCGACACCGTTTGGCTTGGAGGGTCACGGACACGTCACGGGTCAGGGTCTCGGTCGGCCGGTACCGCGGAATACACCTATACACGCATACAAGGGTACTGAGCATACAAGTATTTTACAAAAAGGTAAGACCTGTACTACTGGACAGATCCTCTCAAACTAAGAATTTACAAATTTGAATCGCTCCAAACGGAGCTACGGATCAAGAGATACTGACGAGCGACGGTTAGCTATCTGCTGCTCACCAGAAAAAGAAAACAGACGGCGCGAAAAAAAACTGCTCGGGCTGCTTCTGCGCGGGCTGGGCCGTTGCTGGGCCGAACGGCCTGCTGCGCTGCGCGCTGGGCTGGGCCGAAGGCGCACTTCTCCGAAATGCGTCTTCTAGAGAGGAAGACGGAAATCTCCAAATACGCCTCCACTTTGCTGACGTGGCCGCTGGGCCAGCGCGGGACCCGCCTGTCGGCGTCACAGGCCCGCCACGCTGGCGCTTCCTTCTCCTTCCCGCGTTGCACGCTCGGGAGAGCGCCCTGCGCAGCACGGCCGGCTCGGACGCCGCCTGCCGCCGCCACTCTGGTGCGTGCTACAGTGATCCCTTGCTCTTGGGGGTTATCAGGGAGTGATGAAGGATGTTTTCTAACGATCTTCGGGTGCCATATTGATCTGATGGTACCCGGAGTAGGCATCCAGGAAGCACAGCGCCTCGCACCCGGCAGTCGAGTCGATCAACTGGTCGATCCGGGGTAGGGCGAACGGGTCTTTGGGGCAGGCCTTGTTGAGGTCGGTGTAGTCGATACACATCCACCACGTCCAGTTCTTCTTCAGGACAAGCACCGGGTTGTCAAGCCAATCCGGGTGCATGACCTCGGCAATGAACCCGGCAGCTAGGAGCCGGGCGATCTCTTCACCGATAGCTTTGTGTCTCTCGCCGTTAAAACGGCGCAGGAATTGCTTCACAGGTCGCATGTTTGGGTCGACGTTGAGCTTGTGCTCGTCGAGCTCCCTCGGCACACCCGGCATGTCGGAAGGTTTCCATGCGAAGATGTCCCGATTCTCACGGAGGAAGTCGCAGAGCGCGCTTTCCTATGCGACGTCGATGTGAGCGCCAATCGCAGCCGTCTTGGAGGACTCGCCCTCGACCAGCGGGATGCGCTTGGTCTCCTGGGCCGACTGGAACTTGTCGCGGCTGTCCAGAGTCGGCTTCTTGACGATGATCATGTCGTTGGGGTCGACTTGAAGCTTGAGCTTCTCCAGCTGTTCCGAGGCGATGACGGACTCGGCGTACACCGCGTTGTTACCCGGCATCTTCATCTTCAGGTAGGCGTAGCAGGGACTGGCCATGAATTTGGCGAAGGCGGGTCGCCCGAGGATTGCGTGGTAGGAACTGCGAAAGTTCAAGACCTCGAACCAAATCTTCTCGAGCCGGTAGTTCTTGGGCGTGCCGAAAACGACGTCGAGCGCGATCTTGCCTAGCGGGTTGGCCTTCTTCCCCGGGACGATGTTGTGGAAGGTGGTGTTGGTAGGGATCAGCTGTTCGTCGCGCAACTTCATGCGCTGGAACGTCTCGTAGTACAGGATGTTGATTCTCGACCTGCCATCCATCAGTGTCTTGGTCAGGACATAGCCCTTGACTTGCGGAGCGACGACCAAAGCGAACTTGCCCGGGTAGTCGACGCGAGGAGGGTGGTCTTGACGGCTCCAGGTGATTGGCTGCTCCGACCAGTTCAGCCATTGTGGCACGTCCGGCAGGGTTGCGTGGACGGCGCGGCTGATGATCTTCTCCTCGCGCTTGGAGTCGAGGCCAACGAAGGTGTGACCCATGAAGCCGGCAGTGGGTTGCATGCCCGACTGCGGCTCCTCATCCTCCTCCGGAGCTCGTTTCTTCGCTCCGCTCTTGGCCTTGATAATCTCGGCCGTCCAGCTGCACTCATCGGTCGTGTGAGCTGCAGGTTTGCCGGGTAGGCTATGATACCTACACGGCATGGCGAGGATTTCCGCGGCTGTGAGCTTCTTGCGCGGCTGGTTGTTGCGCTGGCTCTTGAAGCCGCGTCCTCCTGTGGACGTGACAGCAACGAGGTCGGAGCCACCATCACCCTTGCGCTTTTGGGCGCTAGAGTTTCTGGCTTGGGGCTTGCCCTTGCTCCGGTTTCCCTTCTTGTCGTCGTCTTCTTCCTCCGAGTCATCCTTCGTGGTGTCCGACTCGGCGTACTTGTGTACGATGGAGAGCAGCTGACCCATCGTCATGCCTCCCTTGTGGGAGCGCCTTAGCTTTTGCCTGAGCGACTCGAACGTGGTGTTATCCTCGAGGTGAGAATGCACCGTGTCGACGCTGAGGTGTTCAGCCGTGTTGATCAAGTCGGCGACCCGGTGATACCACTTTCTAGTGGACTCACCCTCCTTCTGGACGCAGCGCTTGAGGTCTTCGACGGTTGCGGGTCGCTTGCACGTCCCCTCGAAGTTGGAGATGAAGAGCATCTTCAACGCGCCCTAGGAATTAACGCTATTCCTGGGAAGGTTGTTCAGCCAGGTGCGTGCCGTACCCTCCAGCATGAGGGGGAAGTAACGAGCACAGCAGAGCGAGGACGCGCTCTGTATGCTCATTGCTGCCAGGTAGTCCTGCACCCAGGTCTCCGAGTTCATGGAGGCGTTGTACTTGGGCACCTCCCTTGGTCCCTTGAAGCTGCTGGGGAAACGCTCGCCGCGGACTTTGGGTCCGAAGCACCGCGGCCCGACGTCATCATCGTCGTGGTGAGTCGCCTCGCCGCGCCTGTCGTTGAGGTGGAGGCGCAGGTCTGGGACCGCCTCGGCGCGCTTGTCATTGAGGTGGAGGCGTAGATCCGGGGCGGAGTGGTTGGAGCACGCCTGGGCGTGGTTGTTGTTGATGGTGTGCCGAGCGTCGTTGCGAGCCAGGCGAGGCGGGTGGCCTCCCGCCGCGTTGCTAGACACGGCCGGCTCTTCCCAACGGCTTCGTGGTTGCTGCTGTGTTGCGCCTTGCCCCGGCGAGTCGTTCGCGGGGCTTTGATGGGCAGTGGAGGCTGTCTTCCCGCTGGCCGGCTGACTAGAGTACAACCGGCCGTTGGAATGGGACATGTTCTCCTGCAGCTCTAGGGCCTTCTCCACCAGTCGGCGTCCCTTGCTCCAGAAAGGGTTCTCCTTCACGTGCAACCTCTTAAACAAAGAGGCGACAACCATCAAGCAGTCCATGGGAGTGCTGAAGACTGCAAGGTCGCCATCTTCGTCATTCCTCGCCGCAGGTGGCGGCGTGGGAGCCGGCGCCCGAGGAGGCGGACGAGGTGCCGGAGGCGGCATGGGCTGCCAGGGTTGCTGGGGAGCCTGGTGTGAAGCTTCAGGCCGAGACCTGTCGCATTCCTCGCGCTGCCTTTGGATCTCGCTCTCACGAGCGAAATCGTTGTTGAGGGCACGAGTCGCGGCTCCAGATTGGAGCCGCGACTTGCTCTTCCTGTGCTGCTCGGTGACTGCAGAAAGGGCAGTCGCCTGGGCGTCGATGGCCTGCTCCTTTTTACGGAGCTCCTCCTTCTGCCGAGCCATGTCTCGGCGGACCTCCTCGAGCTGAGGAGCCAGGTTGACGACATTCAGGGGCGTGACGGGAACGTCAAGCGGGTCACCATTATGACCAGCCTGTCCCCGTAACTCGGCGAGTGACTCGTCGCGTTCCTTGTCCCGCTGGAGCTGCTCGCGGTAGGTCTTCTCGCGCTGCGCCTGGTCGCGCTGTGCTTGGTCACGCTGCGCCTTCTCGCGCTGCGCTTGATCACGCTGCGCCTGGTCGCGTTGTGCCTTCTCACGCGCCTGTCTCTGCGCGTCAGATTCACTGGTGGCGGTGTTTCCCGCCTCCCCGGCCATGCAGATGGTGGTCGGAGTCGCGGAGTCGTCCGAGGCCAGGTCGGTCGAGCCCTCCGACTCGTAGTCGAGGGCGGGCAGGATCGACCCGGCGTCGTCGTTGTCGTTGTCGATCAGGACGGTCTCCACTTGACGCGCCTGAAGCTGGTCGAGGGCGTCGTTGATGGCGGCTTCATCGGCCGTTTCGGGCCATGGGATGGGCATGTTGTCGATGCAGTCGAAGGTGACGCCCTCCTCGGTGGCACCGCAGAAGCCGACGAAGGCTGTGACGACTGTCCCAAACGGGATGGTCGTCATGTAGGAGATCGGGGCGCGAGCAGGTGCGCCCCAGGTGTGCGGGTCGGCGACGTAGCCTACTCCCTCGTGCTCGAAGTAGGTGCCACCGACGATGTCGTCGCGGCCTGGCATGGCAGCCGGGTCGAAGAAAACGCCGGTGCCAGGCTTCGGACTCTCCATGAGGTCGATTCCAGCGATCGCTGGCCCCACGGTGGGCGCCAACTGTCGTGGTATCGTCATGGCAGATGCCATGGGGGTGGCTTAAGTCAGGTGTGAGCCAGGAGACTTAGGATCACGGAGAGGTAGCACGCAGTGTTTACCCAGGTTCGGCCCCTCTCTGCGAGGTAAAGACCTACTTCCTGCTATCTGTATTGAAATGTGTTGGGGTGTACAATGGCGTGCGCGCTAGAGCTTGCGGGTGCTCTGGCGGCTGTGGAATGAGATGAATCTGTCTCTAGGGTTGCGCCTAGCCGACTTTATATAGGGAGTCGGCTAGGGTTTACAAGGAGCGACGGGTGACCTAGGCGGCGCTAGTTAACTCGCTACAAGTGCGGCTTCGTGAAGCGCACTCTACGGGATACGCAGATCCTTCTCTGATTCGGAGATATCGGCTTGCCGCCTTCTTCGAGCCGGCCCACCGGGTGCTTTGGGGACCCGACATCCTGGGAAGATGGCCTCCGGGTGGGTTCTGGGCCACCCGGCCTTGTGGTCCGACTCGTGGTCTTGGGCCTACCCGGTTGGGCATCCCCCACCAGATAGAGAGATAGATTGGCTGAAAGAACCAAAAAACTAGTAATGCTAGTGATTATTGAAAAAAGCTCGCGATTGCATTATATACTCTAGAATTATCTACGACCTTATATGTAAAAAGTAGACAATCATGTACTGTTTTTTTCTAGAGAACGAAACAAAGCACTATCAAGATATTTTCTTTAGATTGTACTCATATCAAAATATTAATGATACTAAAATAGACATCAAATCATACATATACGATGTTCCATCTAACTACACAAGTGAATATGTCAAGGCACCTGATTTTTTACGTTTCTTCTTCTAATCCAAAGGGCGTTATCCGTAAATAAAATAACTAACAACGAAACCACTTACTTTGTAAAATATTCCTTAAATATATTACGAGTGGGTGGCGTCTTAGAAATGAGAAAAAAAATCACACTTTGTTTTTAAAATATGATTTAAAAGTGCAATTACACTTGCATGGTAGACATTCAGGGTTGCATTAATAAAATATTTATATGAATATTTAATTATATGATATGTACAAGATTTAAGCAATATACAAAGGTAATAATATTGAGTATAAATAAGTTTTACCCAAAACCTTCACGCCCTGAGGTCTTCAGCAAAATGTCTGTCCAAAATCTATGACTAATGATGTAGCGATGTCTTGATATTTTCTTGAAAACAACAGATTAAAAGATCTTGATTTTTGTATCGATGTGTCGCGATCTTGTAGAAGACATTTGGCGCGCTCCGCGGAGTTTTTGAAATTAATTCACACATGTTTGACTAGCCAAACATCTCCTAGAATTCCTGTCTAGATGAAAACGATCTGATTAAGCGCCATGTAAAGAAAAACATGCAAAAGTACCAATAATAGAATAGTAACCATTCCAGATCTACCTCCTTCTAATCTTGTGTACCCTCTTGATAGTACTACTATCTTACAACTCAATAAACGGAAAAAATAAACTATGAAATTTTAATATGTCGTCTTCTCATTAACCTTTGTATAGGGGCCAGGGAACAAGTTTCTATTCATACAGTTATAAGACCATTAGCTCCATGATTCATGTGTAATTAAAACCCATACGGGGTTGAATATGTTTGGATAGACCTGTTGCACATTCCCAAAAAACAAATTGCACATTTCTAAAAAAGTGTAATTACGTTTAGTGAAAAATGCTTGCGCATAGGAAAGTGAAAATATGCATATTACAATTCCCAAAGAAAAATTACACTTTTCTAAGACAAAGTGCAACTAAATTTTAATTAAAAGTTGTGCTTGTGCATATTCAAGCAAAATATGTGAGGTCAATTTTCAAAATATTGTAGTGGCACATTCTGGCTAAAGTGCAATGGCAAGAGTATATTAAATCAAAGCAACCCGCGCAACAGGCCGTGTAACTCCCAACCATTTTTCTTTTTTGAAGAATTGTGGCCCTTCGATTTTTATGAATAAACACACGAAAAAAAAAGGATACAAACCTAACTCATGTACGAACAGAGGGCATGTACACATAGCCCAACAAAAGAGAAAATGCCCACTCAGCCCGGTCCACATCAAGCATGACCCACCCTATGTTTCATCATCGATGGAAAAGTCCCAGCATCTTGTTAAAATCCAGCGCCTCGACAGAGGACGGCGAGGCAATAGCGCGGAGAGAACCCTAAAAAAAAGGCAATACCGCGAAGAATTGGATTGCCAGGCGCTTCTTCTTCTTCCCCTTTTTTTTTTTTGCGTAAAGCCATGCGCTTCTTCGGACTCTGGTCAGCTATATATTTGTCTCAATCATGATCAGTAACGATTCCTCTGTTTCGGGTTTGATGTGTGTTAGCACCCGTTTTTGGCAGATTGCCAGTTTGCAGGTTGAAAAAAGACTTGGCAGCTTGAAGAAGGCAGCAAAGAAGGCTAAAATGATGATCTGGGAATTTTTCAGGAAAAGACGGCCAGAAGAAGGCAGCCAATAATCCATCAAGTGGAACAAGACGGAATCTGGATTCGGGAGTGCAAAGTTGCCAAAAGGAACCTAACAAGCTAAGTCAAAGGAAGGCAATAAAGGTGGCAGAAAAGAAGGCGGCAAAAGTCAACCTTGTCAAGACAAGGCGGAAAAAGTGAACTTTGTCAAGACAAGGCGGAAAAGAAGCTAACTTTGTCAAAACAAGCCGGCTCAGGAGAAACCAACTTTGTCAATACAAGCCGGCAAGTTAGAGGACAACTTTCCAAGATCAAGGCTGGAAAATGAAAGACAACTTTCTAAAAGGCCGGACGGATGTTGAAGTCCGGGTTTAAAACGAAGCCGGTCAAAATATCACATTTCTGAGAAAGGAGGCAAGTTTGAAGCCAATATGGAAAACAAAAGGCAACTTTCCAAAGTAGCCAACAAGTTTGAAGCCGACATGGAAGGGCAAAAGGCAACTTTCCAGCAAGTTTGAAGCCAACGTTGTCGGCAAAAAGTTGCCTATTTTAGAGATAGATTCGACTTAGACTATGATTTGTAAGCCTTGTAGAAGTCCAATACTTGTACGGGAAGTCCATCCGCCTCATATATATGTGAGAGGTGATGGCCGATTGAAATTAAGCAAACAATCGGCAACCTATCAATACAACCTACTTTTTCCCTCAAACCTTTGTTCATGCTTCCGTTGTTCGGCGACTTCGCGTAGATTTCACCGGATATCGAAAACCAAGCTAAGAGCGGCCAAGTCCGGCTTAGTTCAGCCAATCGTCGCCGGCTTCCTCTGACGGGGCTTGTCCCGAGGGGCTGGGGCGTCTGGTCTAAAAAGAGCCTGCTTGCTGTCTTGCGTATCACGCTGGAAGCAGGCCTCCCGCGGGGCGAGTTGCGGAGTATCTCCCCCGGCACCGCGGGTACACGAGGACGTGTTCGTGTGACGCGTTTCGAGCGCAACACACTTTTTGACGACTCCGCTGGTGACAATTCGATCTAACAAATTGGACAGCAATGACCAATTCTAAGACCGACGCTGCCAGCATCAGCACCGACAACATCATCAAGCCAACTCTCGAGAAGTTGTCGGATGAACAACGCCAAGGTCTGGAGGCGTGGAAGAAGAAAAGAGACGAGGAGTTCCAGGCGCTGCGAACCAAGCGGGATCAAGAAGATGAAGACATGTACTCTTATCCAGCTTCAAGGTAGATCGGCAAGGTGTAATCCCGTCGATCAAGGAGCCGGAGTTTGTACCGCTGGACATCAACGTTGACAAGCCCGCTGTAAGTAGTAGCCTTTTTTCCTCTGAGCAAATAGCCGAAATTCAATTTCATGTTTCGCAAGGCACTGCCAATGTTTACGATCTTATGCTAGAACATGAAAAGGCTAAGAAAAACACGCTCCATGATAAGCCATCGGACAAACATCCGATGAGTCAAAACAGGGAAAACCAACTTGTGCCCACACTGCCATGTCCAACTCCTATCCAGAGTATGCCTAACTCGGCAAGCCAGCCGAGTCCAACAAGGCGAATTCTGGGTTATGAGTCAATGCCGAATCAAAATTCGGCTACTTGGGTGCAAGCTGGCCCTGCTGCCAATCCTTCTCTCGTGCCAGCTCAATCGGCTGTTATGGACGATTCCTTAGCCGAATTCAAGAGAAGGTTGGACCAAATAGCTTTTGACAAACTCGGGGTGATGCCAAAACATAGAACTTACACTAAGCCTTACCCCTATTACTTTGATCTGCAACCTTATCCACCTGGTTATAGAGTCCCTGAATTTGCCAAATTTAATGGGGTGGATAGAAAATCAACATGGGAACATATTAGTCAATATTTGGCTCAATTAGGCGATGCTAATCATGATCATATTAAAGTTCATCTGTTCTCGTTGTCTTTAACCGGCATTGCTTTTTCTTGGTTTTCGGCTTTAGCCCTAATTCTATACATACTTGGTTTCATTTAGAGCAAAAGTTTCATGAACACTTTTTTGCCGGAGAAATAGAACTCAAGTTGTCCCACCTTACACGGTTAGGCAAAAACATGACGAATCGGTATCCGATTACGTCAAGAGATTTAGAAACACTAGAAACCGATGTTATAGTTTGGTGATAACTGAGAGAGACATGGCTGACTTGGTTTTTAATGGGCTAAGGTCCTACCTGAAAGAAAGGTTAGAAGGACATGAATTCTTGTCTGTTGCCAAGTCCAAGAGAGAGCTCTGGCTCAAGAGAGTCGGGTCAATGAGTCAAAAGACTCGCATCGGATGAGCAGGAGCCGGCTTAATATTGTCGAAAATGATGCCGACTCCAGTGATGAAGCCGATGTTTATACTACAGAGTTTGTTTGGCCTAGCAAGGCCAAACCTTACATGTGTGATGATTTGAAGCCGATTCGTAAGAATCGGGATGATGAAATAAAATGCAGCTTTGACGTAGGCAAATGTGACAAAATATTTGATGCCTTGTTGAAGGATAAAGTGATAAGAGTCAATCATGTTATACCATCCCTGATGAATTAAGGTGGCGGGCTTATTGCAAGTATCACAATTCTTTCTCTCATGCTATTAATGATTGCAATGTCTTTCGTCGATAGATCCAATCGGCCCTCAACGATGGACGATTGAGCTTTGCTGGCATGGCAATTGACACGCAGCCGTTCCCGATGAACGTGCTAGACCTGGAGGGAAAGAAAGTTTTACTTCGGCCAGAGGCGGCCGAAGCCGCTAATAAATCTAATATTGTTGTTGGTGAACCCAGGAAAGTGGCCGGCAACAAGGTGGCAGGAAGACAAGTTACAGTGAGCCGGCAACCCGATGGAGGTGAAGTCATCAAGATTACCATCAATAATCCTGCACTCGGGGGGCAAGGGTCAGAAAAGTTGCCACCTAGGTTTATTAAGCCCAAGAGCCCAGAAGTTGGCAGATGGAAGACAAACAAGGTCGAATACAAACCAAGGAAGACAAAGTCAACTTTTGACATGCTGCTAAACAAGTACGTGCGCCAGGCCGGGTCAAGGTCTCGCCAGTGGCAGTATGGGAAACGACCAAGGTCACCATCTGCGAAAGAAAGTAGCCGGCATCAGAGACCGGCTGACAAGGTCAAACGCAGGGCAATCCGTCCATCTATGCAAAGCCGGCTTGTGTATCCCGGAGACGCGTCGTATTGGCAGATCAAGGAACAAGGTTCTAAAAAAGCTGAGCCAGAAGGTGGATTGGTTGCAGACAACTTGTTGATTCTTGGAACTCATATGATAAAGATGAAAGACCCGGTTGTAGAGCCGGCAACAGCGAGCCGATACTTGTTATCGGTCAGAAGGCAACAACCAATGATCATGAAGCTGGCTCCAGTCAAGCTGCAGCAGTTCAACCTCGGGATCCAAAATACACTCAGCCAAGGTGGTGCCCGCCAGGTATAACGAAAACACAAAGGCGGAAACTACAAAGGGCAAGAAACCGAGAGAAGACAGAAGAAGGAGCTGAGCGATCCAGGGACGCCAAGTTCAACACTGAACGACCAATGTTGCCAGCTCAAATATGGATCCCTAGGCCAGTCCTTATTGCATCTCCGGCAACAGTCACAACAGCTTTGGATGCAAGCGATGATACCATGTTGGCGGCTGCGCCGACAGTTACTTACTCGTCATGGGCAGACGAGGTAGAGGCAGCAGATTTGGCAATGAAAAATCCGCAAATGAGGACTTGGTGGCAGAGGAGCCGGCAACTCAAGAGGAAAATCCGGCAAACATGGCGGAGGAGCCGGCAATTCAAGACCTTGCAATAGAGGAGCAGTTGGAGAAGACCTCACAATGGCAACATCAGCAGTGAGCGAATCGGGCAATATGACCGATCACGAAGATCTGCTGGATTATGAAGAATCGCCGACTCAAACGGCCATGGATATCAACATGGTTTATTACTTGCCGGCTGAGTTCCGCGCTGTGGAAGAAGAAGGCGAAGTTGCACAAATTAACTTTGGACCCAAAAATGTTGTCTTCGAGAAACCTGACAAGCCGGTGAAACACCTCAAGCCTCTGTACGTCAGAGGGCATATTGATGGTAAGCCGGTCACCAGGATGATGGTTGATGGCGGCGCTGTGGTAAACCTGATGCCATATTCTGTCTTCAAAAAGCTGCAACTAGATGATGGTGATCTGATGAAGACAAACATGGTGCTGAATGGGTTCGAAGGAGGAGAAGGAGTGGAAGCCAAAGGGTTATCAGCTTGGAGCTCACAGTAGGAAGCAAGACTTTGGCTACCGCCTTCTTTGTTGCTGAGGTGCAGGGAAACTACAATGTGCTGCTGGGACGAGATTGGCTTCATGCAAACCAATGTGTTCCGTCTACTATGCACCAGCAACTTGTCCAATGGGTTGATGACGAAATTGAAGTCATCCATGCTGACGATTCGGCGTGCATTGCACTTGCCGAATCGATTGTTGATTGGCAACATTCCAATGTTACATGCCTTTCTGGGCGTGATCTATCGGGTTCGACTTCCTGAGTGCTACCAGGGACGGATTCGTGCCAGTATCTTTAAAGCCGGTTGGTGGCAATCGGCTGCCGCTCAAGTAAATGGATCAAAACGATGAGTGGCTGCGGAAGCGTCTGGAAAAGTATCGGGCCGAAAGGAACGATATGTGTGAAGCAATTGAAGAACCAGACGATATGGACAAGTTGGGACAAGGCTTTACGTCGGCCGACTTACTTGAAGAGGTAGACATTGGGGATGGCACTGTCCCTAGGCCGACATTTGTGAAGCAAAAGTTGGCGGCCGATTATAAGTCTAAGTTAATCGCTAGTCAAAGAGTACGTGGATTGCTTTGCATGGGAATACCACGAGATGCCTGGGTTAAGCCGAGAGTTGGTGGAACATCGGTTGCCTATTAAAGCCGGCTTCAGGCCACACAAGCAGCCGGCTCGCAAATTTAATCCACAGATCTATGACCGGATAAAGGCGGAAATAGGCCGTCTTTTGAAAGCCAACTTCATTCGGCCCTGCAAATATGCCGAATGGTTATCCAACATTGTGCCGGTCGAGAAGAAGGGATCCGACAAGATCAGGGCGTGTATAGATTTCAGAGATTTGAATCGAGCCACGCCAAAGGATGAATACCCTATGCCAATAGCCGACATGCTTGTCAATGAAGCCTCAGGTCACAAAGTCATCAGCTTTCCTGGATGGCAACGCAGGTTACAACCAGATATTTATGGCCGAAGAAGATTCGGCTAAGACGGCGTTCCGCTGCCCAGGCTTTGTTGGCTTGTTCGAATGGACCGTGATGACCTTTGGCTTGAAAAATGCCGGAGCCACATATCAAAGAGCGATGAACCTGATATTTCATGATCTTCTGGAGTCGTACTGGAAGTATATATTGATGACGTGGTGGTTAAGTCGGACAACGAGTCAAATCACTTGGCCGACTTGCGGCTGGCGTTTGAAAGAATGAGGAAGTACGGGCTCAAGATGAATCCTTTGAAGTGTGCCTTTGGTGTGTCGGCTGGGATGTTCCTTGGTTTTATCATACATGAACATGGCATAGAAGTTGATCCGGCAAAGATTGAGGCTATCCAAAAAGTACAAGCGCCGGGTTGCAAAAAGGAGATGCAGAAGTTTCTGGGCAAGGTAAACTATTTAAGAAGATTCATTGCTAACTTGTCTGGAAAAGTTGATGCGTTTACACAGATCCTTCGGCTCAAGAACGACGATGAATTCACCTGGGGGGCAAAGCAACAAGAAGCGTTTGACAGGATAAAAACTTGCCTGTCTACTCCTCCAGTTCTCAGGAAGCCGGCTCGTGGTCAGCCTTTCCGGCTTTATATTGCTGCTGAAGACAAAGTAGTTGGAGCTGCCTTAACTCAGGAAGCCGAAGGACAAGAATACGTCATCACATATCTGAGTAGACGTTTGCTGGATGCCGAGTCGAGGTACAGCTTTGTAGAGAGGTTGTGTTTGTCTCTTTACTTTGCCTGCACCAAGTTGCGCCATTATCTGCTGTCCAGTGAATGCAAAGTCTTTGGTCAGACCGATGTTCTCAAACACATGATACAAAGGCCGATTCTCAGTGGACGAATCGGCAAATGGGCGTACGGGTTGATTGAATATGATTTGGCTTATGAACCACTAAAATCTATGAAAGGCCAAATTGTAGCTGACTTTATTGTTGAACATCGGATTGACCTGGAACAAGAAGCCGACTTAAACATTGTGTCGGCTGTACCGTGGAAGCTTTATTTTGATGGCTCAGTCTGCAGCAGCGGACAAGGAGTTGGCATTGTGTACATTCACCACACGGTACTGTTTTTGAAGCCTCTTGTCGTCTTGACTATTTATGCACTAACAATGAAGCCGAATACGAAGCACTTCTATTCGGACTAGAAATATTGGTGGACGCAGGGGTAACTCATGTCGAGGCATATGGAGATTCGTTACTTATTGTCCGGCAAGTGGCCAAGATTTGTCAATGCAACAGCGGATCACTCAACATGTACCTTGACAGATGCCTGGATATGATTTCAACGTTGGATTATTTCCATATATCCCATGTTCCTAGGCAAGACAATTGGCTTGCCAATGAGTTGGCGCAACAGGCATCCGGCTATCACGTCAGTCGTGGGATGTTCTTCATCAGGGAACAGCCGGCAAGTAATGTTGCCAACTTGGAGGAAGCCAAACAAAAAGCCGGCTTGTTGGAGCCGGCTACAAAAGATCAAAAGTTGTCAACTTGGAGGAAGCCAAACAAGAGGCCGGCTTATTGGATCCGGCTAAGAAGGCGGCAAATGACAACTTGGCAAACGACTGGAGACAACCTTATATTGACTATTTACAAGATCCAAGTCGAAAATCAGACAGAGCAGTTCGGCGCTTATCCTCAAGTATACGTTGGTGGATGCCGCCTTATATCGCCGAACAGCTGATGGTCTTCTTCTAAAGTGCTTGAATGAAGACGAAGCTAGAGTTGCCATGGGAGAGGTACATGATGGTTTATGTGGTACACATCAGTCGGCCCACAAGATGAAGTGGATGCTTAGGCGAGCAGGATTTTATTGGCCGACAATGATCAATGACTGCTTCAGATACTACAAGGGATGCGAAGCCTGCCAGAAGTTTGGAGACATTCAGTTGGTGCCGGCTTCAAATCTTAATCCAATCATAAAACCGTGGCCTTTTCGGGGTTGGGCGCTTGACTTTGTTGGCATGATCCATCCGCCTTCATCCAAGGGGCATCGGTTCGTGTTGGTTGCCACTGATTATTTCACCAAGTGGTCTGAAGCAATACCTCTCAGGAACATGACCCACAAGGAGGTGATTCAGTTTATTACAGAGCATATTATCCATCGATTCGGCATTCCGCAGACTCTTACCACAGATCAAGGTACTTCCTTCATGGCTAAGGAGGTGAAGCAATTTGCCGAATCACTTGGAATCAAGATGCTGAGTTCATCTCCCTACTATGCGCAAGCCAACGGACAAGCCGAGTCAAGCAATAAAATATTGATCAAGCTGATCAAGAAGAAGGTGCAGGACCATCCAAGAAGGTGGCATGAAGTGTTGTCCGAAGCATTGTGGGCTCATAGAATCTCAAGGCATGGAGCAACTAAGACAACTCCTTTCGAGTTGGTGTATGGACAAGAAGCCGTTTTGCCAATAGAGGTGAATCTGGCTGCCTTGAGGTTTGCTAAGCAAGATGACTTGTCGGCTGAAGACTACTGCAGCTTGATGATGGATAATGTTGATGAAGTAGCCGACAAGCGTGTTATTGCTTTGAGAGATTGAGAAGGAGAAGTTGCGGGTGGCAAAAACTTACAATAAGAAGTCCGGCTTAAAGACTTTCAAATTGGCGACTTGGTCTGGAAGGTTATATTGCCAGTTGGCTCCAGAAGCCGGAAATTTGGCAAATGGTCCCCAAACTGGGAAGGGCCACTGCGAGTCGCGAGGATAGTACCCGGCAACTCTTATCTGGTGGAGACGTTGGAAGGCGGCATGCTGCCTCGAGCTATCAATGGGAAATACCTGAAGAAGTTCCACCCGAGCGTGTGGCAAACTGCATGAGTTGCACGTATGGCCGATATACATATATCGCCCTTAGCATATGGCCGATGAGCTTAAGCATCGCCCTTAGACAAAAACTTCTACATTGAATATTTTCTAGTACGCAAGCTCTACTAGAAAACAGGGGGGCATGTGTTAGCACCCGTTTTTGGCAGATTGCCAGTTTGCAGGTTGAAGGAAGACTTGGCAGCTTGAAGAAGGCAGCAAAGAAGGCTAAAATGATGATCTGGGAATTTTCAGGAAAAGACGGCCAGAAGAAGGCAGCCAATAATCCATCAAGTGGAACAAGGCGGAAGCTGGATTCGGGAGTGCAAAATTGCCAAAAAGAACCTAACAAGCTAAGTCAAAGGAAGGCAATAAAGGTGGCAGAAAAGAAGGCGGCAAAAGTCAACCTTGTCAAGACAAGGCGGAAAAAGTCAACTTTGTCAAGACAATGCGGAAAAGAAGCCAACTTTGTCAAAACAAGCCGGCTCAGGAGAAACCAACTTTGTCAATACAAGCCGGCAAGTTAGAGGACAACTTTCCAAGATCAAGGCTGGAAAATGAAAGACAACTTTCTAAAAGGCCGGACGGATGTTGAAGTCCGGGTTTAAAACGAAGCCGATCAAGATATCACATCTCTGAGAAGGAGGCAAGTTTGAATCCAATATGGAAGACAAAAGGCAACTTTCCAAAGTAGCCAACAAGTTTGAAGCCGACATGGAAGGGCAAAAGGCAACTTTCCAGCAAGTTTGAAGCCAACGTTGTCAGCAAAAAGTTGCCTATTTTAGAGATGGATTCGACTTAGACTATGATTTGTAAGCCTTGTAGAAGTCTAATACTTGTACGGGTAGTCCAGCCACCTCATATATATGTGAGAGGTGATGGCCGATTGAAATTAAGCAAACAATCGACAACCTATCAATACAACCTACTTTTTCCCTCAAACCTTTGTTCATGCTTCCGTTGTTCGGTGACTTCGCGTAGATTTCACCGGATATCGAAAACCGAGCTAAGAGCGGCCAAGTCCGGCTTAGTTCAGCCAATCGTCGCCGGCTTCCTCTGACGAGGCTTGTCCCGAGGGGCTGGGGCGTCTGGTCTAAAAAGAGCCTGCTTGCTGTCTTGCGTATCGCGCTGGAAGCAGGCCTCCCGCGGGGCGAGTTGCGGAGTATCTCCCCGGCACCGCGGGTACACGAGGACGTGTTCATGTGACGCGTTTCGAGCGCAACAATGTACTAGGAATTAGGCCGTGTTGAATTATCTAGGATGAATAGAGCCTTGGTCAGCCGAGACATATATTGTTATATGGATGAGTTTGTTTGCTTAAACAGAAGCGAAGCACAAACCTAGGCCTTTCTAGAGAGAATTGCATAGTTGATTTCTTTTGTCTGCTTAAGGGTTCACGTTTCAATCATGCCCACCAGTTGTTGGGGGTAATGCCTGGCATTGTCACTTCGAACCGTGTAAATAAATTCCTGGATCATTAAGACTTTTCGTGATTCCAGAAATTGGCAGAGTTGCTTAAGACTAGATTATCAATGTCCACAGAAAAATGGTGCGCCTAATGCTAAACTATCCATCTGCAGTATCTTTGGAGTTATAAAGGGAAAGAGATTTTTCTTCATGCTAACTGTTTTGACAAATTTAGTATTTTTTTGAACTTGACAAATTTAGTATTTTAGGCATGGTTGACGGGATCAATAAATGCATATGTTTCTACGGAGTTCCTCTAGTGATTTCATCTGGTTCCTGGTACATACATATTATTTCACTTGTTGATCTTGTTGTGCAAGTGGAATGGAAACTAATTCAATAGTGGCTTGTTTTTTTTAGAAAAGGGAATTTTATTAATCCCAGCCTCTGCATCGAGTGATGCACACAGCCACATTATTACAATGTTTATCGAATCTCAGATTTTACATCCTCAAAAAATCACTAAGATCAAGGAAGACTCCTCAGCCGACAGTGGCTTAAATAAGTAAAACTACGAAAGTCGACTAATATGTTGCCACGTATGTCGGGAGAAAAAATCCTGTGCCACCCGCAGGAGTCTCGTACATCCATCCGCCATAAGTTCCCGCTAGTCCGAAGGCAGCAGGAAAGCCCATAACTGGATCCAATGTACCGCCGTATGGATAACCTGTAAAACATGAAAATTATCTTTCCTGTTAAAAACAATATCATTTCTACAATTCCATATGGACCAACAAATAGCCGACACGCCTATACGGATCCTATTTTTGGTCTTTTGATCCACTCCCCTCAACCAATTCCCAAACATGTTTGTGACATTAGTAGGAGGTGGAATATTATAAGTACAAAAAACTACCCGCCAAACAAGTTTAGCAAACGGACATGAAATAAAAAGGTGTTCTATATTCTCATCGTTCCCACAAAAGGAGCAATGCAAATTACCTTTCCAATTCCGTTTAGCCAAATTATCTTTCGTTAGCAAGACCTTTTTATGAAGGAACCACATAAAGATCTTAATCTTCTGTGGAATTTTTAACTTCCAAAGATACTTTTGTAAATAGATGGTATGCCCATTCATAAATCCTCATACATTGATTTAACTGTAAATTTACCGTTTTGGGTTAAGTTCCACGTGAACACATCTGGAACATCTGTCAAGGTGACCTCCATTAATCTGTAGCATAGATGAGACCACATGTCCAATTTATTCCCTACTAGTGCCCTTCTAAATCCGAGATTTAGCGGCGGAGCATTATGTAACACATCATGAACCGACACATGTTGTTGCTGCACAATGTTATAGAGTAATGGATATTGGTTCATCAATGGGGAATCACCCAACCAAGTATCTTCCTAGAACCTTGTTGTTTCCCCATTGCCAATTTTAAAAGACCCCCTAATGATGAAATCATCCTTTACTCTCATTAGGCCTTTCCAAAAAGGAGAATCCGTAGGTTGAGCTTCCACTTGAGCTAATGTTTTACTATGTAGGTATTTGTTATGTAGCAGCTCCTGCCACACACCTTCCTCATTTAAAAGCTTGAAAAACCACTTGCTTAACAAACATTTATTTTTTAGCTCAAGTACCTCTACCCCTAAACCTCCCTATTCTTTTGGTCGACATATAATGTTCCATTTGGTTAATCTATACTTTCTTTTATTCTCATCGCTCTGCCAAAAGAAACGAGATCTATAGAAGTCTTGTAGGCACAATAGTTTATGTTCTCTATAATTGCATGCATAAGAGAGTGTATGGTTCTCCATTTTTGTGTACAAATGATGATGCTTACTGTCATTGAACTCTTCATCATGCTTACTGTCATTGAACTCTTCATCTTTTCAACACAAGATTCAGAATAGACCTTCTGCCACACACAGACGTATAATCTGTACGAACATTCCAAGTCCATTTTCTGCAAATTAATTTGCATCCCATCGGCTTGTCCTGGCTGTCCTAAATATATTTCTCCGTTCTCCATCTAATTAATCTGTTCATGTACAATTACATTTTCTATTATGACAGTGCCATGCATGGTTGCTTGCATCCTTGTGGAGTAGATGGTGCAGAGCTCGCTGCCGATCATGTCAAGGTTACCACCGCCAAGCTTGGCAGTGATGGGCTGGGGCGATGCTGTCAAGGCTCCGACAAGGTGATACTGACCATCTTGCTTACCTATGGGTATCTGACAGCTCAGCTTAGACTTGCACGGTTTCTTTACCTTTCATAAGCATCCATATCCAGTAGTAGTTCAGCTTTTCACGCATGCCTTCACCGTTGGTTCCGCTTCATTTACATGGTCATGCATCTTAAGATGGTTTTAATTCGAAATCAGCAGTCTCGTGTTTCTTTAGACTATGCAGTTCTCCTACATTGGTAAGACTTCCATTGCTCCTGGTTTGCTCTGCTACAGCCTTTGATGTGTAGGTGTACCAACTTTGCTTTGTGATGAGCTAAATTGCTCTAGGATTTCGGGATGGTCTCGGGGTTGAGGGTGAATCTGGAGAAATGTTCGGCACACCTGATACGCTGTGGAGAGCCGGAGGCTGAGCTGGTGGCCCAGGAGCTACAATGTCCATTGTTACCGTTTCCGATGCGGTATCTGGGTCTTCCTCTCTCCCTTAGGAAGTTGACGGCGGCTCAGCTCCAGTACATTGTGGATAGTGTGGCCAGCCACCTCCCCAGGTGGCGTGCAGGGCTCCTGAACCGCGGAGGGCGGCTCGAGCTTGTGAGGACCACTCTCTCGGCGATATCCATCTTCTCCATGATGTCGCTGGACTTATCGGTTGAAACCCTCGTGGCGATTGAGAAGATCATACGTGGTTTCTTGTGGGCAGGGCGCAAAGATGCGCGTGGAGGACACTGCTTGGTTGCATGGAAAAGGACCTGCATGCCCAAGCGCTTGGGGGGCTCGGTATCCCTAACCTGAGGCTCATGAACCTAGCTCTGCGACTGCGAGCAAGGTGGCTCTGGATCAGTAGGACGGACAGGTCGAAACCCTGGGCCGAGTTCAACATCCAGGTTCCCCGTTTGGTACGAGAGCTGTTCGAGACGGCCACGGTTTCTGTTGTAGGCGATGGGGCCTCCACCTTCTTCTGGACTGACAGGTGGTTACCTAGAGGGCTTGGTCGGGTAAAGGATGTGACTCCGAACCTCTTCCTTAAAGTGCCCAAGAGCGCCCGGTGTTCCCGACGAGTAAGGGAAGGGCTCGCTGGCGGTTGGCTCGAGGATGTACCCCCGAACCTGGACGCGCTTGAGATACGCGAATTGCTTTCACTGGCTGACAGCGTGGAGGGCTTCGCCCTGTCCGAAGGGACCGCAGACGAGTTCAGGTGGAGTTTGGAGGCCAACCACAAGTACACAGCTCGATCGGCTTACAGGGCTTTCTTTGAAGGCCAGATTGGGATAGCTGGGGCCAGCAAGTCTGGTGCTCGCGAGCCCCAACAAGTGCAAGTTCTTCCTTTGGCTAACACTGAGGAAGAGATGCTGGACAGCTGACCGCCTAGGTCGTCGGGGTTGCCTAGGCCGGCCGCTTGCCCTTTCTGTGATCAGGTGGAGGAAGATATTGATCACCTGCTGCTCGGATGTGTCTTAGCCAGGGATGTCTGGTCCTCCTTCCTGAGTAGATGGGGGAGGGCCGACTGGATCCCTGACCAGGATGCCCGTCTAGAGGAGTGGCTGCCTCTGAGGACGCTTGGAGGCAATGAGGCGAAGGACATGTGGACCGCGATCACTCTGATTTGCTGGAGTTTGTGGAGGCACAAGAACAATGTAGTTTTCGATGGTCATAGACCATCGGTGGAGGCTGCCACCAGGATGGTAGAGGCCGAGGCGGACTTGTGGCGATCGGCTAGGTTGTTCAGGGGTAGCCTAGGACCCGTAGATAGGTGGAGGGTTGGCGAGTGATCCCTTTCTTTCTCGGGGATGACGTTCTCAGGCGTTTGTGCCTGAACGTGTTGTAAACGGCCTCTTGGCCTCTTCTTCTTGAAACCGATGCGTCCGCTGGGACGTATCCTTAAAAAAGCTAAATTGCTCTGGGGCATCATGTGAGCTTCAGAGATGTGATGATCATGACATATATTTTCTTATGCTTAAAAAATCGTCTTGGCAAACATCAAGTTGATCTCAATTGGGCAACAAAGGATGCCAATGCTGGTAAAGCAATGCAAATTACAGAATCCAAGGTATGCCCGAGTTGTTAAACTGCTCATCAGGTTATATGCCATATGTAAGTTGATAGATTATTCTGTTATATGTAGCAATCATGTAAGCAAGACTCAAACATATTCATTCTAGGAGGTAGGTTCTGAATTTTTATTGTCAGTACTGTCAGAGATGGATTTGTTTTCAATTGTTTTGTACATCTGGAACTCTCTTCATGTCAAAATGGGATTCCATGGTCTTAATAAATTTTTAGGATGAAAATAAGAATAATGTTTTGCTTCTCACATAATCAACTGCATTAACTAATGAAGTTCCTTTTGTTGTACTATTAGCTAGTGGCTAGGAACTACTGAACATCAAAGTATTTCATTCGTATTCGTGGTATGCAAAAGGGGACAGAGAGAATGCTAAGGGTTGAAGACGGTCATGACAACCACGGTGTTTTTTCTAAAACAGATTTACTCACAGTATGTCGAAGGAAATATAGAAATTATTTCGGGTGTTCTATAGTATTTGTGTCTGAGTAATGAAATTTTGTTTACTGTGCTATGTGTCATCACTTGACATATGGAGGTGGTGAACTGAATGTCTGGGAACCATCGGTATTTTTGGCTGTATGCTTCTGAACAGATGAATGAAGGGAAGGTTCTGTGCTTGCTGCATGGTATGCTGAAAGGAGATGCTAATGTGAAGGGGCTGGATGGTATAGGATTCCTAGTCTATTTCCAACTCATATCGCATACCTATTCTAACAACCTCTAGGATCGCGTGCTTGTGCATCCAGGACGAGGAGAACAACAGTCCATCAGAATGCTTCCAGTATATTCCAGCTTTGTTGTTTGTATGTTGGAAGGTGTCGTCAACACTGAAATGCCTCTGATATGTTCCAGCTTTGTTTCAGAACCTTATGGAGGGTGATAACAGATTAGCAATGCTTTATTTTCTCTTTTCGAAGGAGTCTGCTAGGAAATTAGTCACTTACAATGATCTAATAAAAATTAGCCACTTATTGTTGATTATGATCTGTATATGTGTTCATATTTGTTCCTGTTCCGAACAAATTTCTCTCATGCAGGAACTCGTTTTGCAGAGACCGTAGTATGAATTCAGCGAAATTGGAAAAAGAAGAAACAGTGTTGTTATAGATTCTTCCATTCGTTTCTGATCGACTGATGAAGAAGATGTGGTACATGTATTCTCTTCAGCAGGAGGTGAATCTCGATAACTATGTTGTGCCGATTTTTTATCCATGGAGAGTTTGTGTTTTTTAATCCAATATTGATGATTTCTAATTTATCAACTTTGTCTTTGTCCTGTCGTTGCCAAAATAAGATTGCACAGGAACATGAGAACGATGGTGATTGAGTACCATATTTATCCGCTGAAAATTCTTGACGCTCATTTCTATTCGAGCCTCTGACTCTTCGGCCCTTGTACTACATAACTGAACAAAGGAAAATAAAATAAAAGATAAGATAAAATAAAATATCTCCTCACTGGAATGTCACCATCAGGAGCGTAGATATGTCCTGCCGGCTGTCATCAGAATGGAGCAATGCATGCATCTCAAAAGCCTCGTTGAATGTAATGTTTGGTAAAACGCCATTAGCCAAAACAATCTGCTACCATTTTTCGTTCTTGATTAGTCAAAACACAGCGATTTCACCATGTTTGGTAAAACACCATTAGCCAAAACAATCTGCTACCATTCTTCGTTCTTGATTAGTCAAAACACAGCGATTTCACCATGCATCCACTGGGGCAGCTAGCTGTCCTGATCAGCTTAAATACAAGCCGGCCAAACAAGTTGCTCCCCTGTTTCTGAACAACCAACCACCACTACTGGAGAACTAAAGGAGTGCTGACTGCCGAGTCTTGCTTGGAGATGTGAGCATTATGAGCTTCTTTGCTTGAGGTATATATGATCTGTTTTTGTTACAAATTGTCCCTTCGTAACTTTGTATATATTGATCATTTCTTGTGTTTGTCTTCTTCTAGTAGATAGATAGATTGAGCTATTTGCATGAAGAAATGAACCGCCAGTGTTCTATCTCTGTCTTTGCTGCACTGATCCCCTACGTGTTCCTGGTACTTGATGGAAACGGAGCCGCGGTTGCAACGGATACCCTTCTTCCTGGTCAATCTATCTCGGGCAGCGAAATCCTGGTGTCCAAGAATGGTGTATTTGAGCTGGGGTTCTTCTCCCCATCCCCAGGTGGCACGAAGCACTTCTTAGGGATACAGTACAAGAACCTGGCAGACAGCCGCCCAGCTAAATTCTGGCTGGGGAACAGAACTCCTATCACCAGCTTCCTCAACGCAACGTTGTACCTCTCTGCAGGAGTATTATATATTGAGGAGCTCGGTTCTGTTCTATGGACATCGGATTCAGCAACAAATGGATCAGCCAGTGCTGTGGCAGTTCTCCTTGATAATGGGAATTTTGTTGTGAAAGATCAGACCAACCATTCTGAGGTCATATGGCAAAGCTTTGATCATCCAGCCGATGCCCTGCTACCTGGAGCATGGCTAGGGCTGGACCTGGCCACCCGAGCCAACATCTCGCTTACTCTGTACAACTCTCCTTATAATTGCAGCCTCATCATTGACCAAAGGAGGAAGATGGGATTTGTCATGTTAATTGATGGGCACGGCCAATTTGGAACCTTTCCGGATTGGATGGTAACGCAGGATGAACATGGTTCCATCCAACTAAATGATCCAGAAAACCCAAATGATATCGAATTTATGAGACTGAGTACTGGGCAAGTGAGTTTGCTGAGGTGGGTAAATAATGCGACGATTACTGGCTGGGAGCCTCTGTGGAGTTATCCTTCCAGCTGCAAAATCAGTGCTTTCTATTGCGGGGCATTCGGTGTTTGCACAAGCAGAGGAACATGCACGTGCATTGATGGTTTCAGACCAAGTGATCCAAATGAATGGCAGCTTGGGCATTTTGTGAGCGGCTGCTCCAGAATAATGCCCTCAGATTGCCAAGGCGGTATCTCCACCGACAAGTTCATTTTGCTAGACAACCTGCAGGGGCTTCCTGACAACCCCCAACATACAAGGCAAGAAATTAGTGAAGACTGTGAAGCAACCTGTCTGAGCCAATGCTATTGCGTTGCATATTACTATCATGACTATGGGTGCATGATATGGTATGACGTGTTGCTTAATTTGACTTTAGGAAATGCAGCTCTCCACAACAATATTTACATGCGTGTTGGTTCTCATGGTAAAAGGCGACCACGACACATAGAACTTTTCATGTTGGTTCTTGGGCCAATATCTGTTGCTCTTCTTGTCATGCTGGTGTTTTTCTGGTTGCACAACAGATCTTTAAGACAGACCAAAGTTGAAGGTTTTCTTTCTGTCTACTCTTATGCACAGCTCAAGAGAGCTACAAGAAATTTCTCCGACAAACTCGGGGAAGGAGGTTTTGGAAGTGTTTTCAAGGGAACAGTTGCAGGGCCGAGTGTTGTTGCCGTGAAGAAGCTTAAAGGGATCGGACACAGAGATAAGCAATTCCGAGCAGAGGTACAGACTCTTGGTATGATTCAACACACCAACCTTGTGCGCCTTTTAGGATTCTGCACCGAAGGGACCAGAAGGCTGCTGGTCTATGAGTATATGCCGAATGGTTCTTTGGATTCTCATCTCTTTTCAGAAGAAACTACTGCATTGAGTTGGTGTCTTCGCCGTCGTATTGCCATTGGTATCGCTAAAGGTTTGGCTTATCTGCACGAGGAATGCAGGGACTGCATCATACACTGCGATATCAAGCCTGAGAACATACTATTGGATGCTGAATTCTGCCCTAAAATCGCCGATTTTGGCATGGCGAAGCTTCTCGGACGGGACATCAACGCGGCGCTGACCACCCTCCGTGGAACCATCGGCTATCTCGCACCGGAGTGGGTGTACGGTCATGCTATTACTCACAAGGCAGATGTCTACAGTTTTGGTGTTGTGCTCTTCGAGTTGATCTCCGGCAAGAGGACTACTGGGAACACAAGATTTGGAAATCATCGATACTTCCCTCTTTATGCTGCGGCGAAAGTGAATGAAGGTGATGTCTTGTGCTTGCTCGATGCTCGGCTCGGGGAAGATGGCAATGTAAAGGAACTGGATGTTACATGTAGGGTTGCTTGCTGGTGCATCCAGGATGATGAGATCCACAGGCCGTCAATGCGGCAAGTCGTTCGCATGCTGGAAGGTGTTGTCGACACTGAATTACCTCCAATCCCAGCTTCACTTAAGAACATTATGGATGGTGATGAATGATGACAGTGGTATATATTCTGCAGAAGGGTGATATGATCTCCTCATCGCATGACAGATGACACACTAGGAGGACCCTGGAATTAAAGTTGTATTTGCATCTAGCAGTATTATTTATGGATAGAAGTATGGTTGTATTTGTTCTACAATCGTGGTATACTTGTAATCTGACGTGTTGTAGTTGTTGTAATGTAATAGATCTAATTTACCATCATAATTATAACCAAGCAGTGTAGCAAGATTTTATAGATGGTATTGTTAACGATCCAAGCTCGAGCAATCATAATGATCATGGAGGCTGCTTCCAAGCTCAAGCTCACCTCGATGAGAAGGGGAGCTAAGGTTGCTTCCAAGCTCAAGCTCCGCTTGATGCGAAGGTGAGCTCGGCCCAATTGGGTTCAAGCTTGAACAATGTTTAGTTTTATTAAAAAAAAGATCGATAAGGTTGACTCGTAAAGTTGTGTCATTTAAAAGGATGCAAGAACCTTACAGAGCTGAACTTGCTAAGTAACGCTCTTAAGGGTGAGATACCAGATTATTTGGCTGAAAATTACCTAAATATGCACTGAAACAAACTTTGAAAAGCTATTCAAGCAGGTACAGTCATTGCCGGAAATGTTCTAATCTCTATGAACAATAACCTTCGCTCTTTTTTAGTTGACACTTTGGAATGTATTTTCTGAAGTTCTATACCATCTTAGCTGTAACGTACTGTCTTTCTGTTGCTAGGACTTAATTGTAGTATTAGCTATTTAGTAGGTGCTGGTATGTAAATGTATTATGTATATACACAATCAGGAAGAGAAGGAATATGTAGGCAATTCCAGAAAATTCCCCAATCCACGACATGGTATCAGAGCACGCAACGATGGGTAGCTGCCGGCGGTGAATCGGCGGCCAGCGCTGCAGCTGTGGCTTGTGCTGATTGGTAGCAGTAGCAGGAGGGAGGCGGACACGCATCCTGGTTGTGGAGAAGGCGGCGACCGGTGGCGAGAGGAACAGCAGTGCTCGGACAGGAAGGCTCCAGCGGGGACAAGTGCGGCCGGCCGGAGCTGAACGAGGCAGTCCTGCGGGTGCAGGGCCAAGTTGAGCGCGGGAGCAGTGCTCGGGCGCGCGGCGATGGTGCAGGCGCTGGGACGCGCGAGGCAGCGCACAGGGCAGCAGAGGAGCCGTCGAGGACGACGTAGCAGGCCAGGTGACGCAGGCTGTGCTGCGAGTTCGCGCCGTCCTACTTCGACTTCGGGCAGCGGCCAAAAGGAGCACCAAGCCAAGAAGGTCAGTTTCTGAAGTTTGCCCTCAACTGCAGTGCGGGGCTCATTGCTGTCTGAAACGTAACACTGAGAAGATTGGAGGCAGAATTGATTCCTGGAGCTCAGAAATTGCAAAGGTAAAATTGTAGTAGTGTTGTAAGCTATGGATGGAAAATACCGAACTGTGTTTGGTGGATTTGGTAAGCACCAAATGGTATTGGATAATGGACCACTTAGGGTAAAGGACTTGGTGATGGCGCTGGAAAATCTTGGCGAAGAGTTGGGGATTGGCTGTGCCCAAATTCACGCTGTAAAAATGTGAATTTTGCATTTCGAAAATTCTGTAATTGGTGTGGAGTTGCACGCCCTGCTGGTGCTGGTGGAACGGGGACAGCCGAAATTGGTGGAAAATCTCATAGCATTAAAGTCCAGATGACTCCAGTTGAATTAGATAAATGGTACCAGTTCAAGGGAATGAAACAGAAGGATAAGGAAAATTGCGAAGAAATTACATCATCTACAGGTCAATGTGGTAATATTTCAACCACTGTTAAACCTAGATGCAAGGGAACACCTTGGCTGATTGATTCGGGTGCATCTCGTCATATGGCTGGTTCATATGAGGATTTCATGAAATATCTCCCGCATTCAAAAGGAGAAAGTGTTAGCTTGCTGATGGTTCCACTCAGAGCATTATGGGTTCAGGGACAGTTGTGTGCAGTCCTGATATTTCTTTACCCTCTGTACTACACGTTCCCTCCTTTCCCATAAACCTTTTATCCATCAGTTGTATTACTCGTGAGCTTAATTGTGCTGCCATCTTTCTTCCAAATGGGTGCATATTTCAGGAGCTTGGAAGTGGAAGAAGACTTGGAAGAGGGAGCACGCATGATGGTTTATATTACTTGGACAAGGAAGTATCACCTTCCGTTGCAGCTGTGTTATCTTCTTCAGCATTAGAAGAATTTCTACTCCAACACCGCAGGTTGGGTCATATCTCATTTGCCATTTTGGGTCAGCTCTATCCTGATCTATTCAATAAGGTTAGAAGGGAAAATCGTTCTTGTGACGCATGTCAATTTGGGAAACAAACTAGGAGTTCTTATATGTCATCTGATAACCGAAGTGATACACCACTAGAAGTTATACATTCTGATGTGTGGGGTCCTAGTGGAGTTTCAACTTTAAATGGTCACCGCTCTTTTGTAACTTTCATTGATTGTTGCACTAGAGTCACTTGGCTTTATGTGCTAAGGAACAAGGATGATGTATTTGAATGTTTTGTTGACTTCCATATATGATCAAGACACAATATAATGCATGTATGAAAATATTCCGTACCGACAATGGCACAGAGTATGTGAATAAGCAATTTGATAAGTACTTGTCTAGTTTCATAATTATTCACCAGACAACCTGTCTGGGTACTTCTCAGCAGAATGGTTTGGCAGAAAGGAAGAATCGACATCTGCTAGAAATCACTCGTTGCATAATGACAACTATGAATGTTCCGAAATTTCTGTGGAGTGAAGCTGTGATGACAGCTGCTTATTTGATAAACCGAATGCCATCCAGGGTACTTGGTTACAAGACACCGATAGAGTGTCTGACTGGAGAAACAAGTTATGTGGTTCCACCTAAGGTTTTTGGGTGTGTCTGTTTTGTGAAGGATTACAGGCCGTCTGTTGGCAAGCTAGATCCAAGGGCCCTAAAGTGTGTGTTTGTAGGGTACTCGGGAAAACAAAAGGGTATAAATGTTGGTGTCCGTCTGAGAGAAGAATGTTTGTGAGTATGGATGTAGTATTCAGGGAATATGAACCATTTTATGGCCAACCAGTAGATCTAAATGATGTTTTCCCTGATTTGTATGATAATGATGTTACAGATTTGGACAACGAGACAGGGGGAGATAAAGGAGAAGATAGTGATGCAACATCACAGAAGATGATAGTTGGAGTTATACCTATAGATGGTGTACATGATGGTGAAGGAGTGATAGATGCAAGGCAAGAACAGGTACAGGGGGAGCAACATGAGGAATCAAATGAAACAATTCGGTGGCCAAAACCAAATGAGGAACGAGAAGTTCGGGTGTATGCACGAAGACGAAGAATTGAGGAGGGGCAAGAGCATGGAGACACACATGGTTCAGACCCACATACCTCAGACTCTTATGATGGTACGCCTATTTACCAACATGATGATCTAAATGTTCCTATTGCTCTTAGGAAGCAGCCCCGCATTACTGCTGGGAAATTACCATCAAATCTATCCCCGTATGAGGTCTCAAATTATGTGTCATATGCATCATTGGGTTCCGAGTATAAGTCATTTGTAGCTGCACTCGATTCCACTCTACCTATACCACGTGATTGGCAGGAGGCGAAACAATATCCGAGTGGAGAGCTGCTATGATAGAGGAGATGACAGCACTTGATAAGAATAACACTTGGGTCCTCACTACTCTTCCTCCTAACAAAAGGGTTGTTGGCTGTAAGTGGGTATTTACTGTGAAACAAAATTCAGAGGGAAGGGTAGACCGATATAAAGCTAGACTTGTGGCAAAGGGGTACAGTCAAACATATGGAGTTGATTATGATGAAACCTTTGCTCCGGTTGCAAAAATGAACACTGTTAGGACTTTAATCTCAATAGCAGCAAATAAGGGGTGGAAACTATATCAAATGGATGTAAAAAATGCCTTCTTGCATGGTGATCTACAAGAAGAGGTATACATGGAAGTACCACCAGGTTTGGTAGCAAAGAAATTGAAGGTAAAGTGTGTCGGTTAAAAAAATCTCTTTATGGACTTAAACAGTCACCGAGAGCATGGTTTGGGAGATTTCGAAAAGAAATTTGTAATCTAGGGTATTTACAAAGCAATGCCGATCACACCTTGTTCTTCAAGCATAGAGGTGAGAAGACTACAATCTTGGTAGTATATGTTGATGACATAGTGATTACAGGTGATGATGAAGTGGAGATACAATGCTTGAAGAAAATGCTGGCAAAATCATTTGAGGTGAAAGACTTGGGCCATCTACATTATTTTCTGGGTATTGAAGTTGCTTATGGAATGCAAGGTATTTATCTCTGTCAGAGGAAGTACGTGTTAGATTTACTTACAGAAACTGGCATGTTAGAATGTAGACCAGCACCAACTCCCATCGATCAAAATCATCGTATACTAGCAGATTCAGGTGATCCGGTGGATAAATATCAATACCAAAGGCTGGTTGGCCGATTAATCTACTTATCACACACTAGACCAGATATTTCTTATGCGGTTAGTGTTGTAAGTAGATACATGCATGATCCTAGATCGGGCCATCTAGATGTTGTGAACGGAATTATGAGATATCTCAAAAGTTGTCCTGGTAAAGGCATTTTATTTTCAAACAATGGTCACTTAAACATAGAAGGATATACAGATGCCGATTGGGCAGGGTGTCTAGATGACAGGAGGTCGACATCAGGTTATGTGTGTTCGTTGGCAAAAATATAGTCGGATGGAGAAGTAAGACACAAAGTGTCGTGGCGAGATCGACAACGGAGGCTGAGTTTAGATCCATGGCAACTGGATTGTGTGAATTGATATGGCTTAAACTCTTGCTGGCTGAACTTCATCTTTATAATGATGCTCCACTCCAACTCTTCTGTGACAATCAGGCTGCTATAAAAATTGTCAATAATCCTGTTATCATGATAGAACCAAGCATATTGAGATTGATAGACACTTCATTAAGAGAAATTAGAAGAGGGAACCTTGCAGGTTAAATTTGTAAGATCAGGGGAACAACTTGCTGATGTATTAACAAAAGGTATGCGTGTGACGAACTTTAACGAAATCTGTAACAAGATGGGGTTTAGACATCTTTGCCCCATCATGAGGGGGAGTGTTGCTATGACTTAATTGTAATATTAGCTATTTAGTAGGTACTGGTATGTAAATGTATTATGTATATACACAATCAGGAAGAGAAGGAATATGTAGGCAATTCCAGAAAATTCCCCAATCCACGACACTTTCATCGAGAAAAAAACAGATAAAACTCTAGGGCCGCCATTTATAGTTTGTTGTCACAAGGATCTAGGATCAACAAAAAGTGGGGTGAGATTTGGATCGGGGTGAAGCATGAGAAATGGGATGAGTGATCTCAGAGAAAGGTTATGTGAGGTTCCAGATTTCATTTCTCAACATAAGGTTTCAGAGTAATCCCTTTTAACTCACGCTTACAAGTGGGACCCACAGGTTCATACACTTAGCTCATTAGTGCTTTCTTTCTTTAGAGGTCTTCTTGAGCCACTCTCCTCTAGATCCATTTGTAGTTCGGCGACACCCGTTGTTTGCGATCGCCATATGTGTGGAGAGAATATCTAGTGGGAACCAAATTTCAGAAAACCGATGAAACCATGAAAATATCATATCTAAAAGTTCTGAAAATTCTCAACAAACAAGTATTACATTGGGTTCTATATACATGCAACTCTGCAGGTTAAAAAAACTAGGAGCAATGAATATTAACTTCGGCAATGAATAGTAACGTTTGTTACTATTTTTCATTTTGATAACTCCTTAACAATTTGAGTTTCAACTTGTAAATTTGTAAGTCCCTAAAACTTTACTTTCCACCGTAATAAATTTTAATGATTTTTTTAGAACTTCTAAATATGATATTTTGCACGGTTTTCACTGAAAATTAATTTTCACTGAATACTTTCTCTTTTCTTATGTCTGAGGGCATGACCGCGCGTGCCTCGCGTCGGCGTGCCTCCGCAGCACGCTCGGGCGCGGCACGGCGCACAAGGAAACGACTCTAGGTTGTGTTCTTCTTCACGGACACTCGACGAGCCGGAGGAGGATCGCGATCTTTTCACCGGGTACAACGAATTATTGGGAGTACATACGCAGTTTATGACTACTACAAGTCACTTTTCACAGCTAATGCGGCAGCTAATATTTCTGAACTTTTAGAGCAGGTACAGCCCCGGGTCACGCCTTATATCAATGAATCCCTTTGCTCACCTTTTACTGAAGACAAGGTGTTTCAAGCTGTCCATAACATTGGAGACCTGAAGGCGCCAGGACCAGATGGTATGCCAGCTATTTCTACAAAAGATTTTGGGATGTGATTGGTGATCATGTCAAAACTGAGGTTCTGAATGTTCTTAATGGTGGCCCTCTTCCAACGGATTGGAATAACACAACTGTGGTCCTAATCCCTAAAGTTAAGAACCCGAAGTGGATAAAAGACTTGAGACCAATTAGCCTCTGCAATGTCATCTACAAAATAGTTTCCAAGGTCCTCACAAGTAGGCTTAAAGTGTTCATTGGAGATATAATTTCTCAGAACCAGAGTGCTTTTATTCCTGGTCGGCTTATTAGTGACAATGTGTTGGTAGCTTATGAGATGACACATTTTATAAAACACAAGCGAAGTGGAGATGGCTATATGGCAGTCAAGCTGGACATGAGTAAAGCCTATGATAGGGTGGAATGGAATTTCCTAGAAGCCATGCTTATAAAGCTTGGGTTTCATTCTACCTGGGTGTCTCTCCTAATGAATTGTGTCCGGTCTGTAACCTACAGGATCAAAGTTAATGGGAACTTACCGAAATCATTAGCCCACAACGAGGACTTAGACAGGGAGATCCCTTGTCCCCTTATTTATTCTTGATTGTTGCCGAAGGCTTTTCATCACTTCTACACATTGCCAACCAACAAGGTCTCATTGAGGGTATAAAAATATGTCCCAATGCGCCAAGTATCTCTCATCTACTCTTTGCTGATGACTCTCTTTTGCTGCTTAAGGCTGATTGTGATAATGCCACAGAGTTACAACGTATCTTGGATCTCTATGAGGCTTGTTCAAGACAACAAATTAATAAAGAGAAGTGCACCGCCCTTTTCAGTCCTAACTGCAATGCTCTTCGGAAGTCTGAAATTCTGGAGTGCCTCAACATGACAAGGGAAGGTCCTAACGAAAAATACCTTGGGCTTCCTGTCTATATTGGAAGGGCAAAGAAAAGCATTTTCCAATACTTAAAGGGTAAAATTTGGGCAAAGATCCAAGGATGGAAGGAAAAATTCCTATCAAAGGCAGGTAAAGAAATTCTTATCAAGGCAGTGGCGCAAGCGATACCCACCTATGCCATGTCATGTTTTGACTTGACTAAAGAATTATGTGATGAAATATCTGCAATGATTTGCAAATTCTGGTGGAGTCAGATGGTAAAGAAAACAAGCTGCATTGGCTCTCCTGGGAGAAACTATCACAACCAAAAAAAGAAGGTGGCTTAGGTTTCAGAGATCTGTCCTCCTTCAATATTGCAATGTTGGCAAAACAAGCATGGAGGATCATTATTAATCCCGAATCAATGTGTGCAAAATTATTACAAGCCAGGTACTTTCCCACTGGTGACTTTCTAAATGCCTCTCCAACTGAAGAAATATCATATACTTGGCGGAGTATTCTAAAAGGTCGGACCTGGTCAGACAAGGCATAATCTGGCGTGTGGGCGATGGTGCTAGTATCAACATTTGGGAGGATCATTGGATTCCCAGAGGGATTACCAGGAGACCAACTACATACCGTGACCGTCATCAGCTATTAGAACGAGTTTCTGATCTCATTTGTCCTATCACCGGACAATGAGATCACGAACTTGTCTGGCAAACCTTCAACGAAAATGATGCAGAACAGATCCTCACCATCCCAATCCAAGAAGGATTTGACGATTTTCCAGCTTGGCATCCTGACCCAAAGGGTGTTTTCTCTGTCAAGTCAGCATACAAGCTCAGGCTAAAGTTGAAAGGGCATGTGTTGCCCCATGCGTGGTTTTGGTAATTAATGACAATCCTTATGGACTAATGTTTGCTTTGAGATATTCTTGTAGATCTTGTCCATAGGAAAAGATTGGAGTTCATGTGTTGGACTCTAGAAGATTACATGATGACCAAGGTTCCATCCAAGGGTTTATATGAAGAATGGTCATCTAGAGTTGAGCTTATTGCAAGCATGGCTTGGAAAAGAAGATTGAGTGAACTACATGTTTATCTCCAAGCCATCATCTATATCAAGAGAAGAATATGAAGCGCAAGTGGATACATGAAGACGGAGCTTAGCGAGGCTCTCCCATAATGGAGTATGGGGGAGCATTTGGAGAAGTCTTCATCAAGCATGTGCTAGCAAGCACAATCAAGAAAGGTGTTCCAACTTGAGAGAGTCAAGATCGTCATCATCTAGCTCAAGTGGAATACGCAAGGCAAAGGTATGATCTTGATAGGTTTTCTATTTTACCGGTCTCGTGGTGTTAGTGGGAGACCGGGTTATAGGATAGACGGCGTACTATCAAGAGGGGCTCTCAAGTGAGTAACTTGATCGCATCTTTATGGAGAGCTCAAACCTTTACATATTTGGCATATCATCTTTCTTGGTTCTTATTTGGCTTTTATCCATGTGAGAATTTAGAGCTTGTGTTCATCTCCATACCAAGCTCTAGTCCATCAAAAACGGATTTCATTTGGATATCTTGTGGTGTTTTTTATGTTGGAGGTTTTACCGTTCGTCTCTTGTAGAGAGGTCAAAATCTCCTCTTGTGTTATCCTCCTCACATGATGGACTATGATGTGTATATGCATGATCTTGTTGTGCTTGTGATTATCTTCGGAGCAAGCCCAAGATCATTGAAAACGGAGTCCGGATGGAAAACTTGTTGCGTTCTCGGTGTTGGAAATATTACCGGTCCTCCTCGAGATAAGGTCCACACCTCCCATGTGTGATATCTCCTCCATAATTGTGACCCTTAATATTTCCAACCTCGTTGGTTTCATCTCGTTTGGAGCTTCCTTGCAAAAGTTATTGCGGTTTTGTTTATCTGATTCTGCAGTTTATTCTTAGGCCGGTAGTACCGACCCTAGCCCGGTACTACCGGGTGACCCCTGCTTTTTGCCATGCGGTACTACCGCGGCCAGTACCAGGCCCAGTACCGCATCTCCGGTTGGCTCTCTGCCTCTCGAAGTTTTTGCCCGTAGTTGCCCCGGTAGTGGCGCGGTACTACCGGAAGGGAGCACTACCGGGCCAGGTGGTCCGGTACTACCGTTGCACGCCGAGTCAGGGAGCGCTGACTGGTCTTTGTTCTTCCTCGAGTCAACGCGGCTCGGTACTACCGGGATCGGCCCGGTACTACCGCTGCGGCCTTTTTCGTCTGCAACGGGCAGAATTTTGAGGGACCTATTTAAGGGGGTTTCTTCCCCAACGGTTCCCCAATTCTTTCGAGCTCGTTTTCCCCTCTCTCTCCTCCATTGTTGACCTTTGGAAAAGCTTGCCTTCCTCTCAATCCCTCCCATGATTCTTGCATATCTTTGAGGGAATTTGAGAGGAGATCTAGATCTACATATTCATCCAATCCATTCCTCCTCTAAGTGAGGGGAACCTAGTAGATCTTGATCTTGAAGTTCCATTTGTTGTGTTCTTCGTTGTTCTTCCTCTCTTCTCCCCCCATAAGCATTAGTTGCTTGTGGTGGGATTTGAGAGTGAAGGATTTGAGACTTGTGCTCTTGCCTTTTGCATTTGGTGCATCGGTGTGCTCTCCACGAGGATTCGTGGAAGTTGAAAATTTGTTAGCTTGTTACTCTTGGGTCCTTGGACCCTAGACGCCCGTGTGGTGGTTGGACCTTTGTGGTCACTTGTTGAAAGCCGTTCGGGAGCCCCCAATCCCATTGTGGGTTGTGCCTCGGATTGTTGTTGAAAGGCTCCGGATTTCGCCTCGAAGGAATACCGATAGTGGAAGGTGAATCAAACCTTTGTGGTGCGGTTCATCGGAGAAGAAGGTGAAACCTTTGTGGTTGTTGAACCATTGTGTTGGTTCACACCTCTCCAACGAGACGTACTCCCTTAACAAGGAGGAACTCGGGAATACATCGTCGTCTCCGCGTGACTCGGTTATTTCTATACTCTAGCTTTTTACTTATGCACTTTACATTGTGATAGCCTTCGTGCTTGAAGTATTCTATTGCTATCATCTTGTTGCTTGTCTTGCTTAGCATAAATTGTTGGTGCACATAGGTGAGCCTAGTTTATTTAGGTTGTTGGCTTGTTAATTTAAACACATAGTTTTATTCCGCAATTATCAAGTCTAAACCGGAAAAGTTTTAATCGCCTATTCACCCCCCCCCCCCCCCCCTCTAGGCGACATCCTTGTCCTTTCAAAAGTTGTTTGATGTTGCTGCAGGTGAACCTAACTCATCTTCTGTAGCAAATCCGACAACAAGTGCACCAACCAAATGGCAAAAGATTTGGAGCCTGAATACCCCCAGGAAAATCAACATGTTCCTTTGGCGCTTGGGACATAATAGCCTGCCTGTCAAGATGAACCTGAAGCGTAGAGGTCTGGACCTTGACATCCTCTGCCCTATGTGCCACCGGCTAGATGAGGATTGTGGCCACACTTTTCTAAAATGCAAGTTTTCCAAATCAGTTTGGAGAGAAGCAAATCTGGAGTTGGTTCATGGAATGCTGCTGGAATGTGCTAATGCACCACAAACACTTGATACTGTTTTGAACTTAGATGACAACCTCCGTCTTCCCTCCATCACTCTCCTCTGGAAAATCTGGAATGTCCGAAATTCAGTGAATGCAGGGGACCGTCCTCCTGTCCCAGCTGCGGTTGCCTCATCCGCACTTCAGTATACTTCAGAATTCACTTCCTACATATGCAGAAATCATGCTATAACCTGCTCCTTCCACTAATCAATGGATCTGTCCCCCTTAGATTTCTTGAAAATCAACATTGACGGGTCTTTCTACAAGGAAACTCGCATGGGAGGCTGGGGCTTTTGTATTAGGGACTGTAACGGCGATGCTTTGCGGTGCAGGTATGGGCCATCTTCCTCATATACATGACGCTCTTCAGGCTGAAGCAATGGCCTGCCTCAAGGCCATTGAGTTTGCGGTGAGCTAGGCATGGGACGGATAATCATTGAGACTGATGCAATCTCGCTTAAGGCAGCTCTCCAAACTACCGAGTTGGACTTGGCTCGCCATGGAGTTTTCTTCCGGGAGGCAAAGTTCTTGCTGCTTACCAATTTTTTGGACTATAAAGTTCTGTACTGTAAGCGACGTTGTAATACAGTGGCCCATGTATTAGCCACTAAAGGTGCTAGCCTAGGTGCGGGTGGAGTTATCCTTTGGTATGATGATGTACCAGAGTTTGTATCTCATGCTGTTGCTAGCGATCTTGCTGCAACAGATTAATAAAGTTCCAGTTTTCCTGTAAAAAAAAAACATACGCAGCCTGTGGATTCCCCCCGTCCCCCCCCCCCCCCCCCCCCCCACACACACACACAAGTCCAGACCCCGCTTGTCTTGTCGCGCATCCTGGCCTGATCCACGGTTCGTCATCATCTGATCCCCTTTTCGGATCATGAGAGGTTCACTTGTCCTATCCCTTCGACGGTTTCTCCCACTGGTAGTACTGCAAACTGAAGGATTTGTCTGAAAATTACAGCACGTCGTAGCTCCGGCGAGAGCTAGACGATTTCGCTGCTGAAATGCTACGCCGATTGGTAACAGTAGAAGTACAGGTGAACTAGTACCTCGTAGCTCTGCTCAGCAATCCTCTATGTTTTTCCTTGGTAGCTCAGCTACTGATGCAGATATGGTTAGTCAATGACTTGCAGAGTCATTAATTTCGCATGATGATTGTCAAGCAGACAGACTAAAGAAATGAGTTGCTCCTATCATGGCCAAAAAGTTGGTCATCGCTCCATGCTGATACAGATTGGAGAGGCCGTGGTTCAACTCAAGTCGGCAAAGCCAAAGGGCGAGGGATCAACAATCATAGGTGGCCGTCGACCTGATGTGATGCGCAATACGCATGTTGGGCGATTTGAAAATCGGGTGCGCGGCAACGTCATCCCTCGCGCATTTTTTGGGATTTTGACTATTGAACCTGCAATACTTCTGCGACACTCTCCTATAGTGCAATGTTACACTAGTTTTTATTTTCGAGAAAACTTTCAATCTATTCATCAATTATTATTAAGGTAGAACCGTAGAACAAGGAATACAAGAAGGAATAAAACTTACATCCACATCTATAGACAACCTAGCGACGACTAAAAGCACTGAACAAGACGAAGGCGTACCGCTGTCATCGCTCTTCCTCACTGGAGCCAGTCAAACCTTGTTGTAGTAGACAATCGAAATTTCCATTGGACCAGTGTACCAGACAAGCAACTGTCGCCGATGAACAGAAGGGTGGATCGGAAGGATCTAACGTGTAGACATGCGAATACAGAAGAACCATGACCACACCAATCGGATCTGCCGAATACAAACGTTGACCGAATCCCGCGAAATTTGACGGAGACACGCATCCACACGTCCTGTGACGATGGTAGATGCACCGCCAGAACGGACAGGGCGGAGCTAAGTAAATGTAAATGTGATGCACTTTGGAATGCCTGATGCACACCTAGTGGCCTAACCTGATGCATATTTCCTTTTTGTACATAAATCAGCTCTGCCCCTGAGAATGGGGGACATGCGGGAGAACTTTATTCCATTATCAGGGAGCTGTCCCCTAGCCATCCTAATAGGATACATAACTTGACAAAACAAAACAAAATAACTAAAAACGAAGCTCTCCCGTCAGCAGGGACCGAGATCCACCGCGGCTTCATGGCTCTAAGGCCACGGGAGGCAAGGCAATATCCTGGCGGCTTTAGCGGGAGGCATGAAACCTAGCCGCCTTTTGCCGAGAGGAGAGTGAAGGGGTTCTGTGTCTAGTCTATAATAATACACTAGTTATTGGCTTAAAAAAAGGGTATTTCGTCCGATATAAATAAGTCTCGCTGTTCTGAATTGCTTAAAATTGCTACGCTTATTATGAATCCGAAATATGAGTAATCGAATTCGAATCGAACTTATAGCTCGTTTCAAAGAGAGGAAAATAGTGATGTGCGTACACATGTGCCACTGCCCTAGAATCACGACGTGCTGAGTGAGTGGTCCAATCCATGTCTGAGTCCTACCAAAAAAGACGCAGGAGACCAAACCCTCTAAAAAGCATGCCTATGTATGGTTCTGTGGCACGTCCCTCACACCAAGATGGTAAAATTGAACAAGGAGCTGGGCGTACAGATCCTAGTACGTACAACTGTTTTTGTCCCATACGATCGAGAGCGGTGACTGGTAGGCCAATTAAGATCCTCGATTGGATCGCGCTTGTAAGTGGGGTGCGTATGTACGGGAATAGTATCTTCTATATATAAAAGCTGAGGAACTCAGCCTCCCCTGAAGGTGGCCACGTCGCCCGCAAACGACGGCCGTCCGATCGCTGAAACGGACGGTCAGGATTTTGCCACGCCGCAGTTACTGTAGATGCGATGCGTGCATCTACAGTGCCACGCATCTACAGTACGCGGGCGTCTCCGCGCCGTCCGATCGACATCCGGCGGACCGCATGTTTTATGGCACAGCACATTGCAGAAAACACCCCGCGGAGGACCTAATTGTAAATTACGAAAACTCCAGGGGCTTTTCTGCGAAATCATCCGCAGAATCCCCCTCCCCCCTTCTCTCGCGACGGCCCGAGGTCGCCGGCGGCCTCGCCGCCGCCCCTCCGCCTCTCCCCGGTCAGATCTGCCGCCACCGGAAGCTCCGCCGTCACCGCCTTCATCTCCTCGCCGCAGATCGGCCGCCGCGCCGCCGCACGGGCGCCGGAATCGTTGCCGCGGCGCTCGCCGTCCTCCGCCGCGTCCGCAGGCCGCCGGCGCCGCTCCGGCGACCTAAAGCGGGCGGCGCCGCCACCTACAGGACGAGCGCGACGAGGCGCGTCGGATGCCCGCAGCCGCCCGTCCCAAAGCGCGGCGGCGCGTCGCCGGCGACCTGGGCGCCGCCGCGGCCAGTGCTGGCCACTGTGACGTCAGCACGACGTCACAGTGGCCCACACGTCAGAATTTTTTTAACCATTTTTTAAATATGTAAAATGCTGGAAAATCAACAAAAAAAATGTAAAATGCTGGAAAATCAGTACACTTAATTTACATAAACCTATTAGTAAAATACACTAAATATGTCGAAGTGGGCACGTAATTTGAATATTTCAAATTTTTAAGTGCTTTCCAAATTTGCCCATTTCGTAAACCCTCACTAAATATATCGAAGTGGGCACGTAAAAATAAATGATACGTATTCACGTCGTCCGGTAAAAATTCAAATTTCAATATTACAAAAATTTAAGTGCTTTCAAATTTGTCCATTTCGTAGATGTTGGAAATTCGAACCCGAATAACTTCCCAATTTTTTTAAAAAATAGCAACTTTCGAAAGAATTTGAATCCAAATAACTTCGAAATTTGAGCAATTTTCGAAATCTGAGCGATCTTCAAATGTAAGCTCTATTCGCATTTCAGTAATTTCGCAATCTGCGCAATTTTAAAACATGGACAGTTTCCAAAATTAAATTTCACCGCACGGGCGGGGAAAAACGGCAAATATATCAGCATAAACACAAGAAAAGGGCGCTGCCTATTTATAGCGTAAGATCAAAATCCAAATTTCGATACTCCAAAAATTTGATGCATACGAAATGTGAGCATTTAGTAGGCGCAAACATAATTCAAACGTGAATAAGTTCCCAATTTTACCAAATTGCAACAGCTTTCTTTGAATTTCAATAAATCCCAATTCGAACAACTTTTCAACGTGGACATTTGAAAATTTCAATTTCCTACACCGTACTAATCACAAACATAACAGCAAAACCTTTCCTACACCGTACTAACCGCAAACATAACAGCAAAACAAACATGAAAAAAAAGGAGCCCACTAATTATGGCATATCGTCACATATCGAATTTGAAAAATTAAAATATTCCGAATGCCGACCCAATTTCTCTAAACAATAACCAGGAAACCAATGCATGTCCTAAAATCAACACCTTCAAATCTACGAATCGAAAAAAAAATATGGAAAAATGTTTCAGATTTCTCATAAACAAAAATTGCAACCCATTTATGGCCAAAAAACACACACAAAAAATTCCACATTGTCAAATATTTTGATAAAATCAACGTCAAATTCCAATGGATTTCGATACTTCCAAATTAGATAAAAATATTCTAAATACCTTTCCAATTTGACTACTTTTCGAAAACTAATCAATATTCAAAGAAAAACTCTCTTTGTATTCCAACAATTCTCTAATCTACACAATTTATAAATGTCGACAAACAATTTTTCAAACACAAACTCTCTTTCCATCCGAACGATTCTCACAAATACGAAATTTTTAACCGTGGACGATTCCAAATTTGAATTTTTCCACACGGGTGCGGCGGTGCCGCCGCACCAAATTTCCCTAGTATCGGACAAAATTTGCTGTCCTCAGAGCATCTCCAACCACACCTTCCAAAATTGGCCCCCAAACTGTCCGCGGGACGTGTCCGCGGACAGCGACCGGAGGACCCCAAAAACCCAAAAAACGTGCCGCTCCAGCCGTTCCCCTCAAAAGAAACCCCCAAATCCATACAAACCCATGCAACGTCGAGAGATAGTTGATCAACGTAAATATAGAACGTTGATACATTGTTCATCCGACAACAAGTTGCCGGATTGACATACATACAAAAGTATAGAGATGGGCAAATCTCACATCGCGGATTTGCCCTTGCCGGAGCCGCCGGCGGCGTCGCCCTTGGAGCGCTTGCGGACGGCGTAGTACGGATCCGTTTCTTCCTCGTCGTCGTTGACGACTTGGCCGGAGAGGATCCGCACGGCGCGGGCCTGCTCCTCCGCGTGGCGGCTCGCATTGGCCGCCGCCTTCTTCTTCTTCTCCGCCTCCGCCTGCGACAACGCGATGGCCGCCTCCAGTGCTTCTTGGTCCTTGCGGCGGCGGCGGCGGGCGTCGGTCTCGGCGGAGGTGAAGGACTGAGCCACCACATGGAGGGGGAGGTCCGCGTCAGCCCCGGCGACGGCAGCCGCCATGCTCAGCGACTGGCCCGCCCGCTTCGCCCAGCGGAACGCTTTACCCACCGTCTCCGGCGCCCGCGGCGGCGGCACCGGCAGAAGCCTCCACCCCTCCCATCGGGAAGGATCCTCCATCCAGGAGGGGCTTGGACCGGCGGGAGACGACGACGCGGCGCTGCCGCAAACGCCAGAGCTGACCTGCGGCTGACGGAAGGCGGCGCCGATCTACAAGCCGGAGCCGACCAGCGGCTGCATTGGCCACTGGCCTCTCCCGATCTACGCGTCGGCGTGCTCGATCCCCGCTTATCTTCCAGCGACCGGAGGACAGCGAGGCGATAGGTGAGGTCGTCGTCGGGGTCCTCCTCACCTTGCTCGACCGGCGTCTCCGCCGCCAGCGCCTTGCTCTCCGCGTCCGCCGGCTCATCCCAGAAGCTGCTGTCCTCGGAGCTGCTCGCCATTGCGGATTGGAGATGAGGAGGAATGAGGAATGCGGTTAGGGTTTTCTCGGAGGCTCCGATTTTATCACGCCGGCGACGCGTGGACAACGCCGGTCAGTGTTCTCCGACGGTTAGCCTTCATCCGACACGCGGGCCCGACTTGTCAGCGACCTGAGGGCGGACGCGTCCGGGCCGCCCCAAACCCGCCCCACATTTGGGCTGGGTTTGGGGTGTGCCGGACCGCCCGGTCGTTTGGGGCCGGTTTGGGGGCCGCGGCTGGGTCTTCGATTTTGGCCCAAAGACCGTCCGGGCAGTCCGCCCGGACGTTTGGGCTAGGTTTGGGGGGTCCGACTGGAGATGCTCTCAGTACTGAGATATATGGGCATACGGAATACTGGTGGAGTTTATTTGTACCCGGGCAACAGTACTCCCTCCTATTTAAATTTTTTGAAAACTAAATTTATATATTTTTTAAAAATCTGAAAAAATCCACTTACAGCCAATATATACACTAACCTGCAAAATATCAAGTTCAAAAACTTTATATTCTATGCTACACAAAAAGAAAAATGTGTAGATCTGAGAATGTATATTTTTAATTTTCTAAGTTTTATCAGAATGTTATTTTCGTGTAGTCCATAATGCAAAGTATGTCAGATTAAAATTTTACACGTTGGTGGGATACACCATGTGCTACATCTGGATTTTTTTCCATATTTTTTTGGAAACTCACAAATATGACTTTCTAATTGTTTTTTAAATGAGAGGGAGCACTGGTGCCCGGATCACAGTACACTTTCCGCATACGCTCCATCCCATCTTCTGTCGCCATGTCCTTCCTCCACCACACAGCGTAGACGATTTAGACGTTTTTTAACAAAGAAATTGGTCAGATCAGGAGAAACAAAAGACAAATTCGATTGACATTTTACCTTGGCACTACCATTATTTTATTGTTGGTGACTCATTGGCAGTCCGTAGTCCATGGATGCATCACAAGGCTCGTACTAGCAATGAAATACAAGTTATCTATACAGCCAAGATCGTGTGCCAACTTAGTTCCATGTTTTTTACCCATTGAACCCTGCATTTTGGAACAACTAAACAACCGGTAAAAAATCATTTACCTTTGGTAAACAGAATTTAGAAAATGTTGGTTAGTTTTCTACACTTCCCGAATTTCATGGGGAAATTAGAAATGGTTAATTCACTCATGTCCTAGCCAGCTTTGCATTCCAGTTCCTTAATGACCCACAAGAGTGTCATTGAGCAAATTGATAAGTATAAAAGACATTGAGCAATATATCGTAGTTCAGTGAGCCGAAAGGGGTAGTTTTAGATGTGTTGCATTGCATTCATGCATATCCATAAGTGATCATACATTTCCCCTCTAAAAAACAAGATCATTTTGGCATAGGATAATAGGGCAAATGGTGAGACATCAGCAGCATGACTTATGAGCGTAGAGTCAACATGCATGGTATGCAAATAAACTATGCGATTGGCCTCCATGTAATACATGTTTTGTTAATTCGTTTTGACCAGTTTAATGTACAATTTCAGCTCCACATTTCTTCCGATGAGTAGTGGTAGATGAACAACTCCCCATAAAAAACAATCATGTAACCCATCCTTTTCAAACAAAAACAAAATGATGCAATCCATCATGCTAAACCCGAGGCGTGTACGATACATGCAGAGCTTGCGACCTCTCTTTATTTTGAAGCCGATCGAAGTGCAAGTAGGCCGTCCCAGCTAACCGAACTTTTTGTTTGAATCTGCCCGTTGACATGATTTCTCTCTGAAGATGACGCTAATGACAGTGCCCCACAAGCGAGATACAAGTAGGAGTAGTAGTACAGTAGCTCTTCTGGTAGCTTGGGACGTTCAAACTTGTCTTTGTGATCTGACAAAAAGGAAAAGCTAAAGTCGAAGTCGAAGTCAAGCAAGCAGCCAAGAAGCAGCAGCTGCTGGATGCAATCATCTCCGCTCCCGTCCTTTTCATGTTCAGAATCCATGGGAATCGACACGCTTTTCCCGCCGGCCCGAACGGAAGATAACCGCAGATTATGCTGCCTCTATTTGTCGATGTGGATATAAACGTTGTCAGTCTTACCTGGCTACAGAAATTTTCGAACTTGTTAGCTAGGGCCGATGCAAGTGCTTTGCTGCTTTTGACTTTTATAGAAAGACATGCATGTTAGGGCAGTAGTTGGGCATGTGTAAAGAATGTCACCTCCACATGGTTAACTGAATATGTTAATGAAGCTTCGGTTTGAATAACGGATTTTGGTAGTGTGATCGGATCACCAAAGTACAGAACAATCATAGTTCGTTCTTGGCATCTTCCATTGCTTCCATAACTTAATCAAGGAAAAAGAATGCAATTAAATTTACCCACCCGGGGTCCTTTCCTTTCGTTAGAACAAACACGACTAAAAAATTTCCTGTGGGGGAGAGGACTCGCAAACCCACTAATAGGAAATTAAGGCCCATGATTTTTTTCCTTAAAGACAAATTAGTCTTACTAACTAAAATGTAAACAAAAAGTAAGCAAATAATGAAGCAAAACCATCAAAGAAAAATCTTCGAAAGGGCTTCCTATATATAAAGGAACTTTACATGATGTTTGGAGGAACAACATTGGAATACATTTTTTTTCTTCTTACAATTTCATTCCACTAAATTTTGGAGAAACAATCATCCATTTAATCATATTGATAGAATTTCAGAGATTTTCTTTTGTTATCCAACATTTTTATAATTTTCTAATCTGTAACAAGAGGGTGGGGCACTTTAATTTATATTTTCTCTTTGGATTGGAGATCTCACATTTCCTTCACCATCCTATCGCTGAGAGTCGCTCACAGCTCCTCTAGCCCTCTTCTTCGGCGGCCCTCACCGACCCAAGATGGATGGAGCCGAATGCGAGTAGCGACACCCCTTCTAGGAATATTGTGTACACAAATGTAGCTCAACTTGCAACAAAATATGTCTTAAATGTTTGTTAGAATATGATCGGGGAACTTCCAAACAATCAAAGCAACATATATGTTAAAAATGCCAATATGGCTCTTACCTTGCATGACAAGATTGTGCATACCTAAGTTCCTCTACGACAATGGGCTCGAGACAGTTAAAACAGTCAACATTGTCATCTAGATGTGACATGTTCGTGCAAAAACCATCTAATCCAATATGATCTGAGAGACATAAACACTATAACTTGTGTTTTTATGCATGAAAGATCCAACAATCAAAGAGGCCCTAAAATTGAAAATTTCTATAGAATTACTCAAAGTCAATGTCTATATTGAGCATTGTTCAAGTTTTTGGTCGATGTTCAGATGAATCGGCCGATTTATCACTTACCGTGTCTGATCGAGAAGGTAAATCAGACGATAGATCAGCCGATATACCGATAAATCAATTGATTTATCCTTTATCGATCTTGTGTCGTGCGATAAGCGATATCGTCAACATTGATACTGAGTCTTAACGGTTTTTTTTATCTTACACAAATAAACCATAAAATATAAATTTCGTGAACCATTCCAACATCACTGGTTTCATAAATCCGCATGTGCATCTACCTTAATTGGCTCGCCAAAACATATTATAAAAAGGGCGGAGGGAGTAAAAATAAAATAAGAATTTACAGTTGTCGCACATGTTGTGGCTGAATACACTTGTTTTTGCGAATTGTGGCTGAATACACTTACAAACCGCTTTGCCGTCACAGAAATGCCAATGAACACACAAAAAACAAGATAAAGATGGAAAAAACATGTTTGGCTCTATGGTTCTCCACGTCTTCCCACGCCGGATCTGCCATCCACGGTGAGATTGAAATAACCATGCAAATAACGGAACTGGCGAAGATCGAAATTTGGCGGCTAGGTTTTCTTCTTCCCGTACCGAGCAGAGAGATCGTTTCCCCTGCGCCACGAGCGCCGTGCAAAAGCACCCATCTCGTTTCCAGCGCGCGGTGGCCGCCTGACCGACACCACCACCACCCGAGCCGCGCCGGAGCCCATCACTCTCCGGTCCGGTCTCCGCACACATGCAGCTCCCACAAATCCAGCACAAACACCACCAATCCGCGACCTCCACACTCCCCCTGCTACTACTGGCCGCGTAGCTCCAACTCCCCAACCCTTCCTCCCCTCCGCCTCGCTCGCCAGCAGACACGCTTCCCCAAGCCAAGCAAGCTCTGCAGCAGCCACCTTCGCTTCCACTCAGATCCAAGGTCCCAGCAGCGGCGCGGCACCATGCCGCCCGGGCCGCTGCTCCGCGTAGCCTCCCTCCTGCTCCTCTGCGCCACACTCTCCACCTCCACGCCGGACGCCGACAGCGCGGCCCTGCTCGACTTCCTCGCGGGCGTCTCCGGCGGCCGCGCCCGCATCAACTGGTCCGCCTCCCTCCCCGTCTGCGCCAACTGGACGGGCGTCACGTGCAGCCCCTCCGGCGCCCGCATCATCGAACTCCGGCTCCCGGGCCTCGGCCTGTCCGGCCCCGTCCCGCGCGCCACGCTCGGCCGCCTCACCGCGCTGCAGGTGCTCAGCCTCCGCGCCAACAGCCTGTCCGGCCCCTTCCCGGACGAGCTCCTCGCGCTCGACCGCCTCACGGGCCTCCACCTCCAGCTCAACGCCTTCTCCGGCGCCGTGCCCGCCGGGCTCGCGCGCCTGCGGAGGCTGCAGGTGCTCGACCTCTCCTTCAACGGCTTCAACGGAGCCTGCCCGCGGAGCTGTCCGGCGGCCTCGCCCAGCTCCTCGCGCTCAACCTCGCCAACAACTCGCTCTCCGGCGCCGTGCCGGACCTCGGCCTCCCGGCGCTCCAGTACCTCGACCTCTCCAACAACCGCTTCGACGGCCCCGTGCCCAGGTCCCTGCTCAGGTTCCCCGACACGGCCTTCGCCGGGAACGCCATGACGCGGTCGGCGCCAGCTCTTCCGTCGCCACCGGCGGCCGGCGCGCCCCACAAGAGGCGGCCGCGGCTCAGCGAGGCGGTCATCCTCGCCATCGTCGTCGCTGGGTGCGTCCTGGTGTTCGCGGTCGTCGCGGTGCTCCTCATTGCGTTCTGCAACAGGCGGGGCGGCGACGAGGGGGGCCGGGTCATGTCCGGGAAGGGCGGGGAGAAGAAGGGGAGGGAGTCGCCGGAGTCCAAGGCGGTCACCGGCAGGGCTGGGGACGGCAACCGGCTCGTGTTCTTCGAGGGGCCGTCGCTGGCGTTCGATCTGGAGGACCTTCTGCACGCCTCCGCCGAGGTGCTCGGGAAGGGAGCCTTCGGCACGGCGTACCGGGCGTTGCTGGAGGACGCGACCACGGTGGTGGTCAAGAGGCTCAAGGAGGTCAGCGCGGGCGGCGCGAGTTTGAGCAGCAGATGGAGCTCATTGGCCGGATTCGGCACGACAATGTGGCGGAGCTCCGGGCGTACTACTACTCCAAGGACGAGAAGCTGCTCGTCTATGATTACTACAGCAGGGAAGCGTATCAAACATGCTTCATGGTATGCTTCAAGCTCTCTCTATCGTTCTTGATGTCTCTTTCACAGTTTTGATGCTAAATGTGGGTGGCAAATGAATTTGCAAATTTAAGCTGTTTGGATATTGCCGCTGGTTGTTAGAACTGTAACGGTGAGGACAATGATAGTGGTCCTATCGGGGACATCTCATAAAATTGGAATGGTACTGAGAATATTAGCATGGTCCCTGCCCAAGAGTGAACCGACACTGGGGTAATATTCTAATTTTACATGGAGATCTGAGGTTGCTTTTTGTTTGGAAAAGGGTTAGTAAGCAGCCTGTTTAGCTCACAGAAGTTCAGTTAACTTTATCAAATTGCATGACATAGTGGACATTATCAGATTGCATGGAAGTGTGGAGAACTTGTATGAGCCTACTGATACAATTAGTGAAGTATAGAAAGGCTAACAGCTGCAGGTCCTTATTCCTGGTCTATTGATAGTATAGAAAGGCTAACAGCTGCAGGTCCTTATTCTTGGTCTGTTGATGGTTACTGTCAAACTACTTTTTTTGCACTTCCTCTGTTTTGACTGTATTGCTCAATATTTTTTCTTGCTTCAGTACTTGTGCATAATTTCACTCTCTAAAAGGTTGAGCTTACTTTTACTTTCTTTACCAACGGTTAGCATGTTTTATTTTCTTATACTTTTGAATCTTCGATTGTTGGTCTAAATTAAGTTTTTTTTTTGCATTCTTAGATCTAGCTGCTAATGTATGCCTCAAGTTGCCAGATCATGCTTAGCTGCATTGACTTGCAATATTTGCATGTTTATTCAAGTTCACATGGCATACTTGGTGTATGGTGAGCTAGTCAGGCCAATATAGTAGCATGATAATCTGTTTCCTTCGGTATCCAAATATGTATGCTAATCATGGCATCTTGTCATCGAAGCACTTAATTACGAAACTCCTGGAATTCAGATTTCACATTGCATACTTAACATGTTAGTAATGGCACACTGAGGATATTTGCAAAAAATTAAAGTTAAAGATATGGAGTTATGGACAGGCTCAAGCAAATGGTAAACAGGGATAATGTCTGGAAGATAATGGCAACAAATAGTGGCCGACCTCTTTCACTAGCTAGGAAGCTAATGGTTTCTAGTTTATTTGGCGAAACTTTTAAAATTGTTAGCATTGGTGGTCACCGTCATAACCCATCACCTATTTCACTATCATATTCCGGACCAGAGGAGGACTGCTGTGATACATCAGTATGGTGGTGGAAGAACAAGATCTAATCTATTATACTAGATACTTCAAGTATAGAAAAGTTGTGTTTTAATTGCTTACGTTTGCTAGCCTCATTTGCCACAAGCATTTCTGATGTATGAATATATTAGCTTATCCAGAAGCAAGCAATAATTGTGGTATGAGCTTGCGCAGTAATGCAGATAATTTAGATACTTCAAGTATAGAAAAGTTGGGTTTTAATTGCTTACGTTTGCTAGCCTCATTTGCCACAAGCATTTCTGATGTATGAATATATTAGCTTATCCAGAAGCAAGCAATAATTGTGGTATGAGCTTCCGCAGTAATGCAGATAATTTGGAATGAGATCACAAGATCAGCCATTTGCATTTATTGATATCCAAAATTGAGTATGACATGCATCTCATAATTCTGCCATTTTTTCCCATGCAGGAAAGAGGGGTCTGGACAGAACACCATTGGATTGGGAAACTAGAGTAAGGATTGCCCTGGGTGCAGCAAGAGGGATCGCACACATTCACACCCAGAACAATGGTAAATTCGTTCATGGCAATATCAAGGCATCAAATGTTTTCCTCAACAGCCAGCAACATGGCTGCATCTCGGACGTTGGCTTGGCATCATTGATGAACCCGATAACTGCAAGGTCCCGTTCTCTGGGATACTGCGCACCTGAGGTCACTGACACGAGGAAATCGACTCAGTGTTCTGATGTCTACAGCTTTGGTGTCTTCGTACTCGAGCTCCTCACTGGCAAATCACCTGTTCAGATCACTGGCGGAGGCAATGAGGTTGTTCACCTTGTCAGGTGGGTGCAATCCGTTGTCAGGGAGGAGTGGACTGCTGAAGTGTTTGACGGCGAGCTGATGAGGTACCCTAACATCGAGGAGGAGATGGTGGAGATGCTCCAGATTGCCATGGCATGTGTCTCAAGGACCCCAGAACGGCGGCCTAAGATTTCGGACATGGTGAGGATGCTTGAAGAGGTTGGCAGGAACGACATCGGAACGCGGCCTTCGACAGAGGCCTCGACTCCGGTGGGGGAAGCTCAGAGCAAGGCAGAAAGCTCATCTGCAGCCCTCTAAGCTCTCTCAAGTGTCTATTGTTTTCGTCTTACGCATGGGGTAGAAGCACAGAGAGTTCTGTGTTTTGACGGTACTTTGTACTGGAGTATGATTCTTTTGTCTTAAGATTACATGTTACGAAATTGTAACACCTGCCATGTGGAACTGGAATTTATGCAGCATCTGCTCACTGCTGATATCTAAGCAATGAAAACCGTTGTCTGATCTGTTGACATTTTTTGGCTAGAAATTGATTGTCCAATCTGTAATCTGTTTGTGGACATTGCTGAAGAAAATATGAGTATGCTCCTTGTCTCTAAAAAAGGTAAAAACATAAACCACTACGCTGAAGGAAAAGTATGGTCATTTTGATGGACAGTGGTAAGAATTCTTGTATCTGAAATTTATACAAGCAAACTTGTTTCTTGTGAAAACACACCAAACTCCTGCAGAGTTACAGTATGCCCACGCCTGGCACAGCGACGGTTTGTCACCTTGATGATCCATGGGATTTCTGCGTGGCCTAGACGGCTTGGACAGCGGAGCTACAATTTGTGGCCTCAGGGACAACGGCGACTTGCATGATGTCCTTGATCCACTGAATTCAGCATTCGAGCATGATTGAATCATCAACAGGGAAAAAGCTCTCAGTCGTCCAACTAACCCGATGCAGACATGCGGTGACCCTAAAATTATCAAAATCGGAGTACCACGTGGAAGTGTGTGATCTCACCCGGCTGAATCGCGATCAGCGTGGCCACACAAGAGACAAGACCAAGATGAGCAAGCTGCTGCTCGCCGTCTCACCCATCCTGCTCCTCGTCGCGAACCTGGGATGGACATGGGCGCTGGTCGGCCTCTCCGCCCGGCGCTACGACTCCATCTTCAGCTTCGGCGACTCCTTCGCCGACACCGGCAACAACCCCGTCGTCTTCGCCGAGCACGACGTCTTCGACCCCGTCACGCGCGCTCCCTACGGCTCCACCTTCTTCGGCCGCCCCACCGGCCGCAACTGCGACGGCCGTCTCATCATCGACTTCATCAGTACACACCATTATCACTTACCTGAACAAGCTCTCGTGATCTGCGACTGCGAGACAAATGTGATGTGGTCAACGTACTGCTCTGCTCGCAGCTCAACGCCTGGGGCTGCCGCTCGTCCCGCCTTCCCTGGCGCATAACGGCAACTTCCGCCGTGGCGCCAACTTCGCAGTCGGGGGAGCCACCGTACGATTTCAGGTGGGATGGGATTGGGACATCCCGTCCCACCAAGGCTGTTGCTCCACTTCTCCCATTGCCCCACTACCCACCTGTCCCATGAACAAATTTTTTTCTAGGCTTTCACGGGATATCCCGCTTATCCCGTCAAAATCCCGTATGTGCGTCCCTGCACAGCTGCGCTCGTTCTCTGTGCTTGTACCCCATGTATGCGCCAGGTAAGACTGAAAATTAACACTGAACATGCACGTAACACTGAAAATTAATTGTTTAAGTTTGATGCTCATTCTGAATGTTTAAGTTGCCATTTTCTTGTGAAGAGTACGCATTGAACATTTCCTTAAATGTCTTCTTCACATGAGTTAAGCATTTAGATCCATCAATCGTTGTGTCATCCTTCAAGTTGAACTCTAAGAACTTATACTTGCATCTAGGATCAAGTACCACAGGAATGCACATTGTCAAATATGATAGCTTCCAATACTTTAGGAACTTCTTCATTTCGGCCACCATAAATCTTATTGTGGCATTCTCATTTGATGCTTCTTTTGCCAACATCCACTTGACCTTCCAAAGTGCACTGAAGTATAAATGGCTTGTAGGATATAATGTACCAGAAACTATCAATGTTGCATCATAGAAGACCACTAGTAACTTGCAAATTTCCTCGGAAATTTTCCATTGAGCAGCGGTTGGTGTGCAGGTGAAAGAAGAGTCTTGTACATCCAATTGAACAAAGGCTGTTATGTATTCACTAGCTGTCTTTAACATTAAGTATGTTGAATTCCATCTTGTGCTGACATCCAATGAGACTTTTTTTCCACAAGTTATACCAACCTGCACAGCAATTTCTTGAAACCTTTCCTTCCGCGGAGCCGAGCTCCTCACATATTTGACGCTCTCTCTGATGGCGTCAACAGCCCCACAGCTGACCTTCAGACGGTCTTGCACAATCAGATTTAGAACATGCGCCGCACAACGGTGATGAAAGAGGTTACCGTTTCCAGCTAGCAATTTTCTCGCAAGCAGATTAGATTTCAGATAGCTGACCATCAAGTCATTCACTGCAGCGTTGTCTAATGATATGCTACATACCTTATCCTCTATGCCCCATTCTTGCATGGTCTTCAACATGACATTCAACAGATTAGTTGCATCATGAGGGGTTTTAATAGAAGCAAACTTGATGATCCTCTTATGCAGTTTCCATTTGTTATCGACAAAATGACAGGTGATACAAATATAACCAAGCTCCTGATTGGATATCCACAGATCAGCCGTAAGAGAAACTCTAGAAGGTAAATTTTTAAATACCTCTAGTAGTTCTTGCTTTTGCTTATGAAACTCAGCCATGATATCATTTTTTATGGTAGTTCTACTCATGAGAATGAATGAAGGGTTCAAACTAGCCACAAATCTTCTAAATCCCTCGTACTCAACCATACGGAAAGGAAGCTCATGCAAAACTATCATTCTGACCAGCTCATGGTATGCCTTCTCTTTATCAAACTTAAACCGTTTCAGCGCAGGAATTATTGGATCGCTAGGCTGCATACCACCAATCAGCTCATCCATCTTAGCTTTTTCTCTGCAAACTAACCTGTGCCTTCGGCATTGACTTGATCCGGTCTGTTTGGTAGCCGGAAAGATGGATTCACAATGAAGACACTGAGCTTGTATAAGCCTCTCATCCTCATCATACATAGGAGTGAAATCATTCCATATGTCAGACGTAAGTTTTCTCTTTCTAGATCTTCTTGGGCGTCCTACATTATCAACAAGGTGGCACATATTATACTCAAGGTAAGCTACTGAAGTACCGCTAGCACAATATTCATTGACATAGATGAAAACGACACTAACCCCTCACATCACCTGAAGTATGTGCACCCGCTGCAATATCAGCCGATGTGTGTGCATGCGGTGGAGAGGCCCTGGCATATGGAGTGGCCCTGGCAAATGGAGAGGCCCTGGCAGATGGAGAGTTCCTTGTGCTGCTTCGGAATGATGGGGACAAAAATAATCTCAGGCTAGGAGATCCAACAGCGGCGGGAATCACTGGTGACCTGATACATCGGCCTGCTTGTGCTGCCTCGGAAGATCTTGCCAACGATGGTGATAAAAATCTTCTAAATACAGGAGGTTCAGAAGATTGAACAAAAGGCTCATCAAGTTCCTGGCTCTCAGAGTCTGACATACTTTATCCCCTAGTTATGTCCTGCCACACAAAATACTTGAATAAGAAAGTGACAAAGAAGAGTGCATCAAGAATTAACTCTCAGAACTGTACAAACAGTAACAAAGACATTTTGATGATTACCTCTCCAAACACGATGGTATATGTCTTCAGTTGTTAAACCTGCAAAATAAACAAGATACTTGCATAAGAAAATAATGTGTCTTGCCACACAAAATACTTGAATAAGAAATTGCTCAATCATAATATCGCATAATCTCAACTACATCATGTACACTAATCTACTACTACTACTACGCGTAGTAATTGTTGAGTATAATAATTGCAGGACCCTGCGAGTGCCGAGGTAGGCGTTGCGCCAAATCGCAAGCATACATGCATGCCCGGCGCGCACGAACGCCGAACCGGGCCAGAGCTGGCATGGCACGCGCCGGTCCTCAAGGCGTCCCGCCGCGCGTGGGCGACCACACTGGGACGCGAGGCGACGCAAGAGCAGCCACCCTCCTGCGCCGCGTCCACGGCCCCTAGCTCCCCTCCATCATCCTTTCGCGGCGACCGATGCACCATGCCGCTGATGCGACGGACGGGACGGCACGGCCGCGCCGCGCCAAGCGGGAGTAGTACACGGAGCGGACACAAAGACGACGAGCATATGCACTGCACCGCGCGCGGCTGTGCTGCGGGAAAGAAAAAAAGCAAGCAGCGGATGGATGGAAGCGGAAGCGAACTCACCTGAAGTTCATCAGCAAGTAGAGGATGAGGGAGAGGAGGGAGACAACCCTTCCTTCGGAGGAGCGGAGGTAGACAGCGTCACCGGCGACATCTTCTGGGTCCAGCGCCGTGACAGCTTCGGCTCTCCCTCCCGGTAGGAAGCGGCGGAGAGGGGATGTGGAAGGCGGCGAGGGGATGGGGAAGGAGGCGGTGGTGATGGTCTCCGGTGGGATTCCGGTGGATCGGGGCGAGTGGATGGAGCGGAGGGGATGGGCGGCGGCGGCGGTGGTCTGGAGGAGTGGATCGAGCGACTGCTGATAGATTACTTTCGGTGGGCCTCCGTTGGGACTCCGATGGGCTTGTTGGGTTTCATCCCGTTGAACCCGTACAGGATTAGTGGGACTATTAAACGGGACGAACGGGCTATTTCTGGTGGGACGGGACGCGGGATTGCTGGGAAATCCCATCCCACCTGAAATCGTAAGCCACCGCCCTCGACGTTGCTTTCTTCCACGGCGACGTTTTCCCCCTCAACACCAGCCTGGACGTGCAGCTGGAGTGGTTCGAGTCGCTCAAGCCTTCGCTCTGCGGCACTACCCAAGGTTGTTAATTCTCAAGTCAATCCACGCAAATCAGCAAAGAGTTGGCGCAGACTGTGAAATTAAAATGATTGAAATTGACATGTACCCTGCATATATTTTCTCTGCAGACTGTGAGCAGTTCTTCGGCAGATCCCTCTTCTTCGTGGACGAATTCGGGTCAACGACTACCACTTCTCGTTCCTCAGCAAGAGCGTGCAAGAGATTGGGCGAATAGCTCCTGTGCGACGTCGTTGAGGGCAATTGTCCAGCATGCGACGATGTTGGATGAAATAGCCCTGGTGCGACGTTTGTTTGCGTGGGAATAGCTCAGGATATGGCCGTTAATTTATTATCCCACGCGGTAAACCCCGTTTGACCGTTCAATGGATAAGTTTATGACAAGTGGGACCTCACGCGTGCGTGCTCTGAAGCGGTGATAATAGCTCCGATGCGACAGCTGCATCTGTTCATCGTGGGGGAAAAAACTCTGCCACGCGCCGGCGTCCCTCTGAGCTCACTCCTGTCCTGCCGTCTCGGCTTCTCCGGGCTAGATGGAGCGGCCGATTCGAGCGGTGGCGCGAGAAGAGAAGCGGCAATCGATTCGAGCGGCGGCGCAAGAAAAGAAGCGGCGGGCGGCGACGCAGGGCTTGCGGTCGCAATGCAAGGTAAGGGCGTCGAGGGTGGATGGAGGTTGGGGTGGTGCGGGTCGCCGGTCGCGGAGGCGACCGGCGGCCCTATTTGTGACTCGTGCAGCGGAGGCGACCGGCGGCCCTACCGGATTTCGGTGAATCAGGTCTTGAAGCGGGCGTGGAAGCGCTACGGCATCGACGGTAAGGGTTTTTCGCTCGGCGGTCAATCGCCGCCGATGACGAGACAGAGGTATGCATCGATGCGAAAACTTGATGCGGGCGACCAGAGCTCATCGAGCAGGGGTACCACATCGAGCAGGAGTTCATCGAGCAGGGGTACCACATCGAGCAGGAGTTCAGCTAGTTCATCGAGCCTGGACATCGAAGTAGCTTTGATCCTATGCGAGATGAAGAATCAGCTACAGAGCTGCTAGATGGAGCTGGAAGCTTGAGCTGCATTATGTAGATAGAAAGTGTAGTGAATTTTGGTAGGGGAGCGTGTGGGGGAGTAATTTTGTGAACTGGGCATGTCGACTGCGTTCTGTCGAACACCCTGGGGGCGTGCTCTGGACATCCCGATGTTGTCATTCGCACGTTCCGTTGGGTTAAACCTTGTAAAAAATGTAAATTATCGTGTCATCTGTAGAAACAATGTCTTACTTCTTTATTTAGACTTACCAGAATGATTTACTTCTTCGGAATATTGCTGTAGAGGACGCAGCCGTGCGCAGATCTTTTTTTTTGAGAAAAATGAAAAAGTTTCACTGTGGGCTAGATGAATGGGCCAACTCCATCCAATTAGGCCCAGTAAGTGTAGGAGCCATTTCAGCCACTTTTGCTTTTTTTTATTTTTTTATTTGAGCCACTTTTGCCTTTTAGTGTAGAATGCTTAGGGGTTTCCAAAATTTAAATATTGCTAGTGTTGCTATAGTGTTACCAAAATGTAAACATTTGTAACTATTACCTCCAAATGGTGGTAGATTTTTCGCAAACAGAGGCATAGCCTAGTGGCAAAGGGTTGATGCTCCCTTTGCCCACCTAAGTTCGAGTCCCCTTGCTCGCAATTTAGGTGTTGCACATTATATGTCCTAGTCCAGTAGCTTTGTGGGTCGGGCATCTCACTATTCTATAATAGTGAGTTGTCCCATCCATTAAAATATTGCACTTGGACAAATTCTTTTGAATTTTTGAATATTTTTTATATTTTGATTCAACTTTGAATATTTGAATTCAACTTTGATGTACATGTTATTATGTAGTAGGTTGATCTAACTTGGTCATCCCCATTTCTAATCCTGTCATTTTTCACATCGGTTCTCCAAAATGAGCTACAAATGAGCCCCAAAGGTAGCCCAAACAGCACCATTTCTAATCCTGTCATTTTTTCGACCTTCTCCAAATGATCTCAAACTCTAGGGTTAACATATATTGCACTAATATAGTGTCCTAGAACAATTTTTAACTCAAAACTTGTTTAAAAGTTGGTTTGATTTTAGTTGACCAATTTTTGAAATATTCAAAAAATATTCAAAAAACATCAAAAAAATGCAAATCCAGTGCACATGGTCTTAGTTTATCATGTACTAACAGCTCCAACTGATAAACAAGGTCTACATACATATTAAACAAGAAATGCTTCAGTATGGTATGAAATCTTACAACTCAAACTATAGAGTTCATAGTTTGAGATGTGTGATTTCACACCATATTGAAGCATTTCTTGTTTAATATGTGTCTAGACCTTGTTTATCAGTTGGAGATGTTAGTACATGACAAAATAAGACCATGTGCACTGGATTTGCATTTTTTTGATGTTTTTTGAATATTTCATGAATATTTCAAATTCGGTCAAACCCAAGTTTAACCAACATTTAAACAAGTTTTAAATACCAAAATGAAAAACTAAGCCTGGTTCATTCTTAGTCACACCAAAATGAAGCTTTGGTGATTTTTTCAATTTTTTTAAATTTTCAAAACATCAAACCCTCTCTCACTTCCTTGAACTCCCTGCAACTTCGTTCGTGGTAAGTCATTTGTGTGAAGGATTTCTCATGAAAATACTCATATACAAGGTTTATATTTTTTTTCATAACTATGTCATGTAAGTAGACCATGTGCGCTGGTTTTATGTTATTTTGATTTTTTTTGAATTATTTGTGCTCATTTGAATGTTTGGTCAAACTTTGCACAAAACCGTTGACCGACTCAAAATCAAAGTTTATATTTTTTTGATAACTATGTCATGTAAGTAGACCATGTGCGCTGGTTTTATATTTATTTGATTTTTTTTGAATTACTTATGCTCAACCCTAGCTCATTCCATTGATATCGTGAACGTGTGAATGTTGGAATTGAAATGTGGATATAACAAGTTTTATATTTTTTATAGCAACTTAGTTGCATAAGTAGACCATGTGCGCTGGTTTTATGTTGTTTTGATTTTTGTTGAATTAGTTGTGCTCAACCCTAGCTCATTCCATCGATAGCTTGAATTGTGTGAATGTTTTTCATTTAACTGTGGATATAACAAGTTTTAATTTTTTTTAGCAACGTAGTTGCATAAGTAAACAGTGAGCGAAAGTTTCATATTTATTTGATTTTTTCTAAATTATTTATGCTCAACCCTAGCTCACTGAAACCCTAAACCCCGGAAACCCTAAACCCCGTCCGAAACCCCGTCCGAAACCCCCCTGCTTCAGAGCCGTTGATCGCTGGTTAGTGAACGGTTGGATCAGAAGGAAACCCCCGATCCGCGCCACTCCCAGTTCTGCGCTCTGATTGGCCACTCCCAGTTCCGCGCCATTCCTAGAAAAAAAACTAAATTTGGGCCCAGCAGCAGGATTTGGCCCGCTAATGTTTTTTCCTTGATTAAATTCACGGTGCGCCGTTCAACTTTGGGCCCAGCCCAGCCCTTTCTCAGGCCCAGCCGACCGCCTCCCGTTCCCCTCCCTATATATCCACTGTATCGTACCCTAGCTATTATCCCTCCACTCCACTCTCGCCGCCACTCTCGCCGCCGGCCACGCAATCCAGCCCCTCCGCCACAGATCAAGCCCCGACGTGCGACGAGGATGAGGCCTGTAGGTTCCTGCTCGCGCGGCGGCCATTCCGGCCGCGGTAACGGCTCCGACGAGGAGCGGAGAAGGCAGAAGCGGCCGGCGCCCGCTGACCCCGTACGGGCTAAGCTGGTTGCTTCCGACGGCGCTCGGAAGCGCGGCGCTCGCGCGTGGACGAATATGGGGCTGGCGGTGCCGCCTGCGTACGCCCGGCGCGAAGTGGAGGAGTACGACCGCGCGATGGCGGCGGCGGCGAGAGGCACGGGGAGCTCCTCTGGCGCGGGGACCTCCGCCATCGCACGAGCACCGCTGCCGCCGCCGAAGAGGGAGGAGGAGGAGCTGCAGGGCGCGGCACCGCGCGCCGGGCGCGGGCTTCTGCCGGGAGACTTCGTCGACGACGGCGACCTCGACTGGGTCACCGCCGAGCTGATGGAGCGCACCAAGGACGAGCAGCAGCAGCTCGAGGCCGACCGGGAGATGAAAAGGGAGCTCAACGAGTACCGCTACCGCCAAGCCATCGAGGAATCCAAGGCCGACATGGGATGGGGCGCCTCCGACTCCGACTCTGACTCCGGCTGAGCGGCGCCGCCGCCTCGTCGCCGCAGCACCCCTGGGGCTCAGGTGAGCCCAATTTTGGATGGATCGATGGGGGTTGGAGCTGCGGTTGATGTCCGTCCTCATTTGTAATAGCTAAGAACTACTATGTTTGCTTGCCCGTGCGGCTTTTGCTCCGACGAGCCGCCGTTAAAACTACTCCGTTTGTAATAGTAATGTAATTATCTACTATGTTTGCTTGTCTGTTTGTTAATTAGAGTTCGGTTCAATGTGTATTGGTTCGGGTTAATTTGAGTTATTGTCTGAATCGGAGCTCGCCGGCGTTGCGTGCTTCGTCGCTGGAGAAGAAGAGGAAGGATGCGCGCGAAAGGGAAAACGGTTTAACCGTCGTCGCTGCTGTCTGGGCCCCACGCTGAAGTGGGTCCCACCAGGCTCCACTAATCCGCGTGGGTCCCACCCCTAATCCTGACGGTGGTTGCGCTTAAGGGCCTTGTTGTGCCTGGGTTATTTTTGCTCAGAGAGATGTCGTAGCATAGCTATTACAACGAACGACGTCGCTGCCCATCGATTGCCGTGAAAAAATGTCGCATAGGAGCTATTCGCCCGCAAGAGATTATGTCCTTTGTTCCAAATGTCATCGATACCATCTCCACGGCCATCGAGGTACTCCACAAAACAACCATGTGCTGCATGGCATAATAAGAACAGAGGTATTGATCTAGATATATGCCAATGGTAACAGAGGCTGATCAAGCACGGCGCGACGAGCTTCGTGGTTCCCGGGACCATCCCCTCAGGCTGCGTGCCGCCGGTTCTCGCCATGTTTGCCGACGCCGACCCAGCAGAATACAACTCCACCACTGGTTGCCTGGAGGACTACAACAAGCTAGGGATGCACCACAACTTGCTTCTGCAGGAGGCGCTAGAGAAGCTCCGGGCAGGTACCTGGACGTCACGATACTCTACGGCGACCTCTTCGGCCCGATCATGAACATGGTAGAGTCGCCTCGCAAGTTTGGTAAGCATAGAACAATGAATGTTTCAGAGCTATATTCTGTAGGCTGTTTCACTATTGGCAGATGGTGGTGGTAAGGTTTGATGGTTGCCATTCTGCAGGGTTTGAAGAAGATGTTCTTAACATCTGTTGTGGAGGGCCTGGGACACTTTTCTGCGGCGATGACGGTGCGTACCTATGCGAGAAAACGTCTGCTCGACTGTTCTGGGACGGTGTCCACTTAACGGAGGCGGCTTACCACTACATCGCCGATGACTGGTTGGCCAGCATAGACTCCCCTGCAAGGCTGCAAGAGACAGCAGTAAGCAGTTAGTAAAGTGACAGAAGCTGCTCGGATTCATGGACTGATGGCTATGTGGAGTCCTGTGTGAGACTCCATTTATGTGAACTGAGGAGCGCTGGAAGCATCCGGAGGCTGACATGATGAATGAAATGGAAGCATCGAAGCTCCAAGATAACACTCTGATATAGTCAGACTGAATTCTGAATAAATTACATCTTACAAACTAGCGGATAAAACTTCTTTATGCTAGTTGTCACAATTACACATGGGATTTTCGTTACAAACTATTTACTGTTAGTTTTGGAGATACATTCTGAGGTTGATTACATGGAACTAATCTGGAAAATTCAGATTACATCTTAGCCACAAATGGCTCCGTACAGTTGAGTATTTCAAGTTGTTAACGAATAAGAACTACAACCGTACTGAGAAATAACTTCCACACAGGGCCAATTTGTATCCCTATACGCCTATACCGTAAACAACATTTTTGACTATTGTAGTAAACCATGGAAGGCAATGCTTCAAACGTCAGGGGATAGTTAAGTTTGTGCAAACACTGCAGTCTAGGGTGCTGTAAATAAATCTACTATAGAATTCATTCAGCTCATACATTTTGGTTCAATTTCAAATAAATATATCATTAGACAAACCGGCGGTCCTGCCAGCAGAGAAAGAAGTAAGACGTTGGCTTAAAACTCCAGGATACCACAAGTCTAAAAGGATATTTAATTGCAATACAGAACCTCGCCAAACAAGAGGTAAACGAAGTTCAGAGAATACCAAAGAGACATAAACTACCATGTTTTCTCAAGAAGGTAACGAGTTAAATTACACGAAGTTTAGAGCATCTCGGGGCTCCCAAATGGCCGCCCAAAGGGCTTTGGGGCGTGTCGGACACTTTTTTCTCCCCACTCGCGCCGCCCAAATCTGATTTTGGTCCGGCGCGGCCCAGTTTTGTGTCCGGCAGCCACAGCCCACGCCCTCAACTTGGGGCGGCTTGAGGCGGCCCCGGACACTTCGAAACGGCCGCCTCCGACGCGCGGGCCACGCCTGGCAGTGAGAGATACACGAAGCGGCGGGCGACCTAACTTCTGGTCAGCTATTAATGGCGGGCGGCGTCTCGGTTTCCTAGCCGGGCGCAGCGACGCGTCTCTTCACCTGCGGCGACGAAGCGTCTACGCCACGGCGGCGTCAGTGCCAGACGCTCCTTTTGAAGCGTCGGCGTTAATGGTGCGGCAGGCGAGCCGTTGGCCGGCCGGAGTTAAGGCGATCTCATCCGTTCGCCTCCCCGACCGCTATATAGAGCGGGTACCTCGCCGTCTTCAGCACAAACATCTCCACCGAAAAACCACCGGCGAAGAGGCGATCTCAACCCCCCAAAACTCGCCATGGCCCCTGCTGGACGCACCTCGGAGGAACAGACGGCGGCCCGCCGGCGCCCCGGCGCCGCCGTGACCTTGCGCGCATGCGCGAGCGGCTGGAACAACCACGAGGCGGGGTCGTCTGCTCCGCCTCCGCCGCCACCTCCACCGGCGGCTAACTTGCTCACCGAAGCCGAGGCGCGCGAGCTCATCCGCACCAACACGTCAGTGCCGGCGAACAGCCGCCTCCCCGAGGGCTGGGAAACGAACCCAGTCCACGTCCCGGTCGCACCAAGGCTCGCCGGCCAGGCGCGCGTCGACTACGTCGCCTTGTGCATGCAAGCCGTGCCGCCGGAGATGCACGACGACGCCAGGTTCGAGCCGAACTCGGCGTACTGGGATGACCAGATCGAGCTCGAGTGCCAGTACCGCCGGAACTCCTTCTTCGCCGACGAGCCGCCTGCGGACTGGTTCGACTCCGACAACGACGTCCTCACCAACACCTCCGACGAGAGCTTCGCGGCGAGCATGGAGAGGGAGAGGGCGCGCTACGAGGAGGTGGAGCAGGCTCGGCGCGTGTCGCAGCAGTGGAACACGGGGTTCCCCTAGCGCTGCCAAAGTAGGTCCACCACCTGTAGGCCCAACACGAAGATGGACAAGGCCAAGACACGACGCAAGACCTGGCGGGAACCCATCCCGCCAGCCAATGCCACCGGGTGCGAAGGACCCCCGGGTACCCCGCACCCCGGAAGCAGATGAAGACCCTGAGAGCCAGAGGCCCCGACAGCGCCGGACTCCCTCTCGGGTGCCCGGCCGTACAAGCTGAAGATAGGGTTTCCACCACCCTCCAGAATATGGTAGAAGAGCCCAGAAGACTTGGGAAGCAAGGCGCGGGCAGGAGACACCACCTGCGGTGTGCCAGCCTTTACCCACGTCGCTTTCCCCCAAAGGGCGGGGATCTCACCAAACCGAGGAAGGATGCTTGGAGGAGGAGAGGCCACGTCTCCTCCTCCACCACCGAGAGGGGTTTCTTCCCGCCAAGACCCCCTCACGCTCCTCGCATGACCTCTGTGGCATCCCCTTTATCTATAAAAGGAGGACCAAGGCATGGCGAGGAGAAGGACGAATCCAAGGCAGAAGACACGCTCGGCTGCAAGCATAGCAAGCACACCGCAGAGCTAGGCTAGGGCAGGGAAGAAAGGGAAGGTGATCTCCTCCGGGCCAGGATCTGTCCTTCTTCTTCCTCTAGCCAAAACCCTTGCCGGGTTCCTCGCCGGAGACATCCTTGTAGCCACACCATGTTGCCACCATCTATCCAGACATGCAGGAGTAGGGCTGTTAGCCTTCGGGCGGCTTGAACCTAGGTAGATCGCTGTGTCCTTTGCTTGCTTTCCATACACGTCGAGATCGAGAGAGAGAGAGTGAGAGCTCGTCGGAGACCCCTCCGTGAGAGACGTTTTCAGCCTCCTTCGCGCCCTACCGAATCTACAAAGGGGGTGTCCTTCACTCCCAGTGTCCGTCCTTCGAGACACGACATCTGGCGCGCCAGGTAGGGGGCGCAAGCGCTGATTTCATCTTCACCAGCTCGGAGATCTTCGTCAAGTTCTTCGTCAAGCATGCCACCCAAGAAGAAGCCCGAGGCTGCGGCCTCCAAGGCCGCCTCTCCTTCGCGCACTCAGGCTTCTGCTGAGCGCCGTGCCGCAGGCGCGCGGCGCGAAGGGTCACCTCCCCCACAACCTACGGAGAAGACGGTGCCGGACGGCGCAGAAGGACCCAACCGCGACCCTGGCGGCGGATCCAAGGAAGCCTCGCTTCCGCACGCCTTCTTCCGGCCTCCTCCTCCCTCTGGAGAGAAGAGCGTCGGCAACGGAGCGGCCAAGGACGCCGGGTGTCCCCAGCCATCCAAGAGCAAGTCCTCTGTGCCCACGCCTTCAGACGCCCAAGCTCGTCACGACGCCCAGGTGACCGCCAAGGCTCTGATGCAGTTTCCGCCCAGCGCCGCCGACTCCACGGTGTACCAAGCATGGAGGGCTCGCTTGGAGAAGCTTCTCGACTACGCCGACGGCGGGCCAACTCCTGCAGCTACCCAGGCTACCACCGTCAACAACCCAGGAGCTACGACCGCCAGGACGCGTGAACCATGGGCTCAGCCCCGTGGGGAACGCCATGCGGAGAAAGAGCCACCTCGAGCTGCCCCGCCAATGGCCAACCGGCCACCCCAGGACCGAGGCAAGGCCATCTCTGTTGGGTCTTCGACCTCGGAAGAGCATGATCTCCGCGACGACCTCAACAACCGTCTGCACGAAGATATGCGCACCCGCATCGAGCGCCGTCGGGAACGCCATCGCTGGGAGGACCGCGACGACGATGTAGCCGAGGGCTGCAACGCTCTTGCGCCAGAGATTCGTCGCTTCGACTGGCCCAAGAAGTTCAAGATCGACGTCATGCGCTTCGACGACACCACCAACCCCCGGGACTTCCCGCAGATCTACTCTCTCGCAGCGATGGTTGCCGGGCTGACGAGATCATGATGGCCAATTGGTTCCCGCTGGCCCTGAAGGGAGATGCCCAGACCTGGCTTCTCAACCTTCCAAAGAGCTCCATCCACTCCTGGCAAGCGCTGAAGGAGCAGTTCTTGGGGGCTTTCCAGGGAGGATACGAGCCTCCGAGAGACTTGTACGACTTCAAGCAGCTCTCGGGTGAAACTCTTCGCAAGTACATCCAGCGCTTCACTCACAAGATGAACACCATCTCGTGCCTCAAGGACGAAGTGGTAGTCCAGAGTTTCAGCGCCAACGTCCGCAACCCCAAGATGCAAGAGAAGCTGAGCATCCACCGCGTGGAAACCGCCCGCAAGCTATGGGAGCTCGCGGACCACTGCGCGCGGGCGGAGGAAGCCGTGAGAGAAGATGAACCTGAAGACAAGGCCACCGTCGCCAAGATCAAGAGGCGGGATGCTGGAACCGATAAGCGCGTCTTCGTCGCCAAACCGCTTGCGAAGAAGGTCAAGCCTGCCGACGCTGGAGAAGAAGAGGGTGACCCCTGGTGTCACATCCATCCTGAAGGCAACCACCTGCTCAAGGACTGTCGCGCGCTCAGGAACCTTGCCATGAGAGAGCAGCGTCGGGCTGACGGGGTCGGCCAGGACGGCTGCTACAACTGCGGAGTCGCCGCGCACATCGCTCGTGACTGCCCCACGGGTCGCCAAGGCGGAGGCGGCCGTGGCTGGTATCGTGGCGGCGGTCGTGGAGGCCGAGGAGGAGGGCGCGGCGGACAAGGCGGACGCGAGCAAAACAACCAGGCAGCAGTTCAAGGCAACAACGGGGAAGCTCCCGCTGCTCCCGGGGGCAACGGTGGGCAATTCCAGGAGGTTGCCGGGGTCATCGGCTGCATTCATGGAGGGTCTTCTCTGCCCTCATCCAATGGCGCTGGCAAGAAGCTGGTGCGAGAGCTCAACGTTGTGGCTTCAACTCCTTCGAAGCCTCTGGATTGGTCCAGCCAGGTCATCACCTTCGACCCGGAGGACCATCCCTCCAATACTTCTGGGTTGGGACCCTGCCTCTGATCGTGTCCCCCGTCATCCACAACTACAAGGTCACCAAGATGCTGATCGACGGAGGCTCCAATCTCAACCTACTAACGGCCAAGGTGCTGGCCGTCCTACAAATTCCGTTCTCTCGCCTCACAGACACTAGCGTCTTCCAAGGCGTGAACGGAGGCATCACGCGGCCCCTCGGGAAGATCACTCTTCCGGTCACTTTCGGTGACCACAAGAACTTCCGCACGGAGGACGTCGTCTTCGACATCGCCGACACTCCGCTCCCGTACAACGGCATACTTGGCCGGCCTGCTCGGGCCAAGTTCATGGTCGTTTCTCTTTTCGCCTACAACGTGCTGAAGATCCCAGCTCCGTTGGGGGTGATCAAGATCAAGGCCGACATGGACGATGCCATCTTCTGTGTTCGGAAGCTGAACCAGACGGTGGCGGCGACAGCTGACGTCGCCCAAGACGAGATGGAGGAAGACCTCGAAGCGCACTCCGGGGAAGGAGCTGACCCCGGGGGCTCGACGCCAACCTCCAACAAGAAGGCACCGTTCCATGGCGACCTGTGATACGTCTCCAACGTATCTATAATTTCTGATGTTCCATGCTTATATTATGCCAATTGCTACATGTTTTATATACACTTTATATCATTTTTATGCATTTTCTGGGACTAACCTATTAACAAGATGCCATAGTGCCAGTTCCTGTTTTCTGCTATTTTTGGTTTCAGAAAAGTTGTTCTGGAAATATTCTCGGAATTGGACGAAACAAAAGCCAAAGTTCCTATTTTCCTGACACGAAGACCGAAGGAGAGACGAAGGGGGCAGTGGGCCATTCTCACCACGTGGCGGCGCGGTCCCACCTCCTGCCGCGCCGTGACGTGGTGAGGGGGCCACGGACCTCCACCGACGTTGCCCCTTCGCCTATAAATTGCTTTCCTCGGGAAAACCCTAAGTACCCGAGTCATATTCCACGAAAAGTCCCAGAGGCGCCGCCGGCGTCAACCCTAACTCGGGAGGGTTCTGAAGCTCTTCCCGGCACCCTGCCGGAGAGGGGAATCATCACCGGAGGGCTCTACATCGCCATGCCTGCCTCCGGAGTGATGTGTGAGTAGTTCATCTTTGGACTATGGATCCATAGCAGTAGCTAGATGGTTGTCTTTTCCTCTTGTGCCATCATGTTTAGATCTTGTGAGCTGCCTATCATGATCAAGATCATCTTATTGTAATGCTACATGTTGTATTTGCTGGGATCCGATGAATATTGATACTATGTCAAGTTGAATACTGAAATATTATGTCTATGTTATTTATGATCTTGCATGCTCTCCGTTACTTGTTGATACTCTGGCCAAGTGGATGCTTGTGACTCCAAGAGGTAGTATTTATGCTAGATAGTGGGTTCAGTCTCCATTTAATCTGGGGGAGTGACAACAACCCCTAAGGTTGTGGATGTGCTGTTGCTACTAGGGGAAACCTAATGATTCTTTGTCTAAGGATGAATGTGTTGTTTACATTATGCACTTTACTTAATGCAATTGTCTGTTGCTTGCAACTTAATACCGGAAGGGGTACGGATGTTAACCTGAAGGTGGACTATTTAGGCACAGATGCATGCTGGATAGCGATCTGTGTACTTTGTCGTAATGCCCAAATGAATCTCATAATAGACACCACAACTTGCACATGCATGTTATGCACTTATCAATATTGTCAATTGCCCAGCTGTAATTTGTTTGCCCAGCATGTTAGTTATTTATTATGGAGAGACACCACTAGTGAACTGTGGACCCCGGTCCATTGTTTTACATCTTAAATACAACCTACTGCAATCATTGTTCTTTTTCATTCTCTGCAAACAAACATCATTTTCCACACTATACGTCTAATCCTTTGTTTTCAGCAAGCCGGTGAGATTGACAACCTCACTGTTAAGTTGGGGCAAAGTAGCTTGATTGTGTTGTGCAGGTTCCACGTTGGCACCAGAATACCTGGTGTTGCGCCGCACTACACTTCTTCACCAACAACCTTCAGAAGTGACTTCGATCTCCTATTGGTTCGATTAAACCTTGGTTTCATACTGAGGGAAAACTTGTTGTTGTACTCATCATACCTTCCTCTTGGGGTTCCCAACGGACATGTGACTTTCACGTAACATCAACCTGCAGCTGACCAAGAAGGTGGCACTGACCAGTGATGGAGTTAGCTCCATTACCATCGGTGCCCGCCTTATGGACAAATAGGAAAGCGCACTCGTCGCCTTCCTTCGGGAAAACTCTGATGTCTTTGCGTGGAATGCATCGGAGTTACCCGGCGTACCAAGGGAGGTGATAGAGCACAAACTGGCGGTCAGCGCGGACGCGCGACCTGTGAAGCAAGTCCTCCGAGACCAGAGCAAGGAGAAGCTGGAGTTCATCGTTGCCGAAGTCGACAAGTTACTAGAGGCTGGCGTCATCCGCTTGGCTCCTCACCCTCTCTGGGTGGCGAACACGGTGGTGGTTCCAAAACCCTTGACTCTCAAGTGGCGCCTCTGCATCGACTTCACCGACTTAAACAAAGCCTGTCCGAAGGATCCATTCCCCCTGCCGCGCATTGACCAAATCGTGGATTCCACAGCGGGGTGCGAGGTGTTATGCTTCTTGGATGCCTTCTCCGGGTACCACCAGATCTTGATGTCTGTCGAGGATCAAGAAAAGACGGCCTTCATCACCCCCAAGGGCTGCTACTGCTACACCCGAATGCCGTTTGGTCTTCGGAACGCCGACGCTACCTTCCAGCGCGCAATGCAAGCATGCCTTGGGCCACAGCTGGGTCGCAATGCTGAAGCGTACATTGACGACATCGTGGTCAAGACACGGTACCAGGACTCTCTCATCCAGGACCTGCACGAGACGTTCGAGAACCTCCGCCGGGTCAACCTCAAGCTCAACCACGAGAAGTGTGTTTTCGGGGTACCGTCAGGCAAGCTGCTGGGTTTCTTGGTTTTCCATCGGGGAATCAAGGCCAATCCAGACAAGATCAAGGCGATCGATCGCATGGAAGCACCCCGGCGGATCAAGGATGTGCAACGCTTCAACGGGTGCATCACCGCACTCGGGCGCTTCATCTCAAGGCTTGGGAAACGGGCTCTTCCGTTCTTCAAGTTATTCAAGAAGGAGGGTCCCGTCGACTGGACCCCGGAGGCGGAGGAGGCGCTCCAATCCCTCAAGAGCTACCTCGCCTCGCCGCCAATCCTGGTGGCCCCAACCGAGAAGGAACCCCTGCCGCTATACATCGCTGCCACTAACCAAGTGGTAAGCGCGGTGTTGGTGGTAGAGCGTGATGCTCCTCCAAGAAGGCCGAGCAAAGTCAAGGGCAAGCGACTAGGGGAAACGCTCCCAGGTCAGCCCAGCAAGAAGAAGGCATCGGGTCTGCCGGGGTCCGGTGACCACAATGCCCAGACAATCTCCACCGATGTCAGCAACACTGAGGCGCTGGGGGCTGAGCTGCCGCCAGCTCAGGATGATGACGACGTGGAAGAAGAGATGGAGCTTGATCAAGAAGCGCCCTCCCGCAAAGTGCAGCATCCGATCTACTTCGTCAGTTCGGTTCTGCGTGATGCCCGGGAGCGCTATCCCATGATGCAAAAGCTACTCCTGGCGATCCTCATCGCCTCTCGCAAGCTCAGACCGTACTTTGAAAGCCACCCGATCACTGTGGTGTCAAAGTACAATCTGAGGAGCCCCCTGGAGAACCCACTGGCCACAGGATGCATATCATGGTGGGCCATGGAGCTTCAAGGTTTCGGTCTCAAATTTGAGCACACGGACAACATCAAGAGCCAGGCACTGGCGGACTTCACAGCGGAATGGACCGAGACCGCATTCGAGGACCCGGAAGAGGAGACCTGCCTCCCCGGGAAAGAAGATCCCAACGCCTGGACCATGCACTTTGACGGTTCTTTCTCCAAGAATCGAGGAGGAGCCGGGGTTGTCCTGACCTCTCCAACTGGCGAGCGCCTGAAGTACGTCGTCCAAATGCATTTCCTCGGAGGCATTTCCAACAACACGATGGAATACGAGGGCCTGCTTGCTGGACTTCGAGTGGCCATCAATCTTGGCATCAAGAAAATCGTCGTCAAGGGTGACTCGCAGCTGGTCATCAAACAGTCAACAAGGAGTACGCGTGCCCTCAAATGGCCCCGTATGTTGAGGAAGTCTGGAAGCTGCAGCGGCGCTTCGACAACTTCAGGGCCGTGTACATCTCGCGGTGGACAACACTGTTGCGGATGAGCTCTCGAGGATGGCTTCGCAGCGAGAGCCTGTTCCCCCCGGGATCTACATTGAGGTGCTCAAGCAGCCGTCGGTACCCTCCGACAAAATCAAGGCAAAACCGGCCACGGAGCCGGGGGCTGGTAACCTGTCTACCCCAGCAACTCAGGAAGCCAGCCCGGAAGTTCAAGACCTGGAGGTACCTGCGACGGAGGAAGCTCTGCTTCCCTCTTGTCAAATGGTGCTCCCAGTGGAGAGAAGCTGCCCGCCATGGGCCCTGGACATCGTCAAGTACATGACAGAGCACACCCTCCAGGGTGACGACCATGAAGCCGAGCGGGTGTCCCGCCAAGCCAAGCTCTACGTTCTGATCGACGGCGAGCTCTACAGGCGGCGTGACAACGGAGTCAAACTCCGCTGCATTCCGCAGGAGCAAGGCCAGGCGCTGCTGAAGGACATCCACGAGGGTACATGCTCCAGTCATGTAGCATCAAGGTCTCTGGCGGGGAAGGTTTTTCGGCACGGGTTCTACTGGCCAACAGTTCTCCACGACACCGAGCAAATCGTCAAGACATGTGAAGCTTGCCAGCACTACGCGAAGGATATTCATCAGCCATCACAAGCCCTGCAGCCTATTCCAATCTCTTGGCCGTACGCGGTCTGGGGGCTGGACATAGTAGGCAAGATCCCGAAGTCTGTCGGGGGACATGAGTATCTTTTCGTGGCAATTGACAAGTTCACTAAGTGGGTGGAGGTGATGCCAGTGCCAAGACAGACGGCCCAAGCCGCCATCAAGTTCATCGAGGGGATCGTTTTCTGTTTCGGAGTACCCAACAGGATCATCACGGACAATGGCACCCAGTTCACCAGTCGAGCCTTCCTCAACTTCTGCGAAGATTTGGGCATCAAGGTGTGTTTTGCCTCGGTGTCCTATCCAAGGTGCAATGGGCAAGTCGAGCGAGCTAATGCGGAGGTCCTCAAGGGTCTGAAAACCAAGGCCTTCGACAAACTGGAGAACCGGGGCAAGAACGGGATCGAACATCTGCCAAGCGTCCTCTGGTCACTCAGAACCACACCCAGCAGAGCCATGGAGAAACACCTTTCTTCCTCGTCTATGGAGCGAAGGCAGTTCTGCCGACAGAACTCAAGCATGGATCCCCCGGGTACTTGCCTATGATGAAGATGCTCAAGTGGAGAGAAGGATCATGATATCAATTTCCTAGAAGAAGTGCGGTGTCGAGCATCCCTGCGATCCGCTCGTTACCAACAAGCGCTCAGACGCTATCATGACCGCCATGTGCGAGCAAGGGCACTGGAGCCAGGAGACCTGGTCCTCCGAAAAAGGCAGAAACTTGATGGCATGAACAAGATGTCATCCAAGTGGGAAGGTCCGTATCGGGTGACGTATACCCTGAGGCCTGGAGCAGTTTACCTGGAGGATGAGAAGGGCAGGCCGGAAGGCAACGCCTGGAACATCGAAAATCTCCGCAAATTCTACCCCTAATTACAAGCACGAATCGCAGATAGTTGTATCGACTAAGCACGCCTGAGGGGCTAGTGTTCTGTAATAGGGTGTAAGAATCGTCGCCAAGGAATAAAAGATAAGTTTTTCAATTCCGTGAGCCTCAATTTTTGTCGTAAAATTGGTTACCCGAACAACCCGCAAGCAGGGGGCTGATATGTGCCGGTGGCTGACGGGTTGATCGCGAGCACGCCTATCAGTAGGAGCTGCCTCCCAGTCATGCCGTACTGCCGCAGAAAGGAGAATTGGGCAGTGCTGTGCTTTAAAGCACATAAGCACATAAATGCACAGTCAACTTTGCTTGCGGTTTGCTTCGGGTAAACATTTTCACGACACGAAGAGAGGGTCCTTTCTTTTCCTACTGAAAGTTTTCTTTGTGTAGCGCCTCCCGGGACAGAAACTGCGAAGGAAAGGTGGATAAGGAGCTGGATACCCGGGAGAGGCCTAGTAGATCAAGAAAGCAGCAGAAAACAACTAAGTCTTTGCATGTGCATCTTGCATCTTAGGCATAATATCTCGCTTGGAGTCAATATACTGTCAACCTGAGCATGCTTGACGATTTATGAAAGCCTTTGCGGGGGCAATGCGTCCTCCCCAGTGAACGGTCCGTTACCCTCTGGCCTAGTAACTGAGGCAGTGGAGTGAGTCCCTGGAAGGTATAGTGCTCCCAGGGGTATTACTACTGCAGCAGACAGTAAGAATACTTGTCACCTGAGGAGATCTCCTCATAAACTAGATGGTGCGTTAGTGTAAAGGAAGACTGGGAAATGACCCTAGGAGTTGAGCATAGGATTGCATTCATATTTGACTTCCAAAATTACATTCTCGCATTACATTGAACAAGCGGCCTATGAGCATGTCTAGCCTATGCAACTAAGGCCAGTCCAGGCACTCTGGCTGTGCAAAGCCGTGCGTTTCATTTATTTGCTTGCCGGGTCGATATATTTCTCCCGGGGACGCCTGGGGGAAGATGGACTCCCGTGCAGGATCTTCAGGCATCTGGAGGAGCAGGAGGCCCTGCTTGGAGTCCAGAGACTCCGCGGCTGAACAAGCGGATCATGCCTTTAGACAGCTCGCTGATGGCCAGGTTCTCCTCCTGAAAGGAAAAGGCATTGACCGATTAAGGCCGGGACCAAACTCAAGCAAAGAGAAAAGAAGTCAAGGGCAGCGTTGCTACCTGATCAATGGCCTCGAGCTCGGCCAGAGGCTGGGATAGCCCTGGAAGCCCGGCAGTCTTATCTTTCAGGTAGGACATCAGGAAGGCTTTCTTGATGGCCCTCACTCGTGCCTCCTCCTGTGCAGCAGGACCTGTTATGGCCATCAGGTCAGTGAGGGCTTGGACAACAGAGGCGCGAGAAGCTTCTCCCTGTCCAGCCACCCACGCTTGGGCGACCCATGGAGCGCCGGTGGCGCCCCGGAAGGTCGACTCCGCCGTGGAAATCTCGGAAGATGCACCCTCGGACATCGACTCCGCGCCGCCGGACATCGTCAACGAGCTCAAGCTTCGCTGAAGGAAGAAGGGGAGCCGAATGAAGGAAGCAGTGCGCAGAGAGGCTGGGGGCTGAGGAGCTTTTATAGGCTCTCCACTCCCCACCTACCGCTTGGCGTTTTGAGTACCGCAGTAATGGGACGCGGTTTGCAAAAAACTCGTTTTCATTCACACGGAGCACAAGGCGAAGGGCACGGAACAAAGATAAGCTCTTCTTCGACAAGTACAAGAACTGCAAGGGGTCCTACTTTTTACAACAAAAGTTCCCACTCCCAGGGACCCGGGAGAACTACCGTACAATGGAAGGCGCTACTTCCAGAAGTACGTGTGGACGAGGCCGCAAAGAAGGAGGTGAAGGAGATCTTCAGCGTCACTTTTATAGCATGAGCTGCTGCCCCAGCGTTGGCCGCCTCGTTTCTTCCGTTAGCAGGAATCGAGAAGTCCAGCTCAGTTATTCGCCCGAGCGGAATAACTCCAAGAAGACCAGGCGCCAGGGACCCACTTTGACTATCTTTTTGGTCATGGCCCCGGCAGCCGCTGAAGCAAAGCCGCCGGGACCATGCCCGAGGGCTACTGTCGCAACAGTGGAACACGGGGTTCCCCTAGCGCTGCCAAAGTGGGTCCACCACCTGTGGGCCCAGCACGAAGATGGACAAGGCCAAGACACGACGCAAGACCTGGCGGGAACCCATCCCACCAGCCAATGCCACCGGGTGCGAAGGACCCCCGGGTCCCCCGCACCCTGGAAGCAGATGAAGACCCCGAGAGCCAGAGGCCCCGGCAGCGCCGGACTCCCTCTCGGGTGCCCGGCCGTACAAGCTGAAGATAGGGTTTCCACCACCCTCCAGAAGATGGTAGAAGAGGCCAGAAGACTTGGGAAGCAAGGCGCGGGCAGGAGACACCACCTGCGGTGTGCCAGCCTTTACCCACGTCGCTTTCCCCCAAAGGGCGGGGATCTCACCAAACCGAGGAAGGATGCTTGGAGGAGGAGAGGCCACGTCTCCTCCTCCACCACCGAGAGGGGTTTCTTCCCGCCAAGACCCCCTCACGCTCCTCGCATGACCTCTGTGGCATCCCCTTTATCTATAAAAGGAGGACCAAGGCATGGCGAGGAGAAGGACGAATCCAAGGCAGAAGACACCCTCGGCTGCAAGCATAGCAAGCACACCGCAGAGCTGGGCTAGGGCAGGGAAGAAAGGGAAGGTGATCTCCTCCGGGCCATGATCTGTCCTTCTTCTTCCTCTAGCCAAAACCCTTGCCGGGTTCCTCGCCGGAGACATCCTTGTAGCCACACCATGTTGCCACCATCTATCCAGACATGCAGGAGTAGGGTTGTTAGCCTTCGGGCGGCCTGAACCTAGGTAGATCGATGTGTCCTTTGCTTGCTTTCCATACACGTCAAGATCGAGAGAGAGAGTGAGAGCTCGTCGGAGACCCCTCCGTGAGAGACGTTTTCAGCCTCCTTCGCGCCCTACCGAATCTATAAAGGGAGTGTCCTTTCACTCCCGGTGTCCGTCCTTCGAGACACGACAGCGCGCAAGATCAGATCAACGCCGCGCGCAACCTCCGCCGCCGCAACCTGACGAACAAGCGGCGGAGAAGGCTGATGGTGATGATGGCGGCTCCGACTTCAGCTGGCCGTCGACGCCGGAGTGAGATCCTGGCCACATGCAGCTCGCCATCCAGGCCGACATAGCCTCCGCCGCCACCACCACCACCACCACCGCCACCACCTCCACCGCCCAGCCTCCAGTCCCGACCTCATCCGGCGGCTACCTCTACTGCCTCTGCTCCGGCTGCCGCCGGGGTCCTGTGCTCGCCGCCGCAAGGGCCGGCGAGTGCCCCAACTTCCGGTGCCCGGCGTGCTATCCCTCGTACTAGATCTAGGTTTAGATTTGAATTTAAATGAATTATGTTTGTTTTTAATGAATTTCAATGAAATGTAAGATCTTGCGTATGAAAAAATCGTATTTGAATGAAATCCGCCGAAGTTTAAATTTAAATTTTATTGGTTTGGGCGGCGCGAGTGGGGAGCCCCGACTGGAGATGCTCTTACTTTGATCTTGTACAATGATGCTGAAACTGTTGCTAGGACTCAGTTGTAATATTAGCTATTTAGTAGGTACTGGTATGTAAATGTATTATGTATATACACATTCAGGAAGAGAAGGTTTATGTAGGCAATTCCAGAAAATTCCCCAATCCACGACATGGTATCAGAGCACGCGACGATGGGTAGATGCCGGCGGTGAATCGGAGCATGGAAGCAGCCCCGCATTACTGCTGGGAAATTACCATCAAATCTATCCCGGTATGAGGTCTCAAATTATGTGTCATATGCATCATTGGGTTCCGAGTATAAGTCATTTGTAGCTGCACTCGATTCCACTCTACCTATACCACGTGATTGGCAGGAGGCGAAACAATATCCAGAGTGGAGAGCTGCTATGATAGAGGAGATGACAGCACTTGATAAGAATAACAGTTGGGTCCTCACTACTCTTCCTCCTAACAAAAGGGTTGTTGGCTGTAAGTGGGTATTTACTGTGAAACAAAATTCAGAGGGAAGGGTAGATCCATATAAAGCTAGCCTTGTGGCAAAGGGGTACAGTCAAACATATGGAGTTGATTATGATGAAACCTTTGCTCCGGTTGCAAAAATGAACACTGTTAGGACTTTAATCTCAATAGCAGCAAATAAGGGGTGGAAACTATATCAAATGGATGTAAAAAATGTCTTCTTGCATGGTGATCTACAAGAAGAGGTATACATGGAAGTACCACCAGGTTTTGGTAGCAAAGAAATTGAAGGTAAAGTGTGTCAGTTAAAAAAATCTATTTATGGACTTAAACAGCCACCGAGAGCTTGGTTTGGGAGATTTCGAAAAGAAATTTGTAATCTAGAGTATTTACAAAGCAATGCCGATCACACCTTGTTCTTCAAGCATAGAGGTGAGAAGACTACAATCTTGGTAGTATATGTTGATGACATAGTGATTACAGGTGATGATGAAGTGGAGATACAATGCTTGAAGAAAATGCTGGCAAAATCATTTGAGGTGAAAGACTTGGGCCATCTACATTATTTTTGGGTATTGAAGTTGCTTATGGAATGCAAGGTATTTATCTCTGTCAGAGGAAGTACGTGTTAGATTTACTTACATAAACTGGCATGTTAGAATGTAGACCAGCACCAACTCCCATCGATCAAAATCATCGTATACTAGCAAATTCAGGTGATCCGGTGGATAAATATCAATACCAAAGGCTGGTTGGCCGATTAATCTACTTATCACACACTAGACCAGATATTTCTTATGCGGTTAGTGTTGTAAGTAGATACATGCATGATCCTAGATCGGGCCATCTAGATGTTGTGAACGAAATTCTGAGATATCTCAAAAGTTGTCCTGGTAAAGGCATTTTATTTTCAAACAATGGTCACTTAAACATAGAAGGATATACAGATGCCGATTGGGCAGGGTGTCTAGATGACAGGAGGTCGACATCAGGTTATTGTGTGTTCGTTGGCAAAAATATAGTCGGATGGAGAAGTAAGAAACAAAGTGTGGTGGCGAGATCGACAGCGGAGGCTGAGTTTAGATCCATGGCATCTGGATTGTGTGAATTGATATGGCTTAAACTCTTGCTGGCTGAACTTCATCTTTATAATGATGCTCCACTCCATCTCTTTTGTGACAATCAGGCTGCTATAAAAATTGTCAATAATCATGTTCATCATGATAGAACCAAGCATATTGAGATTGATAGACACTTCATTAAGGAGAAATTAGAAGAGGGAACCTTGCAGGTTAAATTTGTAAAATCAGGGGATCAACTTGCTGATGTATTAACAAAAGGTGTGCGTGTGACGAACTTTAACGAAATCTGTAACAAGATGGGGCTGTTAGACATCTTTGCCCCATCTTGAGGGGGAGTGTTGCTAGGACTCAGTTGTAATATTAGCTATTTAGTAGGTACTGGTATGTAAATGTATTATGCATATACACATTCAGGAAGAGAAGGATTATGTAGGCAATTCCAGAAAATTCCCCAATCCACGACAGAAACCAAACTCCTAGAACACCGAAAAATACACCAACACTAACTACTCGCAACCCTGTCGAAATCCCCCACTCCGTCTCGCTCTAGCAAGCTTCCAAAGCTGGAATTCTCCTTAGATGCTACTAGGGGACTAAGCGCGGCTTCCGCCGCGCCCGTGGGCTGAAATTTTGAATGGTTCGATCGTAAAATTGATGAAATTCAAAAATTGTCTAGGTTGTCAAGTTGTTCAAATTTTTTAAATGGTCAAATTGGGGAGCTATTTGTATTTGAATTGTTTTCACGTTTGTTAAATGCTTAGATTTTGTGGTCATGATCTGTCGGTAATACCTGTAATATTTGTGGAAACCGCGGTGCAAAGTATTCAAATTTGGAAAATGTAAATTTTGTTTAGGGTTGTGTGTACTGAAATCCGCGGGAAGTTTACATTTAAATTATATTCAACATTTACATTTGCCGTATTTTTATTTTCATATTTTTAAGCCTATGTTATAAATGGGTAATTGTATTGAAATGAATTATCGAACTTAATGTAAGTAAGTTTTTTTGTACCAAATTATTTTATTGGGTTTACCGTTTTGAATGATATTGCGGATTTTATTTTTCTGGATTTTATTTGAATTGGGAAAAAAATGGAATCCATATTCTGTGAAATCTCGTGTGGATCGAGCCTTCATGTAATAACTGAACTTTCAAAATTTTCAAATAATTTGGAGAAGTTCCCAACGTATTTGCAAAGGGCAGCTTGATTTTCCAATTTTTTGGAAATTGGTTTGAACTTATTTGGAGCTCTATTTGAAAAGATACAATTGTTTTGGAAAATAATAAAACAGGAAAAAAAATAAAGAAAAAGGCCTGGCAGACGGCCCAGCCCACCGAGCAGCCCCTCAGCCCAGCCCAGGCAGCCGTGACGTCACGCTGGCGTCAGGAGCGTCCGGAGCTGGACGCGACGGCGCCGTCGACGCCGACGGCGAACGCACGCGTTCTGAGACGCGTGACTTAGCGCGCCAGATGCGCCTGGACACGGGGAGCACGCGAGCGGCGGCGCCGCCCGTTTTGGGTCACTGGAGCGGTGCCGGCGACTCGCGGAAGCGGCGGAAGGCAGCGGCGCGGCGGTGTTGATTCCGGCGACGTGGCGGCGTTTGGGCAGCCGATCAGCGGCGAGGAGATAGATCCGGGGACGGCGCACCTTACCGCTTCCGGAGATCTGACTGGGAAGCGGCGGAGCGGCGGCGGCGGTGGCGACCACGGCGCCGCGCGGGGAGAGGAGAGCTCGCTGGCGCTTTTACGGATAAAACCCTGACTTTGCGTACAATTGCAGTTAGGTCCCCCCTTGGAGGAAAAGCTTGACCTATTTGTATACTTCCGAAAGTGGGAGGGTTCTTTTGGAAAAGAGCGCGGCAACCGGGTGGGCGACCGGCTGGGAGCTGGGCGACCGGCTGGTGACATGTCCACGTGTCGTGCTCCGACCGGAAGAAATTCAGCATCTACAGTGCCGCGCACGGATGAGGCGATGTGGACGAATCGCGGCCGTCCGTCGCGTCGATCGGACGGCTGGCGATCGCCGGCGACGTGGCCCAATGAAAAGGCGCGGATTCCACCAGCCTTTATATATAGTAAGATCAGCAAGAGATGGCACCGAAATTTGCTGCTGGACGTTCACTGCTTCCTTTGACTCCAGCAAATTTACCACTTAGTTGAACACTTCGCGAGACTGTCAGTTAGATTGGGCATGCCTGCAGCTATCTGCAGCTCCTGGAAAAGCTGCACTGAAGCGAACTACTTTAAACAGTGCCTTCCTCTTGCAGGAAAATGTAGGAAGCTACGTACTATCTATGACTGAACTCCATGCTGAACTCTACTATCAAACTCGGAAGACTTGATTCTTGAACTGTATTTGGACAAACAGAAAAAGGTTTTATGTCTTTCAGAGACTATATAAGTCTGCATATCAAGTTCAATCCTCCATGCCCACAAAATTCTGCAGTGACCTTGGAATGGGAGGAACATCAACATCTAGAACACCCTCTAGCATCTGGACAACTTGCCCCATCATGGGCCTATCATCCTCCGCATCTTGAATGCACCAGCATGCAATCCTGCAAGCTCGGCACAGCTGCTCCACATGTGCATCGCCTTCCAACCTACTATCCAATAGGCACATCACATCTCCTTCATCACCTTCACTGCAGCAAAGATGGGAAAGTAAGTAAACTTGCCTTCCCTTATTTTCTCGGCATTCCTTCGCCCTGATACGATTTCAAGAAGCATCATTCCGTAGCTATAAACATCAGCCTTATGTGTGATCGGTAGCCCTGAGATCCACTCCGGTGCAAGATATCCGATGGTCCCTCGCATCGTTGTCAGAGCCCTGCTAAAATCTCCGCGAAGAAGCTTCGCCATACCGAAATCTGCAATCTTAGGACAGAACTCTGTGTCAAGAAGTACATTATCCGGCTTAATGTCGCAGTGTATAATGCAATCTTTGCACTCCTCATGAAGATAAGCCAAGCCTCTTGCTGTTCCAAGAGCTATACGGTACCGCAGTTCCCTGCTCAACTTTGCAGAATACTTAGAAAAGAGATGCGTGTTTAAGGAACCTTTTTCCATATATTCATACACCAATAACCTGCCTATCAGTACAGAATCCAAGTAGACGAACAAGAGTGTTGTGTTGAATCACCCCAATGGTCTGCACCTCTGCTCGAAATTGTTTCTCTCCTTGTCTGAGGCCTTTTAGCTTCTTGACAGCCACTACACCGGAACCTGGCAATGTCCCCTTGAAAACACATGCAAAACCACCTTCTCCCAGTTTTTCGGAGAAATTTTTTGTTGAGGTCTTCATTTGTGCAAATGAGAAAACTGCAAGGCTTTCATTTCATACACAGTTATTGCTGTGAATTTTTTTGCTCTGCATCTCCACAAAACAACCATACCGATAACAATGATGACTAACAGAGCCATTACCAATAGAAACAAAGTAGCTCTAAAACCTGATTTTTGTTGTTGTTGTATGGTGGCAATACGTATGTACAATCGATTGCCATTTGAACCAGAGTCAAGCACTACTGTGTTCCGTAACTCCCAAAACCATAACAGGCATGTTACATTATAAGCAAAGGCTGTACAGGTACAGTCCCTTCTGCAAGAGGTTTCACACTCTTTCATGCCTCTGGCATCTGAGGACCAAGAATTCTCAGGGAATCTGTAGACTCCCTCTACCAGATAAAATTCTGCATCTGGATGAGCTGAACTACCTCTTTCGCAACCCATGGGCACCTCCCTCAAACAGCCATGAGCAGGCCCTGATTCTTTGCTTAATGAACCAAAGCCAGCATGACATATGCAAGAGCCTGACCTTGTACAGAGGCCATAAGGTCCACAGTACGAATCAAAGTCACATATACTCTCTGGAGCAGACCATAAAACAGAACTGCATGCCTCTTGAGTTACAAATTCAATGAACCCAGAGCTATTTAAAAGCATGTATGTATGCGTGTCATTTAATGTCAGCGAAAAATCTCCATCTTCATGAATGTTTATCCAGCTAGGAAATGTATCAGCAAACATAAAACCATTAGGGTTATGCTGGATAATAAAACCTCGCCTTCTTGTTGCATCCAGTCCCAGAGTAAAACTTTCAATACCTAAGTCATAGTCAGTAGGATAAGAAATAAGGGATGGTTTTGCCAATGATTGAATTGAACCCCAGGCTCATTCCAGAGAGCAGTGTAGAGGTGGGGTAATCAAAACTCTGCCAAAGCACCACAGAACTGTTTATTTGGTCTGTTAATACAAGATTTCCGTCATCAAGAAGCACTGCAATGGCAGACATAGAAGTGTCGATAGTGTAATTTGAGATCAAAAGTTGGGAGCCTTCTCTATTGGCTATATGTAGCATGCCATTCTCTGAGAGGCCAACTGATAATAAATCACAATTGGAAAAATTGGAAGTGTAACTGAAATCCATACCAGGCTTCCAAACTGGTAAATAATCATGATAACAAGACGATGAGGTAGTGAAACAGATGCCAAACCACATTTCAAATCATAATCCCCTCTGCCTGAACAGTTGAAACCGAACTTGAAGTTGCCATTATCTGAGAGCAGAATCTGGCTAGAATTAAGAGATTGTCCTGGAAGGAGCGTGTCTCGTGCGTATGTGAATTTGCAATTGGGGATATACAAGGTTGATCAGGAAGGGTAGTACTAAAACAGAGGAAGACGGGAACACAGATCTCCACTTGCTATCTCTCCCCATGCGATGAGGTATTTCTTGCTATCTAATGGATGAGCTCCTGCCGTTCTAAGTGAATATATATGTGCGGACCAATCAAAGCTTTGCTTACAAGTCAATGGTGTGCTATGTTTGGTGTGGAAAATGTTGACACCCCACATTTTTATACACACAAAATGAAGGAAAAAAGAGACTGCAAAATGTGGTTCACAGTCAATATCAGGCCTGATGACTATTGGCCATCTAGAGTTCTCAGCTGGGCAGTTGTATTGGACCTAGACAAGGCTGAATAGGTCATCTTTGACAAAGGTGCACGGTGGCAGGCTCAGAATAAGATGAAGAGCGTAACTTTGGATGCATCATAATAACTAAAGCACAAGGACAGGCATTACCTGTTTCTACATTGACGCCAACCGAGGCAACCGAGTCAAGCTAAGCTCAACTTCACAACGCCGCTCAGTCGCTGAGCCAATTTCGTCGAACACCCTCCGTGCGTTCCGCCTGGCCGGCGCGACTGAACAAGATGGGGCTCCCCGTCCCCGCTGGTGCTGCTACGCCAGAAATTACGCCACTCCGAAAATCATTTAGATGCTCTTAATTCAACTCCCGGCTTCCACAACCCGGGAGCGGGGAGAGGTAGTAGAGATGTTGACGATTATGCAAAGGAAAAAGCTAACCATGACGATTGATCGCGTTGCCTGGATGGTGAGCGCGCGACGCCCACCACGTCCCCTCCAGCATAGCCCATAGGCATTCCAGCACCGCCATCCCGGGCCATAACTAATTCAGCACCCCACCAGCCCAACATGCCGCTAACCTATCGAATGATCATTTTTTTTTTGTACAAATAAGTTTTTCGTGATTTTTCATAATATATACGTTTTAAAAATTTGTAAAAAATCGCACGAATTTTGTTGACAAACCACGTGGGAGATGTTGCAAGATTTTTCTGAGCGTTTGGTACATGTGAGTATGTGACACACTGTTCATGCGAACACATTTTTGTTAAATAGGTGGTGATTTTTTTGGTGCAAATGAATTAGCAGCAAAAAATTGTTACTTTATCATTTCGATTGCTGCAAACACATGTTTTTTTGTAGCCGTCTGTGATTTTTGTTAAAATTATTGGTGGTTTTGTCACGAATATCGGCTTAAAATTTTGTTGTATATCCACGCAATTGTGTCCACAGCCGCTACCTGCGGAGTGTAGACTGCGACAAATTGATATATACGCTACATTTTATCTGTAGAGTGCGACGAATCTTCGATAAATTCCTCTTTTTTGTGTGAATTCGCGATGAACAACTACCACTTCTCATTCCCCGCCAAGCGCGTGCAAGAGATTTTGTCTTTTTCCAAATGTTATCAGCACCATTTTTCCACGGCCATCGATGTACTTCACAAATTAACCATGTATATATTCTACATCTACTTCTACATCTATACTGATCTACATCTACACTAATAAAAAAAATAGAGGGGTAGATCCAACCAATCTGATTAGCTTCCTTGCGATGAAGTGAACATCATGTTAAATCTTCGTCTATGTGTGGTGGTTATTTCTATATCCGAATTTATTGACTTGTGCTCTATACTGTGATAGGCTTCATATTTGACGTGTTTACTTTCTTAGACTGCTATCATATATTTGTTGAGTGTGACATTAATCTTTTTATGTATCATGTTCTTAATAGTTTCCTCTTGTGATTATCTTCTGTTAATTCAAATTATTAGCGCCCTTAGTTGAGACTAGCATACTTATGATTTGTGCTTGAAATCTTAATGAGTCCTTTAATTGCACATTTGATGTAAGTCAAATACACCTCGATATTTCAACTAGGTGTTTCATTACTCATTAGTGACCACTTTCTTTCAGCATCCTTTTTTGTCGATGATAGTAGAGGGCCTGTCACCCCTTGCTACAGTTTAGCACCATCTCGGGGCATATACACTAACTACTCTCTATGTTTGAGTTTATTAGGTTAAAGCCTCTAATTTCATGCACCTGGACTACTTATTTGCCGCGATTTTCACTCTCCTTCCATTTTATTTCATCCTCCCATGACCGAAGTGCCAATTGGTCGCTAGGTAGTCCTTATTAGCGGGGAAGCCGGAGAAACATGTCTTGGTTCTAGTCTTACATGGCAAGCAATGTATGACTAGTTTGAAAACCAAATTAATCAGCCTCGGTTCTCCTTGTGTCTCTTCGTCTTGCCAAAATTGTCATTCGACCTAGTAATTTCAAAATGAGGGAGTAACATTTAAAGTGTATTTGTGCACTACTCACTTCGTCCGCGAATAAGTGTACATTTAAATTTTATGCTAAGTTAAACTTTTTAAATTCTATGAACTTTATAGAGAAGACCTTCCTTGTAAAATTGGACAATGTTTAATAAGTTTGACTTTGTACAAAATTTAGATGTACACTTGTTCTCGGACGGAGGGAGTACTCTCATAAAAGTATGTCTAAAGTTCATGATAAATTATGAAGCCTATCAGCTCTTTCAAAACAGTTCTTCTTGAACGGTCATCCCTTGCTTTGTTCTCAACTACTATCTTTTTAGTACCTTCGTGAAAGCCGATAATGCATGAAGAAAATACACGATAACATACTATGTAAATTAGTTTTAAATTCGATTCAAGACTGCATAAACAAGAAAGACAAGCAAGGTTGTGCCATAGTACCAAATCCATAGTATCACACTTGTATTTGCAAGCATTTTTTTCTTACTTCATCAGTTGATACTTTTTTTTTCAAAATCTTTCGGTGTTCAAATGGGGGCCTAGGGGCTAGGGTACACCTCAAATCAAGTGTGCACCTGAGACCATCTCGTGGTATCATCTTTTTGTCCTCAGACCTAATACCCATATCGTGGTATCTCGCGTCGCGTACCCGCCGCCCGGAACAATCCCATTTCCCCACTCCCAAGGCCTACACATCTCGCACGCTCTTCTCCTCCTCCGCAGCTCCGCTCGCGACGCGGCGGCGGCCACCTCCCGACCAAGAGACGATAAATCGGGGAGACGAGAAGAGAAAATACCATCAGGCTAAATCGCTTCCCCGATTAAGCTCAGGTCAGCACCTCCCCCGTCTACTCCCGCGATCTACACCAGCTAGAAGAACTCGGATCTGGCTTTGCTCGCAAGTAGATTGTTCATCGCTGTAATTGAGCGATTGTTTGGCCGATCCGGTCTAAATTTTAGTATAGCCGTTTGGAGCTAATCTTGATCGGGGAACCGAACTTTCGTCCGAGGAAACCAAATGGGGGGAACGAAGTTTCCATTTTTGCCGCCGATACTCTGCATGATGAAATGTCAGAGCAGCAGTACCGGCAGCTTCTCAGGCCATCAGAACTGAGAGCGTTACCATTTCTGCCGCCGATATTCTGCATGATGAAATGTCAGAGCAGCGCTACCGGCAGCTTCAGGCCATCATCAGAACTGAGAGCGTTACCGGAGGCTCATTCTTGGATTCACTGGACTGGATTTAAGTAGTAGTATTTTTATCTTGTCAAATGCTCCAATGACCAATGTTGCATAACACCCAATGTTCACGCGAAACTTTGAGAGCATGCTCATGGGGAGATGTTATGAATAACTTGGAATTAGCAAGTATGCAAATGCTCCAATGTTGCATAACACCTAATGTTCACACCAAACTTTGGGAGCATGGTCATGGAGAGATGTTAACGAATAACTTGACTGGGCAAGTATGCAAATGCTCCAATGTTGCATGACACCTAATGTTCACACGAAACTTTGACAGCATGCTCATGGGGAGATGTTAACGAATAACTTGGAATCGGCAAGTATGCAAATGCTCCAATGTTGCATGACACCTAATGTTCACACGAAACTTTGAGAGCATGCTCGTGGGGAGATGTTAAATAAATAACTTGGAATTGGCAAGCATGAGAGAGGACTCTCTGATCCTTGGAGAGCATGCTCGTGGGGAAATGTTCACCTGCGATTCGAACCCGGGTGAGTGACCTCACCATCGTGGGCTATAGCCACCAAGCCATCGCTTGGTTCTCGGAAGATTTTAATGAATGAATAATGTAATTATACATAGTTACGTACACACTGAGATACGCTGGCTCCCAATGGTTGAATGGACTTACTTCAGCCCTCTAGCTTTTGAGCTTCTGCTTGCAGTGCATTCGGTTCCTACTTACACAGATTGCTCAATCAGCAGGTCGTTATAAATTCATACCTTTAATTCTCTTGCAGATATCAAGTTGAAGTCGGCTTCTGCTTCACCAGAAAGTATTGTTCCTTCTTTCAATTGCATTATCTGTAATTCGAATCATTCATATGACAACTGTTGGTTTGGTGCATTTCTATTTTGTGACTATTCGATATCTACTGCTTCAGTGCGGGAGAAGGATGCGTGCTGGGAGTATGGCGACAAGCTGGATGGGAACAGGGTCAGGTGCAGATTCTGCCACAAGGTTATAAACGGTGGAATAAGCAGGTTCAAGTTTCATCTGTCTCAAATTCCGAGTAAAGGCGTCAACCCTTGCATCAGGGTGCCTGATGATGTCAGGGAAAAGGTGATTGCTCTCATAGAAGCTAAGGAATCACACAGGGAGCTCGAGCTTCTCAAGAGGAAACGCGTAGCTGAATTGTCGGTGCTTCCAAAAAGAAAACGGGAGCTTCCATCTCAGTCTTCATCTCCAGGTCCATCTACTTCGTCTGCTATTATTCCTGCAGTTGAGCCGACTCAGCTCCTTGGTCTTGAAGTGCCTGCTCCGGTACCGATACTATCCAGTGCTGCAATCAAGCCGCGTCCTGCTCCAGGACTGGAAGCAGAACGGTGCATAGCCGAGTTCTTTTTCGAGAATAAGTTGGACTATAGTATCGCAGATTCCATTTCATGCAGGCGTATGATGGACACACTTGTTGGACATGGATTCCGAGGGCCTTCAGCAGATGTTTTGAGGACAAAGTGGCTTCACAAGCTTAAGTCTGAGATTTTGCAGCGAACACAGGAGATCGAAAAGGATTGGGTGACTACAGGCTGTACTATATTAGCTGATTCGTGGACTGACAACAAACAGAAAGCCCTGATCAACTTCTCTGTATCGTCTCCACTAGGGACGTTCTTCCTCAAAACTGTAGATGCTTCTCCACACATCAAAAATTATAGAGGGTTGTACGATCTCTTTGATGAAGTGATTCAGGAAGTTGGTCCAGGCAATGTTGTTCAGATTATCAGTGATAGGAATATAAACTATGGCAATATAGATAAGCTCATCATGCAGAACTACAACACCATTTTTTGGTCTCCCTGTGCTTCTTTTTGTGTAAACTCAATGTTGGATGACTTCTCCAGGATTGATTGGGTTAACCAATGCATCTGTCAAGCGCAAACAATCACAAGATTTGTCTACAACAACAATTGGGTTCTTGATCTTACGAGGAAGTGTACGGAGGGACAGGAGCTTGTTTGTTCAGGGATTACAAAGTCTGTTTCAGATTTTCTCACTCTGCAATCACTGTTGAGGCACAGATCAAAGTTGAAGCAAATGTTTCACAGCTCTGAGTATGTATCTTCTTCATATGCAAATAGATCTCTTAGTATTTCCTGTGTTGAGATCCTCAATGACGATGAGTTTTGGCGAGCAGTTGAAGAGATAGCGGCTGTTTCAGAACCTCTGTTAAGGGTCATGAGGGATGTCTCAGGAGGCAAGGCAGCTATTGGTTATATATATGAGTCTATGACAAAGGTGATGGACTCTATTAGAACATACTATATAATGGATGAAGGCAAATGCAAGTCATTTCTGGATATTGTGGAGCAAAAATGGCAGGCAGAGCTGCATTCGCCTCTTCATTCAGCAGCTGCTTTCCTGAACCCAAGCATCCAGTATAATCCAGAAGTCAAATTTTTATCTAGTATCAAAGAGGAGTTCTACCTTGTCTTGCATAAAGTGCTTACAGCCCAGACCAAAGGCAAGGTATCACTTTGGAACTGCATGCTTTCCGCAAGGTACAAGGACTGTTCGCCTCTAACATTGCTAAAGAGGCCCGCAACAACACCTGTCCAGGTTTGTCCCTTGTGCTGAATTCTGCACTTCAAATGTTGGCTGAGTGGCTCTGCATTTTTAGGACCCTAAGCACTAGCTACATTAACATCAGCTCATACAATTTAGTGATCTTAGTTGAAGATGTTGCAAAGTCAGCTTATCTTCTGTTTTTATTTATTTTTCTTTCGCTGGATGTATTGTTTCTTTTACCAAAATTTCTGGTTGATTATAGTGACATTTTTGCTCAGGGATGTGGTGGGAGCAATACGGCGATTCAGCGCCAGCATTGCAGCACGCTGCTGTCAGAATATTGAGTCAGGTCTGCAGCACCCTGACCTTCCAAAGGGACTGGAGCATCATCCTTCAGAGCCACTCCGAAAAACGCAACAAGTTGGACAAGGAGGCACTGGCCAACCAAGCCTATGTGCACTACAATCTCACTCTCCACTCTGAGTCTAAAATGGCTACGAAGAAGAAAGGGGACGGGGATCCAATCGCGCTGGACCATATCGACATGACCTCGCCATGGGTGGAGGATTCGGATAGCCCAAACCTTACCCAGTGGCTCTCGGCCTTGGATGGTGGAGACTTGAACACCAGACAGTTTGGTGGATCCATCTTTGGCACCAACGATAATCTTTTCGGCTTATGATAGTTTTCAGTCTGAAGTCTGACAGTTCTCTGGTTATGTTGTACAAGTGATCACTGTATGTCTTCTGATTTTTATTTAGTTATATCTTGGATAAACTAGATTCTAGATTTATATCAAGGTGAATCATACCTGTCTATGAGGATGTTTTGGTCTTGATCTTAATTCTTAACATGAGAATCCAGACCATGAAAATGAAATTTTGGTGGCCATGCCTTATTTTTCTGGGTGATCCTATAAAAGATGTTCTGTTAGCAATTGGTACCTGTTAAGCATCATTTTTAATTACATGATTCATGAAAGCCAAATTTACAAGATGACAGTAGAAAGAGGATAAGGTAAAACCAACGACAGAGGAGAAGCCATGGGTCTTTGTCGAGGTTCACTATCAACCCATTAATGTATCCAGCAATAATTTAGTTTTGAATCCTTCAAATATAAAATACATGACACGTTGCCTTGATCTTATCCAGAACATTAAATAAGACAAGCAAACCCAACGGCCAACGCTATCAACAAAAGTGACATAAAGCCAAGCAGATCGCACTTGCAGGCAGTAGCGCAGCAGAGTACTAGCATTGGCATCAACACAAGCAGGAATATCCTCAAGGTTTCGGTACATCGTAGCAGGAGATGGAGGGGAGCAGCACACAGAAGCCGGAGATAACCATCGTCCCGGCGCCTAGGCCGGCGGCAAGCGGTGGCGCCGTTCACGCGGTGAAGGCGGCGAGCAAGGAGCCTATCAGCCCGGGCTCGCCTTCCACGGTGGCTGCCGGCCACCGCAAGGAGAATCAGGGCGTCGTATCCCTGCCTGGGTGGAAGCTCGACTCCCTCTGCAAGGAGTCCGGCTCGCCGCCGGGCATGATGGGGCGCTTCCCCTATTTCTGAAGCCAAGCGCCCTCTTGTGCGTCCTACATGCCATCTTAGCAACGCATCTACTAGTGGAGTATATGTAAATTTGTAGCGGCAGCTAGCTCCTCGTTCTGCCGATGTAGAACTTGTATCGTTCTCGCCGGAGTTCTGGTGATCTGCCGCTCACCGGCCGGTGTCTGTCTCGTTGCTTCAACATATTTACATGTGTATGTTGCTCTCGGAGTTCCTTGTGTACGATCGTGTGAATTTGGAGAGCAATAATCCGCAACTAGTTGCACCCACAACCTATTATCCAAAATTGTATTTTTGTGTTTTCAAAAAATATGTAATATGGGTTCTCATCGTCCAATAGGTATAACAGCCAAATCACACACACCGGTTATGTTGTATCTTATGCAACTACAAATTTTCGTCCCAAAATATCATTCTATGTGACCTGTGCAAAAAGGAAAGAGTTAAGTGAATAGTATCATGTACTATTTCCTTATAATTTGTCTTTTTGTACAGGTCACATGTTTTCATATTTTGGGATGAAACTTTGTAGATGTAAAAGAAACAATATAATCTATATGCATGATTTATCTCCTATTTTTTAAAAATTTGAAAGTGGGACATGCGGAATGGGTTGCACCCGCAACTAGTTGCAAATTTGAGTTTCCCGTAAATTTGTGAGTATATGATCGTGTAATTTTGCCTTGGCAGTCCATTTTCATCAGCAATTCATGATATGGAATTAGGAAAGGGAAGTTGAGATGTGACAATCGAATTCATTGTTTACTTCCATGTTCTAAAAAAAACGAAATGCGAAGACATCACCCGGCGCCGTTGGCAGCTCATGGCACACGGATCATTCGGATGAGAATTTACACAAGAAAAACGAGTATTTTGTTTGGACGCGCCTAGTGCTCGGTCGACCGAGACATAAGATAGCGCTCGGTTGATTCGCCTCCATCCTTTCTTCTCCCCTCCGGTGACCCCTCGTAGCCACGCTAGCCTGCCGCCGTCTTTCCCGCCCGCGGCGCGTTACCGCCACGCCTCGCTGCACCGCCCTGCCCCAAGCTCCTCCTCTGCCTGTCCACCGTCACCTTCGGCCATCCCTATAAATCAGGCGATCCTTCGATGTCTTCTCTGGCCCCGGCATCCCCACCCTCAAGTTAAGTTCCTTGCTCGCCTCCACCGCCTCCGCCTTGTCGATGGCTCTGACTCGCTCCATCCCTCGCCATTGCCGTCGCCGACGAGGAGCTCTCCCTCCTCTCTCTCTCTCTCTCAACCCTCTCGATTTGCGGTGGAGATTCTCTGACTTAGAAATCCTAACTTTGAGTCACTGACATGTGGAGCCCACAGGTGATGGGACCCACGTGTCAGTGACTCAAAGTCACATGACTTTGATCCTAGCAAATTCAGAGACTACGCGCCGCTCGATTTGCAGGGCGGAGGATCGACCCGGCGCTAAGCAAGTTCTCAGTTAACTTAGAGCTAGCAAAAGCGCATTTTGTTTGTAATTAGTGTTCATAAACTTCTTCAAATACTTATTACCTTACAGTTAAAAAATCGTCAAAATTATATGGAAGACAGATCCGACTCAAACACTGCTAAATGCTAATTGCCGGGTGTCCGCGTGGAAAACCTCTCCTCCCCGTCCCCAGCGCCCACGTCGTCCTCCTGAAAAACTACTCCATCAGCATCGACACGATCCTCCCTCCAGAACTCAAACCCATCACCGCGCCCCGTCTGCTCACCGAGCCGGTGATCACCGGCTAAGAAGGGATCAGTGTACTCTCTCTCCGACCGCGCAGATGGACGCAGGGGATGTGGCGCGGCAGCTCTTCCAGATGGCGGGCTTCCTCCGCACGGCGGCCGACGAAAAAGCCCGCGAGATCGCCGCCGCCGCCGACGAGGTAACTATAGTTTGTTCTTCTACCGACCGTGCGTTATTCTCTAGTGATACGTTAGCTCTGGATCTCGGACGCGATCGGCGACTGCGAGATCCGGGTCGCGGAGGGTCGGATCTGTTGCATTGTTGCTAGGGTCGCCCAATGGAGCGCACGGGGGACATGGAACGGAGACAATGGCGTCATCGTTGGAGGTCTATGTCGGGGCTGGGGCTTACCGAACTGCTTACTGCTGTTGCGTTTTGGATAGCTCTTTCTTGCGATCCTCCACCGCGTGGTACAGGACTTTGGAATTTTATGATACTAATGTTTGAAATTATCTGCCGCAATGCAGTTTCTTCCGATTCTCTAGTATTACGTCCAAATTGTTATGAATGAGCAACTGTATTCCAAGGGGGCCAAAGGCCAGTACATATACATGTGTGGTGTGCAGTAAACCTATACACATCTAACACCCCACCCCCCCCCCCCTCAAACTCATGGTGGTTCAACAACACTGAGTTTGAAGAGAAAAAACCCATGCTGCGCTCGAGTATGTGCCTTCGTGAAGAAATCCGCCAGCTGTAACTCAGAGGGCACATAGTGAAGAGCAAGAAGCTGATCCTGCACAGCAGCACGCACAAAGGAGGCATCTACACCGATGTGCTTGGTGAGCTCATACTTCACCGGGTCACGCGCAATGTTGATAGCACATGTACTGTCTGACAATAGAGGAGTCGGTGCAGCAGCAGAAACACCAAAATACTCTAGTAACCATCGCAACCAGGTCACCTCAGCCGTCAACATAGCCATCGCTCGCAACTCAGCCTCTGCACTAGAGCGAGAAACTGCGGTCTGTTTCTTCGTCTTCCAGGCAATGAGAGATCCTCCAAGAAAAACACAATAGGCAGACAGCGAGCGACGATCAGAAGGATCACTAGCCCACGTAGCATTAGAATAGGCCTGGAGCTGGAGAGAGCTGGAGCGAGGAAAGAAGAGGCGACGGGAGATCGTGCCACGAAGATATCGTAGAACACGAAGGAGGTGACTATAGTAGACAGAGCTGGGAGCTGAAACGAACTGACTCAGAATGTGGACATGATATGATATATCTGGACGAGTGACAGCTAGGTAGACAAGGCTCCCAACAAGGTGGCGATAGCGTGTGGGTCTGTGAGGGGATCACCATCAGTAGCACGAAGCTGAACATTGAGCTCCATAGGAGTCTCAGCCGTGTGCTCATCACCAAGAGCGGCACGAGCAAGAAGATCCTGAATATATTTTTCTTCGGAGATGAAGAAGCCATCAGAAGTCGAAGAGACCTCAATTCCGAGAAAATAGCGAAGTGGACCAAGATCAGACATCAGGAACTGCTCACGTAGGCGGGCCTTAACAAAGGCAATATACTCAGGTCGTCGCCAGTAATGATCATGTCATCAACATATAAGAGGAGGAGCGTCCGACCACGAGGTGAGGTGTGGACAAACAACGCGGGGTCATGGTCGCTAGGCGAGAAACCAGCGGCAGTCACCACAGAGGCGAAACGCTCAAACAAGGCGCGAGGGGCTTGTTTAAGGCCATAGAGAGAACAGAGTACCCGGTGGTGGCTGCATATAAACCTCCTCACGCAACTCACCATTGAGAAAAGCATTCTGGACGTCAAGCTGAGACACAGACCAATGACGAACAGAAGCCACAGCGAGAAGAGTGCGGACAGTGGTTATGTGGGCGACGGGAGCGAACGTCTCATCATAATCGCGTCCCTGCTCCTGCTGAAAGCCACGAGCCACAAGACGAGCTTTGTAACGCTCAAGAGAACCATCGGAGCGAGTCTTGATCTTATAGACCCACTTGCATGTGATGGGACGAACACCAGGAGGAGGGGAAACCAGATCCCATGTGCCAGTGCGCTCAAGTGCAGCAATCTCCTCAGCCATCACAAGCTGCCATTCAGACTGATCCATGGCATCCCGATAGGAAGTGGGCTCAACAACAACAGAAAGACCATACTGGGAAGGAGAATAGCGATCAGGAGACCGTAACGAAGGCCGAGAACGAAGGTTATGAACCGGTGTACACGGGGAAGGTGGCGTTCCGGAAGTAGAGGGCATGTCAGAGGGATCATCCTCAACATGAGGGCGACGAGTGTAGTGGAGAGGAAAGGGAGAAAGGGGAGGGCACACTGGAGGGGTAGGTGACGAGGGAGGAGAAGAGGGTGGTGTCGGAGGTGTATCAGAAACAGTGGGACTCGTCGGAGGGGAGGTGGAGGAGGAACATGAGGCACAGAAGGATATGCATCACGGAGTATAAGGAAGGAGATATCCTCAACCGAAAAGGTCGAGGCGGTAGGACGGGGATAGTATGAACGAGACTCATCAAAAGTCACATCACGGGAAATACGTAGCCGACGACTAACAGGATCCCAATAGCGATACCCCTTGTGCTCATCACTGTAGCCAAGAAAGACACACTCAACCGACTGAGCGGTTAATTTGGTGCGTTCGCGTGGAGCAAGGAGAACATAGCACACGCACCCAAACTTGCGAAGAGCAGAGTAGTTAGGAGAACGACCGGAGAGACGCTCCATAGGGATACCATCCTGCAAGGCAGCCGAAGGCTGGATGTTGATAAGATAGGTGGATGCGGAAACAGCCTCAGCCCAAAAGTGGGGAGGAAGAGAGGCGGCGATCATCATTGCACGAGCCGTCTCTAGGAGGTGGCGATGCTTGCGCTCAGCAACACCATTCTGAGCGTGGGCACCAGGACAAGAGAACTGGGCAAGAGTACCCTGCTCGGCAAGAAAACCACGCAACATCTGGGAGATATACTCACCAGCCGAGTCAGCACGAAAAACACGAATGTGCGTGGAAAACTGGGTGTGGACCATGGCTGCAAATCGCTTGTATATAGAGAGAACCTCGCTGCGAGATTTCATAAAATAGAGCCAAGTGTAGCGAGAGAAATCATCAATAAATAGAACATAGTAGCGATGACCGCCTTTCGAATCGAAGGGAGCAGGACCCCATACATCAGAATGAACAAGGTCAAAAGGACGCTGAGAGACCGACTCACTCGTCGGATAAGGTAACTGAGTCTGTTTGCCAAGTCTACAACCATTACAATGTAAAGAAACATCGCCAGAGACAGACCCTAAGAAACCTTGACGCACTAACGATGGCAAGCGTATGCTGGCTTCCTCAGACTCTTCCTCGACGGGCACCGTTGCCTCACTGACTGCTTCCACTACTGCTACTCCGCCACCACCGTCTACACAGTCAGGTACATCTCCGTGGGTTCTGGATTCTGGAGCTTCCTTTCACATGTCTTCTGATTCTTCTGCTCTGTCTTCTCTTCGCCCTCTTGATTCTCCTGTCAATGTTCTCACTGCCGATGACACACCTCTTCTTGTTGCTAGTCGTGGCACGTTTTCTACTCCATCTTTCTCTGTTCCTAGTGTTTCTCATGTTCCCCGTCTTACCATGAATCTTTTTTCCGCTGCTCAACTTACTGATTCTGGTTGTCGTGTCATTCTTGATAACGACTCTTGCTCTGTTCAGGATCGGTAGCGGGTGGCACCGGTGGAGTAGGAGCCACAGGAGCAACGGGGCACGGCGGACAGGAGATCTCGCCAGAGAGAACGCCCCACAACAGGAGGCCGCGCATATGGATGCGCATAAAGCCCACAAACTCGGCGTAGTTGGTGCCATCAAAGATCACAGAGCACCGAGGAACAGCAACATAGCCCGAAGAGGACATTGCGGGCTCTCTGATTTTTTTTTTTGTAGAAGTCAACTCTCAGGGAGGAGAGAGAAACCAGATCGAGGCCAGCCCCGAGCTCGAGCTCGATGCGGCCGCGGGAGGCAGCGACGCTGCGGGGGAGCTGGGCAGAGCAGGTGGCCGGAGGGGCGGCCGGAGCAGGTGGCCGGAGGACGGCCGGAGCAGGCCGGAGCGGCTGCCGGAGAGCCGGACCCGAGCGGCCGGAGCTGGCCGGCTTGATGCGGCAGCCGGCTTGATGCGGCTGCCGGGCAAGCTGCAGCAAGCCACGAGGGTGACGGCGGCGGCGAGCCGGGAGAGAGGCAGCGGCGAGCCGGGAGAGAGGCAGCGGCCGAAGTGGCGGCCGAGCAGTAGGCCGCGAGAGCGACGGCGACACAGCAAAACGAGACCAGCGGCCGCGACGCAGCAGGCCGGGGATGGCGGCAACGACACGGCAGGCTGGGAACGGCGGCGGCAACGCTAGGTGCGGCGGGGAAGAGGAGAGCACCTGTGCTCTGATACCATGTTATGAATGAGCAACTGTATTCCAAGGGGGCCAAAGGCCAGTACATATACATGTGTGCTGTGCAGTAAACCTATACACATCTAACACAAATAAGCTAAATTATAGTGTACCCAATTGCTATTGCTAATTTGGACATCCATTTGTCTCGTGTTTAATAGCACAGTACTGCTCTGCTTCCTTCCATCGGATGTTCGAATTGCCAATAATCAGGATGTTTTGTCACGCTATAATGTGGCTCAAGTGTTTCCATGTTTTCTGTGATGCCTTTTGAAATTTCACAATTGGTTATGTGAACTGATAACAATGATAACTCAGGAATTCCAAATTGAGAAATTACAAATGGTGGAAGCCGAAAAGAAGAAGATCAGGCAGGAGTATGAGCGGAAAGAGAAACAAGTTGGTATCAAGAAAAAAATGTAAAAGTTCTTGTTCCCGATTGTACATTTTATTCTTTCTTTTACTAATTCGCACTTGAAATACCTGACTGTTCATCACAAGTCATTGTCATTTTGTCAAAGGATGCCATAGACAAAAGATAGCAGAAGAATAGCTTTCTAATTTGAATTTGTGTTACATTATGCAGTGAATACTCAATGCAGCTCAATGCTTCCCGAATTGAAGTTCTTCAAGCCCAAGATGATTTAGTACAATCTATGATGGAGTCAGCTCGGAAAGAGCTACTGTACCAGAGCCAAGACCATCATTCCTACAAGAAACTTCTCACGATACTTATTGTTCAGGTCAGTAGAGTGGATCTGCATATTCATTGCCAATGTGAATATGAAGCATGAATTCGTTGCATCTACTGCAAGTAGCTAGTAGCTCATTTGAACCAGCATGCATCAATATATGGGTTGTGACTTGTGAATGCATCCACCGGTAGGCATGTGCAGTGACTGCACTGCCGAGATGAGACACATCGAATGCATGACTGTCAAGGCAGCAACTAACCTGGTTCCCCTAGTGTTGCCTCTACCTTTTTCAGGCAAATTGCTGGTCCCCTTGGGTGGTAGGGTTCTTAAAGTTGGTGATAACACTAACACAACCCAAGTTCAAAGTTTAATTTGGTCAGAAACTGGTTGCCTTTCAGGAAAATCTGTCTGAAATACTAACACATTATCAATTAATGTAAAATAGTGAATTCCTCTATTGAAAAAGGCAGAAGGTATCAGTGAAAACTGGATATAATTCACTAAGTGGGTTGTTTTGGATTGACTTAGTCAAATTCCAGCCCTATTGTGAAATTTCAGGATCTCGCTGTTTTCTTCTCCCTGAAGAGTAGAATTTCTACTTGTTGGAATGAATTTCAAATCATTATATTATTCTGCCGTGCTTGTAACATTTTGTGTAGATTAGTTTTCCATATATATTTTATTTCACGAGACTATAACATCATGGACAATGTATCACACATGTATATCCTTAAGTTAGAGTGCTTAGACATGCCTTCTTAATATCCTGTATTTCCATGATTCTTCCATAGCCTGAAATTTTCGTTATTATTGACGCATAAAATTACCTGGCCAGAGCTTGCTGCGTCTGAAAGAGTCAGCGGTTATTCTTCGCTGCAGGGAGGAGGATCTTGAGCTTGTCGAAACAGTTTTGGAGTTGGCAAGGAATGAATATGCTGAAAAGGCAAATGTATATCCGCCTGAAATTGTGGTAGATCGTCGTGTCTTTCTGCCTTCTGCTCCCAGTCATTACAAGGCACATGACCTCTCCTGGTAATATTTGCAATCTTCTGTGGATGATAAGCCACAAGTCCTCATTTGATGATATCTACCTGCAACTTTGGATACTTCACGTCACATGTTACTCCTGAATTCATCATTTCAATAGTGTCTAAAGTTTCAGCAGCGCTTCCTTCCTGATTGTGCATTGGTATTTGAAGGACTTCTATATGATTAGTTTGCATTTTATTCTTCAAATATTTGACCTGTATTACAATAGAGCATGCTTTCATGATAACCTGGATTTCCTTTGACTTTATTTATTGGATACCTTCTTAGATTCAAGTGACATGTATGGTAACTTCATAAGATACCGAAAGAAGGGCATCTTCTCTCTCAATATTTTGTCATGTTCATGTTAATTCTTGACAGAGTGTCACATTGCTTGCATTACATGGATTAGTATTCGGTATTAGGAAGGGATCTTTTCATTCGGCTGTTAGCATATCTTTAGTTTGTTAGCAGCAGCACCCTTATTCGTTTGTTCGTGACTTAGCCAAGATGTCTATTTGAAATATTCTCCCCGAGATATTTGTTTGGCCCTCTATTTAAGGAGGAGGCAGATGGTTTATATTACTTAAGCAAGAAAGAAAGAAGGCATAATTCCTTTCTGTGTTTTCCCTCTTTCTTTTGTTAAAGGGTGTTTGCATTGTCTTGCATTTACAACCCTGCATGTTTTCTTAGTTTTGTTTCTGTTTTTAATACAAGTCTATTTGAGTGATCCTTTCTCTGAAGTAAATGCCATGTTCATCGAATAGTAATTTGTGCGGATCCAAGTGTCTAACACTTGTGTGCCTTTTTATTTAGCTCTGGTGGAGTTGTACTGGCTTCACGAGATGGAAAAATCGTCTTCGAGAACACATTGGATGCTAGACTAGAACTGGTTTTCAGAAAGAAGCTACCAGAGGTATTACTATGTTGTTCTTTGTTCCTTTCTTCACTTCATGTCTCAAGTGATCCTGCATGGACGTCATTACATTCTGATGGATGCAGTGGAAAATAATATGTAGAAGTTAAGCATTTTTGTGCATTTACTGAGCTTCTTGGTAGTAGAGCCATCTTGTTGTTGAATGTGAGCTATTATTTTTTAAATACAGTGTATGCATTTTGAAATGAAAATGGTCGCAACTTCCTTCAGCCCTCCATCTATCCAACAAATATGGCTTTACTCCTTTAATAGATGCCTATTAACGAAAGAAAGAAAGGTTCTCATGGGATCCATTGCCACGCTCCCCACTTGATCATGGTCGTCTCTCTGTCTTGAATTTCGATCGGGCATATTAATATGAAAAAATGATTATCTGTATTCTTCTCCCCAAATCTCCATGTATTAATGTTGTGTGCACTTTGTATTTTTCAGATCCGTCAATGCCTTGTTGGGAAGGTAGCTGCGTAAACAATCCCTCTCAAGTGGAATGCTGCACAGTTGCTGCTTGGTATCTCTTGATAATGATCTCCAATAATTAATGTCGGTTGTTCGCCAGTAATTTACAGGCTCATTCTTTTGGTTAGGGGGAAATCATTTTGTCACTGTTAACTCCAGACTTTCCCATACCACGCAAACAAAATAAACTGAATGTTCAGGTTTTGGCGATTCTCTTATAAAGGCGTCGATATGTGTAGTGATGCCATTTCTGTGCACTCAATTTGTTTTCTCATCTACTGCCCTATTTGGTTGTCACTTATGTGCTTTTGAATGGGCGTCGTGTGGCTGGAACATCGCACGAGATTTAGCCATCAGTCGGTCACCCAAAATTGCAAATAAGCTAAGCCCTTCTGCATTGGCCAGGGATATAATTTGGGATGTCTATTTCATGGTTAACTGATTTTCCTTATCAGTTATCACCCTTGACTTTTTGTGATCAACATAAATCAACCACATATCATCTGAACATATAGTCGTTGAAAAAGAATCCATTTGAATTATAAACCGCCCATTGCAAATGGAGATAGAGGATCAAAATTAGACTTTTTTTACATAGCTCAAAATTAGACTTATGATAGAAAAGATTTAGGATTGAATATTTTTAGACCATACTCTATGCTGGCGGCGCGGAGGAGGTCAGCTTGATAATATGACGATGTTACTCCCCCAGTCAAGTATTGCATGCACTTCAAAAAAAAACTTGATTATTATTTGATTAACAGAATATGAGTTATATGCTACAAAAATTATACCATTGAAAACTTCTCTTAACTCTGAATCTAATGATATAATCTTTGTGACATATAACAAATTTTGTTGACCAAATTAAACGTCAAACATTTTAATTAAAAATGGACAAGACATAAAGCCCCAACATGAGGGAGTACTTGAACCATATGATCTTCATCTCCGTCCTCATACATCCTGACCCTCTTGGTCATCACACAGTTGTGTGGGAAAGCATGTCGAAGTTGTTATTAATTATACGTGTGTGTTGCTCAGCTTTGTGACTGGAAGGAGACTCTCCGTGTAGGAAAGCATGCTGAAGAAGAAGAAGAAGAGATCCCCACCAACAAAATCATAGGACCCTACTCTAGGATTCTTGTACCTCAATCTGTCCAGATGAACCAATTCCATTGCTTCTTGATGTGTATCATCATAGTTGTATAGACAACTACCACTACGGAGAAGCAAAACATCTTTAGGAATCACTGATAAAGTAATGAACCGCTCTTGTGATATAATAACATGGCGATGAACCCATTCATGACCATCATCACCTGACCGACGTAACATCCAAATTACTTGTTTTCCGTCGAGGCGCTGAGCTAGGCATAATTCTCCACCTAGCTCAATAAAGTAGAGATGATGACCCCCTTCCGATGACAAAAGTTTAGGATGACTTATGAAACTAAACGTTTCATCCTCTAAATTAAAGCGAAGAGCGCCTTGTTGGCGTCCTTCAAGGAGTTCATCCCAGACGAGCAAATACAGAGAGCCCCGGAAGTGCCTGACGGCCCTTGGCCCCGCCTGAATTGGCATAGGTGGATCCTCCGCAATGCTCCTCCAACACATATCACTATCATTACCACCAATAGTAAAGATCTCCATTCCCACACTATATGTCCGCTCGGAAAAATCCAGGGCGCGGTAAAAGAAGCGAGCAACCTTGTACTTGTTCGTGCGAGGGTCGAGGCCCAAACCGACGGTTGGGAATTCAGACTCGTCCTTCTGGCCATGACACAGCTTAAGGACATCATGTATGGCCGGGTTGAAGACATATACCTTGGTGTTGGTCGAGAGCAGTACAAGCCCATCACAGTGCACCATGCCATAAACCGACCCAAACTCACCGTGGAAGGTCGTGGAGTGCACAAGGCTCGCACGGTCCTTGCCCTCTTCCCATGAGTAGAAGGTGATTTGGTTGGAAAAAGTGGTCGGCCACTGCCAGGCCTCACTGTCGATCTACTGTTCGTGGAGATTGGAGAGCGATGTGGATGGACGCATATATAGTGGAACACAATCAGGCAGGTAATCTGATGACAGACATGAAAACGGATCGTACTGCCACCGATCCGGACACCAGACGGTCAGCAACTACTCCCGTCCGCCAGCGGAAACTGTAACTTTTTTTAGACAAAGGTACTTTCGAACAAAAATATCTTGTACCAGTATAGCAAAGAATACAAGCTAACTCAGGGCAACATCAACGGGAGACCCAAATGGATATAAATATGTCCGGTATTTGTCCGTTTGGCTCGCCGTCTGGCCGGGTGGACACGCGCATCCATCCGGTGCACCCAACGGTGCTATCCCATTTGGAACGGATATGTCGATTTTTAGCCTACTTTTTGCAAATAAAAATTATTTAACCAGATTAAATACTGAGTGCGGTGATATGGCTCCCGGACACCATGGAGCCTTTTTTAATTTTTTTGAAAAGTTCAAATTTGAAGTTTCAAAAAAATTACAAAAGAATATTATGATTTAGTCAATACTTTGTTCTATCTGTTGTAAAATTTTCAATACAAAAATATCATATATTCTAGCAAAATTTTCAATATGAAATATCATGCATTCTAGCCTCAGCAAAAATGACAAATTCACATAACTGAGGCATGAACGCGTGAATAGTACCACAATCGAATTTGAGCCAAATTTGTTGGATTTGTATTTTTTGCTGAGCCCAAGATACGAGGTATTTGACATTGAAATTTTACATACTCATAATGAGAGTTGGCTACATCCTAGTACTATTTTTCTTCGAATTTTTGGAAACCTTTAAAAAAATGAAAAAAGGACTACGTGGAGCTAGGGGATTGTGTGGTTGCATATGGGCCAAGTCTTGGGATATAGGCGGACAGGGACAGACATCCGAACAGTGCAGACAGACACACCGAGCGCATATTTGGTCCAGAAATGCGTTTTCCCGGACACAAACCGGACCAGAAATGGACAACCTGTCCATTTGCATCCCTTCATTGGGTGCTGGTTTTGCCCATGCGGACACATGCATCCGGACTAAATGGGTCTCCCTTTGGAGTTGTGCTCACACCATTCAGGGGACGGACATGTCCCAGAAGAATCTACTATGGGAGCATAAAAGTGAAACAAGAAGGTAACTTAGGGCAACTCTAACTGGCAGGGGCGGAGCCAGGATTCGGACATGGGGGGGGCGAAAACTCGACGACCATGAAAGACAATAAAAATCATAATATATCAAGTCGCAAAATATATTACAGAAAATCCATACAAATATCCGAATACATATGTTTGATGTTTAGAAATAAAATTACATGTCTATTAGCTTAAACTCCGCTTTACGACCACCGGTGTCGAATAACTCTATAATCTCATCAGAACTAATATTTGCAGCAATTTCCTTACCAATGTAAACAATCATATAATGCCGAAGATAATCATTTCCCATTCTATTTCGAAGACGTGTCTTGATGAGTTTCATGGCCGAGAAAGCTCGCTCGGCGGTTGCAGTTGACACCGGAAGAGTAATAACCAACCGCAGTAATCTATCAACCATTGAGTATGTAGCAGCTTTACCTGTTTTATATAGTCCAACCGTCAGCTCAGCAAGTGAAGACAAGCATTTTAGCTCTGGATTATTGCAAACATCCAACTGAAAATGCGGAAGCTGCGACTCAAGCTGAGCCCTTTCTTGACTAGAAAAATCCTCAGGATAAAACTTCTCAACCAACGTACATATTTTTGAGATGTCAAAAGAATCATGCCTTGGATCCAAAGATGCACAAAGTGTCAAGAGTTCTGTACTTTGAATACCAAAGCGATCATTTATCTCAACCAATTGCTGATCTATAGCAACATTGAACACATCTGCTTTGTAATGATGTAGTGTTGTTGTGTTATCATGCTTGTTGCGAGATCTTGTCACATCAACATACCTACAAGTTACAATATATATTAATAATAGAGTTAAGCGAGTATGACAATATGTATTCTAACTTTAAGAGATACAAGGAGATGGACATTACTTGCGATTCAAATCTGGAACCTCAATGTCATGCTTCAAACAGAAAGTCTGAACCTCCTCTAGAAGAGATTCCCAACCATTTTCTCTTAACTTACCAAGCAACACCTTTGTGGTTGAAACTAAATCCAACGCATTCAAAATGTCAATGGACTTCTTTTGGAGGGTTTGACATAAGACATCCGTGATCTTCATGATTTTCTCCATTAGATGCAAAATGAACACAAAGTCAAATGACTTAATTATTTTTAGAGCACCTACAGCATCTCCTCTAGAATATTTTGAGACCGAGCGGTCAGTTGCTACACTTTGTAGGACAGCAACCGTAGCACCAAACATCTTATGTAAACTCTGAATAGACTTGAAGTGTGAACTCCATCTAGTGTCTCCGGGTCTCTGTAAAGATCCTACTTGATTTGCTCCTCTTCCTGTATCAAGCTCACCCAACTCAATTTCACGTTCAATTTCTTCAGCTTGTTTTGCTAGTAACTCATCATTGCGTTTAGGAGACGCACTAACAACATTTATGATGAGAACAGCGTGTTGGAAAAAGTTGTGCACCTCATGTACATCTCTTGATGCAGCAACAAGAGCCAATTGCAGCTGATGAGCCATGCAGTGTACATAATAAGCATAAGGGCCTCTAAAAGCACAAGCTTGGAATGTTAACCACCTGTGAAACCAACAACAACAAGATTGTTACTAACATGCTTAGAAAAATAAATACTATTGTACTGCTTGGTATAGAAAAATGGTGCGTACCTAATGGAATCAATTGTAACTTTAAGCCTTAGCCTTGCATCCAAAACCTTTTTTTCGGTTGCTTGTACAATTGCCTTGTCGATGTGGGTCATACTATTTTTCAGATTATTAAAGCATCGAACTGAATAATTATGAGCTGAGTTACAATCTTTGCCCATGTGGGTTAAAAAAGCACAATCTTTTCCATCATTCACCTTCCTCCAATTGATAAATCCCTTAACCGTGAATGTATCTGAGCCACACCTTCCAGTTGGTTTTTTTGTGAAGACGAAACAAGGTAGACAATATGCACTATGTGTGGAGAGTGAATACTCTAGCCAAGGAAAATTTGTGAAATAGCTATACTGAAATCTGCGAGGACATTTTTTCCCATTAAGTGGATACACTCTCATGTGTGGCTGATAAGGACCCTCGGTAACGTAGAATCTACGTGCTTCTTCTTGCTTATCAAGAGGAAGTTCCCAAATTTGTTGACGCTTACCAGGATCTCTTTCATACGCTGTGCTACCAATTCTACTTTGTTCTGAAACTTCAGTTGGTTCCACAATAACTTGATCATCACTTTGCATATCAACTGGATTGGAACTTTCATCTACAAGAGGTTGCTCCTCCTCAGATTGTTTTGCATTTTCAGCAATAGATTCAGCAGTAATTTGAGCACTTGAAGTTGAACCAACCCGCTTGAAAAAGAATTCCATTCCCCTTTCCTTTCTCTTCATCTTTTAGCACAACAAATTGATAAAAGACAGAAATTAACAAACTAATCTGCTGATCTGCCGAACGCCAAGGCACACAGGTGACAAAGTAGCAGGGATTAGGAATTACCTTCACGAGTTCAGGTGTCCCGGACAGTACGACGGACGGCGGACACTGCAGCTGGGAGCCTGGGACGGCAGAACGGCGGCGAGATGCTGAGATGAGGAGACCTGCGCGGCTGCGCTGGAGACGAAGAGGCAGGCAGCGGCGTAACTTCCGATCGATTAATGATCGATCAGATTGATCGCTTGCCGTTTGGTCTGCCTACTTCACGATGGCATAATCCTGCTACGTGGGCTTGTGTGTATTGGGCCTGTGTGCAATGGGCTACTGGATTTTTTCCAATGAAATAATTAGCTAATTTAGTGACCTGCTACTCATATATACCTAGTACTACCTACTTAAAATTGTTGGGGGGGGCGAACGGTTGGGGGGGGGGTCAGACCCCTGCTGGCACCCCCCTGGCTCCGCCCCTGCTAACTGCACCCCTATTCCGAACACATATTGTGTCTGTTTCTGTTTCTGTCTATTTCTGTCTGTTTAGAGTCAGCCGCGGACAAGAACGAACATGCCTCTGCCACTGTCCGTTCAGTGTATCCAACTTCAGTGTACCCAACGCTTTAAAATTTTCAAAGTTAAAATAATATATACATAGACAACTATTGAAATTTAACTAAAATTTAAATTAAAACATAAAATTTAAACTAAACTAGCCCTAACCATATTGCTCCTCGTCCGAGTCGAGAATGATGATGACTGACGGAGAGGTGACTGCTCGCAGGTGGCCATGCGCTGCCGCCGGTGCTGCCTCCTATGTCACACGAGAATCCTACTGGACTGAGGTTCTCATGGGTTTGCAGGTGGCTACGGCGCGGGTGCTGGCCTCGCTGGCGCCGCTTGTAGATCCGGCCACTCCTCCTCCGGGCGGCCTCCTCCAGCTTGCGTTCTGCACCTCCCACTCCTGCTTCGTCGTGGGCAATCGGCGTCGCGCGACCTCCACTGGTAGAAGTTGGCGTGGGTCGTGGCCACGCCCCCTACCAATACGAGCTCGTCGTAAGAGTCGAACCACTCCGTCCATGGATCAGCCTCCTGATTTCCGCTCGCTCGACATCGTGCTCGATCTCAAAGAACCTCGACCATGTTGAATATTGTATATCGGTTCGGTTAGGGTTAGGGTTTAGTCTCTCTCTCTCTCCCTCCTATATATATGTACCTTTGGTGATTATCAATGTGTGGAATATAGATTTCTATCCAACAGCTTGGTATCAGAGCCTCCCTCGCGCGCCGCCTCTGCGCCGCCGCAACATGGCCACCTCGGCTACCTCTTCTTCTTCCTCCACCACCACCCTCCCCATTGCCTCCACCCTCAACTTCCTCCAAGCACCATGAGCAATCCCCTCTCTACTCTCCCTATATCCCTAACAACCACCGATCCCCTAAACCTAAATGGCCTCTCCGTTCATGTACCCACCACCACCACCTTCTCCAATGCGCAACCCTCCCTTGCTCTCCCCTCTCACCTCGTCCCGCCCAATCTCTCCCACCCAATCCTCGGCGTCCACATCTCCAACTACATCAAATTTTAGGTTACCGCCGACGGTGCCAACTTCCCCAAGTGGCGCTAGATCATCACCAGCGTTCTCACCATGTACAAGGCGCTCGATCACATCCAGGAGGGCGCCGCGCTGTCAACCCTAGCGACGACTGGCTTGCGGTCGACATCCACATCTCGCTATGGTTCATGGCCACGCTAAGTGACGATCTCTACCGCCTCGTACACAGCGCCGACGGCCGGACCTGCTCCACATGGACATGATTGCTCCGCTTCTTCCTCAACAACGAGGCCACGCACTACGTCTTCCTCAGCAAAGCCTTCCGCAACACTCAGTGGGACGACCTCTCCATCACCGCCTACGCCAGCAAACTCCAGAATCTAGCTGACGATCTCGCCGGCATCGGCCATCCGGTGAGCGACTATGACCTCACCCTCCAATTCCTCGACGGCCTCGGTGGCAAATACAAGCTGCAGGCCGAAATTCTGAAGACCTCCGTGCCTCCCTTTGCGGATGCTTGTTCCCACCTCCAACTCGCCGAGATCGACGAAGATGCACAACAGAAACATGCCAACGCCCAGGCCATGGCCGTACACACCGGCGCCGGCCGTGGCGCGCCCAGCGGTGGCGGTCATCCCTCTGGCGGGCGTGGAGGACCCAGAGGCGGACATCCACGTTTTCCCGGTGTAGCCCCAATTACCGAGGCAAGAACCCGATCCCCGGATTCCAGTACGGCGGCCCGAAGACACCTCAGCCCCACGGCCCCTCGTCCTCGTCCGGCGGTGGCGTCGCGGCCACGGTCAGAATACCTATCTGTCTGGTGGACACGGTGGTAACCAGCAACCCTGGCTTGGCTATTTTGCTCCGATGGGGACGCCCTTCCCCCCGCGCTCGCCTGGATCCCGCCCAATGCCTCCAGCGTCCTCGGACCCCGCCCTCCTGCGCCGCAACACGCCTACCCACTGATGCATGCCCCGACCGATCCCGCAACACCTTCGCCACCACCATCATGGGATCACAGCACACTCTACCAGAGTGCCCCAAGCTATGGCGCCGCGTCCCCCCCAGGAGGCGATTGGATCATGGACTCCGGCGCCACCTCTCATGTCACGGCAACCAAGGTACATTGACCTCGTCTCGTTCCCTTTTAGATGTCAATTCTCATCATATCGTCGTTGGTAATGGGTCTCGTCTTCCTGTTGTTGCTACTGGTACTGCACATCTCACATCTCGTCCTTTTCTTCTTCACGATGTTCTTGTTTCTCCATCCATTATCCAAAATCTTTGTGCCACTCGTAAATTTGTTCGTGATAACAATTGCACAGTTGAATTTGACCCGTTTGGTTTCTCCTTGAAGGATCTTTTCACCAGGAAGGTCATCATGCGCTCCAATAGTTCTGGCGACCTTTACCCTTTTTTTGGTGATCACGGGGGTGCTACCACCACAGCCTTCGCCGTCTCCAGTGATCTTTGGCATCGGCGGCTTGGCCATCCCAACTCCTCCGCATTGTCCCATCTACCGCTAGAGTTTCTTTCTACTTGTAATAAAAATAGAGGCACTCAAACTTTATGTGATGCTTGTCAGTTAGGAAAACACACCAAATTACCGTTCTCTGCTTCGCATTCTCATGCAATGTCACCGTTTGATCTTATACATTGTGATTTATGGACGTCTCCTATTATTAGTTGCTCTGGATATAAATATTATCTTGTTATTTTGGATGATTTCTCTCGGTTTTCTTGGGTCTTTCCACTTCGTGCTAAATCTGAAACTTGTGACACGTTACTTCGATTCTTTACCTTTGTTGGCACGCAATTCCATACCACCATCCGCTGCATCCAATGTGATAACGGTGGAGAATTTCTTACAACCACACTCCGCACTTTCCTTTCTTCTCACGGTGTGTCTTTGCGCCTCTCCTGTCCTTACACCTCACCTCAGAATGGTCGGGCTGAACACATGATCCGCACCACCAATGACGTTGTTCGCACCCTACTCTTCCAAGCCACTTTACCACCACACTTTTGGGTCGAAGCCCTCAACACCGCCAACCACCTCCTCAACATTAGACCCTCTCGTTCCATTGGAAATTTCACTCCATATTTTCTCTTATACGGTGTTCACCCCACATACGATCATCTCCGCACTTTCGGTTGTCTCTGTTTCCCTAATCTCTCTCACTCCATCGATCATAAACTGTCTCCCCGCTCCACACGGTGCATTCTTCTTGGTTACCCTCGCGAACACAAAGGCTACCGGTGCTTTGATCTCACCACACGAAAAATAATCATTTCCCGACATGTCGTTTTCGACGAAAGTTCGTTTCCTTTTTCCGCGGGCACATCTCCACCCACACCGAGCCCTTCCACAGTCGATCCCGCCCCACCTGCACCGATCCCACCGCCACCAACCCCCAGCTGTCCCCGCCACTCCAACATCTGCCAGCCACTCGCGCCCCGCCACCTAACCCTCTGCCCCCTCCCATCCAACCTACCTCCCCGACAGCGCACTCCCCGGCGGGTCCCCCAAGCCCACCTGGTCGCTCCCCTCCCGCTCGATCCCCCTCGACCCACGCGCCCTCTCTGACCGCGCCATCCCCGACAGCACCAGGAGATTCTTCCCCAGCCAATCCCATGCCGCCACGTTCCCCACGCCTTCCACCCGGTGCCATTCCGATAGATCCACCCCACAATGCACACAGGATGCGCACCCGGGCCAAAACTGGTTTCTCTCAACCAAAACAACGCCTTCAACTTTCTATTTCCACATTCCCTCCTCGTACCGTACAACACTTAAGGACACTCGTTGGCACGATGCTATGCGTGATGAATTTGATGCTCTAATTCGGAATGACACTTGGTCTCTAGTTCCTTGTCCTGCAGGTGTAAACGTGGTCACCGGAAAATGGATCTTTCGCCACAAACTCAACCCGGATGGCTCCTTGGCACGTTATAAGGCTCGATGGGTTCTACGGGTTTTACTCAGCAAGAAGGTGTGGACTTTGGGGAAACTTTCAGTCCTGTGGTGAAACCAGCTACGTGCGTGTGGTTCTCAGCATTGCTACATATCAGTCCTGGCCCCTTCATCAGCTTGATGTGAAGAATGCGTTCTTGCATGGTGAACTTTCCAAAACTGTGTACTGCACCCAGCCAGCTGGTTTTGTTGATGATGCTCGTCCCACTCATGTTTGCAAACTGAAGAAGTCCCTCTACGGTCTCAAGCAAGCCCCTCGCACATGGTTTTTGCGCTTCACCAAGTACCTCCATACCCTTGGTTTCATCTCCTCCAAGAGTGACTCCTCGCTATTCATCCTCCACTCCAACAATGCCACTGCCTACTTGCTCCTATATGTGGATGACATTATCCTCACCGCCAGCACTGCCACCCTTCTCCAGAGTCATCGCCTCTCTTCACTCCGAATTCTCCATGAGTGATTTGGGTGCTCTCCACCACTTCCTTGGTGTCAACGTGCATCGCACGTCTCGTGGACTATTTCTCTCACAGCAGCAGTATGCACTCGACCTCTTGGAGCGAGCCAACATGTTGAATTGCAACCCTATACCCACCCCCATCGACACCAAGTTCAAACTTTCCGCCAATGCTGGCTCGCCAGTTGCTGATCCATCCCAGTATCGCAGTTTAGCGGGTGCACTACAATACTTGACCCTCACTAGACCGGATTTGTCGCATGCAGTTCAGCAGGTGTGTTTGTTCATGCATGATCCTCGTGATGCTCATCTTCAACTCATCAAACGGATTCTGCGCTATGTTAAAGGGACTGCTCATCTCGGCCTTCAGCTACATGTGGGATCTTCCTCGGACTTGGTGACATATTCTGACGCCGATTGGGCCGGCTGTCCTGACACTCGCAAGTCTACCTCCGGCTTTTGTGTTTTTCTCGGAACCAATCTGGTGTCATGGTCCTCGAAGCGGCAGCCGACGGTCTCTCGTTCCAGTGCCGAGGCTGAATATCGAGCCGTGGCAAACTGTGTGGCTGAATCTGTTTGGCTACGTCAACTACTTCTTGAGTTGCATCAACCCGCACGGAAAGCCACCGTTGTATACTGTGACAACATCAGCGCCACCTATCTGCCCACCAATCCTATACAGCATCAACGGACGAAGCATGTTGAGATCGACCTTCACTTTGTCCGTGATCGAGTCGCTCTTGGGGAAGCACGCGTGCTCCATGTTCCTACAAGTTCACAGTATGCTGACATTTTCACCAAAGGATTATCGACAGCTGTGTTTCAGGAATTCCACACCAGTCTCAACATTGTTCCTAACCCAGTTTCGACTGGGGGGGGGGGGGGGTGTTGAATATTGTATATCGGTTCGGTTAGGGTTTAGTCTCTCTCTCTCTCTCCTTATATATGTACCTTTGGTGATTATCAATGTGTGGAATATAGATTTCTATCCAACAGCTGACCAAAACGTCGAGTTCCCGGTGAAGAGATGGTTTTGGCGGTACTCCGGCGCAATTGTTGCTTGGCGGCGCCGAATCTCCTCCAGGCGCGCCTGTCTTTCTTGGGCCGTCGGCACTAAAACCTATTAGAGTTCAAGTGCCAGCCGGTTGGTAGGCGGAGTACGTACGCCACCTCTTACATGACATTGACGCGCTGCCCGCATACGGGGGCGAGGAAGAAATCACGGTCGCGGATGTACGACGAGGAGCTCCCCTCGTGGTCATTCTTTGACCTGCACCACTGTTTGGCATCGTGGCAGAGGGCTAGAGGGGAAGTCAGAGGCGAGGTGTGACATGGCTGGTCGCGTCGTCTCATTAAATGGTGGGTAGTTGGCGCGTGGGGATGCTCACGCACGGGCCAGGACATGCGGCGGATAGAGCCGGACGCGAATGCGTCTAGTTTGACCGCATTTGTGGCCAAAATTTGGTCCGGCAATGGGTCGAGACGGACGCGTACGACCCTTCGTTTGGGGTGCTTTGTTGGGTGCTTCTTTTTGTCCGTGCAGATTGAAATGGACAACCACAGACGAAATGCGGAATGATGTTGGAGTTGCCCTTGCATCATTGCAACCACTGGGCGAGGCCACCAAAATCCCGCGTTAGCATAACCTAACATGTTACCACCTACTCATTTATTCTTCCCCCTCTTTCTCTCTTCTTGCTACAGTACCTGGGCCTCCTTCTCGTCTCAGGGCTGATACGAGGCCTCTCCTGCTGCGGTGCCAATCAGAGATGGCTGAGGGGAGGCGGCGACGTAGATCAGTATGTATAGTAGCAGTAGTCTTGGTCCCCTTGTGGCGTTTGGGAGTAGGCTGCTGGTTCCTGACATCCGGATATGGCACTCCTCACTCACTGTGGTGCTCGTGTGGCGGGGGGCTGATGAATGTGGCAGACTTGGGGCGAGGGATCTCCGATAACAAGGTCGATTCCCGAAACTCGTTTGTCCTGGTGTTTGGGCGCAGTGCCGGGCAGTAGTGGATGCTGATTCCGAGGAGTTTCCAAGGTGGAAGATGGCTTTGGAGGGCTCCGTTGTCGCCATCTCCGGTTCGACGTCATCCAGGTTCTTCTCGATGACACCGAAACGATGGGCCAGATTTGCAAATAATTTTGCCCGGGGAGAGATGTGGCATTAGTTTTGCCCAAGGCCAGGATTTGGCAAACAATACGAATCTGGATCCTTCGAGACCTTCCGAGTTAAAAAAAACATAACCTAACATGCGAGGGCGCAGCGCCGAGCAGCAGTGGACGCCGATTCCGAGGAGTTTCCAAGATGGAAAATGGCTTTGGAGGGCTCCGTTGTCGCCATCTCCGATTCGACATCATACAGGTTCTTCTACTCTGATGGCATTGAACAGAGTGACCAGATTTGCAAATAGTTTTATCGGGGTAGACGTGACATTAGTTTTGGCTAAGGCCAAGATTTGGCAAAAAAAAAAACTATCTGGATCCTTCTAGACCTTTCCGAGTTATAAAAAGAAAAAAACATAACCTAAGATGCGAGCACAAGCCTCTCAAAGCAATCCGTCCAACTGCAGGATTGGTCCAATCTTCCCGCCAAAGTTTTGGAAATCCCTCCCTGCAGGCCCACACTAGAAAAAGAAAGAAAATCTAGAGCCAAGCCAGATCTACTGCCCCAACCAAATTCCTCCCTGCATTCCCCTCCTCCGCCGCCGTCCACCCATGACGGCCAGCGCCGGCGAGCCCCACCGCGTAGTCCTCCTCGTCGACCTCGACCCCATCCTCCCCTCCCCAAACCCAAGCACTCCCACCGCCCAGTCCGCCTCCTCCTACCTCGCCGCCGCCCTCCCAGCAGCCACCTCCCTCCTCGCCGCCTCCCCCTCCCCCACCACCCTCTCCGCCGCGCGCCTCTTCTTCTCCTCCCTCTCCCCGATCCTCTCCTCCTCCCTCCTCCCAAAGCACCTCCCCGCCGCCCCAACCCCGCTTTCCTTCCACCTCCACCCGGCCACCCTCGCCTCCCTCGTCCCGCTCCGCCGCCTCGCCCTCCCGGCCTCCCCGCACCCCCGCGTCACTGCCTCCTCCTCCATCGCCAAGTCCCTCCTCCAGATCGAGCACGACTACCCCTGGGACGCCGAGCCCCAGCACGGCCGCGTCTTCGACCGGCCGCCCAATTTGGTGGTCCTCTTCACGGCCGCCTCCAATTTCGAGGAATTCGGTGAGGACACGAGCTTTGGGAAGAGGTTTCGGACGGTTTTCGGGCCAGTGAGGGACCGGCTTTCGTCGAGGGGCGTACAGGTGTGCTGGGTTGCCGTTGGTTCCGCTGGGGAGGGGATCCGGCGGGCGGTGACGGAGCTAGGATGGAGGTTTGCGACAGCCGATGCAGTCACGTTGGGGTCGGCGGTTGCCCCGCCAGGGCTCGTTTGGGGAGGTGTTGGGTTCAGGTGTGGAGGAAGTGGAGGGCGAGGTGAGCTGGTGCTGGAGATTACCGATGTGAAGGGGAAGCCGCTGGTCTGGAAGAGCTGCGAGGTTGAGATAGTTAGCTCCGCACCGTGGCAGCTGGGTAGCCATGGTGTGTGCAGGATACGTGTGAAGGCAGTGTCCGAGGTGGGGAATTGGGAGCAGTTGATGGGTGAAGAGGGCGAGGTTGTTCTGGTACGCGGGTTGCCACAGGATAGGAGCAAGGGTGACAGTGAAGCAGCGGTGGACAAGGAGTTCTTCCCACATCGGCTTCTTGAGTTGGTTCTCGCTGATGAGAACAATTGCCTTGGCGCTGGAATGCCTATTTGGCAGCTCATTATAGTTTTCCTTCATAGGAAGAACTATTGTGCAATGGTGTCGATTTCTGGTGGAGATGGGAAGTCTGTAGATGGTGTTCTCGTACCTTTCTCGATGAACTGTGCATTACTGCATGTCAAGAAGAATGGCACTAGTTTGGGACAGGTGGTTGCAAAAAGTCCTGAAACATTGGATAGTTCCATGCCTGATTCATTAAAGGAGCAGAGTGCGAGGAAGAAGAGAAGCAAGCTGGTCAATAAGCTACTTGAGGCAACCAGTTGGAACACCTTCTGTGATGTGCTCCTCAAACATGCTGATGGTAGCATGGCAGTGGTGGACTTGGAAGACCTGTATTTCAGCAGGTATGGCGCTGCATCGAAAAAGTTGCGGTTCTTGAAATGTTGGTTGAAACAATTGAAATTGTCATCTCTTAGTACTTCATCAAGCCTTCATACAGAAGGAGAGACATGTCCTTCCTCCAAGGATGAAGGAGAGGCAACGCTTCAAGTTTCAGAGGAGGATGCCTCAGCTCCTCATGTCAATAGTTTGGTGGATGAAGCAGATTGTAACAAAATGGACAAATCAGTGGATGAAGCAGATTGCAACGAAGTGGAGCAACAAGTGGACGGACAGAGTTCAGCTTTCTCTTCTATGGAAGAGTTAGAAGCATTTCTTGGGAGTATCCCTCAGAAGATTGAGCAAGGTCTTTGTTCTGAAGATGCGGATTTGGGGAATTTAGCTGAACGGTTGGTTGGCTTGTCTGTCCACGCACTGCTGATTAAGAATGGAAAGATTGCAGTGAATTATTTCGAACACAAGGCAGTACATGATGCTTCTGATTCAAATATTACCTCTGAAGCTTCAAGTATCCTGCTGAGGAAACCCAAAGAGCTTCTGTTGAGGTACAAAGACAACAACTCAGCATCTGCCGCATCAGAACAGCCATCAAAATACAGCACAAGTTACAAAATCCGAGAGTATCCTTTTAAATCCCCAGTTATTTTTAATCCGTCCCTGCAATTATTTTTAACGGAAATACCCACTGCAATTGTGAACTGTATACATATTAAATGTTGTGGTCTTGTACACCTTAACAAGCATGTATCAGACATGAACTGCAGATACTGCTTAGGATGGAAATAATCAGGTCTAAACTTGGACCTGAGTTTGAGGAAGGTTCAAAACAGAAGATGGTAAAAGAGATCTGCTCTCTTTTGCAGTTTATTGATATAAACATCCAAGGGGATTCATTTCAGTCTGACAGTATTGTCAAGTTTGCTGAGAAGACCATTAAGTCCAGGTATGTCTTAGATTTGCATGCATTGAAATCACTTTAGCGCTTTATTTGTGGAAATATTGGAGCTATCGATGCTTGCAAATATCACTGTTTAAGCGTGAGTAGTTTTGTAAGGTAGTATGAAGGTTGCACTTCTTGCTACTATATCATTAGAGGCAATGATAGGTTACTTAAGGAAAATATATACTAAACAAAGTACACAGAATTTGATCAAGCACTTGTTTAGAAAACCTAGTATTGCATCAGTGTAACTAAACATAATACTCCCTCCATCCCAATTTAGGTGGCGTCCTTGTTTTGCGTGCACCAACCTTGACCATATATTTCACCAACAAATAATGTGATATTTGTCACAAAAATTATACCGTTAAAAACTATGTTTGAATACGAATCCGATGGTACAGTTTCTTTAGCAAATAACACATATTTTGTTGGTAAAATTTATGGTCAAAGTTGTTGCACGCAAAACTAAGACGCCACCTAAATAGGGACGGAGAGAGAGTACCTCAGTGTTGCAATAGCAAAATATATGCATGCTCAGTATTCAGTACTGCCTTTGCCAGATGAAGCTGTGCGCTTCAACGCAAATCTTTGGTTTGATCACTAATACGCTAAAGAATTGATGGACACACCAACTTGAGATACTTATACTTTTGTTATTACTGCTAAACTACAGGTTAATAACTCATTCTGTGTAGATGTTAATTCAATTCCAATCACGTAAAAACAATGAGGTAGGGCCATCACAGTTCACAAAGAAGTGGTGCTCATTTTCGTTTATCTTCTGAGGAGTGAATGCATTGTTGACATTGGAGAGCAGAGTGTCCTAACTCCTAACATCCAAGGACAGTTGAAATGAGATGCTACCGTGCTGCTGAATGTTCATAAATATGAGTACATGACACTTGTGTTATTTTACCTTTTATTTGTCCTTGTTGAGTTGTGTATACGTATAGGAACAAAGTAAAGCTTATTCCTTAAGAAAATACTGTTTTAGTTAAAGCTGAACAAGATGACAGAAATATGCATAGATACTCTTTTTTTATACTTTGATGTATACATACTCTGATGGTAGGTTCAAATGCCGACTTCAGTAACAATGTGTTGCAAAACATTACTATTAGACTTTTTGGAGCCATTTTGTAACAAAAATGAAATTTGGTTCCTATCCAAAAATTTGCTTTGTTTTCATGGCAGTACTTGTAATTATTACACCTACTGTAATACAATGCTGAATTCTGCCCAATAGTTTTGATGCAAAGGCTGAAAAATATAATCCCACTGTCCAATATTTCCAGGTACATGGACTCCATGGAGGATGTGATCAAGAAGATATACACGGAGATGGAGTTCGATCTGTTCGATGAAGACGATGTGCCATGTTCAGACTCTGTACCCAGCAGCAGCAACCAAGACGACGCCAGGGCGGACAGGAGCCGGAGAAGCCACGGGAACTGCACCGGCAGTGCAAGCGCTCCCACGAGGAGCAGGCACCAAGACAGGCATGAGGCACAGCTGGCTCGAGCGCAGGAGCGGCGGAACAGGGAGCGGAGGTTCTCCTCCTTCACCAGCTGGGTGCCTGACCTGCGCCGTGTGTGGGCGCTCAAGCACCCGGGGAAGGAGCCTCCCTGTGAGGTGGCGGTGCCACGGTCCAGGCAGCACTCCAAGCGGAGGAAGCGGCGCGTGGCGTGCACCGACATGGTCTGCGAGACGCCCATGACGGCCGCGAAGAAACAGCAGCAAGAATCCAAGGAGGGAGACGGGATGAGGTCGCTCGGGTCCGTGTCCAAGAACTTGTTCGACGATGACACGGAGGTAAGCAGCTCGAGCAGCGTGTAAACGAAAGAACTCGAACAAAGCATTGCTATAGCCTACTGACAGATTGCCTAGTCCCGCATTTACGATTTTTTTCCTGAAGCATGGCAATTCCAGAGTTCTACCGAAGTTTCAGTTCTCAGTATAAAGTTGTCCTGATCCCGGCCGGTTATTCATTTCCTTGTTGAACCTCCGCACCTGTTTCGGTGACTTCACTAGCCTGTCTTCGGCGATGAACTCTGCACTCGTGCTCCCGTCCTCTTATGTCGCCAGGAAAAAAAAAACAGAACCATGACTTCTGCCCTTAGAGCATCTCCTATATTCTCGTACCGAAAAACTCATATCGGGTGACTCACAATTTTTTTATCCGGATCGGAGAGAGTAAGCGTAGATAAGATCCACGAAATGGTACTGGATATTCCAACAACAGTTCGCGCTAGATTTCATCACACAAAGTTCATCGGAGCTATTTTACATAGTAGTAGAACAAAAAGTGAAATTAACCTAGATCTTCTTCTTCACCGGCTGATCTAGTGCTCGTCCACTACGGCTTGGAAGCGGGCCGCAGAACCATCGTGGCCGTGGCGGCCGCGAGCTTGTTGTCAGCTGAGCTACCCGCCTCCGTGTCGTGCAAGAAGGGGCAGTGGCGCGTCGCTCCTAGACGCGAGCCCGATCCACCGACGCCCTCGAAACTGGCTGCGCTTGTACGAGGCGGCCGAGCTACGACGGCGGGCCTCCTCATCCTCGCCCGGAGGACCACGACCTCCATCCTGTCGGTGCCACGCATGGAGGACCCGACCATCTCTCTGAAGTCACGGGGGCGAGATGTGTGACGGAGCTCGAGTAATTGCTCGCTGGAGAATATCGAACCTAGCAGTGGAGGGAGACGAAACACAGAGGAGCTATCGAGGGGTGGACCCTAAATGTCCCCTGTACCGTTCGCCCGAGTCGCCGCTTACCCGGAGGCCCGAATAAAATTATCCGGGGCGACCTGATATGCGGTATCAGTTCGGGCCGGAAAACCAGCCCAACCCGATAGAAATGTTCTTAGAGCAGCATCTCTACCGGCACCCTAAATCACCCCCAAAGGCTCAATGGGATGCCAGACACGAAAAACGGCCACATCGGCACCACCAAGTATCCGACCCGACCTATTTTTTGTCCGGCATCCCGACTTGGGGGCGGACTCGGAGCTGCCGGCCACGCCCTCCGACAGGCGTGACCCACATGTCATAGACACGGAATGGAGCGTCATGGTCTATTGGTCGTGCAGGAGGCCGTTCTGCCAATTAATGGCAATCACTTCCTCGGTCGGTTCCCTAGACGATGCAACGGGATGGGAGGTGAAGCGACGAGACAGCGGTGCGCCTTCCAACACGAGTCGTATTAACGCCGGCGCCAGTGCAGCGCTAGTCTAGGCGCCTGGCGTGGTATGTTGCATGGCAGTGCCACACGGTGTGGCTTGAATAGAGGAGTGGGAGCAGCATGTGGCAACGTCGGCATCTGAAGGCGGGACTGCGCATGAGCTCTAAGACACGATGTACCCAGGTTCGGGGCCCTCAATGAGGTAACACCCCTACTCCTAATATCGGTGGACACAGTACAGTGGCGCTCCTTGAGCTGTTCGCAAAGCTCTCCATGGTTCTGGTTCTAGTTCGCTATGGGGGGTGGAAGAGATGAAGTGTTGGTTACCCTCTACATGGGTGGCCAGGCCCTTATATAGGGCCGTCTGTCTGGCTTACAGGCGGGGCCGGCTGGCCGTACCAGTCGGCTGAGGTAGGCTATAGTGGATCTCAATCATGACGTTAGCTACAGCGTACGAAGTGCGTCTTTGTCTTCACTGTTGGCGACGAGGGCAGTCGGATTGTCCGCTACGGCCGGCTGCCTCCAACCAATCGGGTGCCATTGACTTTGGCGTGTAGTCACATCAGAGTCCTTGGCAGCGTAGGAGACGTCAGGCTAGGCTTGCCTTTAGCCCATGCTGCGCGTCGTGGACGGCCAGCCGGCTGGGGCGCCGGCGTCCACACTGGTCTTGTCAAGTACGGCGGACATTCTTCGAGGTGTCCCATCGGCGTGGAGGGTCGTGGATGACGTCGATCTTGTTGTTCAGTTTTTGCCCATACTATCTTGCTAATCACGGCGAGCCAGGCGGAGGCCGGCTGCCCTTGGAGCAGGCGGATCTGGCTGGGACCGAGCAGGCGGGGTCCGGCTGGGCTCCGGCACCCGGAATGAGGAGGTGGTTGTGCGGTACTTGATTTGCTTCGAAAGATCCTCTGTGGGAGTTTTGCCACCTTGGGGTCATCCCCACGACAGCGCCGATGTGCGGTGTTCTGACGCAATGCATTTACACCGCAGGCACACCGCCCACCTCGGTGATATAATCCTCGCCTCGCCCGCCTCCAGTCGCATCGCACCTCGCCTCCCCGCCTTCTCCCATCTTGCCTCCCCACCTCGTCCCACTTCGCCTCCGCTCGCAATGGCGAACAACTAAGAGGCGGGCAGCTCGGCACACCGCTGCGGGACGAGGCGCACGACGACGAATCCCCCAGCATGGGCTGGGCTCTGGTGGCGTCGGTCAGCGAGTTGGAGAAGGACTCGCCGGGCTTCTTGGAGACCATCGTGGCCTCAGCGTCCTCTTCCGGCGGCGTCTCCACCTCACGTGTTGCCTTCCCCATCACCGTCGTCAACCTCGACGACGACGACGACCACGACAACGTCGACCGGAACAAACTCGGCGAGTAGTTAGGTTAGGTTTATGGAAGCCGTGAAGCCAGTTTTGTAATTTGAATGAAATTTAAACATTTTAATTCGCAATTTTTTTACTTCGGTTTGGGGGTGCCGGTGTGGGTAGTACCCCAGATTTGGCCGGAAAGTGTCCGGCACCCCCCAAAGCGGACATAATTTGGGATGTGCCGGAGAAAAAATTGGGGGTGTGCCCGTGGAGATGCTCTTAGCCAGTTTGGATATGTCCCGGGGTGTTCGTTGAACCAAGGCTAGACGAGCCCGGGCACTCATCCGTATAAATGCTCTTAGTGCCAATTGGCAATGGCTCGGACGAGGTATCTTCGCCGGACAAGATCTCTTGGCGCCCCTTGTCATTGGGTTTACTCGGCCATATTCGCCTATAGGTTCCAGTTTGAAGGATCTATGACGTGGGCCTACCTATCGTGTGCCCCACCACGAAGGTACCTGGTGCACGCAAGGACTAGGCCCCAGCCGGCGGCCTACTGGAAAATGACGTTCAGGGCCCACTAAAGGAGCCCAAGAATGATAGTGTATGCCTCAAGGCAGGCGAAGCTTATGTCGGTAGAACCTACCATACCTGTAAACCCTAGTCGGTTACGAACTCTTGAGACCCAGCCTCCTTTATAAAGGCTGGGAGGGACGCCGATCTAGGGTACGCTCATATTCCACCACCAAAACTCTAGCGAGATCGACGTCTCGCCGGGATCGCCATTGTAACCACCTGCAAACCCATGAGAACCTCAGTCCAGTAGGATTCTCGTGTGACATAGGAGGCAGCACCGGCGGCAGCGCATGGCCACCTGCGAGCAGTCACCTCTCCGTCAGTCATCATCATTCTCGACTCGGACGAGGAGCAATATGGTTAGGGCTAGTTTAGTTTAAATTTTATGTTTTAATTTAAATTTTAGTTAAATTTCAATAGTTGTCTATGTATATATTATTTTAACTTTGAAAATTTTAAAGCGTTGGGTACACTGAAGTTGGATACACTGAACGGACAGTGGCAGAGGCATGTTCGTTCTTGTCCGCGGCTGACTCTAAACAGACAGAAATAGACAGAAACAGAAACAGACACAATATGTGTTCGGAATAGGGGTGCAGTTAGCAGGGGCGGAGCCAGGGGGGTGCCAGCAGGGGTCTGACCCCCCCCCCCCAACCGTTCGCCCCCCCCAACAATTTTAAGTAGGTAGTACTAGGTATATATGAGTAGCAGGTCACTAAATTAGCTAATTATTTCATTGGAAAAAATCCAGTAGCCCATTGCACACAGGCCCAATACACACAAGCCCACGTAGCAGGATTATGCCATCGTGAAGTAGGCAGACCAAACGGCAAGCGATCAATCTGATCGATCATTAATCGATCGGAAGTTACGCCGCTGCCTGCCTCTTCGTCTCCAGCGCAGCCGCGCAGGTCTCCTCATCTCAGCATCTCGCCGCCGTTCTGCCGTCCCAGGCTCCCAGCTGCAGTGTCCGCCGTCCGTCGTACTGTCCGGGACACCTGAACTCGTGAAGGTAATTCCTAATCCCTGCTACTTTGTCACCTGTGTGCCTTGGCGTTCGGCAGATCAGCAGATTAGTTTGTTAATTTCTGTCTTTTATCAATTTGTTGTGCTAAAAGATGAAGAGAAAGGAAAGGGGAATGGAATTCTTTTTCAAGCGGGTTGGTTCAACTTCAAGTGCTCAAATTACTGCTGAATCTATTGCTGAAAATGCAAAACAATCTGAGGAGGAGCAACCTCTTGTAGATGAAAGTTCCAATCCAGTTGATATGCAAAGTGATGATCAAGTTATTGTGGAACCAACTGAAGTTTCAGAACAAAGTAGAATTGGTAGCACAGCGTATGAAAGAGATCCTGGTAAGCGTCAACAAATTTGGGAACTTCCTCTTGATAAGCAAGAAGAAGCACGTAGATTCTACGTTACCGAGGGTCCTTATCAGCCACACATGAGAGTGTATCCACTTAATGGGAAAAAATGTCCTCGCAGATTTCAGTATAGCTATTTCACAAATTTTCCTTGGCTAGAGTATTCACTCTCCACACATAGTGCATATTGTCTACCTTGTTTCGTCTTCACAAAAAAACCAACTGGAAGGTGTGGCTCAGATACATTCACGGTTAAGGGATTTATCAATTGGAGGAAGGTGAATGATGGAAAAGATTGTGCTTTTTTAACCCACATGGGCAAAGATTGTAACTCAGCTCATAATTATTCAGTTCGATGCTTTAATAATCTGAAAAATAGTATGACCCACATCGACAAGGCAATTGTACAAGCAACCGAAAAAAAGGTTTTGGATGCAAGGCTAAGGCTTAAAGTTACAATTGATTCCATTAGGTACGCACCATTTTTCTATACCAAGCAGTACAATAGTATTTATTTTTCTAAGCATGTTAGTAACAATCTTGTTGTTGTTGGTTTCACAGGTGGTTAACATTCCAAGCTTGTGCTTTTAGAGGCCCTTATGCTTATTATGTACACTGCATGGCTCATCAGCTGCAATTGGCTCTTGTTGCTGCATCAAGAGATGTACATGAGGTGCACAACTTTTTCCAACACGCTGTTCTCATCATAAATGTTGTTAGTGCGTCTCCTAAACGCAATGATGAGTTACTAGCAAAACAAGCTGAAGAAATTGAACGTGAAATTGAGTTGGGTGAGCTTGATACAGGAAGAGGAGCAAATCAAGTAGGATCTTTACAGAGACCCGGAGACACTAGATGGAGTTCACACTTCAAGTCTATTCAGAGTTTACATAAGATGTTTGGTGCTACGGTTGCTGTCCTACAAAGTGTAGCAACTGACCGCTCGGTCTCAAAATATTCTAGAGGAGATGCTGTAGGTGCTCTAAAAATAATTAAGTCATTTGACTTTGTGTTCATTTTGCATCTAATGGAGAAAATCATGAAGATCACGGATGTCTTATGTCAAACCCTCCAAAAGAAGTCCATTGACATTTTGAATGCGTTGGATTTAGTTTCAACCACAAAGGTGTTGCTTGGTAAGTTAAGAGAAAATGGTTGGGAATCTCTTCTAGAGGAGGTTCAGACTTTCTGTTTGAAGCATGACATTGAGGTTCCAGATTTGAATCGCAAGTAATGTCCATCTCCTTGTATCTCTTAAAGTTAGAATACATATTGTCATACTCGCTTAACTCTATTATTAATATATATTGTAACTTGTAGGTATGTTGATGTGACAAGATCTCGCAACAAGCATGATAACACAACAACACTACATCATTACAAAGCAGATGTGTTCAATGTTGCTATAGATCAGCAATTGGTTGAGATAAATGATCGCTTTGGTATTCAAAGTACAGAACTCTTGACACTTTGTGCATCTTTGGATCCAAGGCATGATTCTTTTGACATCTCAAAAATATGTACGTTGGTTGAGAAGTTTTATCCTGAGGATTTTTCTAGTCAAGAAAGGGCTCAGCTTGAGTCGCAGCTTCCGCATTTTCAGTTGGATGTTTGCAATAATCCAGAGCTAAAATGCTTGTCTTCACTTGCTGAGCTGACGGTTGGACTATATAAAACAGGTAAAGCTGCTACATACTCAATGGTTGATAGATTACTGCGGTTGGTTATTACTCTTCCGGTGTCAACTGCAACCGCCGAGCGAGCTTTCTCGGCCATGAAACTCATCAAGACACGTCTTCGAAATAGAATGGGAAATGATTATCTTCGGCATTATATGATTGTTTACATTGGTAAGGAAATTGCTGCAAATATTAGTTCTGATGAGATTATAGAGTTATTCGACACCGGTGGTCGTAAAGCGGAGTTTAAGCTAATAGACATGTAATTTTATTTCTAAACATCAAACATATGTATTCGGATATTTGTATGGATTTTCTGTAATATATTTTGCGACTTGATATATTATGATTTTTATTGTCTTTCATGGTCGTCGAGTTTTCGCCCCCCCCATGTCCGAATCCTGGCTCCGCCCCTGTATAGCAGGACGTGACGGGAGCCTGCGCGCGATAGCGCACCTCGACGTTGACGGATGCATGCATGTGAGCAAATTAAGGGCGGGGAAGGCTGCCGTGTGCAGTACATTTCCAGCCTCGACCTACCGTGTGTCCGTGTCGTCTTCTTGTCCAGATGCTTCAATGATTCAATCGCGAGCGGCATAGGTCAAAACTTTATCGAAGACTAGGAACCAAATCAAATCAATGTAACGTGATGATCAAAATTGAAAACCGGCTCGTTCTTATGTCGATCTACCTTCCAGATCGTTTGTTAAGTAGGAGTATCACATGTGCAGAGGAACAAGTAGCAAGTAAATAAAATCCTTTAAAAGCCAGAATTGAGCGCCATCCTTTAAAAAGGCAAATCCTAAGCTGACGGATGGTGTCATATTTCTGAAGGACAGAATATTCAAAGTATTCATATTGTTATGTCATATGATGGATAAAAAGCATGCCAAGGTGCAATTACCCCAATGTTTTCACTAACGCAGTATGTTCATGTACTTGTTTCAAAAACAAAATGTTCATGTACGACACTTCTGGCGAAAAATACTCTAGCAAATAGAATAAAACCTCTCGTAACACTGAGAGTAGAATTATATACACATGGGCGTTCTTCCAAAGTGTGGATCAATGAAGAGAAATACTACTTGATACAGGACACGCTGATTACATATAGAAACATGAACATCGGCCTTCCGTTTATCATCCATGCTCGCAACATAAGTAACTGCAAAGAATTAGATGAAACGAGAGTAAGTATTTCAAGGTCCAAATGATGAGAGAGAGAGAGAGAGAGAGAGAGAGAGAGAGAGAGAGAGAGAGAGAGAGAGAGAGAGAGAGCTCCCTTCAATCCAAGCACGAGGGGAAGATGTTGGTAGGTTCATCTCCCGGGTCATGCAAACCCATGCAGGTGCGCAGGATTACAACGCTGCAAGCACAAGAGAGGTATCCATGAACCGGCAGCTGCATCCGACCACTTCCCCTCCTGGATTGGATCGAAGGGAGCTCTTCTTTTTTTCCTTTCGACTTCTTGCCCTCTTCATCACCCCATGAATTTCATCCTCGAACTAAAAATGCCAACAAAAACTACACAAAGTATATATATATGTGAGATAAAAACTCTATATGCATCGGTCCTTTGTTGCTATGGGTTTCGTGGATCATAGGCGAGTTGAGTGCAAGGATTGCTTGGGGTTGGTAGGCATTATATAGAGCTAAGCAGCAAATCTGGTCCGTCGGATCGGTCCTCCGGCCCTCGCATATAGGACAGAAAACTTGCCCCTTTTTCTTGCCATTGTCAGATACTCGCATGCATGACAAGTGAGGATACAAATCTGTCTTAGTTTGGCATCTGTTTATGAAGTGCCTCGTGCTTAAAATATTTTTTGGAATCTCATAGTGCTTGAGAAAGCAATTTAACGGCCGGATTCGACCTTTAGAAAGGCATCTCTCTCGTTCAGGACCCCTCCTGCTCAAGCAATTGCAGTAAAATGGAAGTTATTGATGACGGAAATCAATCATATCTGTGCAATAATGGTGAAATATACCATATTATATAATTGGTAAGAGTATATGAGTAGAGTAAATTTTTTTTTGAGAGCAACCACATATTTTATTAAACGAAAATCAAGTTACAATAAGCAACATATATGGAAACTAAAAGACAAACCGGAATAAAATGATTATCCTGAATCTGCAGATAAAAACCTAAAAGATCGAGAAATACAAAACGATCCCTAAGGTTTCCTGCAACCACCGTAGCGAGCGGCCGTCGCCCAACTTTAGCGCCGCCGAGCCTCCACCATTGCAAGATCCAAGAAAGCACCATCGTCAACGAGGCTTTGTGAGTCGATGAACAGGCCCGCTGCACGCAGCAAGGCACATGTCGATGTGGCACGTCGACCGGGGGACGTCCCCGTGCTGTCTTGGACCAAGATCTGTCGCCTCCCATCGACGAAATCGGAGAGGAACGGCAGATCCACCACCTCCGGACCAGCATCCTCGCTCCAGAAGAACCACTTCGCCCCGGCCGCCAGCGTCGTCGCGAATAACCACGAACGCCAGCGACACAACGAGAAACTGATCTCGCCAGATCTGAAGAACGGCGAGAAGACCAAGCTGCCGATCTGAAGGACCAAGCAGCACACGTTGCCATCAACTCCGAGGCGTCGCCGTGAAGGTCGCCGCTGGTGTGGGAGTGGAGTTGAGGTGGATTTATTTGCCCGGGTGCCGCTCCCACCACCCCAACGGCGCCCCAAGAAAACACTAGGCAAACCCTAACTACAGGCTGGCGCGGAAGCGCCATGGTCCCCACCTCCTCGCGTCACCGGAGTGGCCAACGGAGGAGGCAGGGACCGGTGGCGGCCGGTGTAGTCGAGCGCAGATGGGATCACCTCCCGATCGCCTTATTTCTCTCGGGAGCGAAACTCCGTATCTAGGTTTGGTAAAAGAATCGTCTACATTTATTCTCTCCGAATACTGCCAGGTAAATTGATTTCTTCCGTTATGGAGTAGTACAATTTCATGAGATTTTCCATCGGTTTGTGTATTCTTTCATATCGTCCTTGATACCCATTTGTTTTTTCAGGGGACCTTGATACCCATTTGAACGAATATATAACTGACTAGTGCACGATAATTAACCAATTTCAAAGTGGTTGTAAAAAAAGCTCATATGTTTCCGCATGACATTTTTTCACACGCCGTGTGCAACAAAAAAGAAATGTCTGTAAGTATCTGGAAATATTTGATCCATATTGTGTGAACACTTAAAAAACTAAGTTCTTGTGGAAACGGAACAAATCGTATCTACCTCAAACATTGTAGATGTTCTGACCATGTTGGTGGTAGTTTGACACTTTGACATGTGGAATTGAAAGTCACAACACAGAAGTAATCTGTGGAAAGTTCTCCTTTCTATATCATTTGGAATGATGCACTGTAAAAAATATGTGGAAAGTTCTTCTAACAACTCATCAACATGATCATTTTCAAAATGATCCATTTTCTCTATAGCAAGAAACAAGTTTATTTAAACTATATGTTCACAATTAATTTTGCACTACTTAACTCAATAAATTGAAATTAAGATATGCTCCCACTAAAACCAATAATTCTAAAAATTGGTGCTAAGTGATTTAAGATTCGAGAAAAGGATCCTCACCAAGGATGGATACATCTCAGTGGCGAGAACACTTAACCGGTAGGCGACCTTGCCAATTGCAGCAGCTGTAATTCTGATTCATCTGTCGATGGATGTGTTCACAACTCATAACTAGTTATGCCTGAACGTAAGACAACCAACTGACATTTGTTGTCTGAACTATTCATACCCGCCTCCTGATCACCAACCCAGTAACTCATGGATACATGTCGACAACATAGGTTGATATTCAGTTTGACAGTGCTACAGTTCGGAGAACATGTTCAACTTGATATTTTTGTGAGGATTCACCCTAATAAACATCTAATCTGCAACCAACAAATGATAAACATCACATGCAATTAAAATAATTATCATGTGATTCGGTATAGCCTTTATTCTTCGGGAAGTCTTGATGCATCACCAAGGAAGATCCACCATCTCCGTTTTCCCGCCACAGCGGAAAATCCGAATAAATTCCGCCGCAGCCAAAATTACTTCAAGCTTTTCTACGGTGGAGAAAAGTTGTGAGTGTGAAGCCAACTCTAAAAGTGGGTCTGTTAACGACCACTTTCTCCTGCCGTGGACCTCCTTCCTCGATCCACGATGAACTCGTTCTTCGCTTGAGTGTCGATGATGAACAAATACACAATCCCTTGGCATTGGCCAACACAGTAACAAAACAGCTATACCAAATCACATGTACACCCTGCAAAACCAAGTTAGATGCCGCTAAAGCTTATTTGCAAGTTTACCATGGCTGTAGGTTTTACGTAGTAAATGCCAAAACCTACGTTTATCAAGCATGATTATTCAACTTGCTAGATTAAATTTTCGGGGTGATTGGAGCGGGTGACAAGTTTCCAAATCTCACACCCCAATCTAAACTTCACAGGTGTGCGTGACCCAGTGTGGATCTAACCTACATGCCCTTTCCACCGTATCGCCAACGTTTCCAACTATAGAGAGATTCAGAGCTACTGAAGCACTTCTTTGGACAAAACAACCAACATACTTTAATTATAGGATATACCAAACCCCACAAAAAAGGAAATATGGGGGGAGTGGTGCGCCCGCCTTAGTGGGCCCGAGGCCCATGCAGATGCACCACCATGTGTGGCGCAGCCGTAGGGCACCCAATGCCCTCTCCGGCACTCCCCCCTTTCCGGGTTTCCTTCGAAACTCTTCCAGAACCATGTGAACCCTTTAGATAAATCATCGACTCTACCCAACGATGTCAGAAACACTTTCTAACATCCCGGTACATCTCATGTCCGCCTATAACTCTCCCGAAAAGCTTTCAACCTCTCACCGGCATAATGTGCCTCTCATGATAACTACTCCGGAACACATCCAATTGACATCGGAGTTGTTCCTGAGACATCAAATAAATCCTACCACTTCTCATAACCACTATAACTACAAAACATCTCAATAAAAGATTGACACAGCTTAAGCGTGTGACCCGGAAGGTTCGGCAATACACAGACATGTCCGGAGTACCTTCCGAACCATAACCTGCAGCGGAGCCATTGACGCCCATGATGACTCTTGTGTATTCATGAAGAACGTTGGAACGTTTTATGTTTCTCATTACGCTAATCCCCTTAGCTTCACGATACTAATGATAGCACGAGGTGAGACAATGTGTGCTATGTGATCAAACCATTTGATCGCTACACATGTAAACTCGTACCAATATCATTCTCATTCATATCTCCGATATCCTTGTAATAAATCACACTATGTCTGGCCAGAAGATTGGTTGATATCAGTGATACTGAGAGGGCCCAGAGTATGTATCTGTCCATCGATTGGAGGAGTAAGTTCCCAATCTTGAATAATCTCACCTCCATTACACACTTTAGGTTATGCCCGAAAGCCACTGTTATAATCTCCTGCTACGGCAGACGGTTGATGACGATCAGAGTATAACTGTCAAGATGTGCGTCACTGGATGTTGTCATGGTATAGGGACATAAGCTAATGAAAACTTCATAATCACTTTGCCAACTTTAACAAAAACGATTCGTGTATCTTAGCAAGATCATATACTTTGGGTCGGTTCGGTACTATTGTTATCCTAACAATATACCCTCATAGTTGTTTGACTTATAAAAAGTTCATGATTAGGAAAACGTGATCATCACACAACATATAAGCTAATCTCAGATACTAGATTAGGAACACTTGTTTGTTCATATCTCTACACGTGCATGTGGGTTTTCCTTCGAATACTCACTATATATTCAAGTACCACAACAATTATAGAATAAAGATATAAACCTTAATAATGAACTTGGAGGTAAGTAATAACTTAATATTATTGTCTCTAGAGCATACCTCCACCACCATGTTGCAAGTTCATACCATAAGTTATTGCCTCATAGTGGATGTTTGAGGTCGAGCATTCAAAGCTGTTAGTGCTCCAATTCGCTACCTTCTTTTCGATTTCCTTCGGTTTATTTTTGTAATGAACAAGTTCCTTACGTTGAGCTTAATGGAAAGGAAGATATCCCGGTTAGGAAAAAGTTAAGAGTTCTTATGGATTCTAAGCTCAGAGGAAAAGGGAAGAATGGTGGCTAGGGAGCAGACGAAGAGGGGAAACTTATGAGCAACCATTCATTGGTTGAATGAGTGATGGCCGCTTGACTAAGAATAGGTTTCATTAAAACTAGGTTCAAGTTAAAATATTTGGAGTGTTGTCCATTAGCACACAGTACAATATTTCTCGAAGTGAAAAAGTGTGCCCAAAAAGTAGTCATTGTCTCAAATGGCATCTAATTAGGTCGGGATGTTGCCAACTTTGTCTAGCTTTACAATAAAAGTAGCAATTTCTATGATTTTATACGACAAAGTGTCGGAGTTGTTTTACTAGTGCAAGTTTACACTGCATACCTAGGGATGACTTGACCGTCCTCAAATCCATATCTTTCCATTTATGGGTTGGAGGCCAGTTTCATGCCATTTGTTTACATCTTAACCATGCGGGTTAAGTACACGGACACACGGTTCTTCTAATTAATACAGTCGATGTATCTAACACCAAGGCAAGGTTAGGTGCATGCTTAGGTGTGTTGTTTACACTTGGCACAAGTGCAAATTAACTTTAAATGGAACCATGTTCTTTTGAAAGCATCTTGATTCTGTTGGAACAAAGTGGTAAAAGTTCTACCTGCTACCAAACTTGTATGCTTATACACAATCAGACTTAATAAATGTGTTGTGTGGGCATTCTAGTGAAAATGGGCTAGTTTTGATTGTAAATTTAATGAAATAAGACCCAAGTTAGGATATCATGTTTTACATTATTACAATTTTAAGTAACAAACTCAATCATGTTTGTAAAGGAAATGATAGATCTCCTATTTACGTAAACAAAAACCAAGTTTACAAAATCCCTTTATTTATGAACTTTTAATTTTTTCATCATTTTATCATATCGTTTTGTCTTTCTTGTTCCTACGTTTTTACAATCGTACAAACCAATGAGGCCATTGGTATATTTCCGCATGACTTCTGATCTTCAATTATGTTTTTGTTAAACATGAGCTACAACTCGGATTTAATAAGATTATGTGATTCGTTGCAACCATTTTCTTACCAGCTGAAGCATCAATTTTATTCTTGTATGCTTTATTCCAACTGTTCCAGTTCAGCTTTAACAGCTTTGTTCAACCCAGAGATAGGATTCCTCATGTACCCCGATGCTTGGTTTGGCAATGTATTAATATTTCATACTACATCAATAGTATTTAACGAAGCTTATCTTATTTAACTCTGGCATGCATGGTGTGTGCTACTCATGACATAGCAGGAAGAAGCCAAGGCACCTTCTTTGTATGCTTTGCAGCTGCTACAGAATTGGTGTGCATCATGTCATTAAAAAATGCAAAGGAAAATCCAAAAGACTACTAGTAACGTTATTTTCGGGTTCTCTTTTTTTTTTGCGTGGATTTTCGGGTTCTCTTGAACATTGGGTACTTGAGCTATCAGGCCGAGTCTGTTGGTTTCCGTATGGCGTATTCGTTACTATTTTCATATCAGATGAGACACATAGTTTGAGATTTTGGTCACTTTGCTGTATTATGTATTTTGACAGGACAGACCACAGAGGACTTCATTTTGGTGGGGATCACGAGATTTATCTTTAGAACTCCGGCCCATTTTATTGATTAACAATTTCACACGCATGCGAATAAATTTTGGTTGAGATAAGAGCCACGAATAAGAGCATTTTCAACTAGATTTGGACAAATTTAACCCCATATATGTCCACGGACACGTCCGGACATCTCCGCGGTCAGAGTTCGGCAAACTCTCAAATGTCTGGATCTATAGCCGTCCGCCTCAAATCTCACGCCTACAACCCATGCAACGCTGACCTTGTCGACATCGTATGCAACACAATTTTCATACATACGGACAAGTTCATCACATGGATAAAACAAGTTCGGCCGAACAACGTTCAGCAAAATGACATATATAAATAGATGGACATACCAACAGGACATGATCACCGCAGAGCATTGCCTTTCTCTTTGCATCTCCGGTATCGGGGTGGTGTTACTTATCGAAGATGGCGAAGGAGTCAGAGGAGGACGCGTCGTCATGGGGCTGCTGTCGTTTCGAAGGGGAGCACATCGAGGATCCCGACAGCGCGGGCTTGGTCGTTGGCGAGGCGGAGGGCATTGGTTGCGCAGGCATATTTTTTCACTGCCTCCCACTCCGAAAGCGCGATGACCTCCATCAACTCCTTGACGTTCTTGTGACGCGGGCGACGGGCGTCCGTCTCCGTAGAGATCATGGACTTGTGCAAAACCTCCGGGGATTGGTTCGTCCTCCACCTGGGTCTCCTCGAGCCTTCATCTCCTAGGTCATTCACCACTTTTTGGCAGTCGGGTGCCACTTCTAGGGAGAGATCTTCCGCCAGCGTCAACGGTTACACAAGCAACTGCCTGAAAGTTACGTCGTATTTTTTTAGGCAAAGCCTGAAGGTTAGATGACCAGTTTCGGTTGAGTGTCATGGGCTGAGCTCACATTAGTCTCATAGGCCCAGCTCACTGAATTTCATGGGCCATTACCACCATACAGAATTACCGCCATGCGAACTCTGTGTTCGATAAATCGACCCGTGGGATGGTTCGAACTCCCACCTTAGAACCGTAACATTTTTTAAACATGACCACATGATTGTATACATCTCTGTTATTGTGCGATTTGAATGATAACGAAAAGAGCTTCACTCTTGAACTTGTATTTTTTGCATCTACAATTTCACACATAAGATCATTGTCGGCAACACGACACCATGCTGTTTCTTTTCATGTTATCAACACGACTTCGCTCGTAGCAAGGGGGCTCGATCTTGATGATATACCGAGAGGCAGTTGGTAGTATTGACAAGATCTATCTTGTTGAACGTTGAATCCGAAAATAGGTTCATATTACACTATTTTTTGGATCTATAGTTTTTTTCATGTATGGTCATCACCGGCAACATTGGGTTTGGCACATTTCAAGCTCAAGTGTCACATGGATTTGGCTACAGTGGTCCAAGACACGGCATCAAAGGTGAATATTCTCCTTTTACACATATCCATTCTGTTACGTGGAGACTCGTATGCAACTTGACACTATCTTTTGGAGTCGATCACCTCAAGTTCATGAGGAAATTACAAAAAACTACCACAATTGGGGCAGAATTAACAAGTCAGTACCGATCTTGGTAATTATTTAAAAAATGTACCAACATTGGGGCTAATGAAAACAAGCCGCGCTGCTCGCTCGTGTTAAGCGTTCTGACGAGGCGGGGCCACTGTCAGCGCTGACGTGGCGCAGACGGCCGTTTCTTCTCTAACAGTGGGCCCGTGGGTCCACCTACCAGCCTCCTCTATCCTTCGTATTTTCTTCCTATCCTATCCAAAAAAAACTTCCTATCCTCTTCTTCCTCGCGACACACACAGAAGAAGGACCGCCGTACTGCTCGCCGTCGCGCCGCCGTGTTCGGTCGCCCCGCGTCCAACCGACAAGAGGAAGAGCTCCCCCGCACCTTCCTCTTCGTCCCCTATGAGCAGCTCGTGCCGGGAAGCCGCGAATCGGGTTCTTCTTCCCGAGCTCCGGCCGCCGCCGTGCACTCGATTCGCTCGCCTCCGCCCAAACCTGGCCATGCGTCGGGCCGAGCCGGGCTTTGGGCCGGGTCGAGAAAAGCCCGACACCAAAAATCCAGGCCCGGGCCCGGCCAAAAAGCCCGGCGGGCCGTCGGGCCGTGGGCCGGGCTTCCTACTGATTTGCCAAAAAACCAAAGCCCAGGCCCGGCCCGACCGTCGGGCCTAAAATTGCTGCCTAAGCCCGGGAATTTCGGGCCGGGCCTCGGGCCGGGCTGCCCATGCCCAGGACTCCTCCGCCCTTCCCAGTTAGATGTGTCACAAGATCCGTGGCGTAGGAAACCATGGACAGCGCGGCGGCGCTGTTCTTCCTGCTGCTGGTCGGCTCTGTTCGGCCGAGCTTGGGCATGCCCGGGGTGCTATGCCCTCCGTTGGCACTCTGAGACTGCCGGCCCGTGCCGAGGTGGTGCTCGTAGAGGGAGTATCCGACAGCGTTGGCTGGCTGCGCCGCCTCTTGGGGCCCTTCCCCTCGCCCCCTCCACTTCCGTAGTTTGTGGTGCCGTCGAGTGCGGGAGGGCGATGGCGCGAGCACCGGTGGCGCCGGAGGCTACGGGCTTCGACTGGAGTACTGGACGCACCGCTCGGTGGTGGGCGAGCGATGCACCTCTCTGCTCCGCCCCTCCCACGGCTCCGCCCGGACCCGCGGTCCGCGCTGCCGCGGAAGCTATGGAGCGCAGGGTGTGACCTCCCGCGAGACGATCTGCGCGGGGCATACCCAGCACCCTCGGCCATAACGGCGGCGGCATGCACGGCAGGAGCATCGGCGGCGGCGGCCCCAGCACCACAACGCACACGAGCGACGCGTACACGACGGAGCGCGACATCTGCGCGTCCACAAGCCCCCTGCAGCATATCGCCGACGACATACCGACGGAAATGAGCGGCGGGAGGCGACGTGGACATGTTTGGGAGCGCGTCCACCACGCCGTTCTCCAGCCCGAAGTTGAGAACTAGTCCGATTAAAAAAAAAGTCTCACCAGTCAGTCCAAGTCAACCCTTACATGTGGGACCAACCTCTCAGGTCTTGACCAGACACAGACACGGTCTGAACGGCTGCAGCTAACGGCCGTCAGCCCTGACAGTGGGACACCCTCGTCAGAGCGCTTAAATGAGGCTATTAGTACATTCTGTTATCGTTAGCCCCAGTGTTGGTAGATTTTTGAAAAAATTATCAAGATCGGTACTGACTCGTTAATCCTGCCCTAATTGTGGTACTACCTCCGATCCATATTAGTGGGCACAACTTTGTCTAGATACACATGTATCTAGTCTAAATACTTAACTAGATACATATGAATTTAGACAAAACTATGCCCACTAATATGGATCGGAGGGAGTAGTTTTTTTGTAATTTCCTCCAAGCTCATCGCCAAGTTATGTAAGACGATTGAAGTAAAATATAGCCCAATGGTGCTCCTATGTCGATGTTTTCTCTGTACTGTGCTCCCGGCGGTTTTCGCATTCCCGATGGCCGGTGAATTTAGACGCCCGTTGGCCGCGCGGCCGGATGGGACTTTGATTTGAGGTGTCTTCGGGGGTTTTGCTTTCGCCTGTTCCGAGCCCTCACGTCGCCCGTCTGCTCAGCACCGCCAAAGCCGGGAGCACCTCATCATCCCCTGCACAACATCTCCGATCACACAAACAGCCAAGTACTCAAGCAAACAGCGAGTCCGTCGTCGTCCAAGCCAGGAAACAAACGCCTGCTCTTGCACGTGACGGCACATTGTGCATGGGTAGTGTTTTGGTTCGGTTGGTGCGTTTCCATACAGCAAGCGTCGTATGAGTAGATGGCTTTATTAATTCAGGCGCTGTTCGATTGGACGTGGCACCTACTGTGGCCTCAAAGAGTGGGTCGTTGGTCTTTGGGGCGTGTTTGCTAACCTGCATGATTTCGGCCTCAGTTCAAGCAGGATACCCACCATCTTTCACCCAAGGTGTTCCATATAGGTAGGGACCTTAATGGTGTGGCGCATAATTGTGCACAACAGGCTGTTAGACAAAACACGTCTGAGCCTATTTTTAGCTGTAGTAATTCAGCTCATGTAAACAGGCTCTGCCCGACTGCTTTATGTCTGCAAAACTTAGAATTTCAGGGCATTGTACTCCATGCTGTAATTTGTCAGTGAGCTGAATAAAAGTTGGCGCCTTTGGCGCCTCTCCTTGTTCAAAAAAAAAAAAAAAATGATTTCGGCGAGTGAAACGAGAGTTGAGACAAGTTGTGCATCTCATTTGGTTGTTCACAATACTTTAACTAGCCCCGGATGAGAATAACCTACTCGTCACATCGAGAATAACCTACTCGTCGGAGTATATTTTAAACGGTCAATGCAGTGCGAAGAATTTGACAAAATTTGTATAAAAAAGTTATGAACATCGGTTCGAAATTGAGAAGTTACAGTCAACGAAACTCGAAACTGAGGATGGGAATAAAACCTACTCGTCGACACGCATATTTGGTAAGCTGTATGAATTCGGCGAGTGAAATGAGAGTTGAGCCAAGTTGTGCATCCCATTTGGTTCTTTACCATGTTTCAACCAGACCTGTATGAGAGAAAATGAGTTTTTAAGCCCGGCGTTTGGTTTACATGTGTTTCGTTTATTCTCACATCTTCTTGACGTGGTGATATTACCTCACACTACTTCTACCACTGGCGACGAGCAGAATGACAATGTGTGACGGTGCGACGGCAGAGTTCACGACGACGAGCAGCGAAGACAAGTGTTGAACAACACACACACATAGTAGCCACATTCTAAACACGTACATAACTCAGTAGAAGATGACCGACGAAACGAAAAAATTGCAACACGAAAGTTGTGCGAAACATCGAGAATAACCTGCTCGTCAAAGTATATTTCAAACGGTCAATGCAGTGCGAAGAATTTGACAAAATTCGTATAAAACAGTTACGAACATCGGTTCAAAATTGAGAAGTTACAGTCGACGAAACTCGAAACCGAGTATGAGAATAAAACCTACTCGTCGATGCGCATATTTTCGTGTACATTGTTTTGAATCGGAATATATTCGTATAGATTAGAGAGACAGTGAGCACAACAAAGCTCACCTACTACGTGAGCCAACCCAGGTCACCCCAAGTGGGATTTTCCATGGTTCTCTACTCAGACCGGCTCCAGGCTGCTTTAAGTGCTAGGCAAAAACGCGAGGTGACCCAGTCAATCAAACAGGCCGAAACTCGCATGCAACAGGGCGCGAAACGAAGACTTCCACGCAATCAAACACGCCCATGGTCTCGGGGCACCGTGTCATTTTAAGCTCTCTGACTTGTCCATCTCTACATCTCTCCCGACCCATGTAAGCAAGCAAGGGATTTTTGTTGATTCATAGGATTTGCAGAGCATCTCCACGGGCAACACTCTCATCTGTTTGGGTCGACCTAAATCTGTTCGGCGCCCCCTATACAACCCCCAAGTTTGAAAACTCGTTCTGGGGTGCCGGACATTGCCCTGGATAGGTCATCTGACAGGCGGGTTCCGTCCGTCATAGATATGGAGCGGCAGAGGCCGGTAGTCATTTGCCCCTCCCACCTCGTTCTCCAATTTTGTCTAACCGGCGATTCGTGCCATCGCCACCCTTTGTCGCCGTGGACTCACCGTTAGGAGTCCGCAACGACCACGCACTTCGACTCGCAGCCTCCCTTGTTGTCGTTATGCACCGCCACAGCTTGTCCCGCCGGCGTCGCCACTATTTCCCTCCCGGCCCGAATGCAAGGTGTTCAGTCGTTTCCCAATAAGTCATTAATTTTGAGTCATTGTGTTGCTTTATTGTTCAATAGACTATGGATAGCGACGATGAGATTATGTTTCACAAAATTATGCAAGAGAACATCTTCACAGCCGATGACGAAGGGAATCAAATGGTTTTCAATGTTCTTTTAGTTGTGTAAGAGGGTCTGGAAGCCACTCCCAAATACGTAGGATCGAGGGCATGGCTAGCCAATAACAACCGTCGAACAACAATGGGTCATGTGTTGCTGTTTAATGACTATTTTTCGCAGAACCCAACAAACAATGATCGTGATATTTGCCAACAGTTTAGAATGAAGAGGGACGTGTTCATGGAGATTGTGCATGATGTTCGAGGCTATTATGACTACTTCAAGGTGAAGAGAGATTGCACTGGACTTTCTGGTTTCTGATCGTGATTATTTGCTGGCAGTTTAGAATGCAGAGCTGCTATACAGTGTCTTGCATATGGAACTCCCGCTGATTCTTTGGACTATTACCTTTGTATGTCCTCAAAGATGTGGTAAATTATGACATGTGGATTTGGCACGTATTTTTCGGCATGGACAATTCTCACAATGATATCAATGTGCTGCAATGCTCTTCGGTGTTTGCGAGACTTGCTGAAGGCCAAATTCCGGAGTGCAATTATGAGATAAATGCCCACTCATACGAAAAGGGGTACTACCTAGCAGATGACATCTATCCTCGTTGGTTGATATTTGTGAATAGAATCGACAACATTGTTGGTGAGGCAAACTCTCACTTTGCAAAGAGACAAAAGTGTCTGGAAAAGATGTGGAGCGAGCATTTGGTGTGCTCCAAGCCTAGTTTGTGGTTGACAGGTACTCTTCTCTATCATGGTCGCTAGATCAGACGTGGGAGATCATAAGTATGTGAGTTATCATGCATAACATGATCATCGAGAGTGAGTGAGACCAACATGGTGTTCGATAAGGTTTTTTGAGTATTAGGGCCCTCTTGTTGAGCCACATCAGGACATGCCGCCCGATTTTTTTCCTGATTTTCTCGCCATGCATATACAAATTCGTAATAAAACAACGCACGACCAACTGAAAAATGATCTAGTTGCACACTTGTGGCGCTCAGAGGACACGAGTAGTTCTCATGTTGTTTACTGGACTTGCCAAATATTAATCTGAATTTTAATTTTATAATAAGTATTATTTACCTATGTTTAAATTATTATTAGACCATGCAATCATTTTTTTGTGATTTAGAGACAAATATGAATATACTGATAAAGCTAGGCAAACAATGGATAGGGCCGGCCATTCCGAGGGTGCCGCTGGGGGCAGCACTCTCCATTGTGTGCGCCACCCCCCAAACGGGACACATTTTTTGGTGCTGATACGTCCATTTTGTATCACTATTTTATATCATAATTTACTATTATTAATTGATATATTTCATATTAGAATACAATACTTATACTCCCTCCGTTTCTGAATGTAGGGTGTATAGTTTTCTGCACGAATATTAAGACATGAGTATTTTGCATATAGTGGACTCATTTTTTTCTGCAAAAAATCGCGAGGGATGAGTTCTTAATATGCACAAAATGAATACAATTTGTTTAATCCCTCTTTTGAGACTAGGTCTCATTTTTTGTAGGGTCAAATTGTCCATAAATAGCAAATACACCTTATTATGGATTTTTCTTCAAAAAACTATACATCTTACATCAAGGAACGGAGGGAGTATTATTTTATCTTATTCTGCATGTTTGACGATTATTTGGATTTAACTGCCGGAGTCTAGAATCAGCTGAAAAAGCAATGTCAAGATACTATATTTCTGCAACTCCAAAAATTCCGAGAAAATTCAGAGAATATTATTTTGCCAGAAGACGAGGGGAGCCAGAAGACGGACCAGAGGGGGGCCACAGGGTGGCCAGACGCCACCCAGGTGTGGCCCCACCCTTGGTCACGCCTTAGGCCCACCTGGCGGCTCTGTGCCGCCTCCGGCTCCCCCCTCTCGTGTACATCTTCAGTCTGACCTAAAAATTTACGGGGGACACTTTGAAGAAATATTCTGCCACCGCCTCGGGGCGAAAACCACAGAGAGAGAAAAGCTCTCTGACAGGGACAAACTGTCGGGGAAATTCCTTCCCGGTGGGGGAAATCATCGCCATCGTCATCGCCACGGTCTTCACCGGGATCATCATCCACACCATCTGCACCGCCAGCACCAGCATCACCGCCGCTCCACTTCGTTACGCTGAGACATCTAGGGTTCCTCCTTGTGTAGTTTATTGGGATTACTTTTCCGGTGTTGATTACTTGTTGTAGTTGATGCTATTGAGTTTTATCGGTGAATTACTTTTATGTCCAGATTGTTGTTCATCACTTTATCACATCTGATCATGATCTATATGATGTCTCGTGAGTAGTTCGTTTAGTTATTGAGGACATGGGAGAAGTCTTGTCACTAGTAGTGGAATTATGTTAAGTAGTATTTAATTGTTTGATATTTAAGTTGTGGTGTTATTCTTCTAGTGGTGTTGTGTGAACGTCGACTACATGACACTTCACCTTTATGGGCCTAGGAGAATACATTGTGTATTTAGTTTACTTATTGTGGTGTTGCTGGAGCGACAGAAACCTAAACCCCCGTCGGTAAGCTGTTGCACAAGGGAGTGTAGGATCATAGAGTTTAAGGTTGTGGTTAGTTAGTTCTTAAATACTTTCTTGCATTTGCGGATGCTTGTAAGAAGGTTTAATCACAAGTATGTACTTGTCCAAGTAAGTGCGGTGCATTAGCATAGGTTCACCCACACAACACTTATCAAAATATTAGAGACTAAGCAACGGTATGAAGCGAAAGTGACTTGACGAAATTCCGGTGTGCCCTCAGGAACGTTTTAGCCATCATAAGTAACACCACCGGCTTGTCCTTTGTGCTAAAAAGGATTGGGCCACTTGCTGCAATTATTATTGCTCTCTTTTATTTACTCGCACTTTATTTATTTGCTATTACAAAAACCCATAAAAACTTGTCTGTGAGTATTTGCAGTGAAACCTTGCACGAAACCACTTGTCAACACCTTCTGCTCCTCGTTGGGTTCGACACTCTTATTTATCGAAAATACTACGATAGATCCCCTATACTTGTGGGTCATCAGGTGCGTCGAACACATTTGGGGATGCGGGTGGAGGTGCCGGTGGAGATGTTCTCAAAATACAGAACTATATGATTTTGGATCCACCAGTGTTGGATCGTACCGAAAAACCAAATGAACAGTAAAAAAAGGTTGGAGTGAAGGGAAATTTTCCTCTAAAGTAGAGACTAATAATTCTTTATAGGAATTCAAAAGGATTGTAATTAATCCTGTGAATCAAACAATCATTGTAGAAAAATATCCTAAAGATCCTAATCCTTCAAAAATCCTACACAAATCATTGAAATCAAAGGAGCCCAAAAACTGTGATTTTATCAAGGGAGCCCGAGGAGCGTGATTTTCTCAAACTCGGATCGGATGAGTACCCAACAATGAAAACTTGACAAAAAGTATTGCTATAAGGTATGAAAAATGGAGACAAAAACTTACACAATTACGAGCTAGAGAAAAATATGGTACATGTGATATGTGAAAAATATTGAATAGAAGATATGTAAACACCCATACACATATGATTTGTGACAAATATGATCATTTGCAAGGCAGAGATAAATCACAAATTTGTTATTGTAGAGTTTAATTTCGAGGGTACATATTACGTAACTTGGCATATCAATACATTAGATTATAATAAACGGTTAATCATAATGAGTGGCCATATTTGGCGCTCAAGGTGAATAGTAGTTATACTACACTCACCATATTTTGTCATAATCTTATATAATTTTTATGTCACGTAAAATTTGTATTGCCCCGGAAGTCAAGAAGAAAGTAAAAATATATATAGACATGACGTAAATAAAATACAACGTAAAATACATATATATATATATATATATATATATATATATATATATATATGGATTTGTTTTGGCTTACACGTTGTGGTGTCGCATATATTGTGTTTCTTATGTTGATTGTTCCGTTGTGGTTCAACATGAAAGTAACTATTTTTCTACAAAACATAAATTCTAAAAAAAATTTGGAGTGCAAAATAATGTACTATGCGTTAAATACCAGTCTATAAACACAATTGTAATTTACATTTACCCAAATTTACGTGTTGACATTTCTACGTATTCTCTATTTATATGCATAACTTTTTTTTACATTCTTTTGGTACAGATGAAACTTCCGTGAAGTTTCCATTTTAGTTGTTGGAATTTAGCACACACTTAACATGATCTAAAAAAAATACAGCGGAAAAAAGTATAGTTTCCGCGTAACATATGTACGGATTCAAGAATCATTGCTCCTCATATAAGGAAACATATGCATTAACATATAGGAAATATAATTTGATTGAGTCACGTTGGGTGAACTTTGGACGAGTCCTAATTGCTTTCTGCACGCAGCAGGAGAAATGGTAGGTGTCTTTAGCGGTTATTGTGATGTAAATCAACAACACGAAATTTAACCATGGCGCATTAAAATGCATGTGTTTTACTATTTTTCAAGAATATATTTTTTATATGTGTAGCATATATACATAGCTTTAACATAACACCTGGCACCCCCATAGGTCTTCAGCACACAAGTAATATAAGTACAAACTGTTTGCCAATATACTTAACAGTGTAGCACGGACATCAACACACGTACACCATATTTTAATGTGGAAAACTTCCAAAACAGGTAATAATCATTGGCTGAAGCCAACTAAATGGTATTCTACTGTTATCAAATATAGGTACAAGAAATACTTGAGAACTTGAATATGGTCGAACCAGCTTGAATGAGACGAGATTGTGAATTTGAACTCTACAACCATGTGGAGAAACTTCTTTTTCTTATGATTTTATTAATCATGCACGATACCTACTGTCCCATCAGAGCCCAATAGGTGGAACCCTAACATATAAATATGGACCAGCCGTGTTCCCGTTCCACCCGTGCACACTCCACTCCAGCTGTCCCCCCTCATAGACATACACCCGTGCCCAAAATTCTAACCTGACCGACGAGGCGTTGCATGTGGTAGCTAGTTGGCCTCCCCGTCGGCCGACCGGCCGATGACTTTCTACGTGGCAAGTCGAATGCATGTCATGTCGACTCTTTCTCGCCGCCCTCGGGGCGGGTTCCCCATCGCTCTTGCATCTACCGTACCGAGCAATGTGGACGGTCCAAGGCTGGAGTTTCCCCTTTGCAGGCTTCTCTTTGACCCCCCCCCCCCCCCCCCCCCCCCAAGTAGTTATAACATGTATGCATATGTTCATATTTTTATAGGTTGGATCACGTGTTAGATCCCTTTCAGCAAGGTCATATGTGTTTTATATTGATAGGGTGGTTCTATTAGATTTCTTTATATGCAGTAGGCCGAATATGTTAGTGTATTTTAATCTGTTAGAGTGAAAGAATTTACAATATCTTGTTAGTATCAATGTCTCCCAATAGTAATGTGCTAAACCAAATGTGTGACTATTTTAATTTTTGACCGGATGGATTTGTTAGAACATGTCATTTCCATATTTAATTATGTTTTTTCATTTAATACTTCTATAATAGGGATCTTATTTTGGTGACACTGCATAAGAAACAAGAGAAGAAGAAGGTGTGTGTGACATCGTGCACACTTCCGTTTTGCCTATCTATACACTTGACAGCTTCCTCATAAGTCGACTAATCATGTGCACAATTTACTCCAAATTTCATTTGTTTTCGACTAATTGTGGATGGACGTTGGACTCCGTTCATTCTTAGCATGCCATCACTAGACACTTGTAGAATGGTGCATGGACTAGTTCTAGGGCTTGCTCATAGAGCTTCACGGCATTCCATTGTGTTCTCTTCGCCATCCGTACTTGCTACTACGTGACTAGTCATTTAAATTTGCATAGTTTTTTCCTTTATACATTCTCAAATTGATGAATATTTTTACATAACATGCAAACCCTATGAGAAATATTTGCAAGAACGAAAGTGCTCCATCTGCAACGAGTGGCGTCTACCATTCAACGTTGAAGCGTGGTGGCGGTTGGAGATATGCCCTAGAGGCAATTAATAAAGTGATTTTATTTGTCACATCTCAATTGTTCATAATATGTTTTTGTACCATGCTATAACTGTATTAAGCGGAAACATTAATACACGTGTGGTATTAAACAACCAGGTCCCTAGTAGCCTCTATTTAACTAGTTCGTTGGGCAACAGATGATCAAGGTTTCCTGATCATGGATAATTACGTCGGTTGACAACAGAGTCATGTCATTAGGTGAATGATGTGATGGACATACCCAAAAGATATAGAAACGTAGTGCTCATGCCTTCGACTGTGAGATCATATAAAATCGTTGCTTCTGGAAGGTGCTTTGATTGCATCAAACGGCATGTTTTATATAGCGTGACAATAAAGGTGACACTTTCGGGTATCCGAAGGAAGCAGTGGAGGCGAGTGATCAAGAGCGGGATTTGCCAATCCACTTAGCAGGATAGATACTCTGGGTCCACTCGGTGAGATTACATCAATGAGCTTGCAAGCATGTGACTAGGTCACGGGGATGTAATATCACAGACAAGTAAAGATAGATTTGTCAACAACGAGATCATGCTCGGTAATCGTGATACCGGAGAACGATGCTCGGACAATCTAAGTATCGCTAGGCAAAAGGTTGAGACTGGACGTCTAAAGGTTCAAACGATGAAAAGACATTCGTGGACGCGCAGGGGCTATCACGGGTATCCAGACCCCGCTGTTAGTCATTGATCGGAGAACGTGTCTCGATCATGTCTGTGTGATCCCGAACCGTAGGGTAACACACTTAAGGGTAGGTGACGATTAGATTGGATATAAGAGAGAAAGAAACCGGGGATTCCGGAAGCGTTCCGGGACATGTCCGATGTTGATCGGAGGCAACGAAATATGATTCAGAGCTCGAATGAATTAAATAATATGTATTTAATATTAATAAGTGTTATTAATGATTAAATATATTTTTATTTAATTAATTTCTAATTTTTAAAGGCATTAAACCTAAATGGGCCTTAGAGGCCCATTAGGGAAAATCCCCAAAAGGAAAAAGGAAAAGAAAAAAAGAGGAGGGCCAGCCGCACCCCATGGCCGGCGGTGGCCATGTGGGAATAGTCCCACGTGGCCTAGCCGATGGGTGTGGCCTCCCTCCTCCTCCTTTAAATAGGGGACCCCCCATGCCTTGGAAATTCACCCATCTCCTTCTTCTTCTTCTTCTCTCCTACCTTGAGCGTGGTTTCGTTTCTGGAGCTGCGTACGGGGAGGGAAGTCTCTCCACTATACGCACACCGCCGTGCTGCTAGATCCAATCTTCCACTTCCGCTGCTCTGCTGGATCTGGAGCCCGGAGGTCGTCATCTACACCGTACGTGTGTGGAACTGCGAGGCGCTACTCGGGTGGCGCTGGGAGTACGTCTACTTCCTCTACACGACCTTGAGGTCGGCTTCGTCGGCTTCATCGGCAACGTTTGTGCGGGAACATAATCCCGCTTTCGGTCTACAAGGGTATGTACTCCGTTCCCCTCCGTATAGTATATCTGCATAGTTAGATCTTGGCAAGTTTCTGGTTATCGTCGGTAGGAATTTTTTTGTTTTCTGTCTACGATTCCCTTCAGTGGCCCTTTAGACATCTACCCTTCAAAGAGTAGGACGATATTCTTAAGTGGTATTCTCTGCAGTTTGGTGCAGAAGAAACATCATCTTGTGCAGCGTGGTGCACAAGGTTGGTGACAGAAGGGAAGGAGGGAAATGTCCACCTTCCTTTTATAACCCTTGGAACTTACCTTTTCTCACGGAGATAAAGATGTAACCAAAAGAAATTCTACTTTTTTGTCTGTTTAACATTTGTATAGTCAGGAAATGATACTTTTGTAGCAACCTGTGAATGCATAATGTATGATATGTGGATTAATGAAATATAATTGAAATTTGCTACTATATGAATATATTGTTGATATATACATGGTTTGCACCTAGGGCTACGCCTATCAGCATGTCCTGCAATTTCAAAACGTGTGTGATGGTTTTTTTAACACACGGGATTAACTTCAATAAGAATTTTTTCGATAAAACACCAAACACACACACACACACACACTAAATGATGCCTGAGTGTGTGCGATCATTCCAAACACGGGTTAGTGTGTGACAACCGTGTTTGATGATTATGTCATCGCGTATGGTTTATTTTACCAAGTTTCATCTGTGATGGTGAACCCTATCACACACGGTTTATGAACCGTGTGCGGTTAATTTTCTCCTCGCCCACACACGCATAATGATGGTTTCGTAAATCGTGTGCAATGGTTCATTTTAAATGTGTGTGGTTGTCTGCTTTGTGCTACTGTTAGAATTTTATCTATAGTATTTGTTTGGTCTGTAGTATTTAAATCCACATGAATTTTTCCTAGGATCTCCCTTGCATGAAATTCCATAGGATAAGTGCATTAGGTCCAATCTCATGGATCTTTATTTATTTGTATGACAGCTATGGAATACACATAACCCTTCAGAAAATTCGTAATTACTTTTCCTGAAGTGCAATCCACATCAATTCATGTTTTTTTTCAGTCATGTAGGATTCACATGTCATGACAATTTATTTCTACATTTTTCCTATCCCGTGTTTCAGAAATCTTTAGAACCAAACGGGCTCTTTATTTTGTAGTGGTTTTTTGCACTTGTATTCTATTTGTGTTTTTATATATTTTGTTTATTATTATTACGGCGAAACACACTTTAAACATTTATATCCACACGGTGGTTTTTGAGTGAACGAGCATTAGCTAGCTAGCTTAATCTCCAATTAAGTAACCACTGGAAGCAAATAAACCAACCACTTTACCACCATTAGAGATGATCTAGCTACGAGAACAATTTTCTCAGTTGGCATAATGGCATGGTCCTGACGTCCTGTTAGGGTTTGGCCTTTGGACCCCTTTGGTCGGCCCTCGTGAGGCTCGTGGTCTTTGCTTACGAGCAAAGGGAGAAGAAAGCCATGGAAATGACATAAGCCCGCTCCTTGAGCCACCTCCTCGCTATTTTATACGTCTCTCATCGTGCTCGGGATGTCATCGCACCGTGGGTCTACTCTATTTAATGGCTTTCTCCATCGTCTCCCCTACGCCTTGCCGTCTTTCTCCCTCTCTAAACCCATCTGTCGCCCACTACGACCCATCAAAACGACCTCCACAAGATCCACATGAAGAAACACACCCCATGTCTCCATGAAAAGCTCTGGAATTCTTTTGTGTGTTTAGTGTTTGTTCGTGGCCTTTTGTTCTTAATGTTTCTTGGCTAAGCTAGCTAGTTTTTCTCATACTGATTGGAGTGGTGGACGGAAGAGAGCGTCCTTCAGTCCACTCACGGGCGGTGCTAGGGTCGAATTAGCTGCCGACTCATTCATCCACTTGCCGAGCAAAGTAATTTTGCGAAAGAGCTTAGCAGGTGAGTGAATGAAGCGGGAGGTAAAGTCTTTGATCCCGCACCGTCGTTGCTTGGACTGAAGGGTGCTCCCTCCTCCTCTACCCATGCGACGCCTTCTTGATTTGTTCGTTCGTTTCTTCGGCTAGCACATGTGCTATGCCTTGATCTGTTTTGTTGCCAGGTTCTTGGGCATGAAATGATACCACCATTGCTTCTTGCCTCTGCGTACTGTTTACAGTTCTTGTAGTTTCTCTCTAGTTCAGTAATGGATGTCCAAGTTTTATTTCTGTACTTGTTTAACCATGCCCTTTTTGTACAAAATCCTTGATCTGCTCACTGAGCCTTGTTTTTCTGAAAGCTTATCTACTTTACTTGTGGATGCGATGCGTGGCTCTTGCCTATTGTTGTTCTTGTGGCTAGAAGTCTAGAACTGCATCTCCATCTAGTCCTTTATTTTTGCTCTCCGTGATGCGTGATCTGTCGATCGTAGGTGTGGTGCACTGTTGAGGACTAGGACAAAAATACGGTGCTTGCTTTTCCCGTGTGGGAACCCGGGGGATCGATCACATCATCTCATCTTTCGGCTGGTGACACAGTGAGACGTCTTTCCATCTCCCTGTTTGCTTTGGAACTTGGCACGCAACCAGTGTGATTGGACGTGTCCCTGGTTATATGCTTTTTAGAGCATGGACACAGCTTGGATTCGATCGAAAGGGTGATTAATTCCCCAAGGGGTCTTAACTCTTAAGGGGTAAGTAGCATGATAATTCGAGATTTGGGATGCACAGTGTACAAGTGTTTACTATCAACCTACAATTTGCATCAGGATACAGGGTTTCTCCTCTCACATGTTCTCAGAAAGAAAGATTTGGTACATGGAAACATGTGAGCATGTATGTCGGCTGATGTGATTTAAGAAGTAGTATATTCATTGTTGAGCTTTTGGTAAGCTGGTTATTATTTTCACTCCCACTGTTAGTGGAAACTTGATGCATTTTATACATCTTAGCCCATCATTATATTCTGTACATATTCAATCTAAGATTTAGCACATTACAACATTCTGAATAGGCCATTGCATGATGACATATAGCAAATCATGTCCTAACAAATTATTGTTGCATATATATTCAATCTGAATCTAGATAATGTGTGCTATTTTATTCTGATAGATAAACTCCTTGATTTGGAGCAATAACCGTGACAGACATGAATCATACTCTGAAACAATTTGGTTCATGTTTTGTTTGTTGCGTATTCATCTTTAGTTTTTGCTACATACTCCTTGATTTGGAGTTTTACTTCCCTTCTCTCTTAACACTAGTAATTGCAGCTGACGATGATTATTTCATTACTGAAGATGTACTGCTACAAGACGGATCCCTGAACTGTTGGGCATGATTTTCTCCGTCATTGTGCAATGTGCTCCCAACTACACATGCTCTGTCTGAGTAGAAATGACAAGGTTTTTTCGATAAAATTCTTCTCTCATGCAGGTAATCTAGCGATGCACCAGTTTGCTCCGTTCGTAGTCCACATTCGTGGCCCTTCATTGTGCAATGTACTCCCAACTACACACGCTATGTGCATTCTATTTATGCGGAGGCCGGGTGTAATGTTTCAACCTTTTAAGTAATCTAAAATGCCCATTATAAAAAAAAATAAATACACACTACATAAATTTCTTCCCCGCTCTCTCTTTTTCATCACCAATTTAACTCGGTGAATTGATGATGAGTTTTGCAGAAATGTATGCTGCTAACATAGCGAGGAATAAATGTATGGTTATGAGAGTTTGTGGTTGTTTCAGCCTATGTGTCAGGTTTTTTTTTGCAGACATAATTACTCCTGTAATTTGGGTTATGCTAGTAGTCATGCTGAATGAAAAACTGGTAGGAGCAGTGATCATCCTGTTTTACTATCGCGATTAAGCTTGGATCTGAAGCGCAGCAGTATTCATGCTGAATGACAAACTGATACTCGTTTTATGTTTGAGCTCAACGTGGTTTCAGCAAATGCGCACGTTAGATTGTCTGATGCTGTTTTGTTCACATACTTGCATGTGCTTCTCTGGGTCTTAACTGAGGGTGTTATCTTGCAATGTCCAAAGAAATTTATATAAACTCTTGAATATTAATCATATTTGCTGTTTCGCAACGTTTTCTGAGATTGTACAAGCATGTTAATCTGGACATGCCCATGAATTGACTAAAAGGGGAACAACATGGTAATTTTCACGGTAGAAGATCACTAAGAGACACTTCAAACATCTATATTATGAAAATCTAGCGAACATGTATGGAACTGTGCACCTTGCATTCTAAGGGAAGAACTGCAGAACACTGGAAGTGCAGAGCAGTTAGAACTACCAAATCAGATTGGTGTTTTTCATGGATGACCCCATATGCAGCAGCCCTGGAACCTGAGAACCCTGTAATTAGCCGTTCTTCTCAACCGTGTGGCATGCTTCCACACGCAGCGTTTCGCTGCAAGTAAAGGCTACCTTCGTTCAGTTGCTGCTGTTCATGGCAGATCTGCAGGACCGCGACTTGTCAAAGAAGATGAGAGAGATTCCTGAGACTGAGAGAGATATGGTCTTGCGGCACCTGTAATGCATGGTGTGAAACCCTAACCCTAAAGTTGCCAAAGCTAGAGATCGAGAGGGGTGGGTTGGAACTTGGAACTCGCTGGATGTGCATGTGGGGGAGGCCAGGTCTCGTGTTTGCAACCTCGAAACCACATATCTTAACCACTTTAAACCCCTCACTGGATGCACTTAAAATTTTCCTTCAGATGTGGGCGCCTCCAAACTCCGAGGGAGAGAGGGCTCCCTTTCCCGATGTATGGCCAGCTTATCCTCACTTTTTAATTAGGGCTTTGTGTACTTTGGTCTTTGCAAAGTTGCAAGTGCAACAGGTTGCGTCTCACTAGGAGGACCATGGTGCTTATTCTATTGGATCAGGAGGGGTTCCTCTCTTCTTTTCTTGCAAAGATGGAGAGATTCTATAAAATTTTAGGGTCTACTTGGTTTAAAGAATTTCATAGGAATCTTGGTGAACTCTGTTCCTTTGGAATATTTTTAGTAGAGTTCATTTGGAAATATTTTCCAGAAGAATGGCTACTTGGTTCGAGAATTGCGAACATGAATTCTTCGTATGTGCTACTTTGCATGAAATTGTACATGAAATTTTCCTTTGATTGAAATTGTATCTACAATTTTCTCTTTTGTCCAAAGAATTTCATTATTTTAGGGGATTATATTCCTTAAATCTTTTTCATGTACAGTTTGTTTGGTTTTGGATTTTGAGCCCTAAGAATTTTTAGCATGCACTGTTTTGCATGCAATTTCATAAGGATTTTCTTAGGTCTAGATGCACTTTTCTTTATTTCAATGATAACTACGGTAGACACCAATGCGTGTGGAAAAAATCATGTGTTTTCTCATGTGGTGCAACCAATCCAAACAATTTCTATTTAAGATACATATTTACTTTGTTAGGATTCAATATGAAATGTCTCTTAATCCTACAATTTCTACCCCCCTTCCAAAATCATGTGAGGTCTTTAGATCAGGAATTTGTTTGTTTTCTCCTCGAGTGAATAAATAGCAATGTATTTTGCTCTTCTAAAATGAAGGGTAAATTTGACCTCAAGCGTATCCATAAGAGCAAGCATTTATTTTCACCACAGTATATGTGGAGATGTATAACAGTTTGAGAACGTCACGGGAAGCCCAACCGTCACACGAGCCCATCTATGATGGTTTTGGACACTTGTGTATCGCGTCGGAACGTACGAGCCCATCCACTGAATTTTGCAAAATTGGACCGTCTTGGTACAGGTAATCCTTTATGTTGTCTCTAAGATCTTGATAGGCTTCTCTTCATAAGTGGGATCACTCTCCAGCGAACTTCCTCCAGTGGTACTGTATCACTCAACGGAGTTTCTTCCATCTCTGGTCGCCAAATTTGATACGATGGTGCGTGACATGCTCAGGTACGTGCATGATTTTTTTCGGAATTTTTTGACAAGTTTTCAATTTTTTTTCGAAAAAACCGGGAGCACATGCTCCCGGGTGCACTTGTGAGTTTCCGGGTATAGATATAGACTTCCTACATATATTAAGAACATTTCTTTTTTTTGTGGTGATCTTGTTGTGTAAACAATATTGTGCAAACTCACTTTGATTGTACCGTCTTTGATAGGAACACTTTGAATAAGGAAAACACTTCGTACCGGTCGAACCATGTGAGGAAACCGTAGATCGCACCGACTGAACCTTTGTCCAGTATTTGTGAGAAAGAATCAACAAGCTAGCATAGCTAGCTATCTATAAATTCTATCCCTACGTATTTTAAATTTATAACAAAGTGGCACGAGTTTTATTGATAAAACACATGCGAGATTTTGAAGAATTTTATGGGCTTTTTGCTACAAGTTTTTATTTCTCCAGATTTTTCGTTGCTGCTTACATAGTTCCAATTTGTAACAAGCGCGTATGCTTTTGTTCCAAAATCACATGGCAGATGTTGCAAGATTTATGGAGCGTTTGTTCGATTTGTGTGTTTTCTGAATGTTGTTTAGGTTCCTTTCAATATGTTGGAAACATATGTTTTGTTGTGCAATTGTTTTCGTTTTTTCTTGAAATATGTGGCGATTTTTGTTGCAAATAAATGTGTAGCAAACTATATTTTGTACCCACTTTTTAATTGCTGCAAACACATGATTTTATTGTTATAATCGTTTATGATTTTTGTCGAATTTTATTGTGCAAAGAAATCTGCAAGAAATTTTTATTTAACCAACTTTTGTAACATTACTTTATAAAAATGTACGACGATTTGTTGCAATAGTATATATTTTTTGTATACGAAGTAAATTATTTTTGCAATACTCAGTATTTTATTGTAATATTAGAGGTAAATCACTACAGTGCCATTTTTGTTGTAAATATCATAAAGGTCACAAGCAACACGATATACGTGCCCTTTTCTCAGTGGAACAGTTGTGTAGTGCAGGTTGATTTTCAAAAAAAAAAAAAAAATTGGGGACTAAAATGTAAAATAATGTCGTGTCTCATTCTAAGCTATGATTCTACGGTGGGGAGAGTGGCCGCTTTTGACCTTTTGTAGGTCTACTTCTTTTGACCTTTTGTAGGTCTACTTACGATTCACGCATGCCTTTGAATATAGAACGGGAGATCCTATTTGCCGACTTGCGCGGGAGCGATTCGCTCCCACTTGAAGTGTTTCCCTGGTGGCCGCTCTGAATGGGGCCTTATTGTTTACCGTTTTTATCTTTTATTTTATCCTTTTTATTTCTGTTATCTGTTTTTATAGTGAAGAAGGAAAGCAAAAAACAATTCAGTTGTAAAAAATAAAATATTCACATATATAAAAAAACTAATAAAAATATTTACTTTATTTGAACGATTTTTTAATATGAACATTTCTGTTATTCGAGCGAGTCAAATCTGAACATTTACGTTATTTCGGTTTTATAAGAATATTGACGTTATTTGAATCATTTTCAATACAAACATTTATGTTATTTGAGTGATTTTTCAAATATGAATATTACTGTTATCTGAACAAAAATACTCTCATTAATCTTATTTAAAAAGAGAAAATAAAACAAAAAAAGAAAGTAAAAAATTTAAAAATGAAAAAAATAAATAGAAATAAAAGAACAAAAAACGCAAGAAAAAATGTGGTAAAACACGAAAAAAACAGGTTGAAAGTTTCTAGAGACTTTTCAAAACCATAGGGAGCAAACAGCTGGGACAACACACGAAGGGATGCCCGGGAGCGAATTGCTCCCTCGGGACATATAGGATTGGCATAAAGAAATTCACTTTAGCTCCCGGATGCATATGCGCCCGGTATTTGTAAAACATATTTCAAAATGGATATATATTCGCATTCTATGTGTTCACAAAGTGGTTTCGCGGAGAACCGACATTTTTTGTGACCTGTGTAGAAAAGCCTTATTTTAGCACCAAAATTTGTCTTTTTATACAAGCCACAAAAAGGTCGGTTGTTCGTGAAACGAGTTTGTGAACACATAGAGAAGTTAAGATCTGTGCGCGGACAGTTTTTGTAGTTTTTCTACATTTAAAAATGAGTTTAAAATTTATTTTGAATGAAGGGATGCCCGGGAGCGAAATTTACTTTGGCTCCCGGATGCATATGCGCACGGTATTTGTAAAAAATATTTTAAAATGGATACATATTCACGTTCTATCTATTCACAAAGTGGTTTCGCAGAAAACTGACATTGTTTTGTGATATGTGTAGAAAATCCTTATTTAGCACCAAAATTTGTCGTTTTTATAGAAGCCACAAAAAAGTTGGTTGTTCGTGAAACGTGTTTGTGAACACTTAGAGTAGTTAAGATCTATGCGCCCATAGTTTTTTTTGCATTCAAAAAAGAGTTTAAAATGTATTTTTAAATACAGGGTGCATATAAAATCAAAAGGTCAGCATTTGACCACCTGCCCGCCCCCTGCGTCGCCCTCCTCTGGCAACCCGGGGGGAAACCCTAACCGCGCCGCCACTAGAGCCGCCTCCCGCAAAGCCGTGCGTGCCCCCAAGGAAGGTGGCAGTGGGGCATTTTTTTCTCCTTCTTCGCTGGCGGCGGGGAAGATAGACATGGCGGCGGTGGTTCGGTGGAGCGGCGCGCGATGGAGAAGAAGGGCGCGGTGACGGCGAGCGAGAAGAAGGGCGTGAGGGCGGCGGCGCGTCTGCGGAGCGGAGGCGCAATTTGGCCCGGCGCTGGGATGCTCGGGCTGCATCTGGGCCCGAGCGGGCCGCCCTTGGGCTTCGCTGCGGCGAGGTGGAGGTGCCCGTTCCGGCGGCGCAGGAGGTCTCCGGGAGCGATGGTGGCGCCAGTGGAGGCAGGCTGCTGCCCGATGGGGATGCTGGGCGTCGGACGTGCTCCTGACGGCGTGGTGGCCAGTGCAGTTGTCCATTTGGAGGTTCGGTGGTGGCAACAACGTTACCTTGCTTGGCTTGCTTCTCCCCACGCTTCGCGGGCGGATCGAGCTCCAGGCGAAAGCCTTGCGCCGACTTGGTCGGGGCCGACGATGGCGGCGCCTCCGGGCGTCGTTTCCTTCTTGATTGCGTCATTCGTGGAGGTTCGATTCCATCCGACGCGAGCGGTTGCAACATCTCTGGGTGAAAACCCAAGCTCCTTTGGAGCGGGCGGCGGCGACGGACGCGTCGCTACCTTCTTGATGGTTGGGCGGGTTGGCGTTGTGGTCGGGGAGGTGGATGCCGGGGCGGCGGCTCCGGACGGTGGTGATTTGTCGAGGCGCGGCCGTGACCTCCCTTGCAGCGGTGGCCCTATGAGGCAGGGACGTGGCTTTGCGTGGTTTTTGGGTGGCGACCTGGTGTTGTGTGGACATCGAGCTCGCCGACTCATCTGGATCGTCTTCGGACAATGCGAAGGTTGATCTGGTTGCTACGTCGGGGCAGCGGCCCCGGAGCAGGTGGGATTGGGTGGCGTCCTGGTGCTGTGTGGACAACAGACTTGTCGACCCTGACTGGTTCGGCTTCGGGCGATGCAGAGCTTTGTCCTGATTGCTATGTCGGGGTGGCGGCCCCGGAACAGGTGGTGTGTGTTTGTGGTGTTTGGTCGTTTTGCGTCGTGTGGACGGCGGGTCGTCTCGCCTGTGTGGTTTTTGGCCCTGTTTTTCTCATAAATAGGGCAGTGTACAGTTTGTATGGTTTTTGGACCCGGTTTTCCTTTAGGTCATCTCTTTTATCTATTCGAACTGTGGATACGACCACTTTTATAGCTAAAAAAATACAGGGATGCAATGGGAGCCAAAACACCACTCGCAGAAAGAACTTTCGTATATGAGAGGGCGGAATCGGCCTTGGTGGGCCAAACTTTCAGACGGGCTAGGCGGAGTTCTCAATTATTCGGCCCATCTTGATATTTTTTTGTGACCGTTTGTCACTTGTCAGTCACCGCATCACAAGTGATTTGGAGATAAGGCAGGCAGCAGCAGCATGGACGCCGGCGAGCTCCATGTCTTCGACGCCGGCCGTTGCGCTGACGGGTACCAGCTGGGCCTCGCCGTGGGCCAGCGATTCGGCGAGACGATCAGGAGCAGAATGCGCGGGGACCTCTTCCTGCACGAGCAGCTGCTGCCGTTCGCGTCCACGGCGGCGGGCAAGCCGCTCCTGGCCGCGCTCCAGGCCGCCAATAGGGAGAGGTACCCACGGTACTGGGACGAGCTGGTGGGCACGGCCGACGGCAGCGGGGTCCCACTCCTGCACGTAAATTTTCTTCGTCCCGTTACTTGCTCTTCCCCGTCAGTAACGTGATAATGTTTCTTTAGAGAGAGAAACCTGAATGGCGTTGCAGCACAATGGTTCATTACTGACTGTTTCTTGAGCAGATAATTCTAGTCAACTTCAAGAAGGAGATTCGGCCGTTCATCCCAAAAAAGGCGGAGCACGAACGGAAAGAGGAGCCCGACGATGACTGCTCCGACATCCTGATGGTCAGCGAGTCGACGGCGATCGCGGCGCACAACGAAGACGCCAACGTCGCGCTGCTCAGCCACACGTACGTTCGTATACCAATTGGCAATTGTTTTGCCCATTCCATGCACAGTATATATTGTTCGTGCATGTACTGATCGAGGCTTCTCCGTCTCAGCTACCTGGTGAAGGCGACGTCGCCGGACGGCGCATCCTCCTTCACCGCCTACACCTACGCCGGCGAGCTCCCGACCTGCGCCTTCGGCTTCAGGTGTCGTGCGGATTTGCAAAGGTGCTGGACGAGAACTCCATGAGCAGGGAGAGGAGAGCAGCGCAGTGCGCCATGGACTCCAAGGAGAAGGCGCTATCGGTGCTCGGAGACGCAGCCGATGAGAAGTACCCCATCTTTATGACAGGTGACCATCTACGTGCCTGACTTTTTTTTTTATGTAGGCCGTGTACTGAACTACTGATAAAATGTCAAAGTTTGAAGCAAAAGCATGATCTGTTTCCACCGGTGTCTTCTGTTCAGGTCCAACATTGTACACTCTATGCACCGTTTTGATCGATCTCGACGAGAAGACGATGACCATTTACAGGGGAAATCCGAAGAACGCAGATGCTCTTCGACAAGTTCTTCATATGGTGTGAAGTGACAGCCGGATAAGCTCAGTTTATTTATCTGAAACTGGATTAGCTTAGTTGTTGGGAAAGGAGAACTTGGCAAGTATTCCCAGTTCCTATTTGTGATTGTAACAGAACATTGATTCCGATTCTTGGGCTTAGCAGGTGCCATATAATTGAGCATAACTATTTCTTTTCTACCGAAGTGTTTCATTTTAAGTTTTTTAAAAGAAAGCATGATCTGCAACATTTCAGATAGCTTCTGTTCTTAGCACCCACCATTCTCTGTATGACTCCTGCCAATAGTTGTTACCTTTGTACTGTAGGAAGACGAAATGATGTAATACAGGACTGTACTAGAGGAAACTGTTCAATACAGTGGCTTAGACTTTCTGAAATGACTACTCCGACACTCGGTGTTGTGCACACAAATCAGTGTGTCCTCCGCTTAACAATGCTTTGGTTAAAGGTGCGGGCTAAAGAAGAAAGCTCCAGGGCATTTACAGCTTTTTGTCCAAAAGTCACACTCCACTTGAATTTTCTACCTGTTCTCAATCCGAAAACCAATCACGCTGATGACGCCGTGTCGTGGAAAAGGAGGCAGAAATTCTAGTCAGCAACAGCAAATCATCTCATGCATACTATGATATGTTATGAATGGTGAATTTCCTGTAGATAATAAAGACTTTCAATATATCAGTGTATCACTATTACAGGTGCAAAGAGCTAGATTGCTGATTTTTCTGCACTGGGATTAAAAAATGTTTTTTAGAGGATGTTTTTCTTTTGTAGCATTACCTTGTCAGTAAACGATGTATCTGATGCAGACCTGCCATGTGCTACGTCACAGAAACTTGAAACCGCTCTCAAGTCATGAGCTCGCGATTTCAATTATTGTAACGGCAGCAAATGCTAGGAAGAGGCTCCCTCCAATGTATGCTATTATCTGCACGAATGAGGACAGTGCAGGCAGAATTGTTGAAGATCAATGGTGCAAGACTATTTTTATCAGTAAGCCAACAGTCAGTTCTTTTTAATTTTCAAAGATACACCCTAAATGGACATTATTCACTACTACAAAAAATGAAAACGAGAAAATACTACTCCCTCCGATCCACTAAAAGTGTCGTGGAAATAGAACCTACGGTGTACAAATCGGTAGTTACACTAGCGACACATTTTACGGATCGGAGGGAGTACAAGGTTTCTATATTATAACTTCAGTCAGTGTTTAAGTATGAGTAGATTTCAGCACCTTCTACCGATTGCCTAAGCTTTTGGATGTGCTCATGAGTGTGTGAAATCGAACAGTTTGTTTAGGAAAAGCAATCAGTTGATACTGTTTTAGCAACTTATATGTCAAGTGGCTGTTGAGTGTCAGACAAATTGAATCCAGGTCACAAATCTGGAGCAATTTTAACATGGGAGTGAAACCACCAAGTCAAATTCAGTCACATGGGAAGTCAGGTTCCCATGGTACTACTGCTTTACCTTTTCTGACAGGAATGTCCCCAGTAAAGAGCCACCAAGAACTGCAATCTGTGTGAGAAAAAAAATGGTTAGTGTTAAATTTCCATACAATCAGAGCCAACAATCTGAAAATAAACAACAGAATATCTGATCAGTATGTAGTTGCTACTATACTGTTCAGGTTCCGTAAAAATATTCTTTACCATATTTTACCTAAAAAGTTCACGTTGGAACTTAAAGAAACCTCGTGTCAATAATCACAAAGGCGTAAAGGTAATTGTACATGCAATAATTGAGCAACCAGAGAAGGTAGTTGCAAAACAGAAGGCTGGCGCAACAACAGTCAAGTAGTCAATTGATGATGGTTGGGTCCTGGATTAATGATCAAAGTACAAAACCAATTCTTGTATTCTCTTAATTGGAATGTTATAACGCCTTATGATATGGTAATTTTTTCTTTATCGTGGCAATGCTTCATATTATTATATAGGACCATTTTGGTGTGAATTTTTTCAACTACTGCTGTTTCTTACCAATGTTGCAACACCATGACCAGCGAGCGACCCTGCAATGACGCCCGGAGGGGATGAAGCTGCAGCAAGTGCTGTAAAATAACATGAGACCCAGTGTTAATATTGGTTGTGAAAAATAGAAATGTCACCCTTGTATGGAATGGTAGTAAGAAATGTACCAATAGTTGAGAAAAACGATTTATCACCCCATTCAGCAACAAAAACCAACACAAATGTGCTAGCAAGGGTACTGGCGACAGATACTATTCCTGCACCATTTCCAGAAAATTTCGAAACTGCTAGCTCAGCCTGCCATTGTTCAATATAGTGTTATAAAGGAGTTTCACTATCAGATAGAAATGGGGCTAAACACAAGAAGATCATCAGGGGCATTAGACAACCGTAAAAAGCTATATATTTAATATAAAGTTATAACTTTTGCAGTATGTTTTCCATGTTCATCTTTTTGAATACTTAAATTGAAAGCTACGTGCTCTGGTAATCATGTAAGATGTACTGTAAGGGCTCGTTTGGCACCCATCATTTCAAGTTAGAATCATGGAATTCATTTGTGATTCCATACTCAACCTGTTTGGCTATCACGGAATTGGACATGTCATTTAATTTGGAATTCCACCAAATACCTATTCTATGTTATACCAATTCCTATCCCTAACCTTGTTATTTCACTTTCCAAATGAAATGAATGATGTCATTTCATTTCTGCCAAATGAAATGAAATGATGGGTGCCAAACGAGCCCTAACAGATAATACTGGCGAACTCTTAGAAGGTTTTCACTATAAGAAAAAAACAAGGCCAAAAAGAATGGATTACTATGCATATTACTGCTCTAACGTCTAAGTATATTAAGCATAAAGCAAGACATCAGAATACAAAAGTTCAACGAACAGTTTTTAGAGAGTATGATATTAATAAGTAAAGTCTTAGTTGATTAAATGGTATTGAAGTTTTTTTCTTTGACCAATGTCATGAATTTTTAACTTGGAAATTGTGAATATAGTCGACAACCAAGAATTCGAAATTTGAAGCTCTACCTCCTCTTGCTCCTCATTCATCTTTTCTCCATCACCTGAAGCGGCATCAAGTAATGTAGTAACTCCATAATAAACCTAAAAGACAGTAAAGTTTGTTAGAAATGATAATGATTTTAAAACCTGAAATAGTGATGCAAGAGTAATACCATGCACACGCTTGAATTTCTTTGAAAATTCTGATTCTGAGTACATATATCTATATGTTATATATGTGTACATGCAACAGCGATATGTGAATTTCACTCACCAAGAGACACACGGCAAGGATGTCGTCAATTGGAAAATCTGTACCACCAAAACTGCATATGCCAAGAGGTACATTCGATAAGCGCAGTAGTTTTAAAGGTTCTTCATTAGAGCAGCAAACAGAAGGTCCTCAACTAAGGGTAGCAAATAGAATGTCCTCTTCAAGACTCAAATAACAAGTACACTTACCTGAATGGAATGACGCCATCAACATAGTGAAATGCTCGACCAAGAACTACAGATATAACTGTCATTACCCTGATCAAGACAAAAAAAAAACGTTTATACAAGTCAGATATGTCCAAGCAACTTGAAACTTTAATTCTCTGTCATGGAAAAAATTGTATTCCTGTAACTTAAATTTTATAATCAGAAGAACATAAAACATGTAATGGTATAGGAGGAGCAACTTATCATAGAGGAAAACATGAAAAAGGCATTTCTAGTACTTACGCCAGAGCTCCAAATGTGCCAAGAAAAATGACTCCTCCAGAATTTCTAGCTGCTAAAAGTGCCTATTGAAACACATGAAACTGCAGCATTTATCAATCACTCATTTTAGCATACATTACTATGAAACTACTTGTGTATCAGATAGTGAGAAGCAAGTATGAAGCCGCATAACTTGTAAAACAGATTGCAACTCTTTCAGAAAAACTAATAGCATTTACTAGCAGTAGGAGTGTTCATTGCCGGTTTTGTCGATTCGGTCACACCAGATTTTTAACAGAATGTAAGCATGCATGAAGCATTAATCTAGTTCTAACTGACAGTTTCAACACTCCACAATGAACATCCCAAACCCAAAAGCCATGTAGTTTGCCCAGTTGAACATGTAGGTAAGCATAGTGTAGACAAAGGCCACAATCTAAACCGTGGCAACATAATCTCACTGTATGCATGGATCTACTCACCGCAATGAAAAACGTCCTGTCTCCTAGCTCAGAAAAGAAGATGAGCAGAAAAGCCTGCAATTGAATTTTGGACACGAGAGGATGGCGTCAGAAAGATACACAACTTGCACTTGATATATCATTTAGCAGAGAAACGGAACTAAAAAGAATTGAAAAGGCTTGAAATTTAAGGGCAGAGGCGGTTCTCCTAACTGAAGCAAAACCTGTACTGATGTCCCCAAGATCCCCAGCGCGTCCGCCGGCGGCTGCAGGCCCATGAACTGCGTGCCGGCCAGCGCCTGCTCCGACCCCTGTAGCATGAGAACCCCCGCCGCCGCCGCGAACGCGAGCCCCCAGGACGCATCGAACGGCGCGGTCCCACCCCGTTCCTCACCGGCCGGCTCAGCCCCAGGAGCTCCGAGCAGCGGCGGATCGATCGTGTCGCATTTCTGAAGGCACCTCAACACCTGAAGCGGAGGCAATTCACGTCAGGCACGGCGCGGAGCCATCTCTCTATTTCCTCCGTCTAGGGATCGGGTGCACTGTACCGGTCGGCCGGGAAGGCTGGCGCGGCGCGGCGGCGGGCGGAGTGATGGACGGGGTGTCCCTGTTCGGTGGGGTATGGAGGAGGAGGACGCGAAGACGGTGGAAGAGTAGGCGGCGACGGAGGCCATGGCGCCGCGGTGGTGGCTTCTCCTCCGGGGCGGGCGCGGGCGGGGCGGAGCGGAGTGGGCGGTTAGTGGCCGCTTCCTCTTGGCCGTTGGGAGTGGATAGAGTTCGAACGGGTTGTTGGTAAATGGGCTCAAATGGCTGATGGTTTTCATGGAGAGGCCTCGCCAACGCTACTTTGGGCCAGCCCATGTTTATGGTTCTCTTGGCAACAAGCCACTGCTGCGGCGGCACGTCTTCGGCGATCCTCGGTTTCGGATCCTCGGTTTACGGAAGCGACGAGCGAGTGAGCATCCATGGCCACAGACGGCGGTTCTATCACTGCGCTTATCCCGTCGATCGAGTACGATAAGGCAAGATTGGATCGGGCTAGTTCCCTGGGACTGGGGGAGGGAGGGATTCTGTCTGTTTCCACCGCCGTGCCCAGAATGCGCATCAGGTGCTCGATGCTATGCTTATGCTGATTATCTCTAATTGTTCGTGCTTACGATGTAGCCTGGTCATGTGTGGTTTGCCTACTGAAGTCCGTTCATCTCATGCTGTTCGCTGGGCTGGTGTCTTGGCAGGTGAAGGATGTAGTCTGTGGTGGATTGGACGATCATGTGTCCTCCTCCTCTTGGTACCACTGGGAAGATGGAGGTGATTTTCTTTCGCTCTGATGGTATATACGTTGTTCTGGATTTGATGATGCTGATTGTTCTTATAAAGCTGACCACTTCAGTTTGCTACAAGTGGCTCCAGAGAAATAAATGATACTGATTGCTCTTATAAGATTAACCAGCACTTGATATCATTGCATGGGAATAGATTACAAGTATATTCTCTATTACATTTGCTAGATCCACTGACAAACATCAGTAACTCAACACACCTGTCCCCTTCCTAGTATACGAAAGGGTAAAAACGCTTTAAGATCAATGGATTCTCTTGGTAGATAAGTAAACGCTTAGTTCTGTAACCTGTCGGAATAATTTGTCAGTGTCATTGAATGGTTAGTTTCCAGTCTGCTGCTTGAACCTGGCAATCTGGGAGAGATTATCAACAGCTTCAACCAAATGATCAAGCCTAGCAACAAATTCAATCAGTAGTGATGTGAAAGTCGCCAGCGACAGCGCTGCGGTACTTTCAAGTGCACGCATCCTCGGGATCATATCAGAAACGACGTTTTCATCATCATCAAAATCATCCAGCGCCCGAGAAGGCCACGAATGCAGCCTCCTCTGTTGCCTTTTCATCATTTCGTGGTAGGATTCAGGTTGCACTGGCCCAGCTACTTGTGTTGCTGCATTTTCAGCTATCTTACTCTCTGGGTCATCAGATTCTTTGATGCTGAGGTTGAAAGTGACAGCCCTGGAGGTTTTCAATTGTGATTTGGCAGAGTTGTCTTCATGACTTGCAGTAAAGAGGTAGGAGTGCAGGTCGATTGAGTGTTGCAGACGCTCGGTTGAATCATGCACATGATTGAGTAGGCTAGCTTGGAGGCTCCACTTCATGTTGTTTATATCCTTTGCCAAACTGCGCAACAGCTCTGCAGCTTGGTTTGTGGCATCTAAGATCTCAGAGTGGAAGGCACATCTTAGGTTGTATGGTGCCTGGAGAATACAATGATTAGATTTATATGCAAATTAAGGTAAAGAGATTACTAAATGTCTTATTCATTCTATAATTTTCTAGGATGATATGAACTCAGCAGAAAGTATGCGAACAAGAAAATCAAATGAACTCGGTACAATAGTACATCATGAGGAAAGGTGCACCTTTCAACTAAATATTATCTGCATTAGTTTTAGATAAGATGAGCCTTGGTTAGTTGCGATCATATTCTCCACCTTGGCTATCAGTAGATAGTTGACTTGTAGTCGTACTACAGGTGATGCATTTTTCATTTCTTAAACAAATCTGCATTTCTAAATTGGCATAGCTTTTATTTATCTATACCGCTCACAAACTGAGTATGTTATAGTTCTCTTAAGTCGAGTTGACAGTCTCAGGTAAAGAGCTACTTTTAATAGCCAACGTATTTGGCATTTAGTTATCTGGTCAACTGCTTATGTTGCTCCTATTGTATTTCTCTTGCATATGCAAGAAACCAGTAGAAAGTTCCCTACTGGAAGTGAACTATAAAGAATTTAAAGCTAGTTTATAAGCGGGGTGAAATTTTTGATCCGTATGACCTATGACAGTTAGGTAGAGGCAGGATCAGAGCATGTGCAGCACATGGACTTGTGATGCTAGGACTATCAGTATGGTACCTGAATCTCTGAGTGAAGGCAGCCATGTAAAGCCATCACCTCGTAGGCACAGTGCCGAAGAACATTGCCAACCTTCACATACTCTGCCCAAGGGTAGAAGAAGTGCTTGAATCTACCATGTGGTGGCTCCCACTTAGCAGAGTTTGCCTGGACAATATTCACCATATCAACAGAGAAATGTTATCTGGTATGCTGTTTATAATATAATACATACAAATTAAGGTTGACTAATTACCAGTGATTCAAGTTTTGCTGATGAATTTAAGGTAGCTCGGCACTTCTTGAATGCTGGTTCATCAGGGAAGTCATTCATGACTGTCTTTGAGAACTCAGGATGTTCGGAACCATCGTCGCTTAGATACTTCTTGACACACTCTATAGCAACAGAAAACAGAAGGACTGTGTTATACAACCTCTTCAGGATTGACTTTAAAAAAATGTATCATGTGGACTAGAGCAAAACCTTCTAAGGAGTCTGCCAGAGAGTTGAAGTTGTTAACTAGCTCCTTGTGTAGTTGTTCCCCTGCCCAGATTGGGCAAATGGCGACATTCACAAGAACAGCTATGAAGGCTCCAATTGCAATTGAGTAGAGTCTATCCATTGCAGTCCTAATAGGGTTTCCCATGCGGTAGCCCGATACAATGATCAAGCAGTAGGTAAAGAGGATAACTCGAAAACCATACTCGTATGGAACTAGTGATGGCCATAGCTTCATAAAGGATGTTACGGCTCCTGCATATCATATTATTGCACATTAAAAATGTTGAACTGAAATACCAGGTAAGCAAAGAAAAGTTCTAACCTGGATCTCTTGTCAATACAAAATGAACATTCATGGCTTATATGGATTTTGTTGCTGATCGATTTTAGGACGTACCAACAAGAAAGATGCTGAAACCAATGATGTATGGTTCTGCAATGTGGCCACTAGACATAGCCACTTGAATAACAACTATCGCGAATACTCCAGCAAGTACACTTCCAAGAGCTCGATTGAATCCACGATTGAATGTTGCACCTGCAGATAGTAAAAACTATTATGATTTCCAGTGAAAGATATTTGTGCATATTTCATCAATGCTCATCTAAAGTTCTAACCAAGCAATTTTTTTTAAGTTCTAAACAAACATTGCCCACCCAAATATTGTTCATAATGTTTCAAGCAGCTTCTTTAACTAGCTACTAAGGAATAGGGATGTTACTTACCGACAGTGTACTCGAACATAATAGCAACAGTGAGGATGGACCATATGATATTAGTCCCAAAGATGTCATAGGGGGCACGGAAGAGTATGAGAAGTGACACAAGGAGGCAAGCAAGGCCAACTTTGAGTGCAAAGGTGACCCTGTTTGTGTCCTGCCAAGCAAAGTCCCAGACATCACGTAGCCATTTACTCGGGGACAGGCCTTCTTCATGGATCTTCTTCTTTACACTTTCTTGCTCCACACTTTTTGATGGCAGGCAAATATCAATCCTTATACTACCCTTCTTGCCATTCATTCTCTAACTGAGGATGACTTTTACACAGTAGCTCTAGGGACTGCACGGAGCAGCTCAGACAACGCCAATGTAGCAGTTGTATTTAGGCTTCAGTTGGGCTTTTGAAGTGTGGAGTCTTATGGATGGCACAGGGTATATATATAGCTTCCTTGGTAGCTTAACCTGCAAGTAGATAAAGGGGTGGCATATCGTCATGTAAGGAGAATATAGCTTCTGAAAATAGTTGGCGGTAACATTATACAGGTGATTTTCGAGATGCTCTCACTCAATAATGTAGGTATTGATAGAGAACTGGAATCTATCATTTGAAATAATGTTACCTTTCCAGTACTGATTTGCAGTTTACGGTGTATTGTTTGCCAAGTTCCCAGCTTCACGTTGCATGAGAGTGGACGTGTTTGGACCAGATCATTAATAGCGGCACGACGTCTTTATTTTGAATGGATACTACCACGAAATATCATCACTACAATAGTTTTAGACTACTCGGTTTCTTAGATTCGTGAGACCAAATTCATGACTCTCAAAATTGAAATTTTTGTCCGATAAGAGAATCTGAACTGGTTCATGGACATAAAAGGAAACCCAAGAAGTTCAGTTTCTGCTGGTTTTGCTTCCCAGTATGGTTTCTCAGCGTCTGATAATATTACATACTCGTAAGCTTATGTTGCAAATCCCTTTGCGACCAAACAGATGAAGTTGTACCAAGAACATACATTTACAACCTAATGAGTCGTGTCATCTCTCTCCAGCATTCTCACTGATGCGTGTTATCACTCTCCAGCATTCTCACTAGCTTTAAAGATAAAGGGCTGCAAAGACTGCATGCCAGAAGGATAAGACTTCGCATTTTTGCATGTTACTACTCCACTACTCTGTCAAAAACGTTGCTATGGTAAACAAACAAGTTACTATGTTAGGACCCCTCCGTTGACCGGTGAAGGCTGCTCAGTTTAGTCCCACCTCGCCTAGGGGAGGAGGCCACACCCAGCTTATAAGGTAGAGATTCCTCCTCCTTTCAGTCCGGGCTTTTGGGATGGAATGAGCTCTCCTCTTATAGTTGAGCCGTGTGCGCATAAACGTCTGAAACTAGACCGAGTGCTTGGCTAGATCTGAGTGGACGCTAACATTTGGTATCGGAGCCAGCATCGCCATGCCTGCCTGGGGCTTCCCAGGGGATGGGATGTTAGGACCCCTCTGTTGACTGGTGAAGGCTGGTCAGTTTAGTCCCACCTCAGCTTATAAGAGAGCGATTCCTCCTCCTTTCAGTCCGGCTTTTGGGATGAAATGGGTCTCCTCTTATAGTTGGGCCGTGTGCGCATAAACGTCTGAAACTAGACCGAGTGCTTGGCTAGATCTGAGTGGGCGCTAACATTACTATACCAATTAATGGGGTTTATACTGGTAATTTTTTTATCTTCTATAATCTGTGTGGCATTTTCTAAATTTTCACTTTTTGCAACGGTCACTGGAATCCTCTAAGCTGCAAAAGTGTATGTCATGTACTCATATCCCATGCTTGAGTAATCTATGATCTATGATTTACTCACTCTTATGTGACACAATTTTTTTTATGTGCGTGAGCATGCACAAGTATGGGCTGATTCTTTTTGTACCTCTGTTTTGGCAGGATTAGGAGACCTGGACATTTGAGCGACTGAAAACATGTAGAGATAAGATTCAGCAAAGCGTGTGATCTCATGCTGCATGGTATCAGATTCCACATGGCCTGCCCGCGTATGGACCGATGTTGGGATTAGAGGTTGCATGGAGTGATGCTGTTAGTGATCCTAACATGAATGGATTAATGATGGATCACGAAATCTTCATTGGGCCAACTGTCTATAGACACGTCAGATAAAGGTGGGCATCCTGTTCCTTCCAAAAACATCACTAGGAATAATTTGCAATGGATTTCCTTCAGTTGAGCAGTTCCTTACTTCTAACCATATGTCATAATTTCTGTACGTTAACAAATGATCATATTTACCTTCACCGGAAAATGATGCCCTTTATGGTTTTGTACAGCCAGAACAACTATATTTGAAATTAGGGAATGCTGTAAAAAAAATGAATATATGGGATAAATGGAGGGCTTCCATACCGCTATCTCAAAATAGAAACTTTAACAATATTACTGGTTTTATGGAGCTTGTAATCACTTATGTTTTTCTATCTTCTGGATACTAGATTGAGCTGGATTTAACAAATAGTTGTTACTGACTAGTCACCACTCACCACCTGCCTTGTTGTATGGTGTATTTGATAGTAGAGGGTAAACTTGTAATGAAATGTTTGACCTGCATTACATTACAAACTGTTTGAAATTATCTTTTTTGTATTTTTAAAGCTGTTTTAAATACATAGTCTTGTCTGAATAAACAGCTTAATCTCGTATTTGATTCTGTTATCAATGTAAGCTCCGAAAGTAGGCCTATTAATCACAATCAACCAATATTAATACAGTAATGATTGTTAAGTATATAATATCACCACTTCCTATCAGATCGGTCTTTTGGAATAGTGGTCAGCGCACGAAGCTTGACAATGATAAGCAGCCAAACTTGCCAGTTCTTCCGTGTTAGTGTGTTACCATCAGATGTCTTTACTAAAGTGCAAGAAAGTATGGAGGTGTCTAATGCAATATCATGTTTTCTTTTTAATCAAAAGCGCCGACAATAGCAAGTGAATGACATGAGGTGTTTGCTGCGGAACTTTAACTAGGGTAGGTGCCATTCAGAGCTCATTACTTTTCTTTTATGCCTGTTGATGAAAAACGTCAGCATGCAAGTATGTTCCATTCCTGGTCCTGTTAGTGTCTTCCCCTGTATAGTCTACATCGTGTTTCTTCTGTGTAAACAATTAGCAACTGGCTGATGTTTGCATGGTCCATGCGCATTATAACACTGAGGGAGACTTGGCGTGATAAACTCCACGGTTTCTTATGTTTGTAGATACACGAGGCTGCTCAACCACAAGGAAAAAGAAGTTAGGTCCTGATTAAGGTAGCTGAGTTGAGCAGCTGGCTGTGCTGGAAGAATCAGGCATCTCAAAATGGGAAATCTCGGCATATTCACAACTTGTTCATGGGCAACTCTTCTTAGATATATAGTGTATAAGGTTACAGAAAGCATATGGGCAACTTGTGGGGTTGATGGCAGCTGGAAGGTTGCTCAGAAATTGCTTGTCCTACTTCTTACTGAAAATTATTGGAAGATCATATTCTTATCGAGAATGAAAGCATTATTCCTTCAGCGTCGACATTAGAAGCATGTGCTCTGTTATTGAGAAACAAGAAACAAGCTGGGTATGAGAAACGTGAAGGCTTTGTGAGGACCCAATTTATTTTGTCCGGTGGCATGCAAGAGGGGAGTGGACACAACCGAAGTTTCATATGAAATACACATGCTTCCTGTTCAGGTAGAATTATTCGGTATGACTAGTTTTGCTTATCTTGTTAAGTGTGAGCATTTTGGACCAGCAGTGTGTGGCTTAAAATTTGTCAAGCTGAGTAAGCTTCTACAAAATGTTCCCATTTCCAAAATAAGCTGAATTTTGTGGCCCGCTTGCTTGCTGCTAGACATCTGAAATCGTTTTCCGCAACTGTATATAGTGGCCTATTGTTGTGGGCCTGACCACGAAGAATATGAAAATTAGTAGGTTTTCCTTCAAATTATCACTGTTGTGTCAAAAGGTATGCATGATATTGAGACATCCATTTGAACTATTGTTTCTGCTTTATAGTAATTATTAATGATCAAATTGATTAATGGCCATGAAGATGTGTTGTTTGACTGTTTCTCATTCTGATTCTCAATATGCATGCAGGTCATATATGATTGAAGTTTTGGGGCTGAAGGTAGAAACTGAACTTTTGTGACACTCTCTACTACCTAATAAAGACTGTCCGACAGAGTGTGAAATGTGTTACAGTTCCATAACATAAAACATCGATACTCCCTCCGTTCACTAATGTAAGGAGTATTTGTTATCGTAGAAATGTGTTTAGTTTTTATACATGCATTTGAAACATGTTGTTCCAGCTTAGCATTGATCTTTGTTGTTTCTTGTTCTGTTTTTCCCTTGAGCGTTCATTTCTGATTGACTTCGCACCTGCTGCAGCTGTTGGTGTGGTGCTACATGCACTTGGCACATGATTTCGTGAGTTGATTTCGTTGGAGAAGGGAGTATCGCAGGCTTGCAGCTTTGTTATTTCTGGTTTATTAACTGAGACGCTCTGTCTCGAGTAACTATAGTATTGCAAATAAGAGGCAGAGCCAGCAAAAATAGTGTTTGATTTCATGGTTCACAATATACTGTGTTTTAGTGGACCGAGGCTTAGCCTGGTGGCTAGGAACGTGCTGATACGTCCAGCCTGTCCGAGTTCGAGCTTCCGTGCTCGCACTCGGTGCGTACGCACACTTACTTTCTATCAAAAATAGCGCTGCTGGGTTGTCTCCCCAGTACGGCCACTCATTTTTTACAATATACTGTTTTATTAAACTGTAAATATATTAAAATGGAAACTAGTGGTCAAGCTTTTGCTTTGGAGACCATGCCAATGTCCCCATCCACAGCCTTTAGGTAACCGGATCTAGTATGCGACACGCCATGGAGCATTGTCAAACTGGATTGCTGGTTAAGAAATTTAACAGCCAAGAACGTATGGCTGGTTAAGAAATTTAACAGCCAAGAACGTATGTAACACCGCAGTTCATACAGCTCAACCAAGAGCAAAGTTATCCTGTATAAATATATTTACTGTACATATATACAACAGTTATGGTTCAGTACTACTCATTAGTGACATGGTACACTATACAATACAAACAAAAAGGCAAAAATTGTAAGCATCATGGTAAACCCACACTATCCTTCTCCCAGATTTGCTAGGGAAAGCATATGGTGTCTGATCCATGCCAATCTCGAACAAAATGGTGATGTGCTCAAAGATTGAGACGAGGCCTCAAAATAAGTTGGTTTTGGAGTGGATGGACAGGTAACAGCTCTGATTAGCTCTTGAACAGACAGGCCCTTGAATTTTGTTGGTGGGGTCATTGCGATGTTATGTACCTTATGCTCATAGATCTTCCCATTCTTATCAAGTTTGTACACAGAGGCGCCGTCAAAGCGGGCATGGCCATCCCATGGGACTCGAGGAGTGCCGTGGGCAATCCAGCGAATCATAATAAGATTCTCAGCAGGCTGCCATATACTGACTATATCAACCCATAATGCTTTGAAGAAGATACGTCCAGTAAAGCGCAATCCCCAGAATAAACTTCTATAATTGTCAATGCCCTCAAATTTATTGAAAGGGTCTCTGAAGGCAATATCATCTCTGGCAAACAGTTACAAATGGAGTTAGGAAAAGATCAATGGTAAGACTCAACAATACAATCTGTACAAGACGGTGCAATCATCATGTACTGCAGTCCGCAGAGTGCCGACCACATAAACGAATCCGAATGGGAGACACGAGTAATATTCAAAGTTGCAGAATCAAGTTACTCGACTCACTGGAGCAACTTTGCCAAGCATTAATCAGATACACATGGCAAAGTTCAAACTTTGCCAAGATCGAGTGAACGATCAAGAAAGGGTCCATTTTTACACTCTAACCTCAGCCCTCGACCGACACTAACCTGTTAATTCATATTCTCATAAGGTGTTTTTTCTGTTTCTCTTTTGAGCCAAATATGATTCAGGATGCAAGAATTGTATTGTATACTTTGTAGGGCCAACCTCATGAGCTCAACATTTGAAGGACAATAAAAGGTACTGAACACTAACTGACAACTGAGACACCTTAAGGTTAGCGCAAAAGAAAATGAGTGCAAACAACTGATGGAGGTTCCTTTTGTTGAGGTATGTCAAGAAAACAATACTACAGCACAGGAAAGTGTAAAATAAACAACGGGTGTTTATAAATATTTTGCATTAAGAGGATAAAAAACGTCTGAAAGGTAACACAAGATATCGCAGAAACACCACTATAGAATGCACACCATACTGGAATAATGAAAAAAAATGTCAGAAGACAACTAAGCGCTAAACTATCGCCATAGATCAATGATCATCGAACCTACCAAGAGGGAGTCTCGACATTTTAACTCTTGATCGCCCGTTTCACCCTACCACCGGTGGTCTTACTCCTTGATTGCTCGATTATATTTTTCTATTTACAAACTAAGGCTTTATTCCTATTACAATGATTAACTTAACGAAATCCCAAGAAAGAACCAAAACTCTGGCAACCAAAAATAAAGAGGCAGAAGCTAACCAGAAATATAAAACGAGAGAAGAAAATAGATGTCATCCCTTGTAAATATGGCACAGCCTCATCTCTACTGTCCAGTCCATGTTTGAGTTCATTGTACCAATAATGTTCCACTCAAAATCAACACTACAGGGTCAATGTCATCACCTCGAAACACTACGAATATTAAACAACTTAAAGAATGCATTGGGCACCTCTTACAAACAAGAGGTCCATTGACATCCATAAGACAATCCATATCCTAATTAGTGTTATCTAGGTATACAACTATAGATATTTGGCCTTCATTTCTGAAATATAGTTCGTCTAATGTACTCGGTAGCACAGTAGTAGGTTGTCCAGTAACTAGCTGTGCTGCCTAATTTATCCAGTCAACTCCAAAAACCTCCTAGACTAGCTAATACACGTGCGAAGACTAGGCTAAGCTAAGCTAGACTACTATTTCAAGCTAGAAGAGGTGCAGTATCACACAATTTACTCCATCAAAACAATCTGCCATTTCTATCAGTCTACAGCAATCACACAACTACTCCAACAAAACAACCACTTAACCGAGATAGAGGCATGTAAGCTACTGTAGTATTTGGTAATCAGAATATATACTCGTGTAAGTATGTAACATGTTATGATTAGAACTATTGTCAGTCTGCAATTATCAACGCTGGCAATGATCAAAATTTCACCCTGGTTCAGCCGATTTCCGCCTAGAAGCTTCTCAATTTACTATCGAAAGGACCAAAATGAAGGAAACACCAATGAAAACAGCCGCACGAACCTGTAAATATCGAAGCTGGGCTCTTTGTTGAAGACGTTGGGGATCTCCTCCCTGAGCGTCCGGATCGCGTAGCCCATGTTGAGGTAGTACCGCCGCCTCTCCTCCTCGTCGTCGTCCCGCCGCTTGGTCGCCGCCGGGGACTCCGACGCCGGCGTCACCGGCGAGGAGAAGAGCGGCGGCAGCGGGAGCGGTACCGGCAGCCTCCCCTCCCGCACGGGATCGGTGACCCTGATCACCCGGGCCCCGGCCTCCTGCTTCTGCTGCTGCTTCACGCGGCCCCCGGGCGCCGCCGCCGCCACGACCCTGACCCCCCTCCTCCGCGAGACGCCGGCCGCCGGCGGCCTGGCAGCCGCGAGGTCAGGCAGGTGCAGTAGGTTAGCCATGCGAGCGTGAATTTGGAATCTTTCTCTTTTTTGCTGTGTGTGCTTGCTTAGGTTTTGCTTGGATGGAGGTAGAGAGAGGAGGAAGAGGAAGAGAGTGTGTGAACTGCGTGAGAGAGGAGAGAAGGGTCATTTGACTTTGTTCTTCATTCATCAGCCAGTATAAAAGAAGAGGACATTTTGTTAGGTGCGTTTGCAGTTTGGGATATTCAGCGGCGTCAGATGGCGCTCTTGTTTGGCCACCCCAGCCGCATACGCGTCGCTGCCTCTTCCGACCACGACAACCGTAGCGGAATATCTGATAACCCATGGGTCTGCGTCGTCACCCTTCTGGATGATAGACAAGCTACGACTTGGTTTTATATATTTTGACACACAAAAAACAGAGTTTGACTGTTATGTCTGAAATTTACTCGTTTCCGGTGATGGAGTACATATCTTATCCATTCGCTTGCTTTATTTATAAAACGGGGCGATAGCCTGTTTCGGGACATATATTATCCATTCTAAAATACACTACGATTCATATTTGCAACTTGGACTATTAATATTTGTTAGTCATCACTATGTTAGTCATGTTTTCTGCCTATGAAGTTTGGGCTTGGCATGGCTTGTCCTTTGGAGTAGGTTCTGAGTGCTGCAACAGCTGAGGCTCGCTGCCAGGATTTTTCAATTGCATATGTGGATTTTTGTTTTGTTTTGCATCACAACAATATAAGATATGAAAAGCTCACATAAGACAACACAATTATAAATCGTTTGTAGCAGTAACGTTCATCGCCAATAGCTGAATAAGGAGAAACCAACAATTTAACACTACAATTTCTCTTTTGGAGGCAAAAAATAATGTCCACAATTTCCTCTATTAATAATTCACAATTGTGGATAATCGGAATTTGAGAAGAATTAATAAAACACTCACGTTGTCACTACCGCCCTGTTGCATATGTCAAATGTGTTTGCCGCTGTGCCGGCGGAGTCGGTCAGGTGGGGGCTGAGTGTAAAATGGCTAGGGTGTAGTGGGCGCAGACCGTGCGGCTCCTGTAAACGAGCCGTGTTGCACGACTGGTTTCTTGTCCTGGATCAAGTAGCCCAGGAACTTCAAAGGCCTAGATGGCCAATGGCAGCCCAAACTGAATACTAACCCGGTCGTGGGAGCCAGAACATGGGATGGCGCTAGAAGCCTCGAACGCTGCTTGTTACGCCTTTTCATGAGCTTTTTTTTTGATACAAACGTCGCAGCTTTATTGATTAAGGCACATCAATACAAAGTTCAGCCCGGATGCACCCCGGAGCGAAATCAAAGAAAAAGTTACAGACTGAAAGAACACTAGTACGTGCTAAGATATGTGCTGCGGCATTGGTCCTCTGACCCGAATGCTTGAAGATGCAGGAGGTGAAAGCTGAAGTGAGAGTCTTGATATCTCTCACTACCGAACCCACCCCAGATCGATCTCTCACAGGAGAAAGAATTCTTTGGATCATAGAGAGGCAGTCCGACACAAGGATGATGTCAGAAAAACCATTCTCCTTCGTGATCTGCAGAGCTCGTCTGATAGCCAAACCTTCGGCTAACTCAGGGGACAGGACACCACCGATTCCTTCACGGCAAGCCATCTTGAAGGCACCATTATGGTCTCGAATAACTGCACCCCATCCCATCCGATGTTCATGTTGGAAGATAGCCGCATCCACATTTACACAAACCTTACCTTCAGGCGGCGGAGTCCACCGAGAGGCTGATGTAGACTCACACCTGGTAGAAGTTGTAGGTTTCAAGCAGTGCTGCTTGATATTCTGAACATAGGCCGAGACCTTACCGGCCACTCTCATCGGATGTAGGAAACCCAACCCATTCCGGGCATCATTCCTTGCTTCCCAGATCTGCCAGCACGTAACCACTAGAGCAGTAGTTTGTATCGGTGACGCTCGGGCAATGAAGTAAAAAATCCATCGTTTCATGGTCGAAAAGGAGCCCTTTTTCAGTTTTACCTGGAACTCCTCCTTCACCACTTCCCAAACTGCATCCGCAAAGGGGCAGAAGAGAAACAAATGTTCAACACTTTCAAGGCGGTTACAGAAAGTACAACCATCATCAGCTGGGATGTGACGATGCTTCAATTGCACTCCTGTCGGTAGGCAGTCGTGTGCCATTCACCATAAGACAATTTTCATCTTTTCTGGAGCCTTAATCGCCCACAGCTCTTTCCAACACTTCTCCTGGGTTCCCAGATCAGAGCTGCCCCCTGACTCTTAGCACCCTGATGACTCCCAAGTGCAGGAGATCAACTGTAGTACCTTTCGAATAGAAAAGGTTGTCGAACCCACGAGGAGCTGAAGGTATTGGTTATTAGAAATGATAAATAGACAATAAAAGATGCAAGTGTTTTTGGTATTTTCGATTATATAATTGCAAGACAGTGACAATGCAGCAGGTAAACGGTAACAAGTAAAAACTCTCAAAGAGAGAGAAAGCCCAATCCTCTATGTGTAAGAGGACAAGCTCAAGTGATGTGTAACTTATATGAGGAAAACGTTCCCGAGTGCGGCATGGATATTGCTAGGCATATAGATTTATTAAACAACACGTTGAATATCTTGTCTAGTTTTAATCTTCTTCGGACGGAGCTATTATTAGGTACCGCTAAATAAATAGACTAAACCCCTTATGATGGATCATGTGGCCAATTAAATGACAGCACAAGAATTATTAAGATATAAAATCCCACCATAGCATTACACTCTAGGTCCCCGATACTAATACCCTGTAAAGTAACTTAATGATTGATACGTGCATTTTATATCATCATTTATATAACTTTTAGTATCATACTAGAATGTTATTTGCATGATTATATGATTGTTTCTACATGTTTTAGATGATTTTGGGGACTTTCATACAAAGTCCCTATTTTTGGTATTTAATTTCTGGGAGGCAGAAAACCTCCTTTTTCTTGTCTTTAATGTTTCAGGAGCTACAGGACCTCAAATAATAAAAGGAAAAATACTGCGTCAGTTTTTCATCGGGAGAAAGGCAGAGGGAAGAAGACCGAAGAGAGGAGAGCCACGAGGGCCAAATGGGGGTGGCCCACGCGGCCCATGTACCTGGCCGCGTGGGACCCACCAAAAGGTGCCTCGGGCACCTCCTCGCCTGGGGCTTTTTAGCACGCCTTCGTCTCGCCCGAAAAGTAACGCCCTAATTTTTCCAAGTCCATCCGAGGTCGCGGCGGCGGCGAAACTCCTGATCCCTTCCGAGGGGGTCAGATCCTGCTGCTCCGGAACTCCGGAGAAGGGGGAAATCATCGTCATCGTCATCACCTCTCCTCCTTGGCGTGGGAGGAGGCCTCTACATCATCACCCCCATCAAGACCAGCACCATCACCATCATCATCACCGTGATCCACTCCGTTCCCCTCGCAGTTTGAGAGTTGCTATACCCTAGATACTTGTCTTGTGCTACTATTCATGTTTGTGATTGAGTACTTGTCATTATTTGGTGGTGAAGTTATAATTTCAGATTGTGTTGTACCACTTATGCCACTGATTATGATCATGTTCGCACGTTGTGAGTAGTTCCCGTATGTTCCTGAGGGCATAGGATGAATTGGCAATGATTTATATATGACATGTGTTGGTATTTTGTCAAGAGTTTATCTTTTATGTGATTCTATGATGGTGTTGTGCGAACGTCGACTGCACAACACTTCACCTATATGGGCTCATAGGAGAACACCGTAGTGTAATGAATTGATGGAGACTTGGGAGGACACGTAAACCTGAGACCGAGTCATGAAGTTATATTATGAGGGTATTAGTATCGGGGACCTTAGAGTGTAATGCTATGGTGGGACTTTATGTCTTAATAATTCTTGTGCAGTCATTTGCTTGGCCACATGATCCATCATAAGGGGTTGTAGTTTATTTATTTAGCTATACCTAATTATGGCTCCGTCCAAAGAAGATTAAAACTTGACAAGATATTCAACGTGTTGTTTAATAAATCTCTATGCCTAGCATCATCCATGCCGCCCTCGGGAACGTTTGCCACATATAAGTTACACATCACTTGAGCTTGTCCTCTTGCCACATAAGAGGATTGGGCTTTCTCTCTTTGAGAGCTTTCACTTGCTACTATCTGTTATCTGCTTGCAACTATACAACTGAAAATACCAAAAACACTGCATCTTTTATTGTTTTATTTATCAATCTTACTAACCAATACCTTCAGCTCCTCGTGGGTTCGACAACCTTTTCTAATTGAAAGGTACTACAATTGATCTCCTGCACTTGGGAGCCATCAAGATACTTTTCTGGCGCCGTTGCCGGGGAGCGTAGCGCTATTGGTAAGAAGTTTGGTAAGGAAACTTGAAAGCTGTTTATCTCATTGTTACTATGGCATTTATGAATCGTGCCTCGCTGCATCTTGCTCTATATGAAAGTGCTTATGCCACTACTGCAAAGGTGGTTGAAACTACTGTGTCTGAGGTACCTAAAGTGGGATTTAAAATTCCCATGGTCATGTTAAAAGAGTTATGAAAAATCCATTTACAGGAGATGGAACTAAGTCGGCACGCGAGCACATGGAAATAATTGAGGACATATGTGGCTTATTCAGACTACCTGGTATTTCAGAGGATCAGGTAAAAAGGAAGCTATTGTATTTGTCTTTATCTGGTAATGCTCGTGATTGGTACAGGTCTTGGATGAAGAGGTCCAGAATGAATGGAGTATCTTGAGGAAGGTTTTCTTTCTTAAATATTTTACTCCTAAAGAAGCTTATGATAACCGCTGCTATATATTCAATTTCTGGCCACATCTGGGAGAGAGTATTACTCAAGCTTGGGGGAGGTTAAAGGAACTCCTTCGCAAGAATCCATGTCATGATCTTACAAGGAAACTTATATTGATAAACTTTTATGTGAGACTACCTATGAAGCACAAGGAGATTCTGGATAATTCATCTGGTGGAAGTTTTACTAATAACACTGAAGAAGAAGCATGGAATTTATTGGAGACTATTTCTGAAAATACTAGCCACTGGGATCTTGATAAAGGTAATGAGCCATATTTTGATTATGAATATTCATGTGTAGAGAATTTCTCTACTTCTATTCTGTTTAAAAATCTGAGTGATACTTTTGGTCTTGATCCTTATGTTATAATTGAAATAGCTAAAGGTTTTGCTGATCATATCTGTGTTCCAAAAAGTGGATTTGAAGTTTATGTTGAACCTGTTAAACAATCTATTGTTGTTCCTAAAGTTATTAAACAGGTTGAACCAATGTCATCTGTGACAATTGAGGAGTATGTTGAACCACCTCCATTTCCAAACCAAGTTAAGGAGAATTTACTTAAAGCTGTTACTAACAAGAGTAACAAAAGATGTTCTCAGCCTTATGAACAGGTGGAAGTCAACACTCAAATTTCTGTTATCAAGCAACTAAATGAAGAAGACCCAGTGGATGTTTATCTATGTGAAGATGCTACCAAAGTCATCAAAGGTAATTCGGCCAAAGTTGGGAAACCTGTTATATCATGCTCTATTGGGACTTCAAGTTATCATGGTCTATGTGATATTGGAGCAAGTATTAGTGTCATTCCATATTCTCTTTATCTTGAGATCAAGCCTGATATTGATCCCATTGTTATGGAAGAGACAGGTATGACAATTCAACTTGCTAATAAAGATTATATTAGTCCATTTGGAATTGTTAGAGATGTTGAAGTATTGATTGGCAAAATAAAATACCCTGCTGATTTTATTGTGCTTGGTTGTCCTCAAGATTCATTTTGTCCTATCATTTTTGGTAGACCTTTCTTACATACTGTTGGTGCTGAAATTAATTTGCCTAAAGAGAAAGTGTTTATTAAATGTGCTGGTGAGAAACTTGAATTTAACTTTTCCAAATTTGCTGATAAACATGTTGAGAAAGAGCCAATTCCTAATAATTTAATTGAAACTCTTGCTCATATAGCTGTAGCTTCAACTGATGTTGTAGAACGTTATATGCTTAATCAAGATGAACCATTTAATGATGAGGAAAAAGAGGCTTTGGAACAAATATTATGGCAACAACCACCACAATTACAATTGCATATCCCACCTGATAATTTAGGAGTGCTACCACCACCTAAAGGGGATCCTAGTTTTGAATTGAAACCTTTGCCTGCAAATCTGAAATATGCATATTTGGATGAGAAGAGCATATATCCTGTCATTATTAGTGCTAACCTTTCAGCTGAAGAGGAAGAGAAATTACTTGATGTGCTAAAAGCTCACCGACCAGCCATTGGATACTCTCTTGATGATCTTAAAGGTATAAGCCCCGCTCTATGTATGCATAAAATTAATCTGGAGGAAGATGCAAAACCTGTTGTTGATTTTCAACGCCGCCTCCATCCAAAAATGAAAGAAGTGGTAAGAAAGAGGTAATAAGACTTATTGAAGCTGGTATCATTTATCCTATAGCTGACAGTAAGTGGGTTAGTCCTGTTCATTGTGTTCCTAAAAAGGGTGGAATGACTGTTGTTCCAAATGAAAAGGATGAACTTGTGGCTCAACGTACTGTAGTTGGTTATAGGATGGTTATTGATTTCAGAAAATTGAATAAAGCAACTCGAAAAGATCATTATCCATTGCCATTTATTGATCAAATGCTAGAAAGGTTATCTAAACACTCTCACTTTTGCTATCTAGATGGTTATTCAGGTTTCTCGCAAATTCCTGTCCATAAGGATGATCAAGAAAAGACCACTTTTACTTGCCCATATGGTACTTTTGCTTACAGGAGAATGCCATTCGGTTTATGTAATGCTCCTGCTACTTTTCAAAGATGCATGAATGCTATATTTGCTGATTATATTGAAAAGATAATGGAGGTTTTTATGGATGATTTTTCTGTGTATGGTACTTCCTTCGATAATTGCTTGTTCAACCTTAACAAAGTTTTACAGCGTTGTGAAGACCAACACTTGGTTCTTAATTGGGAGAAGTGTCACTTCATGGTTACTGAGGTATAGTTCTTGGGCATAAGATTTCTGGAGAAGGAATAGAAGTTGATCCAGCAAAGATTGAAGCTATTGAAAAACTACCATATCCAAGGGACCTCAAAGGTATAAGAAGTTTTCTTGGGCATGCAGGTTTTTACCGTAGGTTCATTAAGGATTTCTCCAAAATATCAAAACCTCTAACCAATCTTCTGCAAAAGGATGTTCCTTTCTCTTTTAATGATGATTGCATTGAGTCCTTTAATATTTTGAAGAATGCTTTAATCACTGCTCCCATTATTCAACCTCCTGATTGGAACTTGCCTTTTGAAATTATGTGTGATGCTAGTGATTATGCAGTTGGGGCTGTTTTGGGCCAACGTGTTGATAAGAAACTGAATGTTATTTATTATGCTAGTAGAACACTTGATGCTGCTCAAAAAATTATGCTACAACTGAGAAAGAATTTTTAGCAGTACTGTTTGCTTGTGACAAGTTTAGACCTTATATTACTGATTCAAAAGTCACAATACATACTGATCATTCTGCTATTAAATACTTGATGAATAAGAAAGATGCTAAGCCTAGACTAATAAGATGGGTACTTCTATTGCAAGAATTTGATTTACACATTGTTGATAGGAAAGGGGAGATAATCAAGTTGCTGATCATCTCTCTAGGATGGAAAGCATACCTGATGATCCTATTCCTATTAATGATAGCTTTGTTAATGAACAACTTGCAATTGTTAATGTTTCTAGTGCTAAAGTTGCATCTCCTTGGTTTGCCAACTATGCAAATTTTATTGTTGGTAAAGTTTTGCCTCCACACTTCACTTCTCAACAAAGAAAGAAATTCTTTTATGATCTTAGACATTATTTTTGGGATGATCCTTTCCTCTATAAGAAAAGTGTGGATGGTATTATTAGACGTTGTGTACCTGAGCATGAACAACAGGCTATTATAAGAGATTGTCATGACAGTCCCTATGGAGGGCATCATGCAGGAGATCGCACAGGAGCAAAGGTATTACAATCTGGTTTCTATTGGCCTACTTTATTTAAGGACTGTGCTGAATATGTTAAATCTTGTGATAAATGTCAAAGAGTAGGAAACATTGGTAGGAGGAATGAAATGCCTATGAATTATTCATTGCCACTTGAACCATTTGATGTGTGGGGTTTTGACTTTATGGGTCCTTTCCCAGAATCAAAGACAAAGCATACTCACATTTTGGTTGCAGTTGACTATGTTACAAAGTGGGTGGAAGCAATTCCAACCAAAAGTGCAGATCATGCCACAGCAATGAAGATGCTCAAGGACATCATTTTCCCCAGGTTTGGTGTTCCTAGGTTCTTAATTACTGATGGTGGTTCTCATTTCTTGCATGGTGTTCTTAGAAAAACTTTGGCAAAATATGATGTTAACCATAGAATTGCATCTCCTTATCATCCTCAAACAAGTGGGCAAGTTGAATTAAGCAATAGGGAAATTAAACTCATTTTGGAAAAGACAGTGAATAAGTCTAGATCTGATTGGCCAATTAAGATTAATGATGCTTTGTGGGCTTATAGAACTGCTTTTAAAAATCCTATGGGAATGTCTCCTTATAAAATGGTTTATGGAAAAGCTTGTCACTGATGACCCCGAAGAGCAAGTCTTGATGCCTGCACAAATAACGGGATTTAGGTTGAGACTCCAAGTGCAGAGTGTATAGTATAGTGGAAGACAGTTTCCCCACGAGGGGTGACTCGAGGGTTTAATATCGAACTCTCGGGGAATCTGAAGTGGTAGATTTATCTTCTTATCCTTCTTTTGGTTACCTACAAAACAAGGTTAGATGTTTTGGTCCTCAACCTCACCTGTGGTTGTCAAGCACAAGGTGTAAGAATGATATCAGGATAGTTATGCAATGCAAACAAGAAATAAATATGCAATGATGTGGATGCAATGGTAAATGATATTTTTGGGTTTTTAATGATGTATGCAAGATGAAAAGTATTTTTGTATTTTCGGATTTAATGATGGCTGAAAATATAAAAGTGGTATATGGTGTTGGAAAGGTGTTTCTTATGATTAAAAATGGACTGGGGTTCATGGTTTCACAAATGCACTCTCTCTTTATAAAGTGGTAGACAATGGAACACACACAGTTAACATATGAGATTGCAACACAGGGTTTGATAACAAGTTACTTAGATATATGGGCATCACGTCCTAACATAGAGATCTTTTGGTTATTAACCTCTCTTATACTCCACCAAGATGCGAACTAAATCATAACACCTCAGTAATTAAGATAACTCAGAGTATAGCATTAAGTATCATGACATGAAGTGAAAATAAGAACATGCTAGATCTAGTCATGGAGTAGTGGCAATGGTCACGCCCACATCCCCGGTAGCATGGTATTTTAGTTTATCCCTAGTGAGGTAACAAAGTAAGGTAAAGATACCAAAGTGGATCGCAGAACTTTCTCTCACGTTCACTGCACTAGCCACCCCCCGTTACTCCAACTAATGCACACGTTCCCCCTCACACGCTCTCATAAACATGCTTGATCAAAACAAGTAGACAAGAACGGGGTACATAATATGCATCTATACTCATAACTGAAACAAACATTGCAATCTCAAACATATATTAACTCATAAAGATCCACCACAAAGGTATTACAACGGTGACCGTAATCATGTTCAGCAGCTCATACGGTACTAATTAGTGAAGCTCAAGAGAGGAGAGATACATAAGTTACTTCCACAAACCCATAGTCCAGAGGTGGACTACTCCCTCTTCATCATGGAGACGGTGGAGAAGTCGATGGAGAAGGTGGAGACCACGCCGGCAGCGCCCCGCCGGAGTTTTCCCCCTCCAATCTGCAGCTCCTGATCTCCGTTTCGGTGTTTCTGTGTTTCTGCGGCGCTCCTTCCAGAGAACGACGGGGGACCTTTTTTATAGGCGTTTTTAGGTCAAGACGAAGGCGGTGGAGCGAAGATCGACGGCAACGGAGCCACGAGGCCCAAACGGGTGGGTCCCACGCGGCCACAGTACCTGGCCGCGTGGGCCAGGCCCGTTTGGCCCTCGGGCCTCCGTTTGCTTGCTTCCTTTTTCCGTAGTCCTTCTTCCTTCCAAATATTGACGCCCGTAAATTTCCAGGTGATTTCGTTGACGTTTGGGTCCCTGAAACATTAAAATACAAAACTAGGGTTTTCTGCCTGTGCAGGGTTAATTCCAAATAAATGGGAAAACTATGAAGTATTCCCAAAATCATGATAAAACATTGATATAACCCTTATATGATGCAAATATGATTGGAATATAAGCAATTAAAGTGCAAAGTTCATGTATGCATTTTACATGCATCAACATCCCCAAGCTTAATCCATGCTCGTCCTCGAGTATGAAGATGATAAAACTAACATGGACTTTGCAATTTAATACTTAACAATGGATATCAAAGATGATTACTATTGCTACATATAGTCAAATGATTCATTCTTCAAAGGAGTAGCAATATGCAAATAGTTTATGAAGTGATATCAAGTATTCAAGACAAGGATGTTCATTGATAGTTCACAAAGTGTAACATAGTAGCAAGTAATATGGAACACATGTATGCATAATGATAAGTAGAACATCCTACAATGGTCATAGAGTGTAGATGAAAATCTGAATATGATAGGTGTACACTTTGGAAAGATGTATATGTGAGTAGAGGTAAAGCATGCATAAGTTTCATCCAACTTCCAAACTCTTCTACTTAAGTTAATGATTGCAATAAGGTATTCATTGGTGTCAAGCTCTCATTGCCCCTATCATAGCATCTTGAATGATTAAGGTTAAAGTGAAAGCAAATATGAGTAGTGTGCTTGACAAAGTAAAGGTTGATGTCTCATGCCCCTTGAATACAAGTACCTACACCATGATTACTCAACTTAGGAAACAAAGCAAGTTCAAGTTATATCATTGTAAGTAATAATAGTATCATCAAGAGCGTCAACTGGGGTACCTCTTGTCCCATGATATGGAACAAGCCCATATCAAAATGACAAGACAAACAAACAAAATGAACAATCTCAACACCCTTTTTATTTACCATTTGGAATAGTTTTTTATTGCAAGGTGTATCACAGAAGGTTCACCATAGTATGTAAGTAAATTTCCACCATGAATGATGCATGGCTTAGATTAGCGGCCCAGGCGTCTCTCTAACCATTTATACAAACTCATTTGAACTACTTCATTTCCACCTCATTTCACCATGATAGGCATCCATAACAAAAGTACATGATATCAACTAAATGAGATGAAGGAGCATGTTGAAAGCTTTGCATGTGACAGCACATATGGGCTAACTCCCAACCTCGAACATTTATCAAGCCACTAGCATCATAATCTTAATCACAATGGGTCATGTTTTATTTATGCAATGATAGTAAAATGTGCATCAAGTTCGTGAGAGCTATATAACCAATTTTTCCATGCAATCAATAACATAAACATTTTCATTCAGAGGTAAGATAACACAAATATCATGATGAACATACTCGGAATAGCATAAAGCCAATAGGTAGATATGGTGGACTCACTGGAATAACTTTGGTTGAAGGTGTTGGAAACAAGTTTTTGCTTGTTGGAGTTTTTGGGCTAGCAAAAGGGAGAAAGTTGACCATCTAGATGCATGCATGAGTGTCCATAGAACTAACTAATCCATGTTAAACCAAGTAAAATAACAATCAGCACCAAAACATGAATAAGTGATAGCTCTACAAAAAGAATTTGCAAACTATTACTCATAAACAAGCTCATGAATCATGCAACTATATGTATCATTAAAAATCAAGTCAAACATCCCTTTTCCCAATCTTATAAAAGCATCCAACATATTTCAACCCATATTTCCAGTAGCTCTCTCATATATAATTGATAGTGTGGTGGTCTCTCAAGACTCAAACAAAAACAAAAACGACGCTCCAAGTTTATGCGATAAAGTGTTTCGATCGAAAAACAGAAGTTGGACGTGTGCAAACCGAGAGTGTGTAGGTCCAGTGGGGTTGTCTTCACATCCCCAAGCTTATGGTCTTCACCATCCTTGGATAGCTCTTGGTGCATCTCCTCCAATCCCTGTGAAAAAACTTCAAAACACCGTTTCTCCCATCTCTTTTCTGTGGGGTGCATTAATAGTGATAAACAAATAGGTTCCTTGCTGCATATAATCCTTGAACAAAAATTCATATGAATGTCCAGAAAGTATATAATGTTGTATGCCTACTCATAAACTCAATTGGATAAAAAAGATTCAACTTAAAAGCTCAAAGCATGCATCAAACAAAATGGGACAGAATCTGTCCAGAAAAACAGCAGCAGCAAAACGTATTTTTCTACCCTACCAAACTTTCTCGAAAAATTCCGAAAAAATTCATGCATACAGAGGATGAAAAGTTGCAACTACAGTTCAAATATGAGCTCATTCGGAGTTACAGAATAAGAATTAAAAATCATACCGTGCACTGATTCGTGCAGGAATAAAATCTCCGAACGCTATAAGCAACTTTTCAAACCAAAAAGGGTAAAACTTGGCACTTTATTAAAAACTCCAGAACTAACTAGACACAAAATCTCTTGTTACAGCAAGAGGACACAAAGAAAAATCACACATAAAAATAACCGGGTTGCCTCCCGCAAAGCGCTTTCTTTATAGCCATATAGCTAGGCTTCTTACTTGTTGTTTTATTGTGGACGAAGCTCATGAGGGAGCTTGAATGTTGTTCCCCTCTTCCTTGGGAAGTGTTCCATGCATATACCAGGGTCCCATGGTGCTCTCAAACCAATGAAATAATAGTCAAGTTGAAACCTGGTAGAGAGAAAACAAAACACAAAAGTAATAACAACGAAGTCTAACTTTCTTTCTATGCATTGGCATTTTGTATATGAATGAATCACAATAAATAGAAGTTTTCCATGCATATTAACAATAGTTACTTGCAGCCCATAATTATTAGTAGTATAAAGAGGGTTCTTATCACCTCCTCTTTCATAATAGTTGCAAGTATAGAAGTGTATTCAACCATATAACCAATAGAATCTTCCAACTTAGATAATTTAGGCACATAAAGAGGATCATTAAATTTATTTTGGAATTCATTAGCATGCTTCCCTCTTTCAAAATAGTTATTAAGATCAATATCAAGTTTAATATCATGGTTGCAACAAAGATTTGGAACTAAAGGTAATTGCAAACCACATAAGTATTTCTCAACATAAGCAAATTTCTCCTCTATGGTGAAAGTAGGAGAATTCAAGAACAAAGTAGGACTCTCATGAGTAAGAGTATCATCACAAACAGCAAGTATATCATTTTTATCCTCACATAATTTAGTAACAACTAAACATGGAGGTTTATCAATAAGCATAGGACCATCATCTAAAGCATTATCATATAGCATATTTAAGCAACACTCCTCATTATCATCAATAAGTTCACTAGTAGCATCATTAAAAAGTAAAGGAGCATTATTAGTTTCATCATAATAGCATGGGTTATCATATAGGACCATAGAATTTTCAGTTTGACATTCATCATAACATGGGTTCTCATAAATAACAAAAGATTTTTGAGTTTGAGTGCTACTATCATGTGTTGATGGTGAAGTTGGGAGATCCAACTCTTCCCCAAGCTTAGGTTGCAACATATCCATTTCAATCTCCTCTTCACATACTTCCTCTTCCATGCTTATGTTTTCATCATCCTCTTCCTGCAAAATATTAGTATCTTCCATGGCAGCAAGAATCCTTTCTTTAACATAAACATTATCACTAAATTCCTTTTTGCAAAGTTGGAGAAGAATAGAAATTTGTCCTTTCATTACACGAGCTTCATGACTAGTTGCAAGAAATTTATTAATAAGAGAGTCTATCTCATGGGCTCCAACATAAGCAATATATTTCTCAACTTGTTCTATATCAGGGCATGAAAATTTATCTTCACGATAACAAGCAATTATAGGATCATTATTATACTTGCATTGATAGTGGGAATGTTTAACAACTCTTCTATTGCAACAAGTTATACCATGTAACTCACAAAACTGAATAGCTATTCTGTGAAGAGCTTCAAGCAATTTACCCATTCTTTTTCCCTCTTCGGTTGATTCATATTCAAAGTAGGCTCCCATAGTTTTAACATAACCATTAGGCATAGAGATTCCAGAAAGTTTCTCCATACTTTAACACACATATTAAAACAGCACAAGTTTTTATGGGTTTTTAATTTTTTATGCAAAACTGAAATAAATATGATATGATATGCAATGACACTAACAAAACAAATAAATTGCTTTGTAAGTAAAGATGGATAAGATGGTGCTCACGTAGGTGCAACCTCCCCAAGCTTAGGTGTTAGCACAAGTTGGTGATGTTGACTTTGTTGTGAGATGAATGCGATGATGCACACCCTTGGATAAATCTCTCAGCTACGATTCCCCGGCAACAGCGCCAGAAAATGTCTTGATGATCCCGAAGAGCAAGTCTTGATGCCTGCACAAATAACGGGATTTAGGTTGAGACTCCAAGTGGAGAGTGTATAGTATAGTGGAAGACAGTTTTCCCCACGAGGGGTGACTCGAGGGTTTAATATCGAACTCTCGGGGAATCTGAAGTGGTAGATTTATCTTCTTATCCTTCTTTTGGTTACCTACAAAACAAGGTTAGATGTTTTGGTCCTCAACCTCACCTGTGGTTGTCAAGCACAAGGTGTAAGAATGATATCAGGATAGTTATGCACCTTGTGCTTACACCTCACCTGTGGTTGTCAAGCACAAGGTGTAAGAATGATATCAGGACTATCCTGATATCATTCTTACACCTTGTGCTTGACAACCACATGTGAGGTTGAGGACCAAAACATCTAACCTTGTTTTGTAGGTAACCAAAAGAAGGATAAAAAGATAAATCTACCACTTCAGATTCCCCGAGAGTTCGATATTAAACCCTCGAGTCACCCCTCGTGGGGAAAACTGTCTTCCACTATACTATACACTCTTCACTTGGAGTCTCAACCTAAATCCCGTTATTTGTGCAGGCATCAAGACTTGCTCTTCGGGATCATCAAGACGTTTTCTGGCGCCGTTGCCGGGGAATCGTAGCTGAGAGATTTATCCAAGGGTGTGCATCATCGCATTCATCTCACAACAAAGTCAACGTCACCAACTTGTGCTAACACCTAAGCTTGGGGAGGTTGCACCTACGTGAGCACCATCTTATCCATCTTTACTTACAAAGCAATTTATTTGTTTTGTTAGTGTCATTGCATATCATATCATATTTATTTCAGTTTTGCATAAAAAATTAAAAATACCAAAAAAACTTGCTATAATGGAAAAAGAACCTTTTGGCCATTTAGTGTTAAGAACTTTCCCCAAGATATGAATATCCCTGTTGAGAAATGTGTTGTAGATCCTAATATCATGAAAGTGATTTATGAACACCGTTTTATGGGAAACCTAAAGAAGATCCTATACCACATCTTAAGAAGTTTGATGAAAGGTGCAAAATGTTAAACTTGAGCCATGCTAATGTTAAAATTAAGCTTTTTCCTTACTCCCTAGGTGGAAAAGCCTTAGATTGGATATTAAGATGGCCACCTGAAAATTTTAGCACTTGGTTTAATTTAAAAGCTGCTTTTGTTGAAAGATTTTGTTCCATGAAAAGATTTGTAACCTAAGACAAGTAATTATCACCTTTAAACAAGAAGAGGATGAACCTCTAGTGAAAACATGGGAAAGGTTTAGAGGCATAGCTTTTGGAATGGAACATGGTCTTAGAGATTGGATGCTCATGCATGTGTTTTATAGAGGTTTGACTGAAGCCTCTAGGGTATTTTTGGATAATGAATGTAAGATTCCTTCATGAATACTGCTGCTAATGATACTCACTATTTACTTGATGGCTTGCTTTTGGAAGTAAGAATTAAAGAAAGTTTAGAAAAAGCCCAAGTACCTGAAGATGTCTTTGATGACCGTTATGAAATATTCAACCTATACAATAGGGAAAAGAAAGTTGAGGAAGTTAAAATGCTTAATGAAGTCAAGGATCCTTTGCTTGACTTAGAAAATTGTAGCTTGCATGAATTAATATCTATCTTACAAAAATTTGCAAGTGATCCTTCCATCAACACTAACCAAGCAGGTTTTGGTTCTTATATTGCTAATCATGTCTTGAAAGAAAAGATTGCTAGGTACAACCAAGAGGCTATGATACCACCTAAGCTTGGGGATATGTGGATACCTAAGGTACTAGTAACTATTGGAAAAGAGACACACCATGCCATACTTGATCTAGGATCTAGTGTCTCTGTTTTATCTAAAGAACTATATGAAGTGCTTGAATTGAAAAATCTTGAAAAATGCTCTATTGAACTAGCACTTGCTGATGACTCTATTAAACATGCTTTGGGAAAAGTAAGTGATGTTATGGTAGAGTTACATATGACTTTTGTGCCTGTGGATTTTCTAATCATGGATATGGGGAATAAAACCTCTAGTCCTATTATTCTTGGAAGACCTTTTCTTCGTACCACAGGTGCTATCATTGATTCAAAGAAGGGAATGTAAAGTTTCAGTTTCCACACAAGAAGTGCATGGAACACTTTCCAAGGAAGAGGGAACCACAAAGTTCAAGCTCCCTCATGAGCTTCGTCCACAATAAAACAACAAGTAAGAAGCCTAGCTATATGGCTATAAAGAAAGCGCTTTGCGGGAGGCAACCCGGTTATTTTTATGTGTGATTTTTCTTTGTGTCCTCTTGCTGTAACAAGAGACTTTGTGTCTAGTTTAGGTTCTGGAGTTTTTAATAAAGTGCCAAGTTTTACCCTTTTTGGTTTGAAAAGTTGCTTATAGCGTTCGGAGATTTTATTCCTGCACGAATCAGTGCACGGTATGATTTTTAATTCTTATTCTGTAACTCCGAATGAGCTCATATTTGAACTGTAGTTGCAACTTTTCATCCTCTGTATGCATGAATTTTTTCGGAATTTTTCGAGAAAGTTTGGTAGGGTAGAAAAATACGTTTTGCTGCTGCTGTTTTTCTGGACAGATTCTGTCCCATTTTGTTTGATGCATGCTTTGAGCTTTTAAGTTGAATCTTTTTGATCCAATTGAGTTTATGAGTAGGCATACAACATTATATACTTTCTGGACATTCATATGAATTTTTGTTCAAGGATTATATGCAGCAAGGAACCTATTTGTTTATCACTATTAATGCACCCCACAGAAAAGAGATGGGAGAAACGGTGTTTTGAAGTTTTTTCACAGGGATTGGAGGAGATGCACCAAGAGCTATCCAAGGATGGTGAAGACCATAAGCTTGGGGATGTGAAGACAACCCCACTGGACCTACACACTCTCGGTTTGCACACGTCCAACTTCTGTTTTTCGATCGAAACACTTTATCGCATAAACTTGGAGCGTCGTTTTTTGTTTTTGTTTGAGTCTTGAGAGACCACCACACTATCAATTATATATGAGAGAGCTACTGGAAATATGGGTTGAAATATGTTGGATGCTTTTATAAGATTGGGAAAAGGGATGTTTGATTGATTTTTAATGATACATATAGTTGCATGATTCATGAGCTTGTTTATGAGTAATAGTTTGCAAATTCTTTTTGTAGAGCTATCACTTATTCATGTTTTGGTGCTGATTGTTATTTCACTTGGTTTAACATGGATTAGTTAGTTCTATGGACACTCATGCATGCATCTAGATGGTCAACTTTCTCCCTTTTGCTAGCCCAAAAACTCCAACAAGCAAAAACTTGTTTCCAACACCTTCAACCAAAGTTATTCCAGTGAGTCCACCATATCTACCTATTGGCTTTATGCTATTCCGAGTATGTTTAACATGTTGTTTGTGTTATCTTACCTCTGAATGAAAATGTTTATGTTATTGATTGCAATGGAAAAAATTGGTTATATAGCTCTCACGAACTTGATGCACATTTCTATCATTGCATAATAAAACATGACCCATTGTGATTAAGATTATGATGCTAGTGGCTTGATAAATGTTCGAGGTTGGAGTTAGCCCATATGTGCTGTCACATGCAAGCTTTCAACATGCTCCTTCATCTCATTTAGTTGATATCATGTACTTTTGTTATGGATGCTATCATGGTGAAATGAGTGGAAATGAAGTAGTTTAAATGAGTTTGTATAAATGGTTAGAGAGACGCCTGGGCCGCTAATCTAAGCCATGCATCATTCATGGTGGAAATTTACTTACATACTATGGTGAACCTTCTGTGATACACCTTGCAATAAAAAACTATTCCAAATGGTAAATAAAAAGGGTGTTGAGATTGTTCATTTTGTTTGTTTGTCTTGTCATTTTGATATGGGCTTGTTCCATATCTGGGACAAGAGGTACCCCAGTTGACGCTCTTGATGATACTATTATTACTTACAATGATATAATTGAACTTGCTTTGTTTCCTAAGTTGAGTAATCATGGTGTAGGTACTTGTATTCAAGGGGCATGAGACATCCAACCTTTACTTTGTCAAGCACACTACTCATATTTGCTTTCACTTTAACCTTAATCATTCAAGATGCTATGATAGGGGCAATGAGAGCTTGACACCAATGAATACCTTATTGCAATCATTAACTTAAGTAGAAGAGTTTGGAAGTTGGATGAAACTTATGCATGCTTTACCTCTACTCACATATACATCTTTCCAAAGTGTACACCTATCATATTCAGATTTTCATCTACACTCTATGACCATTGTAGGATGTTCTACTTATCATTATGCATACATGTGTTCCATATTACTTGCTACTATGTTACACTTTGTGAACTATCAATGAACATCCTTGTCTTGAATACTTGATATCACTTCATAAACTATTTGCATATTGCTACTCCTTTGAAGAATGAATCATTTGACTATATGTAGCAATAGTAATCATCTTTGATATCCATTGTTAAGTATTAAATTGCAAAGTCCATGTTAGTTTTATCATCTTCATACTCGAGGACGAGCATGGATTAAGCTTGGGGATGTTGATGCATGTAAAATGCATACATGAACTTTGCACTTTAATTGCTTATATTCCAATCATATTTGCATCATATAAGGGTTATATCAATGTTTTATCATGATTTTGGGAATACTTCATAGTTTTCCATTTATTTGGAATTAACCCTGCACAGGCAGAAAACCCTAGTTTTGTATTTTAATGTTTCAGGGACCCAAACGTCAACGAAATCACCTGGAAATTTACGGGCGTCAATATTTGGAAGGAAGAAGGACTACGGAAAAAGGAAGCAAGCAAACGGAGGCCCGAGGGCCAAACGGGTGGCCCACGCGGCCAGGTACTGTGGCCGCGTGGGACCCACCCGTTTGGGCCTCGTGGCTCCGTTGCCGTCGATCTTCGCTCCACCGCCTTCGTCTTGACCTAAAAACGCCTATAAAAAAGGTCCCCCGTCGTTCTCTGGAAGGAGCGCCGCACAAACACAGAAACACCGAAACGGAGATCAGGAGCTGCAGATTGGAGGGGGAAAACTCCGGCGGGGCGCTGCCGGCGTGGTCTCCATCTTCTCCATCGACTTCTCCACCGTCTCCATGATGAAGAGGGAGTAGTCCACCTCTGGACTATGGGTTTGTGGAAGTAACTTATGTATCTCTCCTCTCTTGAGCTTCACTAATTAGCACCGTATGAGCTGCTGAACATGATTACGGTCACCGTTGTAATACCTTTGTGGTGGATCTTTATGAGTTAATATATGTTTGAGATTGCAATGTTTGTTTCAGTTATGAGTATAGATGCATATTATGTACCCCGTTCTTGTCTACTTGTTTTGATCAAGCATGTTTATGAGAGCGTGTGTGGGGAACGTGTGCATTAGTTGGAGTAACGGGGGGTGGCTAGTGCAGTGAACGTGAGAGAAAGTTCTGCGATCCACTTTGGTATCTTTACCTTACTTTGTTACCTCACTAGGGATAAACTAAAATACCATGCTACCGGGGATGTGGGCGTGACCATTGCCACTACTCCATGACTAGATCTAGCATGTTCTTATTTTCACTTCATGTCATGATACTTAATGCTATACTCTGAGTTATCTTAATTACTGAGGTGTTATGATTTAGTTCGCATCTTGGTGGAGTATAAGAGAGGTTAATAACCAAAAGATCTCTATGTTAGGACGTGATGCCCATATATCTAAGTAACTTGTTATCAAACCCTGTGTTGCAATCTCATATGTTAACTTTGTGTGTTCCATTGTCTACCACTTTATAAAGAGAGAGTGCATTTGTGAAACCATGAACCCCAGTCCATTTTTAATCATAAGAAACACCTTTCCAACACCATATACCACTTTTCTATTTTCAGCCATCATTAAATCCGAAAATACAAAAATACTTTTCATCTTGCATACATCATTCAAAAACCCAAAAATATCATTTACCATTGCATCCACCATCATTGCATATTTATTTCTGTTTGCATTGCATAACTATCCTGATATCATTCTTACACCTTGTGCTTGACAACCACAGGTGAGGTTGAGGACCAAAACATCTAACCTTGTTTTGTAGGTAACCAAAAGAAGGATAAGAAGATAAATCTACCACTTCAGATTCCCCGAGAGTTCGATATTAAACCCTCGAGTCACCCCTCGTGGGGAAAACTGTCTTCCACTATACTATACACTCTGCACTTGGAGTCTCAACCTAAATCCCGTTATTTGTGCAGGCATCAAGACTTGCTCTTCGGGATCATCAATCAGTCACTTACCTGTTGAACTAGAACATAAAGCTAGATGGGCTATTAAACAACTGAACTTTGATTTTAAAACTGCTGGAGAAAAAAGAATTCTTGACCTAAACCTACTTGACGAATGGAGAAATGAAGCTTATGAAAGTGCCAGGATGTTTAAAGAAAAAGTTAAGATTTGGCATGACAAGAAAATTAAGAAAAAGGAATTCAAAGTAGGTGATCAAGTTTTATTGTACAACTCTCGTTTCAAGTTTTCTGCAGGGAAGCTAGCTTCAAAGTGGCAGGGACCATTAGTGATACAGGAGGTGTACCATTCAGGAGCTATCCGTCTTCACGGTGACATGAAAGGTAAACCTCATGTAGTCAATGGACAACGCCTTAAACCTTATATTGCAGGAAAGAGCTTCATCGGAAGGGTGGAGGAGTTGAATTTACAAACACCGGAAGAGGTAATTGAGAGAAACCGTGCAGTTCCAGAAACCCTAAATCAATAGAAGGTAACTTTTGTGTTGGAAAGTTTCTCGGAATTGCATAAAATTTTACGGAGGTCAATTTTTACGGAAATCATCATATGGGACAAGAAGACTGGATGAAACGGAGACCCGAGGGAGAAAAGAGAGGGGCCCACGCGGCCCAAGTACCTGGCCGCGTGGGGCTATCCCTTTTCCACCTCGGAGTCCTTTTTTGTCTCATTTTCGATCCCAACACTTCGTCTTGACCCAAAAATCCTCAATATATACCCCTCTCTGCCGATCTAATCTCGCACCGAGCGTTCTCGAGCGATTCTTTCTTTTGCTGTTTCTGCCTGTCAGGTTTTTAGCCATGTCTTCGGGAGGCTCCTACCAATGCTCCTCCATGGACGACGATGATGATGAACTCGACGGCTCAGCCCCACGTCCATGTGGAGGAGGAATAGGAAGAGGAAGGACTACTCTGATGATGAAGACTACAAGCCTGACAAAGAGGAGGAGGTGCAGAAGAAGGAAGCTGAAGAAGGAGAGTACAAGCCCTCCATCAACATCGCACCTCTGGCGACAGCACCTCCTTCACCCATTGCTGTTGCCGGTGTGAGTGTGAATATGTCTCTTGGAAACAAGAGGCGGACGGCACGCATGAGCACCGGAGGGAAAGCTCCTAGGCGCGCACTTGCAAGCAAAAACGTGGTTTCTACTCTTATTGACAGGAATTCCGGCGTGCCACCCAAGAGAATTATCCTGGTGAATGGGATGGCAAGATCCCGAACAAGAAAGTACCAAGCCCGGAGTGGAAGCCTTGCAAGGAAACTGTGGAGAAGAATCTCATGCAAAAACTTGGAGAAGCTGCGAACAAGTTTGAACAAGCCTACAATCTTATGATGAGCATTATTGGAGATCTTGAAGAAAATTATTATGAAGATAAGAAGAAGAAGAGAGGAAGTTCTAGCAAAACGTCAAGCTTGGGGGAGTTCCACCTAGTCTTTATCTCCACTAGTTTATCATATCTATCTAGTCATGGTGTGTTTTGCTTTTATCGTTTAGTTATCAATATCTTTTAGGCGTGTGTGAGCTCATGGAGCATTATCATGTATCCCTATCCTATGGTTTATCAATGAATATTAAAGTATGGTGTCATCCATAATTCTCTTGTTTGGAGATTGATGGGTAACACTCATGCAAATGAGCGTGGCATATTTAGAATTTCAATCACATCTTGCCTTGAAATTAATTAACTTGAGTATGTTGGACAATCTATTATATTATTAAGACAACAAACAATTAGCGTGGAGATTTATCAACTTTCACGTTATGATATTTTAATGGCTGAGATCCATCGTCAATTACATAGAAGCTGTCACGGAAAAGGCACGTATGATTATTTCTTTTAATCAAGGCATCGTAGACTTAGCAGACATGTCTTTCCTGTTCGTGCACGTCACGGACTATTGCAATATAATCATCACGTGCGAGCTACCTAGCTAGAGCTAGCGATCGATAAGGAAAAAAAGCTTCGGCGATTGGGCGCAACTGCTCGGCTCGATCTGATGGAAATTCTCAATGCTAGGTCTTACAGCAGCAGCGGCCATGCCTATCTAAAAGCAGGATCAGATTGCCGGTCGGGATTTGGACTAGAAAGCCACGCTCGGTCGACGCGGCGCGCGGTGCGGATGCGTTCGCCGGAGAGCGGGTGAGCACGACGGAGCAGCACAGCGGACTGCACCGACAACGATGCGTCAAGGGATGAATCCCGGACAGATTTGGCCTGAACACATCCCCGGTGAAGGAGATGGCGAAGGGGCGCCAGCGGCCACGCCGACGAGGACGAAAGCGCCGGAACGGAGGAGGCACACCTGCACGTCGGCACAACACAGACGCCCCGCCCCGACAACCAAACAATTTTCCCTTCGCCAGCGGCCCAAATTGTAGACGCCGCAGAACAGAACGATAGGCGAAATACGCCCAGCAGATCGAAGGCAATCAATCAAGCTGGCACGACAGATAGGAGACGTAGCTTTGCATTACTTCTCTCCTCGAGGCCATCATGGTGCACCGAGGGCATCAATCAAGTCTTTCTTTGCAGCTAGCTTTGCATCTAAATTGTGCAAATCCTCGCCGGAAAGTACTCGGCCAAGAGCATATCCAGCATCAGCTATCCCAGGGAACAGATCGACCAGTTTTTACTAATCCAATACGTACGTACTGCATCTCAGGCGACATGAATCAATGTATTGTCTCGGCGAAACTATATAGGTGCCCTTCCATCTCTTGACCTTAATTGTTTCACTTACCTGCTTCCGAATTTTTCGATTGGGTCAGCAGGTACGAGATCCGAGTGCCCCCCTTGACCTGCAGTAATACAATAGTTTTAAGTTATCTTCTAATCAATTATTCATGGAACCGGTTCTTCGATTTACAATTGGCATGGCTTCTATATCAGGTTAGTACATTGCATAATTATGTTGTGATGGTTAATTCTTTTTCTTACAGGTGGACTCATGATCCACGACTTACTTACCTTTAGGAGTTGATTGCATGGAGTTGTGTTCTCAAGTTTTAGTCTTATTTGTTTCTTTAGGTGCTCGATGAAAGCAAAACAATTTTCTTATGTTGTACCAGAGATACAAGGTGGATTTAGATGAGAATTTATGCACATGCATTGCATCCTTGACGTTGCAGAAATTATATGGAGCCCACTAATTCCTAATGATGTCTTTGTTTCAGGTATAGAACAGTATGTGAGCATCAAGTTTAGGGATGGCAAGAACATGTGATATGTATTTCTGTGCATGCACTGATCGCTAAGGTTCATAATTTGTTGTTGAAAAATTGGCATGGCGTCTATATCAAGTTAGTACATTGCATAATTATTTTGTGATGCTTAATTCCTTTCTTACAGCTGGACTCATGATCCATGACTTACTTCCCTTTAGGAGTTGATTGCATGGAGTTGTGTTCTCAAGTTTTACTCTTATTTCTTTCTTTAGGTGCTCGATGAAAGCAAAACAATATTCTTCTTATGTTGTACCAGAGATACAAGGTGGATTTAGGTGAGAATTTATACACATGCATTGCATCCTTGGCGTTGGAGAAATTATATGGAGCCCACTAATTCCTAATGATGTCTTTGTTTCAGGTATAGAACCGTGTGCAATCAGAACAAACAGTATGTGAGCATCAAGTTGAGGGATGGCAAGAACATGTGATATGTATTTCTGTGCATGCACTGATCGCTAAGGTTCATAATTTGTTATTGAAAAATAGAAAAACACTATGATTTTTATATGCAGTATGTACATTCAGATTTCAGGAGCTGTTATTGACATGAAATTTCTTTTTGCTGGAGAGACTGGTGCCAGATCTACATTAGAAGAAGTGCAAGTTAAGGATTGAGGTGGTGCGCTCTTATCAGTTTCTGTAGTATGCTGATATATACATGCAAACCATTATTCCATCTATTGACACTTATAATCGATTCATTAGCACAACAAAATGATAAAAGAGATTAACTCAACAGATTTATGGAATTTTGTCGAGTTTAGTGTATAACATCAGGAAGAGAAAAAACACTGAACATTTTTTCGGAAGGTTATGTCTATATTTTTATTCTGAAATTGTTATCAAGATAGGCATCATTACGATGAGATATAGAGTAGGAGGAAATTTTAAATAGTTGGAGATCCCAAGTTATAAGAGCATGCAGCCTATAATTTTCTCTTGATTTGTTAATATGATCAACACTTGGATGCCAGCAAATGCAACAAATAGCAAACACACAAAGCTCTGATGTTTTCTCCCCACCAGTGATTTTTTTTAAATCGTATTTAATTAGGGTGACTGCGCAGTGGGGACACAAGAATGAGGGCATCTCTGTTCCGTGGTGCACATTCTCACGTAGGAGTTAATTTTGTAGGGAGAAGGTTGCATTATTTTTTTTTGCTTATTCCAGCTCTGAGTTTTAGCTGAAGCCTCAAGTCCTTGATCAGCAATCCGTTGTAAATAAAAGGTAATATACATAATTCATGGAATAGTGTAAGTATGTAATTTTTATGTTGCATTCGTGGACTAAAGGTCACTACGCAGCTTGATTGTGCAGGTTAGTAGTTACTAAAAATGTATGCTTTCGATGTACATTTTTTATTATTATTGACTGATGTCCCAGTGTTATAAGAAGGGAAATTAATTGTGGAATTATTTCACATCTAATTGTGAAATTGTGAAGTTATAAGATGTCTCAATTTTTCATCGCATCAGGAGAGTATAGTTGGTTCTGTTTATTAAGGTTTAACTTATCATGGTTATTCACATCTAATTAACCGACATACTCTGAACCAGTATGTTTTTTCAAATCTAATTGTCATGCTTCTTCTCTACTGCTAATTATTCACAGTTTATTTGGAAATTTCAGGAACATATTTGCAATTTGCCTCTTCTGAATCTGAATAAGGAATATATCTGAATAAGCAAATATTCTGCCATGGACAATAGGATGATAGATTACCTGGGGCTTCTTGGCTCCAAGCTAAACAACATGAGCTATCAGATGATCAGAATATAAAAATTGGGGGAAAATTGGAAACGGGGAAGCGGCCGTGCAGGGGGAAGTGAGAAACGCACCTTGACTGCTGAATGCGGGCCGCAGCTGCGGCCTTCGTCATGGTCGACCACGTCCAGGTACAAGCCGGGTCGCGCACAGTGCAGCCCGCACTAACCTTGCCGGCAACCGCAGAATCAGAGATGGCGAGATGAAGCATCGTCGGCAGGTTCAAAGCAGCGACGGCGAGATGCAGAATCGCCGGCAGGAAATGCCATATCCGTGGCTGACTCGCGGATCCACAGCTTGGTCATGAATCGCACCCAAGACCATGGCCTTCAATACATAGGAGAAATGAGATTATTTTAAATGTATGATATGGTCGATTCACTGACCGGTAGAGAAGAGAAAGGAAATCTCTTCCGTCATGTACAGAAGAGAGAGAGAGAGTAGGGAGTACATTTACATTTACAGCGTGTATTAGAAGATGTCGTGAGAAATTAACGGTCAGATAAAATACAAATATGTATGGAATATTTAGGAAAAAACACGGCTAAATAATCATAAACAGATATATTTCAAAAAATATTAAAACAAAAAATGCGGCTACAAGAAAATACCATCAAATCATAATGAGATAAAAAGTATATGACCATAAATTCAATTCTGAATTTTGAAATATAAAGATGAGGAAACTGAAGAAAAAAAAGGAAGGAGATTAAATAATTGATACAATAATCTCCCCAATGTTTAGTTCGACCCAAACACACTAATTACAATTTTAAAAAGGCTAATTTCCATAAAACTGAAAAGGTTAAAAGATCCTCTAAAGTTAAAAAAATGAGTACAAAGAAATAGCATCAATAGATAGTCTAGCCGCGCAATTGCGCGGGCCACCCAGCTAGTTATAGAATTATCTCAATATAGAAGAAGTAAAAAGACTTGTGAATTAATAGTTTGAGGTTAAGATATAGTCTTGTAGGATAAGAAGTTGAGAAGACTTAATGAAAAGGATATAAAACACTCTTGTTACAACCTAATATCTTTGAGCAAATTAATGATCATGGATATTTCAATACTTATGCTCTTGAATGTGAATGAAAGGAAGGCACCTGAATCTTTCAGCTAGCCATGGAAAGTGTAAGAAAAGGGTTGTGTAGAGCATGGGAACTTGATTGAGATATCCATGACTAAAGTTTGCACTAGTTACTAGTCAAGCAAGAGTGATAACAATTTTTATATCTATCTGTCTTTTCATTTGTCTTCTTTTGAACTTGTTATCCAATGAGAGTTTATCTTGTCTTTGAATTTCAGCAAAGTATAAAAGATTATAATGCTTGCCATGAAGAGCAAAAGCATGTGAAAAACAATATGATTCGATTGTCCAACATACAATGGTTATTTGCTTTCAAAAGTAAGGGGTGATTGCTAGAGTTCTACTTATGTTGCCCTCATATGTATGAGTTTTAGATCATTAATCTTATCTTGCAATTGAATATGATGATGATACAATGCCCGTATTTATTTATCAACCATAAGTCCATTGATGCATGTAATGATCTATGTCCTTACTTACTCGAGGACGAGTAAAGGTTTAAGCTTGGGGGAGTTGATACGTGCATTTTATATATCATCATTTATATAACTTTTAGTATCATACTAGAATGTTATTTGTATGATTATATGATTGTTTCTACATGTTTTAGATGATTTTGGGGACTTTCATACAAAGTCCCTATTTTTGGTATTTAATTTCTGGGAGGCAGGAAACCTTCTTTTTCTTGTCTTTAATGTTTCAGGAGCTACAGGAACTCAAATAATAAAAGGAAAAATACTGCGTCAGTTTTTCATCGGGAGAAAGGCAGAGGGAAGAAGACCGAAGAGAGGAGAGCCACGAGGGCCAAATGGGGGTGGCCCACGCGGCCCATGTACCTGGCTGATGTCTACGCACGCTTCTATTCTTGTAGACAGTGTTGGGCCTCCAAGTGCAGAGGTTATAGGACAGCAGCAAGTTTCCCTTAAGTGAATCACCCAAGGTTTATCGAACTCAGTGAGGTAGAGGTCCAAGATATCCCTCTCAAGCAACCCTGCAATTAAGATACAAGAAGTCACTTGTGTCCCCAACACACCTAATACACTTGTCAGATGTATAGGTGCACTAGTTCGGCGAAGAGATATTAAAATACGAGTGGTATGAATGATTATAAGTAGTAATTGCAATCTGAAATAAAAATGGCAACAAGCAAACATGTAGCAGAACTGGTTGTAAACGGTGTTTCAATGCTTGGAAACAAGGCCTAGGGATCATACTTTCACTAGTGGACACTCTCAACAATAATAATATAATTGAATACATAGATATTTCCTCTTCACTATGCTACTCTGAGTATTCTCTCGTTGGATAACGAACACCAATCCACCGCGTAGGGCTATAAAAGCACACCTTAAATTCGCATTCCCATGTCTAGTTAACCCCACACTGTCAACTTGAGCGCACTAGAAGGTACTAGACAAACACCGCAATTTCATAGAGACATCCAACGCAAATAATAACTCATGATAAGTATTCCTGTTATCTTTAGCCTAAGAGCCACACACGGGGCGCACACTGTCAACTTCGCACCGTGGGACAAAGGTGACTCCGGAGATTACATTAATAAAACCACTTGAGTAGCATATAAGATAATGAAGAGTACATCTATGGATTCAACTAGATTACAAAGCTCATGATCGCATAAAGATCACACCATGGAGAGAGAGATAAACCAGATAGCTACCGGTAGAGCCCTCAGCCCCGATGAAGAACTACTCCCTCCTCATCATGGAGGCAGCAACGGCGATGAAGATGGCGGTGGAGTCGATGGAGATGGCTCCGGGGGCAATTCCCCGTCTCGGCAGGGTGCCGAAACAGGACCTTCTGACCCCCGAAACGAAGTTTCGTGGCGGCGGAGCACGGAGATGTATTCGGGAGTTTCGTCAATTGTGTTAGGGTTTACTCCGCGGGGGCTATTTATGGTCCAAAGGGCAGCTCCAGGAGGTCCCCGAGGCAGCCACACGTGGCCTCGGCGCGGGTCAGGGTTTTCCTGGCCGAGCCGACTTGTCGGGCCTGCACAGGCCGCATACGAACTTGGATGGAGATGAACCTTTTGTATAAAACGTGCGGCGGAAAATTCCCAGCAACTTTCGCGACTAGACTTTTTCCATTTGACGTCGTCTTCAAGCCCGAACGTGACGATCTTTGAAAATAGTTTTTAGACAGATTTCTGGAAAGTCCCAATTTGACTCCAACAAGGTTCCTTTGCCCAATTTTGATAATTTCTACACATCAAAGTGTAAAACAAGAACATTGTGCACTTTGGCAACTATTAGTAGGTTAGTCCAATAAATGTCATAATATGAAATAAAGTGCATATTAAACATGTGACATTGATATAAAACATGCATGGAACATCAAAAATTATAGATACGTTTGAGACGTATCAGCATCCCCAAGCTTAGTTCCTACTCGTCCTCGAGTAGGTAAACGATAAAACAATAATTTTTGAAGTGACATGCTACCAACATAATCTTGATCTAATAATGATGTAATGGTAAGTGAGCTGAGATCAAATCATTCAAAGCAAATGTCTATAATTGATATTAAATAAGAGATAATAAAGTAAGATAGTTAAACAAGCTAAAAGTTTTCATGAATGACGGCCTTTAAGACATGAAACCGTACAAGGTTCATTATAGATGTTTTAAGTATCCAGTGTAGGAGTTCTATCCTTCAATTCCAAGCATCAAGCAATTTTTCATAACATAGAGAACGGATCCAGTCAAGTAAAAGTAAACATGAACGTCATGAATCCACTGTTTCGAGGTCTACTCAACCGGTGAGCGTAAGCATTTAGTATTGGCACCAGGATGTTATGGCAAAGAGAACGTTAATGGGGGTTTGGAAGGCCAATGGAAGAAAGTCTCACAAAGCTATAAGTGATTGATACGTCTCAAACGTATCTATAATTTTTTGATGTTCCATGCTTGTTTTATACCAATTGCTACATGTTTTGCATCTACTTTATATCACTTTTATACATTTTTTGGGACTAACCTATTAACAAGATGCCGAAGTGCCAGTTCCTGTTTTCTGCTGTTTTTGTATTCCAGAAAAGCTAGTCTGGAAATATTCTCGGAATTGGACGAAACTACACGGGGGTGCCTATTTTTCCAGAACACGCCTGACGGAGCGAAGGAGCAGCAGAGGAGGGCCACCAGGGCCCCACACGCCACGAGGGCGCGGTTCCCCCCTCTGCCGCGCCCTGGGGTGGTGTGGGCCCCTCGGGGGTCCGCAGCCGCCGCCCTTTCGCCTACTTATTCCCCCCGACGCGAAAACCCTAAGTACCTGAGCAAATATCCACGAAAAGTTCTAGAGACGCCGCCGTCGTCAACCCTAGCTCGGGAGGGTTCAGAACCTCCCCCGGCACCCTGCCGGAGAGGGGAATCGTCACCGGAGGCTTCTACATCGCCATGCCTGCCTCCGGAGTGATGCGTGAGTAGTTCATCCTTGGACTACGGGTCCATAGCAGTAGCTAGATGGTTGTCTCTCCACTTTGTGCCATCATGTTTAGATCGTGTGAGCTGCCCTACATGATCAAGATCATATTATTGTAATGCTACATTTTGTGTTTGCTGGGATCCGATGAATATTGAATATTATGTCAAGTTGATTATCAATCTATCTTATATGTTATTTAAGATCTTGCATGCTTTCCGTTACTCGTAGATGCTTTGGCCAAGTAGATGCTTGTAACTCCAAGAGAGAGTATTTATGCTAGATAGTGGGTTCATGTCTCCGTTTAACCTGGGACAGTGACAGAAAGTTCTAAGGTTATGGATGTGCTGTTGCCACTAGGGATAACCTAACGATGCTATGTCCACGGACATATATGTTTGTTTACATTACGCACTTTACTTAATGCAATTATCCGTTGCTTGCAACTTAATACCAACGGGGGACTCGGATGACAACCCGGCGGTGGATTATTAGTCATAGATGCTGTTGGATAACGATCTATGTATTATGTCGTAATGCCCAATTAAATATCATAGTAGTCAACATGTCATGTATATGCATTGTCATGCGCTCACTATTCGTCAATTGCCCAGCTGTAATTTGTTCACCCAACATGTTAGTTATCTTTTATGGAGAGACACCACTAGTGAACTGTGGACCCCGGTCCAATCTTTTACACTGATTAAACAACCACAAACTGCAAACTGTTCCTTTTTCATTCTCTGCAATTTAATACTCATTTTCCACACCATACGTTTAATCCTTTGTTTTCAGCAAGCCAGTGAGATTGACAACCTCACTGTTTCGTTGGGGCAAAGTAGTTTGATTGTGTTGTGTGCAGATTCCACGTCAACAGTCCAGACTCCCTGCGAAAGCTATTTTTCTGGCACCGTTGACAACCTTATGAAGAGTTGCTGCTCCTACTGGTTCGATAACCTTGGTTTCTTTCTGAGGGAAAACTTGCTGCTGACTACATCATACCTTCCTCTTGGGGTCTCCCAACGAACGTGTGTTTCACGTCATCAAGCTATTTTTCTGGCGCCGTTGCCGGGGACAGCAGTCTTCTGCAAGGGGAGTTTCACGCTTCCAATCTTTTTACTTTGTTTTTGTCTTGCTTAGTTTATTTTATTTTATCTTGTTCGCTTTCAATTATCAAAAACACAAAAAATTAGTTACTTGCATCTAGTTTACTTTCAAGTTATTTTCTGTACTGTTTTTATTTCTGTTAAAATGAGTACTCCTGAGAACACTAAGTTGTGTGATTTCACTAGCACGAACAACAATGATTTCATATGCACACCTATTGCTCCACCTGCTGCTTCAGCAGAATTTTATGAAATTAAACATGCACTTTTAAATCTTGTTATGAAAGAGCAATTTTCTGGTGTTAGTACTGATGATGCTGCTGTTCACCTTAATAACTTTGTTGAACTTTGTGAAATGCAAAAGCTCAAGGAAGTAGATGGTGATATTATTAAACTGAAACTTTTTCCTTTCTCCTTGAGAGGACGTGATAAAGAATGGTTGCTATCTTTGCCTAGAAATAGTATTGATTCATGGACTAAATGCAAAGATGCTTTTATTGGAAAATATTATCCTCCTGCTAAGATTATTTCTTTGAGAAGTAGCATAATGAATTTTAAGCAATTTGATAATGAACATGTTGCTCAAGCATGGGAGAGAATGAAATCATTGGTTAAAAATTGTCCCACTCATGGACTGACTACTTGGATGATCATCCAAACCTTCTATGCAGGATTAAATTTTTCTTCGAGGAATTTATTAGATTCGGCCGCTGGAGGTACCTTTATGTCCATCACTTTGGGTGCTGCAACAAAGGTTCTTGATGATATGATGATTAATTATTCTGAGTGGCACACCGAGAGAGCTCCAACAGGTAAGAAGGTAAATTCTGTTGAGGAAACCTCCTCCTTGAGTGCCAAAATTGATACTATTATGTCTATGCTTGCAAATGGTCAAACACATGTTGATCCGAATAATGTTCCTTTAGCTTCTTTGGTTGCTCAAGAAGAGCATGTTGATGTGAACTTCATTAAAAATAATAATTTCAACAACAATGCTTATAGGAATAATTTTGGTAATAGCAATTATAGGCCCTATCCTTCTAATAGTGGCAATGGTTATGAAGATTCCTATGGTAGAACAAGAATGCCTAGTGAGGAAAGGATGCTAGAAATTGAAAAGGCCACTAAAAGTTTTATGCAAAAGCAATATGAGCAAAACCAACTGTTTACTAGGACTATGGATGAACAATCTGCTATGCTAAAAAATATAAGCCATCAACTTGAGAATTTGAATAGGGAGATTTCTGGTTTGCAAGGTAAAATTTCTCATGCTGAAACTTGTATTTCATTGATGTCAGAAACACAATCCTCTTTGATTAATAAGATGGCAGCTAAGCCCGAAACAATTGAGAGTAATACCTTTGCCGTAGCCAATGCTATACAAGTTAAAATTGATAACAATGTGAGGATGTTAGCTGAATTGCATGCTAGATGGGAAAGAGAGGATGAAATTGCTAGAAAGAACAATATTGCTAGAGTTTATACTATTACTACTTTTGAAAATGTTTCAAACTCAAGTATTAACAAACCTCCTACCATTAATGGCAAGATAGTTGGTGTTGGTAATGTTTCCACTTCTATTGCAAAATGTCCTAAATTGCCTGATAACTCTGAAACTGTCCTTGATAAAGATGCTGAAATTTCTAGCAATAAGGAAGAGAATAATTCCATTACTTTTGATAACAATGACTTTGATTTTGATGGTTGCAATATTTCTGAAGTAATTAAGTTCTTGCAAAAGCTAGCTAGAAGTCCTAATGCTAGTGCTATAAACATGGCTTTTACTAAACATATTACTAATGCTCTCATACAAGTTAGGGAAGAGAAATTAAAGCATGAAGCTTCTATCCCTAGGAAGTTAGAAGATGGTTGGGAGCCCATCATTAAATTGAAATTGAATGACTTTGATTGCAATGCTTTGTGTGACCTTGGTGCTAGTATTTCTGTTATGCCTAAAAGATTATATGATATGCTTGATTTAACACCTTTGGAAAATTGTTATTTGGATGTTCACCTTGTTGATTCTACTATTAAAAAACCTTTGGGAAGACCTTTTCTTAGGACTGTAGGTGCTATTATTGATATGAAAGAAGGGAATATAAAATATCAATTTCCTCTCAAGAAAGGTATGGAACACTTTCCTAGGAAGAAGATTAAGCCACCTTATGATTCTATTGTTCGAACAAACTACAATGTTGATGCTTCTTCACTTGGTAATACTTGATGCATGCTTTGTGCCTAGCTAAAAGGCGTTAAAGAAAAGCGCTTATGGGAGGCAACCCATTTTATTTTTCTGCAATTTTTCTTTTATTGAGTCAAGGAGTTTGTTTACTTCTGTAGCAACTCCTTTGTATCTTTATTTTCTCGCATTGTTGTGCCAAGAGTAGCCTCTAATGATAAGATGATGCTTAATTTTGATTGCTGCGCAGAAACAGATTTTTGCTGTTCACTGTACGAAATTCCTAAAATCACCAGATTGTTAAAAAATCTGAAATTTTTGTGCGTAATCTTTATGAATGTCTGAAACTTTCATTAGTTCAGAGTTTCTCGATCTGAGCGTCGTAAGTGCCTCGAAAAAATTCGTCTTTGCGGACTGTTCTGTTTTAGACAGATTATGCCTTTTTATTTTTCGCATTCTCTCTTTTACTAGTGTTGAGTGAAATTCTTTTTTGGGTGGAAGAGCTTCACATAACATCAGTGGCTGTAGCTAATGTTTAAAGTAACAAATCATATTGCGTCTTTACAGAACATGTGAATTTTTGATTATGCACTAACCCTCTAATGAGATCTACTTTGAGTTTGGTGTGACGGAAGTTTTCAAGGGTCAAGAGAGAAGGATGATATAATAGGATCAAGAAGAGTGAAGAGCTTAAGCTTGGGGAGGCTCCCATGGATCTCCCCAGCATATTTCAAGAAGACTCAAGCGTCTAAGCTTGGGGATGCCCAAGGCATCCCCTTCTTCATCGTCAAAATTATCAGGTCATCTCTAGTGAAACTATATTTTAATTCTTTCACATCATATGTGCTTTTCTTGGAGCGTCTGTGTGCTTTTTATTTTCAGTATTGCATTTTTATTTTCAATAAAGCTTGACTGGACCCTAGCATTCTTGATTGGGAGAGAGACACGCTCCGCTTTTTCATGAGAATACTCCTATTCTTCACTTATATTTGTTGAGTATTCATATCTAGCGCTGTTCAGCTTTTAGCTCTTGTTTTCATGTATCTCTTGTCAGAGCTATTAGCTTTCTTTTGTAGAAAGTACTCTCTTGCTTCACTTATATTTGTTTGGAGAGTTGATGAAATAAATTGATTGGTGTTTGGTTGGTTCAGAAAATGTTGCATGTGGTAATTGGTATAAGGAAAAACTTGCTTAATCTTGTAGATCACTAAAATGGATAACTTGATGCTTGTCAATTGTTTTGAGTTAACAAGTAGATCATGATTAAATTGTGCATCACATGAGTTAAGCCTATTAGTGAAGAACTACCGTAAAGCTTGTTGAAAATTTGGTTTGCATCGGTGGTACCTCTAAGGTCTAGATATTTTCTAATAACAGGGTTTGGTTAACAAGGAAGACGGTATGAAGTCTTATAACGTTTGCAATATGTTTGTCATATAAAACTTGGTGTACGGGTTGATATTCTTGTTTGCTTACATAACCTTGCTAGCCTAAACTCTGTACTGAGAGGGAATGCTTCTCGTGCATCCAAATCCTTGAGCCAAAATCCATGCCATTTGTGTCCACCATAACTACCTATATGTGGTATTTCCTTGCCACTCCAAGTAAATTTTTCATGTGCTACCTTTAAATTATTCAAAATGTTATTATTCCCTTTTTGTGTCAATGTTTACTAGCTCATGAGGAATTAGTGTGGTTATTCTTTATTCTATTTGTCGAGTGGACTTTTACACCTGGACTAGTGGCATATACATCCGCTTATCCAATAACTTGCAAAAAGAGCTGGCAACGGGGTGCCCAGTCCCAATTAATTACAACTTTAACCAATTAATTCTCTTCACACTTTTGCCCTGATTCATCAGTAAGCAATGACAAACAGTGAAATACCTGAATGTGTGTAAACCAAAGAGAAAGAGGGATGATCTGCCTTGCTGGTAGAAATAACGTCCTTCATGGGAGCCGCTCTTAAAAGTCCGTTCGACAGGTAGAATACTGTTCTCACCCGCTACCATTCGTTGACAATTAACAAACACCTCTCAAAAATAGATACTCCTCCATGGTATGTGATTGATGGAAGGCACCCGAGGATTCGGTTAGCCATGGCTTGTGTTAGCAAGGTTGGGAGGAGTATCAAATATTTTATGCAATCTCTATATGCTTTCAAAAACCTAAAAGCTCTAGCACATGATTTAATCCCTGCTTCCCTCTGCGAAGGGCCTTTCTTTTACTTTTATGTTGAGTCAGTTTTCCTATTCTTTCTGTCTTCCACAAGCAAACACTAGTGTCAACTTTGTTACAACATGCGTTATATGCAATGTATTGGACTTGTTATACTACTTTGTGTTGACAATATCCATGAGATAAATATGTTGAAAGTTGAAGCAAATGCTGAAACTAAATTCTTCCTTTGTGTTGATTAAATACCTTTTGTTAGAAACTATTGCTTTATGAGTTAACACTTATGCAAAACTGTTTGATGCTTGTCTCGAAAGTACTATTCATGAAAACGTTTAGCTTGTGTGATTCATTGTTTACTCATTATCTATTTGTAGCAAATTATAGACCATTGACTTGGATCACTTCATTCATTTACATGTGCCTTGCAATATTATATGATCAAGATTATGATAGTAGCATGTCACCTCAAAAATTATTTGTTTTTATCGTTTACCTACTCGAGGACGAGTAGGAACTAAGCTTGGGGATGCTGATACGTCTCAAACGTATCTATAATTTTTGATGTTCCATGCTTGTTTTATACCAATTGCTACATGTTTTGCATCTACTTTATATCACTTTTATACATTTTTTGGGACTAACCTATTAACAAGATGCCGAAGTGCCAGTTCCTGTTTTCTGCTGTTTTTGTATTCCAGAAAAGCTAGTCTGGAAATATTCTCGGAATTGGACGAAACTACACGGGGGTGCCTATTTTTCCAGAACACGCCTGACGGAGCGAAGGAGCAGCAGAGGAGGGCCACCAGGGCCCCACACGCCACAGGGCGCGGGCCCCCCTGCCGCGCCCTGGGGGTGTGGGCCCCTCGGGGGTCCGCAGCCGCCGCCCTTTCGCCTACTTATTCCCCCCGACGCGAAAACCCTAAGTACCTGAGCAAATATCCACGAAAAGTTCCAGAGACGCCGCCGTCGTCAACCCTAGCTCGGGAGGGTTCAGAACCTCTTCCCGGCACCCTGCCGGAGAGGGGAATCGTCACCGGAGGCTTCTACATCGCCATGCCTGCCTCCGGAGTGATGCGTGAGTAGTTCATCCTTGGACTACGGGTCCATAGCAGTAGCTAGATGGTTGTCTCTCCACTTTGTGCCATCATGTTTAGATCTTGTGAGCTGCCCTACATGATCAAGATCATATTATTGTAATGCTACATGTTGTGTTTGCTGGGATCCGATGAATATTGAATATTATGTCAAGTTGATTATCAATCTATCTTATATGTTATTTAAGATCTTGCATGCTTTCCGTTACTCGTAGATGCTTTGGCCAAGTAGATGCTTGTAACTCCAAGAGAGAGTATTTATGCTAGATAGTGGGTTCATGTCTCCGTTTAACCTGGGACAGTGACAGAAAGTTCTAAGGTTGTGGATGTGCTGTTGCCACTAGGGATAACCTAACGATGCTATGTCCACGGCATATGTGTTTGTTTACATTACGCACTTTACTTAATGCAATTATCCGTTGCTTGCAACTTAATACCAACGGGGGACTCGGATGACAACCCGGCGGTGGATTATTAGTCATAGATGCTGTTGGATAACGATCTATGTATTATGTCGTAATGCCCAATTAAATATCATAGTAGTCAACATGTCATGTATATGCATTGTCATGCGCTCACTATTCGTCAATTGCCCAGCTGTAATTTGTTCACCCAACATGTTAGTTATCTTTTATGGAGAGACACCACTAGTGAACTGTGGACCCCGGTCCATTCTTTTACACTGATTAAACAACCACAAACTGCAAACTGTTCCTTTTTCATTCTCTGCAATTTAATACTCATTTTCCACACCATACGTTTAATCCTTTGTTTTCAGCAAGCCAGTGAGATTGACAACCTCACTGTTTCGTTGGGGCAAAGTAGTTTGATTGTGTTGTGTGCAGATTCCACGTCAACAGTCCAGACTCCCTGCGAAGCTATTTTTCTGGCGCCGTTGACAACCTTCTGAAGAGTTGCTGCTCCTACTGGTTCGATAACCTTGGTTTCTTTCTGAGGGAAAACTTGCTGCTGACTACATCATACCTTCCTCTTGGGGTCTCCCAACGAACGTGTGTTTCACGTCATCAGTGATCATTAGACAAGAGGAAGTCTTATAATCGAAGCTATGCAAGGAGTAGTGATTGCCATGCAACGGATGCACATAGAGCTATATGTGTATGAAAGCTCTCCAATGGAACTAGTGGGGGTGCATCCAACTCGGTTGCTCACGAAGACCTAGAGCACTTTTGAGGAAGCTCATCATTGGAATATACAATCCAAGTTCTATAACGTAATATTCCCCACATAGTTATACTAGTAATGCATGAAAACTCTCTCAAATGGAGCATAGGTGCTAAACATGAGCACAAATGATGACTATGAATACTGCAAGTGCTAAACATGAGCACAACTTTGATAAAGGATAGTAGTGTTGCCCCCCTTTTCTTTATTCTTTTTTTTTCTTTTTTTTTTTTTTCTTTTTTTTTCTTTTTCTGTTTCACTTTTCGATGGCCTCCATGGCTCTTTTCTAGTAGGGCAACACTCTAATATGATTACAAACTTTTTGGTACAAATAACTCATAATGAACAAAACATGATGTATAAAACTGTATGCCTCTGCCAGTATAGCAGGATGTGCAATGATCTAGCGTAACATGGGTAAACCACACATCAGCTGTATAGAATCATGCAAAGCAATATATAAATGATAAATGACAACAAGTCATGTAATGTAAAATGGAAGTTGCATGGCAATATATCTCGGAACAGCTATGGAAATGCTGTGGTAGGTAGGTATGGTGGCTGTTTTGAGGAAGATGTATGTGTTTATGTGTAGGAGAACAAGAGGAAGTCCTCCCACGGGTTTTGGATGTACTGGCGAAGTATGCACAACTCTCAATTTGAGAAAAGGGCAATGCACAACACCGAAGAGGCTAGCAAATTTGGATGGTGGAAGTGCCAAAACTGTAGCTTAACATTAGTCAAAAAGAACTCACAAGTTTATTGCAAACAACTAGCAGGTTCAACATTAAGCGCATGGTTAACATTTACCCCAAGGAGGGCCGTTCACGGCGGCACAAGTACCCCGTTAGATCCCTCGACCTTCACACACAACCTAGTTATTACGAACCACTTTTCAGACATGGAAAGCTATCAAGTCCAACTACACCTTCAACAATTTTAGTAGAGTTTGTAGTACGGTACAAGCTTAAAGACAATAATCCACTAATGATTTTAACTTAATTAACCAGCAAGCTTTACCATCTATTACTTAATACCTCAAAACGTTTGCAAGGAATCAGGTTATCAAAGTTCAATGATCTACAAGATTATGCAAGTTTTCATTATACCACTACCACACGCAACATTTTCTGAACCAACATATTAACCAAGCAACTCTCCAAACAAATATAAATAAAGCAAAAGAGTACTTTCTACAAAAGAACTAATAGCTCTGACAAGAGGTACATGAAAACCAAGAGCTAGAAGCTAAACAGCGCGAAAATTGAATACTCAACAGATATAAGTGAAGAACAAGAGTATTCCAAGAAAAAGCGGAGCGTGTCTCTCTCCCAATCAAGAATGCTAGGGTCCAGTCAAGCTTTATTGAAAATAAAAGTGCAATACTGAAAATAAAAGCACACAGACGCTCCAAGAAAAGCACATATGATGTGAAAGAATTAAAATATAGTTTCACTAGAGATGACCTGATAATTTTGACGATGAAGAAGGGGATGCCTTGGGCATCCCCAAGCTTAGACGCTTGAGTCTTCTTGAAATATGCTGGGGAGATCCATGGGAGCCTCCCCAAGCTTAAGCTCTTCCCTCTTCTTGATCCTATTATATCATCCTTCTCTCTTGACCCTTGAAAACTTCTGTCACACTAAACTCAAAGTAGATCTCATTAGAGGGTTAGTGCATAATCAAAAATTCACATGTTCTATAAAGACGCAATATGATTTGTTACTTTAAACATTAGCTACAGTCACTGATGTTATGTGAAGCTCTTCCACCCAAAAAAGAATTTCACTCAACACTAGTAAAAGAGAGAATGCAAAATAAAAAGGCATAATCTGTCTAAAACAGAACAGTCCGCAAAGACGAATTTTTTCAAGTCACTTACGACGCTCAGATCGAAAAACTCTACACTAATGAAAGTTTCAGACATTCATAAAGATTACGCACAAATTTTTTAGATTTAATTAACAATCTGGTGATTTTAGGAATTTCGTACAGTGAACAGCAAAAATCTGTTTCTGCGCAGCAATCAAAATTAAGCATCATCTTAACATTAGAGGCTACTCTTGGCACAACAATGCGAGAAAATAAAGATACAAAGGAGTTGCTACAGGAGTAAACAAGCACCTTGACTCAATAAAAGAAAAATTGCAGAAAATAAAAATAATGGGTTGCCTCCCATAAGCGCTTTTCTTTAAAGCCTTTTAGCTAGGCATGATAATTTTGATGATGCTCTCATTTGTATAAGAGGTGAATATGAAAGAGCATCAATAAGCAAATATCAAATACATTTAAGTCTAACCCACTTCCTATGCAAAGGAATCTTGTAAGAAAATAAATCAATAAAGCACAAAGTGACTAGCATAGGAAGACAAAACAAGTGCAACGTCAAAACTTTCAACATAAAGAGAGGAGACTTAATATTATTGTGATGTATGAATCCATGTCTACCTCTGTCATAATAAATTTCAGTAGCATCATTGATAAAATCCACAATATAACCATCACATGATCCATATGCATAAAAGTATCAATATTTTCCACATATGCAAAGTTCTTTTTATTAATAACAATAGGAGTAGGATCATTATGAATAACTTGAACATGATAGACAAGTTGTATATTAGAGGGATGGTTGTGAGTAATCTCTCCATAATTATGACAAGCTTCATGAGGATGATTGTAATTATAACCTATGTCATATTTATCATCACAATGATTATCAAAGACTGGAGGCATAGTATCATCATAAACAATAGAATAGTTATCTTCCAAAGTGTGTTCATTTGTAAACATATCATCATCATTTTTACTAGAAGGAGAGGTCTCAAATATATAATCATCATTAGCAAAAGGATTTTCAAAAACATCACCAGGAGGAGAGGTTTCAAAAATAATTATCACCAGCAAAAGGATTTTCAAACACCTCATCCCCAAGCTTAATGCTTCCTTTATCATCATTGGAAGGAACATGGATAGTACTAATAGTATAGCAATTATTAACATCATCATTTTCAGAATTGGAACCCAAAAGATTTTCAATACCAAAAGTAGTGTGCTTTTCCCAATCATGATCACTACTATAAGAAACAGGCATAGGATCATCATCGAATTCAGACTCATCAGCAACAACTATAATAGGAGCAATATGCTTAGGGGAAGATACCGTTTGCTCTCTCCTTTTACTCCTCTTCTTCTTCTTCTTCTTCTTCTTCTTCTTCTTTCCCTCTTTAGGAGGGAGAGGCTTGAAAGGAGGCTTCACCACATACCCTGGTTTATTGTTAGAAACAATAGAAGAAGCTTGGGAGGATTCCTCTTTTTCATTAATAAGAGTAAAACAAACATTAGTCCTTTCATATTTTGGTAAAGTCGATCCATCTTTTATAATATTTTGTATGTAAGTGTTGGCATGGCAATTGTTAGCACAATAGAGATGACATCCATGCAATACGCTATTCATATCAAAAGCACTCATATCTAACGAAGAAGTTTTTCTTGATAACTCTTCACACCCCAAAAATAATGTAAGTTCATCATGCTGATTAGGAGTGATCATGTTATCACAAAAGTCTTCCGCAATATCCTTATTAGAACCTAAGCATTGGAATTCGAAGTGACCCTTTTTATAGCAAAGTTCACAAATAAAAGGATAGAGGGCACAAACTTTTTCAGCAAGATCATTTAGAGCCCTGTGCCACAGTCTAGTTTTTTCATTCCTATGATGGATACAATAATCTTCTTCGATTTGATTCTTTTCACAAGGTCTAAGTGCTCCACAAAAATTAACATGCTTATAAGAAATAGTATTTTCAGAAGTTTGAGCATGTTTATTGCAATCATTAGTAACAATTTCATTTTCCATGCAAGTGTCTTTGAAAGGTTCATGATACATGTCCCAATTTTCTTTAGGAACATTAATATGAGAAGCAAAGGCTCTACAATAATCAACAATAATTTGAGAATCAAGACCATATTTAGCACTAAGCTCATGGAAACTAGCAGTTTCAGCGAAATACTTAATGCAATCATACTCATAGTTTATACCTGATTCTTTACCTTTGTCGTTCTCCCAATCTTCAGTATTGCCTTGAATTGTTTCAAGAAGATCCCACTTAGCTTCAACCTTCTTACTTGTGAAAGAACCCTCTGAACAGGCATCTAGATAATCCTTGTAATGACCTGAAAGCCTTGCATAAAAATTAGTAACAATTATTTCCTCAGGAAGCCCATGGTTAGGACATTTGAGTATTAATGTTTTCAGTCTTTCCCAAGCTTGAGCAATGCTTTCTCCATCACGAGGACAAAAATTATAAATGTAATTCCTATCTAAATGCATTTCATAAGGAGGATAAAATTTAGAGTCAAAGAGAAATTCAAGCTCCTTCCACTCCGAATGATGAGGATCATCCAGTAGATCATACCACTCCCTAGCTTTGTCCTTAAGTGACAATGGAAATAATTTCTTCATGGCATTTTCCCTTGATAAACCTGCAACCTTAAACAACTCACAAAGTTCTGTAAGTTTCAACAAGTGATCACGTGGATGGACTGTTCCATCCCCTGCATAACGTTCATCCATAACCTTTTCAACAATTTCCATGGGTATTTCAAATGGAATACTTTCAGTAGATGGATTTAGAATATCACAAGCATCATTAGAATTATCACGTATGGGAGACACAGTATTATCAGAGCAAATTTTCTCCTCTAAAGCTGGGGAACTAAAAAGATCATTTTCATTAAAACTAGCTCTCCCAAACTTAGACTTTTCCATAGCATTAGCAATAATGGTGTTCAAGGAATTCATGCTAATAACATTACTACCACCATTATGCAGACAAACTTCCATCGGTTTCTTAATTTTCTCTTCAAAAGCATCATGTCCTAATTCAATATAAAGTTCATAAAGATCTCTAATTTTGTTGTTGTTTTTCATTAAGCCTAACTAGTGAAAATAAAAACAAGAAACAAAAAGAAATAATTGCAGAATCTAAAGGAGATACCTTCCAACACTTACCTCCCCGGCAACGGCGCCAGAAAAATAGCTTGATGTCTACGCACGCTTCTATTCTTGTAGACAGTGTTGGGCCTCCAAGTGCAGAGGTTTGTAGGACAGCAGCAAGTTTCCCTTAAGTGAATCACCCAAGGTTTATCGAACTCAGGGAGGTAGAGGTCCAAGATATCCCTCTCATGCAACCCTGCAATTAAGATACAAGAAGTCTCTTGTGTCCCCAACACACCTAATACACTTGTCAGATGTATAGGTGCACTAGTTCGGCGAAGAGATATTAAAATACGAGTGGTATGGATGATTATAAGTAGTAATTGCAATCTGAAATAAAAATGGCAGCAAGCAAACATGTAGCAGAACTGGTTGTAAACGGTGTCTCAATGCTTAGAAACAAGGCCTAGTGATCATACTTTCACTAGTGGACACTGTTAACAATAATAATATAATTGAATACATAGATATTTCCTCTTCACTATGCTACTCTGAGTTATTCTCTCGTTGGATAACGAACACCAATCCACCGCGTAGGGCCATAAAAGCACACCTTAAAGTCGCATTCCCATGTCTAGTTAACCCCACACTGTCAACTTGAGCGCACTAGAAGGTACTAGACAAACACCGCAATTTCATAGAGACATCCAACGCAAATAATAACTCATGATAAGTATTCCTGTTATCTTTAACCTAAGAGCCACACACGGGGCGCACACTGTCAACTTCGCACCGTGGGACAAAGGTGACTCCGGAGATTATATTAATAAAACCACTTGAGTAGCATATAAGATAATGAAGAGTACATCTATGGATTCAACTAGATTACAAAGCTCATGATCACATAAAGATCACACCATGGGAGAGAGAGATAAACCACATAGCTACCGGTAGAGCCCTCAGCCCCGATGAAGAACTACTCCCTCCTCGTCATGGGAGGCAGCAACGGCGATGAAGATGGCGGTGGAGTCGATGGAGATGGCTCCGGGGGCAATTCCCCGTCCCGGCAGGGTGCCGAAACAGGACCTTCTGACCCCCGAAACGAAGTTTCGTGGCGGCGGAGCACGGAGATGTATTCGGGAGTTTCGTCAATTGTGTTAGGGTTTACTCCGCGGGGGCTATTTATGGTCCAAAGGGCAGCTCCAGAAGGTCCCCGAGGCAGCCACACGTGGCCTCGGCGCGTGTCAGGGTTTTCCTGGCCGAGCCGACTTATCGGGCCTGCACAGGCCGCATACGAACTCGGATGGAGATGAACCTTTTGTATAAAACGTGCGGCGGAAAATTCCCAGCAACTTTCGCGACTAGACTTTTTCCATTTGACGTCGTCTTCAAGCCCGAACGTGACGATCTTTGAAAATAGTTTTCAGACAGATTTCTGGAAAGTCCCAATTTGACTCCAACAAGGTTTCCTTTGCCCAATTTTGATAATTTCTACACATCAAAGTGTAAAACAAGAACATTGTGCACTTTGTCAACTATTAGTAGGTTAGTCCAATAAATATCATAATATGAAATAAAGTGCATATAAAACATGTGACAATTGATATAAAACATGCATGGAACATTAAAAATTATAGATACGTTTGAGACGTATCACTGGCCGCGTGGGACCCACCAAAAGGTGCCTCGGGCACCTCCTCGCCTGGGGATTTTTAGCAACGCCTTCGTCTTGCCCGAAAATTAATGCCCTAATTTTTCCAAGTCCATCCGAGGTCGCGGCGGCGGCGAAACTCCTGATCCCTTCTAAAGGGGGTCAGATCCTGCTGCTCCGGAACTCCGGAGAAGGGGGAAATCATCGTCATCGTCATCACCTCTCCTCCTTGGCGTGGGAGGAAGCCTCTACATCATCACCCCATCAAGACCAGCACCATCACCATCATCATCACCGTGATCCACTCCGTTCCTCTCGCAGTTTGAGAGTTGCTATACCCTAGATACTTGTCTTGTGCTACTATTCATGTTTGTGATTGAGTACTGTCATTATTTGGTGGTGAAGTTATAATTTCAGATTGTGTTGTACCACTTATGCCACTGATTATGATCATGTTCGCACGTTGTGAGTAGTTCCCGTATGTTCCTGAGGGCATAGGATGAATTGGCATTGATTTATATATGACATGTGTTGGTATTTTGTCAAGAGTTTATCTTTTATGTGATTCTATGATGGTGTTGTGCGAACGTCGACTGCACAACACTTCACCTATATGGGCTCATAGGAGAACACCGTAGTGTAATGAATTGATGGAGACTTGGGAGGACACGTAAACCTGAGACCGAGTCATGAAATTATATTATGAGGGTATTAGTATCGGGGACCTTAGAGTGTAATGTTATGGTGGGACTTTATGTCTTAATAATTCTTGTGCAGTCATTTGCTTGGCCACATGATCCATCATAAGGGGTTGTAGTTTATTTATTTAGCTATACCTAATTATGGATCCGTCCAAAGAAGATTAAAACTTGACAAGATATTCAACGTGTTGTTTAATAAATCTCTATGCCTAGCATCATCCATGCCGCCCTCGGGAACGCTTGCCACATATAAGTTACACATCACTTGAGCTTGTCCTCTTGCCACATAAGAGGATTGGGCTTTCTCACTTTGAGAGCTTTCACTTGCTACTATCTGTTATCTGCTTGCAACTATACAACTGAAAATACCAAAAACACCTGCATCTTTTATTGTTTTATTTATCAATCTTACTAACCAATACCTTCAGCTCCTCGTGGGTTCGACAACCTTTTCTAATTGAAAGGTACTACAATTGATCTCCTGCACTTGGGAGCCATCAATGATTCGGTCTCAGGCTTTCGTGTCCTCCCAAGTCTCCCTCACGCCATTACACTACGGTGTTCTCCTATGATCCCATATAGGTGAAGTGTTGTGCAGTCGACGTTCGCACAACACCATCATAGAATCACACAAAAAGATAAACACTAGACAAAATACCAACACATGTCATATATAAATCATTGCCAATTCATCCTATGCCCTCAGGAACATACGGGAACTACTCACAACGTGCAAACATGGTGATATTCAGTGGCATAAGTGGTACAACACAATCTGAAAATATAACTTCACCACCAAATAATGACAAGTACTCAATCACAAACATGAATAGTAGCACAAGACAAGTATCTAGGGTATAGCAACTCTCAAACTACGAGGGGACGGAGTGGATCACGGAGATGATGATGGAGATGGTGCTGGTCTTGGTGATGGTGATGATGTAGAGGCCTCCTCCCACGCCAAGGAGGAGAGGTGATGACGATGACGATGATTTCCCCCTTCTCCGGAGCTCCGGAGCAGCAGGATCTGATCCCCCTCGGAGGGAATCAGGAGTTTCGCCGCCGCCGCGACCTCGGATAGTCTCGTAAAAATTAGGGCGTTACTTTTCGGGCGAGACGGAGACCTCGTTAAAAAGCCCCAGGCGAGGAAGTGCCCGAGGCTCCAGATGGTGGGCCCCACGCGGCCAAAGAATCTGGCCGCGTGGGCCCCCCTTTTGGGCCTCGTGGCTCTCCTCCCTTCGATCTTCTTCCCACTGCTGTTCTCCCGATGAAAAACCAGCTGTGCAATTTTCCTTTTTCCATTTGGGTCCCTGTAGCTCCTGAAACATTAAAAACAAGAAAAAGGAGGTTTTCTGCCTCCCAGAAATTAAATACCAAAAATAGGGACTTTGTATGAAAGTCCCATAAATCATCTAAAACATGTAAAAACAATGATATAACAATGCAATAACATTCTAATATGATAATATAAGTGTATAAATGATGATATAAAATGCACGTATCAACTCCCCCAAGCTTAAACCTTACTTGTCCTCAAGTAAGTAAGGACATAGATCATTACATGCATCAATGGACTTATGGTTGATAAATAAATACGAGCATTGTATCATCATCATATTCAATTGCAATGTAAGATTAATGAATTAAAACTCATACACATATGAGGCAGCATAAGTAGAAGCTCTAGCAATCACCCCTTACACTTTGAAAGCAAATAACCATTGTATGTTGGACAATTGAATCACACTATTTTTAACATGCTTTTGCTCTTATGGCTAGCATCATAATGTTTAATACTTTACTGAAGTTTAAAGACAAGATAAACTCTCATTGGATAACAAGTTAAAGAATACAAATGAAAAGACAGATATAAAATTATTTGCACCCTTGCTTCACTAGTAACTAGTGCAAACTTTAGTCATGGATGTTTCAATCAAGTTCTTATGCTCAAACAACCTTTATCTCACACTTTCCATGGCTAACCGAATCCTCGGGTGCCTTCCTTTCATACACTTTACAAGAGCATAAGTATTGACACATCCATGATCATTCATTTGCTCAAAAGATACTAGATTCTAACAAGAGTGTTTCATATCCTTTTCATTAACTATTCCCAACTTTTTATGCTACAAGACTATATCTCAACCTTAAACTTATTAATTCTCAAGTCATAATGACTCACTCTTTTCTTATTTATATTGAGCTAGATTCTACAATTGTCCAACATACTCAAGTTAATTAAATTCAAGGCAAGATGTGACTGAAACCTCTAAAATAAACCACGCTCATTTGCATGAGTGTTACCCATAAATCTCCAAACAAGAGAATCATGGATGACACCATACTTTAATATTCATTGATAAACCATAAGATAGGGATACATGATAATGCTCCATGAGCTCACACAAGCCTAAAAGAGATTGATAACTAAATGATAAAAGCAAAACACACCATGACTAGATAGATATGATAAACTAGTAAAGATAAAGACTAGGTGGAACTCCCCCAAGCTTGACGTTCTGCCAGTGCTTTCTCTGCTGCAGCCTCTTCTTTCTCATATTCTTCCTCCCATTCAGCCCTCTTCCATGGGAAAGGCCTCCCATTGTAGAAGGAGTTAGGTGGATCATTATACCTGAGGGTAGCAGCTGCTGCAATCTTCTTGAAGCGCTCTTCATACTCACAGTTTTGATTTTCCACATCCCACAGTAGAGCTTGATGCTTGTCCAACTCAGATGTGACATGTAGATACCTCTTCTCCAAGTCCTCCAGCCTCTCCTTGTACTCTTCAACCTTCTTCTCCAGCTCCAGGTTCATGAAGTGATGAGCATCAAGGCTGCGTTCAACAACAGTATTATACCTGAAGATCTTCTGTTCCAGGTCCTCCAGCCTCTCCTCCACCGTGCCAATGATCTTGGGAGCCTTCACCTCCTCTATGAGCATCGCGCCCTCCTTGAAGGACAAGGTCTTCATTGGTGCCATCACGGAGTTGAGGTAGCGGTTCACAACACCTCCCTTGGGGAAGCTCTCCCCCTCATGATCGGATCCGGAGCTAGACATGGCTAAAACCTGACAGACAGAAACAGCAAAAGCAAAGATCGCTCGAGAACGCTCGGTGCGAGATTAGATCAACGAAAAGGGGTATATATTGACGGTTTTTAGGTCAAGACGAAGCGTCGGAGTCGAAAACGAGACGGAACGGGACTCCGAGGGGCAAAAGGAGTGGGCCCACGCGGCCAAAGCATCTAACCGCGTGGGACCCCCTCTTTTCTCCCTCGGGTCTCCGTTCCTTCCAATTTTCTTGTCCCACACGTTAATTTCCATAAAAAATGATGTCCGTAAAATATTACGCAATTCCGAGAAACTTTCCAGAGTAAAAGTTACCTTTTATTGATTTTGGATTTCTGAAACTGCAAACTTCTTTGCAATTACCTCCTCCGGTGTCTGTAAAATGAATTCCTCCACCTTTCCAATGAAGCTTTTTCCTGCAATATAATGTTTAAGGCGTTGTCCATTAACCACATGAGGTTTACCTTTCATATCACCATGAAGACGGATAGCTCCTGAACGGTATACTTCCTGTATCACTAATGGTCCCTGCCACTTTGAAGCTAACTTACCTGCAGAAAACTTGAAACGAGAGTTGTATAATAGCACTTGATCACCTACTTTGAATTCTTTCTTTTTAATTTTCTTGTCATGCCAAATCTTAACTTTTTCTTTAAACATCCTGGCACTTTCATAAGCTTCATTTCTCCATTCATCTAGTAGGTTTAAATCAAGAATTCTCTTCTCTCCAGCAGTTTTAAAATCAAAGTTCAATTGTTTAATAGCCCATCTAGCTTTATGTTCTAATTCAACAGGTAAATGACAAGCTTTTCCATAAACCATTTTATAAGGAGACATTCCCATAGGATTTTTAAAAGCAGTTCTATAAGCCCATAATGCATCGTTAATTTTAAGTGGCCAATCAGACCTAGACTTATTCACTGTCTTTTCCAAAATGAGTTTAATTTCCCTATTACTTAATTCAACTTGTCCACTAGTTTGGGGATGATAAGGTGATGCAATTCTATGGTTAACATCATATTTTGCCAAAGTTTTCCTAAGAATACCATGTAAGAAATGAGAACCACCATCAGTAATTAAAAACCTAGGAACACCAAACCTGGGGAAAATGATGTCCTGAAGCATCTTCATTGCTGTGGCATGATCTGCACTTTTGGTTGGAATTGCTTCCACCCACTTTGTAACATAATCCACTGCAACCAAAATATGAGTATGCTTTGTCTTTGATTCGGGGAAAGGTCCCATAAAGTCAAAACCCCACACATCAAATGGTTCAAGTGGTAAGGAATAGTTCATAGGCATTTCATTTCTCCTACCAATATTTCCTACTCTTTGACATTTATCACAAGATTTAACATATTCAGCACAATCCTTAAATAAAGTAGGCCAATAAAAACCAGACTGTAATACCTTTGCACCTGTACGATCTCCTGCATGATGTCCTCCATAGGGACTGTCATGACAATCTCTTATAATAGCCTGTTGTTCATACTCAGGTACACAACGTCTAATAATACCATCCACACTTTCTTATAAAGAAAGGATCATCCCAAAAATAATGTCTAAGATCATAAAAGAATTTCTTTCTTTGTTGAGTAGTGAAGTGTGGAGGTAAAACTTTACCAACAATAAAATTTGCATAATTGGCAAACCATGGAGATGCAACTTTAGCACTAGAAACATTAATTTTGCAAGTTGTTCATTAACAAAACTATCATTAATAGGAATAGGATCATCAGGTATATTTTCCATTCTAGAAAGATGATCAGCTACTTGATTATCTTCCCCTTTCCTATCAACAATGTGTAAATCAAATTCTTGCAATAGAAGTACCCATCTTATTAATCTAGGCTTAGCATCTTTCTTATGCATTAAGTATTTAATGGCAGAATGATCAGTATGCAATGTGACTTTCGAATCAGTAATATAAGGTCTAAACTTGTCACAAGCAAATAGCACTGCTAAAAATTCTTTTTCAGTTGTGGCATAATTCCTTTGAGCAGCATCAAGTGTTCTACTAGCATAATAAATGACATTCAGTTTCTTATCAACACGTTGGCCCAAAACAGCCCCAACTGCATAATCACTAGCATCACACATAATTTCAAAAGGCAAATTCCAATCAGGAGGTTGAATAATAGGGCACTTATTAAAGCATTCTTCAAAATATTAAAGGACTCAATACAATCATCATTAAAAGAGAAAGGAACATCCTTTTGCAAAAGATTGGTTAGGGTTTTGATATTTTGGAGAAATCTTTAATAAACCTACGGTAAAAACCTGCATGCCCAAGAAAACTTCTTATACCTTTGAGATCCCTTGGGAATGGAGCTTTTCAATAGCTTCTATCTTTGCTGGGTCAACTTCTATTCCTTTCCAGAAATCTTATGCCCAAGAACAATACCTTCAGTAACCATGAAGTGACACTTCTCCCAGTTTAAAACTAAGTGTTGGTCTTCACAACGCTGCAAAACTTTGTTAAGGTTGAACAAGCAATTATCGAAGGAAGTACCATACACAGAAAAATCATCCATAAAGACTTCCATTATCTTTTCAATATAATCAGCAAATATAGCATTCATGCATCTTTGAAAAGTAGCAGGAGCATTGCACAAACCGAATGGCATTCTCCTATAAGCAAATGTACCAAATGGACATGTAAAAGTGGTTTTCTCTTGATCATCTTTATGAACAGGAATTTGGGAGAAACCTGAATAACCATCTAAATAGCAAAAGTGAGAGTGTTTAGATAACCTTTCTAACATTTGATCAATAAATGGCAATGGGTAATGATCTTTACGAGTTGCTTTGTTTAACTTCCTGAAATCAATACACATTCTATAACCAACAACAGTGCGTTGAGCTACAAGTTCATCCTCATCATTTGGAACAACAGTCATTCCACCCTTTTTAGGAACACAATGAACAGGACTAACCCACTTACTATCAGCTATGGATAAATGATACCAGCTTCAATAAGTCTTATTACCTCTTTCCTTACCACTTCCTTCATTTTTGGATGGAGACGGCGTTGATAATCAACAACAGGTTTTGCATCCTCTTCCAAATTAATTTTATGCATACATAGAGCTGGGCTTATACCTTTAAGATCATCAAGAGAGTATCCAATGGCTGGTCGGTGAGCTTTAAGCACATCAAGTAATTTCTCTTCTTCTTCAGCTGAAAGGTTAGCACTAATAATGACAGGATATATGCTCTTCTCATCCAAATATGCATATTTAAGATTTTAGGCAAAGGTTTTAATTCAAACTAGGATCCCCTTTAGGTGGTGGTAGCACTCCTAAATTATCAGGTGGGATATGCAATTGTAATTGTGGTGGCTGTTGTGAAAGTATTTGTTCTAAAGCATCTTTTTCTTCTTCATTAAATGGTTCATCTTGATTAAGCATGTATCTTTCCACCACGTCTGTTGAAGCTACAGCTACATGAGCAAGAGTTTCAATTACATCTTCAGAAATGGCTCTTTCTTTGAATGCTTATCAGAAAATTTAGAAAAGTTGAATGCAAGTTTTTCTCCAGCACATTAATAAACACTTTCTCTTTAAGCAAATCAATTTCAGCACCAACAGTATGTAAGAAAGGTCTACCAAAAATGATAGGACAAAATGAATCTTGAGGGCAACCAAGCACAATAAAATCAGCAGGATATTTAATTTTACCTACCAATACTTCAACATCTCTAACAATTCCAAGTGGATTAATATAATCTTTATTAGCAAGTTGAATTGTCATACCTGTCTCTTCCATACTGATAGGATCAATATCAGGCTTGATTTCAAGATACAGAGAATATGGAATGACACTAATGCTTGCTCCAATATCACATAAGCCATGATAACTAGAAGTCCCAATAGTGCATGATATAACAGGCTTACCAACCTTGGCCGAATTGCCTTTAACAACTTTAGTAGCATCTTCACATAGATAAACATCAACAGGATCTTCTTCATTTAATTGTTTGATAATAGAGATTTGACTGTTGACTTCCATCTGTTCATAAGGCTGAGATCTTCTTCTTTTACTCTTGTTAGAAACAGCAATAAGTAAATTTTCCTTGACTTGGTTTGGATATGGTGGTGCCTCAACATACTCCTCAATTGTCAAGGATGACACTGGTTCTACCTGTTTAATAACTTTGGGTACAACAATAGATTGTTTAACAGGTTCAACATAAGCTTCAAACCCAGTTTTAGGAATACCAATATGATTAGCAAAAGATTTAGCTACCTCAATTATAACATAAGGATCAAGATTAAAAGTATCACTCAGATTTTTAAACAAGGTAGAAGTAGAGAAATTCTCTACACATGAATACTCATAGTCCAGATAGGGCTCATTACCTTTATCAAGATCCCAATGACCAGTATTCTCAGAAATAGTCTCCAATAAATTCCATGCTTCTTCTTCAGTATTATTTGTAAAGCTTCCACTAGATGAATTATCCAGAAATTCCTTTTGTTGCCTTGGTAGCCTCACATAAAAGTTTATCAGAATAATTTTCCTTGTAAGATCATGACAAGGATTCTTGCGGAGGAGTTCCTTTAACCTCCCCCAAGCTTGAGTAATACTTTCTCCCAGATGTGGCCAGAAATTAAATATATAGCAGCGGTTCTCATAAGCTTCTCTAGGAGTAAAATACTTAAGAAAGAAAACCTTCCTCAAAATACTCCATAGTGACTTCTTCATCTAAAGACCTGAACCAAATACGAGCATTACCAGATAAAGACAGATATAACAGCTTCCTTTTTACCTGATCTTCAGAAATACCAGGAAGTCTAAATAAACCACATATAGCCTCAATTGTTTCCATGTGTTCACGTGCAGATTTAGTTCCATCCCTGTAAATGGATTTTTCATAACTCTTTTAACATGACCAACGGGAATTTTATATCCCACTTTAGGTATCTCAGGCACAGTAGTTTCAACAGTTTAGGAGCATAAGCACTTTCATATAGAGCAAGATGCAGCGAGGCACGATTCATAAATGCCATAGTAGCAATGAGATAAAACAGTAAATAAAATTCACCTTTCAAGTTTCCTTACCAAACTTCTTACCAATAGCGCTACGCTCCCCGGCAACGGCGCCAGAAAAGTATCTTGATGACTCCCAAGTGCAGGAGATCAATTGTAGTACCTTTCGAATAGAAAAGGTTGTCGAACCCACGAGGAGCTGAAGGTATTGGTTATTAGAAATGATAAATAGACAATAAAAGATGCAAGTGTTTTTGGTATTTTCGATTGTATAATTGCAAGACAGTGACAATGCAGCAGGTAAATGGTAACAAGTAAAAGCTCTCAAAGAGAGAGAAAGCCCAATCCTCTATGTGTAAGAGGACAAGCTCAAGTGATGTGTAACTTATATGTGGAAAACGTTCCCGAGGGCGGCATGGATATTGCTAGGCATATAGATTTATTAAACAACACGTTGAATATCTTGTCTAGTTTTAATCTTCTTCGGACGGAGCTATTATTAGGTACAGCTAAATAAATAGACTAAACCCCTTATGATGGATCATGTGGCCAATTAAATGACAGCACAAGAATTATTAAGATATAAAATCCCACCATAGCATTACACTCTAGGTCCCCGATACTAATACCCCGTAAAGTAACTTAATGATTCGGTCTCAGGCTTTCGTGTCCTCCCAAGTCTCCCTCACGCCATTACACTACGGTGTTCTCCTATGAGCCCATATAGGTGAAGTGTTGTGCAGTCGACGTTCGCACAACACCATCATAGAATCACACAAAAAGATAAACACTAGACAAAATACCAACACATGTCATATATAAATCATTGCCAATTCATCCTATGCCCTCAGGAACATACGGGAACTACTCACAACGTGCAAACATGGTGATATTCAGTGGCATAAGTGGTACAACACAATCTGAAAATATAACTTCACCACCAAATAATGACAAGTACTCAATCACAAACATGAATAGTAGCACAAGACAAGTATCTAGGGTATAGCAACTCTCAAACTACGAGGGGGCGGAGTGGATCACGGAGATGATGATGAGATGGTGCTGGTCTTGGTGATGGTGATGATGTAGAGGCCTCCTCCCACGCCAAGGAGGAGAGGTGATGACGATGATTTCCCCCTTCTCCGGAGCTCCGGAGCAGCAGGATCTGATCCCCCTCGGAGGGAATCAGGAGTTTCGCCGCCGCCGCGACCTCGGATAGTCTCGTAAAAATTAGGGCGTTACTTTTCGGGCGAGACGGAGACCGTTAAAAAGCCCCAGGCGAGGAAGTGCCCGAGGCTCCAGATGGTGGGCCCCACGCGGCCAAAGAATCTGGCCGCGTGGGCCCCCCTTTTGGGCCTCGTGGCTCTCCTCCCTTCGATCTTCTTCCCACTGCTGTTCTCCCGATGAAAAACCAGCTGTGCAATTTTCCTTTTTCCATTTGGGTCCCTGTAGCTCCTGAAACATTAAAAACAAGAAAAAGGAGGTTTTCTGCCTCCCAGAAATTAAATACCAAAAATAGGGACTTTGTATGAAAGTCCCATAAATCATCTAAAACATGTAAAAACAATGATATAACAATGCCAATAACGTTCTAATATGATAATATAAGTTGTATAAATGATGATATAAAATGCACGTATCACACCCCTCTCAGAAAAGAAAGAGTTTGAGCTAGCAAGGTAGTAAGCTGATTTAACAGAGTAGATGCCAAATCTGTCATGTGGCCACGCTGCAAAATCCTCACTGCCATGTTTGCTGATAGGAATCTGCTGGATTATGTTGGCCAAATCTTCAGAGAAGAAAAACCTGACAGTTTCCATATCCTATGCATCATTATTCTCATTCATCAAACCTGAACCTTGGCATTCTCTGGCAGAGGCTCAACGGTAGAGAAAGTACCAGGCTGCACCTTGGGGATCCAGGGATCTTTCATGATGTCAATATGGGCACCATTACCCACTCCCCACTGTAGCCCTTTCACGAGGAGCACTCTTCCAAATAGGATTGACCGCCAGGTAAAAGACGCAGCTCGGGGTTTTTCCAGAGATAAGAAGTCAGTATCAGGATAATACCTTCCCTTGAGGACCCGAGCACAGAGCGATGTTGGCTCGGTTAGCAAGCGCCAACATTGTTTCCCAAGCATTGCTTGGTTAAACAGGACGAAATCCTTGAAGCCCATGCCACTGAGAGCTTTTGGGGTAGACAGCCACGACCATGAACGCCAATGCATTTTTTGTCGTCCATCTTCAGACCCCCACCAGTAGTTGGCTATACTTCTTTTCATTTGCTTGCAGATACCGATAGGCACCTGGAAACAATTCATGCTATAGTTAGGTATAGATTGGGTTACTGACTTTAATAACGCCTCTTTACCAGCTCTGGACATAGGCTTGTCAGTCCAGTTCACGAAGCTCCTCCAGGTACGGTCCGACAGGAACTTGAACGAAGATGCCACCGCCCGAGAAATCTCAGTAGCATACCTAGATATGTATCTTGCAACACCTCATTACTGATTTCCAGTATTGCTTTGACCTGCTGCTTAACTGCATCCGGACATTTACTCCCAAAGAAAATCGAGGATTTCTGTAGGTTGATCTTTTGACCTGATGCTTCACAGTAAGTATTCAGTGCATCCTTAAGAGCACACACACTCCGATTATCACTTCGAGCAAAGAAAATGTTGTCGTCTGCGAAGAGCAAATAAGATATACGGGGGCCTTGTCTGCCATTACGTAAACCTTGTAGCTCACCAAGACCCTCTTTCTTCTACAATAAACACGACAACCCTTCTGTGCATAGAAGGAATACGTACGGACTGATCGGATCACCCTGACGAATGCCACGAGAGGGTACCACTGTTTGGGTTAGTTCCCCATTGACCTTAACTGCGTATCTAGCCGTAGTCACACACCTCATGACAGAGGAGATCTAGCTAGGAGCAAACCCCAATTTGGAGAGACATCCATGAAGCTAAGCCCACTCAATACGGTCATAAGCTTTCATCATGTCAATTTTGAGAGCAAAGAAAGGACTCTTACTCTTTTGTTTGCGAACAGAGTGTAGGCATTCAAAAGCAATGAGAGCGCTATCACTAATTAGTCTACCTGGAACAAAAACACTCTGAAATTCCGAGATGACACCGGGAAGCAGTACCTTCAGTCTATTAGCAAGAACTTTGGAAGCAATTTTGTAAAGAACGTTGCAAAGACTGATAGGACGAAATTTGGACAGATGTTTGGCCTTTGATACCTTGGGGATTAGCACAATAACTGAGTCACAAAAGCCTTCCGGTATCGTATTCCCTACCAAGAAGCTCCTTATAGCATCACACACCTCTGTTTGGATTAGTTCCCAATGTGTTTGGTAGAATAACGCTGGAAACCCATCGGACCGGGTGCCTTGGTGGGTCCCATCTGAAAGAGAACAGCATGGATCTCCTCATTGGTATATGGGGCACACGGACTGTCATTCATTTGGGCATCCACTTTAACAGGAATGGAGTCAATGGTGGTATCCATCGACAGAGAAGCTTCCGACGAGAAGAGCTTCTCATAGAAGGATTGGACCATCTCCTTGATTCCCTGCTGATCCTCGCACTTGGAGCCATCCTCCCGCACCAACACATCAATGCGGTTAGTCTTTCTCCTTGCCGATGCTCGGGCGTGGAAGAACGCAGTATTGCGATCACCTTCGCGAAGCCAGTCTATTCGGGCCCTTTGCTTGGCCATAATTTCCTCTTGTTCAAAAGGCTCACACAACTGCTGCTCGGCTTTCTTCTCTTGGCAAGAGTGTCTGCACAAAACGGCGCATCCCTGAGCGCACGGATGTCGCAGAATTTGGCGTCTGACATTGCCAAAGGTGTCCCTGCTCCATTTTTGGAGGGAACTCGCGGTTTGAACGAGAGAGGCCCAAGTGGACTGTAACGCATTGATACCCACAAGTATAGGGGATCGCTGAAGTCTTCGTTGGGAAGTATTACCTAAATTTATAGTTCGACTCGATGGGAACATAAGAATATCAATAAGACCTTGGCAATTGAGGCGTCACTCTCAACCACACCTGTATATCAATAACTTGCAGCAGTAATAGTGATGGCAGTAGTACGATTCAAGTAACAAGCAGAACAGTAGCAGTGAACAAGTGTTTCCCAGTTTTCACCGGAAAAGTAAAAGTGTAACTCAGAGATTTAAAACGTAGGCATGAGGTGATAGCGGGGTGTTGCAAGAATGAGATTGATCATATAATAAGAAACAAATAACAATGGGACCTATCTCTAACTCCGATATATGTAGGTATGTGTTCCATATTTAGTTGTGCGTACTAACCAAGAGAATTTGCACAACATCTATTGTCCAACCTGCCCATTTCACCGGGGCCAACTTGGAACTACAGGTAATTAAGGTCTACCCTTTCGAATAGACCGGAACAATGCATTAACACTTCATGAACACATAGAATCCTCAAACTAAAACATCTCCCCCTTGTTTTCCCTATATGTCACGTTTAGGGTTCGCAGGTTCAACATAATAGCAGGTGATACACTTTGCAAGTAAATACCAAACTCAAATATATGATGGGGCAATATAAGTTCAGTACTGAAATCATGCCACTCGGGCCCTAGTAGCAAGCATTAAACATAGCAAGAGTGCATCAACACAATACAAAAGTATCCTCAAGATAAAACCCTAAAATCCCGAACAACGGTAGCATTACATGATCAATCTCATCCAATCCCCATCCACCTCACATGCCTACAGCGGACTACTCACACATGGTGATGGTGAAGGGGCTCATGGTCGATGGAGATGAAGGCGGTGAAGACGGCCTCCGGATCCCTCCACCGGAGGAGAAATCCTGGATCAATCTGTCCCCGAAACGAAGATCGTGGTGGCGGCGGCGGTGTGTTTCGCGAAAGCTCCTCTCCTTCTAGGGCACGCACTTTTCTGTATATATGAGGGGGTACGTCGAAGACCGAAGGCGAGGCGGTGCCCGAGGGCCAAACGGGGTGGGCCCACGCGGCCTGGTACTGTGGCCACGTGGGGCCCCCTCTTTTGGGCCTCCGGTGCTCCCTCGTGTCCATCCTTTGCACGTTGTCCTCCTTTTCCATAAAAAATGACGTGGTATTTTTCCCCGATTTTATTTCCTGAAAAAATAGCCAGAAACGAGACTTTGCTAAAAACAGCGTCAGATTCAGCAGTTTTATTCAAATATGGGAAAATTCCGGAGCAAATCATGAAGCAAAGTGCTTGGAAAAATAGATGCATTTTGGAAATGGTCTGAAAATGGTCGACCCGGTCAAACCCGACCCGATTGCCAGCCTTAATGGCTTAGGTTGGCGGCCCAGGCGTCTCTCTAGCCAAATATTCTCACTCAACAAACTTACTAAGCTTCCGCTTTTATTTCGCACATGATAGGCATCCATAGACAAAAGTACATGATATCAATAGAATATAAATTAGTGCAATGTTGAAAGCTTTCCATGTGTCAGCACATTTCAGCTAACTCTAAACCACTAAGCCTGTCAAGCATATGACTTCATGTTTATCATTTGAAAAATTCTTTTACTCTCTTTTAATTGGCAAGTTTAGTAAGCACAATGGGATGCGTAGACCTTTGTTTAAAGCCACAATTAATCAATCCATAACCAAGTATTGTCACTTAATATTATTTCACTTGCATCATCATATAACATACTAGAACACGGAAAAGATAAACGTTTGCTACCACTTTACTAGATGTCAAAGAAATTATGATGTGCACACTTGCTGTTATTAAAAAGTCCACATAAACACGGCAAAGGTGTCATACCTTTCATCCACTTCATGCACCATCAACTCATCATCGTTGTTCTCCTCTCCCATCTTGAACTGCGCAATAAAACTCAAATCTGCCGGAAAATGTCACTGCATACAGTACTGTTTTTACCCTACCTAGACACCTCAGAAAAATCTCATATTTTACGTGTGTGTAGGTTATGATGTGTTGCAGCAGTGGTTAAAATTTCAGCTCAATCGGAGTTACAGAGAAAAAATGAAAAATAAAACAGCGAGCAGATTTCAGCAATTTCTGCACCTCCGTTTTTGCGTTTGTTTCAAGAAAACGAAAATATTTTTGTTATTTTTCGTTCTAAGAAACAAAAGACAAACAACCAGAAGTAAAAGAAACAAATAAAATCTTTTTGTGTTTTTGTGTTTTCAAGAAACTTATCATAGCAATATAACGGTGATATAAAACAATGAATGGAGAGTAAGAGAAGTACTCCCCCAAGCTTGCGATCAAGCTAGTATCCTGGGTAGTTGCCGTATCCACTTCCACTTCCAGGGTAGTAACTATATGGGTAGCCTTGCATGCTTGGGTACAGGGGCTCCGCCTGAGGTATGTACCCCTGTGTCTCTGGAGCTTGTGGCTCCTCCTGAGGCGGCGCCTCTTCCACTATCCATTTTCCGGTACTCCTGTCAAAAAGGTCAGTACGGGGGAGCCTAATGGACACTCGCTGCCCACTAGTGCTCAAATAGTTATACAGATAATGTTCCCCATACAACGTACTTATATCCATGCGAGTAGTCAAAGCAAAATCAAGTAATTTGGACTCTCGCACTAGAGTACCCATGTTATCACCATATCCTCTCTCGTTTTTAATGTAATTGTACACCATAGTAGCAATAGCACCAGCATAAATAGGAGTTTGATCAGTAATATTTCTACTCACAGCAGTATGCAAAGATCTAGCAAGTATGACTCCCAAGTTATATTCACACGGTGTATTTTCTTTTGCACATTTTAGTAGATAAACCATTGGTCCAGTGCAAGCAGAATTGTTATCCCTAGCAAGAAATCCTCTTGCAAGAAACAACGCAAAATATCTCAAACTTGGGTGCTGTATATGAGTAAATTTACCCCTATTTAATCTATCATGAGAGTTTACAGATATAGTATGCCAAAACTCAACAAGCTCATGGTTGGTATCAGCACGAGTTTCACTCCAACTCCCTGAATTTTCTACACCAATAGCATTGCAAAATTCCCTAGAGACATAACAAGGCGCTCACCTCTCATAGTAAATTTGCAAACAAAGGTAAGAGGGGGTGCCTTACTTCTCTTCCTGTGCTTGTGGGCTCCGGGCCCTCAAACCTGAAGGTAGAGAGAAATTCCCGAGAGAGTTCCTCATATGTATCTTGTGGGTTCTGAGAAACCTAAGTAAACCAGTTGTAGCAGCGAAGGTGTCGAAGTCCTCTTTGATTCCCCATTGCTCAAGAACATAGGGATCTTGCCATCTTGTTGTATGGATCTTCAGCTTCTCCCCTACAAAGAATGCATCATCCTCCCAAAGGTGTTGGTCATCATTATTGAGGGAGACTTTGCATTCTCTTCTCCTTGGTCTTGAGCTCATCCCAACAATCCCTTGCCCTTGCTGAACATGATACCTTGCTGCCCAAAAACAATATTCAACAAAAATCAAGATGTAACACTCTAAAACAACATTAAGATATCCATAAATAGTCTCCCATCAATATCATGCATCAATATCAACTAGAAAACTTAAATCTATGGATTTCCTAAGCATAAAAGGTGACACCTAGTGCAGCAAAATACTTCATGCATGAGGCATAAGAACAAAAAGTGATTGGATGAGTGGAGGAGTCACATACCAATGAGCAATCCCACCAAACAGATTTGAAAAATCTGCCCTAAACTTGGAGATCCAAGGATAGCAGGAAGAGAGCTCGAGAAAAATTGGGAAAAATACCTGGGGCTGGTTTCTGTCGAGGGGAGGAGATGGGCACTGATACTCACCTAACCCCTCTGTGGGCCAAAATGGAGGGTCCCACGCGGCCAGGTACTGTGGCCGCGTGGGACACCCTTTTTGGCCCTGGTGGCCCTCTGGTGTCCCCCTTTTGGCTGTTAGTTCCCTGCTAAAATAACTTACCTCCAAATTTTTCTGGAATTTTTCGAGAAAATTTTCTGAACAGAATTTTTCAAACTACATTTCTGGAATTTCTGCACTTTGAAATAATTATGCTCATGCAAATAATCTAAAAATTCTAGAATAAATGAAATCAAACATTCAAAGCAATTTTTATGGGAATCAAGTTTGCATCATTTTCATATTAGTAATGAGGTTGATCAAGTCTCATTAATAATATGCAAAAGATATAATACATGATTCTTTATTTTATATGTTTTCTGAGCAATTTCAAGTCACCTCATATTTGATTGGAATAGTTCCAATCATTAAGATAGCATATTTTGGTTCAGGAGGTGGCAATGCAAACTCAAAGCTTCCTATTATAAGAGTATTCCTTTTAATGGAGTTCACACTCTGGCTTACCATAGTAACAGATTTCTTCTTAGGAAAATAGATAGTGTGCTCATTTCCCTTGACATTGAATGTTACCTTGCTCTCAGTGCAATTTATAACAGCCCCTGCAGTGTTTAAAAAGGGTCTTCCAAGAATAATAGACAAATTATCATCTTCAGGCATTTCTAACACAACAAAGTCTGTAGGGATTAACACATTAGCAATAGAGATAGGGACATCCTCACATATTCCTATAGGCACAGCAGTTGATTTATCAGCCATTTGTAATGATACTTCAGTTGGAACCAATTTGTTTAGGTTAAGTTTCTTATATAAAGAAAAAGGCATAACACTAACACCAGCTCCTAAGTCACATAGAGCATATTTCACATAAGTTTCTTTAATATGACAAGGAATAGTTGGAATACCAGGATCACCACGTTTTTCAGGCATTTTCCCTTTAAAGGAATATTCAGCAAGCATAGCAGTTATTGCATCAGTAGGAATCTTTCTTTTATTAGTCACAATGTCTTTCATGTATTTGGAATATGGAGGGATTTTAATAGCATCAACAAGAGGAATTTGCAAACACAAAGACTTAATCAACTCAAAGAATTTCTCAAATCTAGCATCATCCAAAGTTTTTATTACCTCTTGGGGATATGGTATGGGTTTTTGTACCCACGGATCCCTATCTTTACCTCTTTGTGGATTAGGATGGCTCTTCTTCTTATTCTTCTCAGTAGATGGTGGAGGGTCTTCTTTATCATTAGGTTCAGGTTCTTCAATATTTTCATCCTCTTGTGGCTCTTCTTCAGGTGAAGGTGATTCTTCTTCTTCATTATTATTATCTTCAGTCTCAGCATCAGAAATAGAAATATCCTTATCTTGCTCTTCAGAGTCATCAATGTCCTTGTTTTCATTGGGAGATTTTCCTGCAGAAGATTTCTTCTTGAGAGCTTCTTGTTCTTTTCTCTTGGGATGGCCTTCAGGAAAATCAGGATCCTGAGTACTTGCACCTCCCCTAGTGTTAACTCCACAAACCTGTTTCTTCACCATAAGACTTTCATACAATTGATTTTGAAGAGAAACCATTTGTTCAACTTGATTATTCATCATCTCACAGTGTTTAACAATTCTTTTTACCTCTCCCACACTAGCATGTAAACTTTCTCGAAGAGATTTAATTTTGTGAGAGTTCTCCATAATAGTCATTCTAATATTATGCTCCTCAGGATTATGATGATAAGCAAAATCATTCATGTAGGATACATCAACAGGAGGTGTTACCTTTTCATTACCTTTTATGGAGCTAATAGCATTGACTTGAATTGGAAAACATGGTTGATCATCAGGAAGTTTAACACCCATTTCAGATAATTCCTTAAGATGAGAGGTTTTAATTCCCTTCTCTTTAATAGCCTTGGAAGCTTCTTTCATTGTTTCGTTATCCAATTTGAGCATGCCTCCTTTCTTCTCCGGAAATATCTCTTCAATATTCCAGTCTTCATAATTCCTAGAGATAGTCTCCAATAGCTCAGTTGCTTCATCAACGGTCCTTTCCCTGAAAACATTACCTGCAATACCATCAAGATAGCCTCTGGTGTTTTCGGTTAGACCATTGTAAAATATATCAAGTATTTCATTACTCTTGAAGCCATGGGTAGGACATTTCCTAACCATCTTACTATACCTCCCCCAAGCTTGGGGTAAATCCTCCTTCTCTTTCTGTGAAAAGCTGCTAATCGCAACAGTCAAACCATGAATCTTATCAGCAGGGAAATACTTATTATAGAATACCTGCAAACATTCTTCCTTGCTAGTAATACATCCAGGTTCTAAACGATTATACCAAGTTTTAGCACTTCCTCCCAAAGTAAAAGGAAACAGCTTTAAGAAATAGTAGCGTTGATGGATTTCATCTTTACCAAATAACACAGATAAGTCATGCAAGACAGCAATGTGTTCAAAAGGAAACTCATCCTCTCTACCATAAAACTTATATTTTTCAGCTTTTTCAATTATTTCAGGATCAACACTAAACTCATAATCTTTATCTTTAATTTTAATAGCAGGAGCATTCATTTTCTCAGTAATAGGAAAATATCCATCAAGAGGAGAATTTTTATAGCTATCAAGTTTATCCAATTTATCAAAGTCAGAATTCATAAAAGCCATAGTAAATGCCTCCTCTTCCTCAGAAGAAGTTTCAAATTCATCATCACAGTATTCATTATCTTCTAACTCAGATTCCACATTTTCATTAGTAGAAGATTCCAGATTTTCAGGTGTTTCAGTTATCTCAGATGTTTCAGGTGTCACTTCTTTGTCTATGCTACCACATAATAAATCATTTTCATTACTAGTAGACATTTTAGACAATGGTGAACTAGATAAAACCTTTCCTTTTTCTTAGGAGCAACAGCAGAAGCAACATTAGGTGAAAAGTTTGGCCTACTTGGCAAATCCGTACCTCTGCGAGTAGTTGAAGGCCTCACTTCCTTCGGAGTAGTCTTTTCCTTTCCCATGGTTAGGAACAAGCAAAAGCAGCAAATAGATGATAACAAGTTGTCTTACCAATAAAGCTAGGTTCCCCGGCAACGGCGCCAGAAAACGTCTTGATACCCACAAGTATAGGGGATCGCTGAAGTCTTCGTTGGGAAGTATTACCCAAATTTATAGTTCGACTCGATGGGAACACAAGAATATCAATAAGACCTTGGCAATTGAGGCGTCACTCTCAACCACACCTGTATATCAATAACTTGCAGCAGTAATAGTGATGGCAGTAGTATGATTCAAGTAACAAGCAGAACAGTAGCAGTGAACAAGTGTTTCCCAGTTTTCACCGGAAAAGTGAAAGTGTAACTCAGAGATTTAAAACGTAGGCATGAGGTGATAGCGGGGTGTTGCAAGAATGAGATTGATCATATAATAAGAAACAAATAACAATGGGACCTATCTCTAACTCCGATATATGTAGGTATGTGTTCCATATTTAGTTGTGCGTACTAACCAAGAGAATTTGCACAACATCTATTGTCCAACCTGCCCATTTCACCGGGGCCAACTTGGAACTACAGGTAATTAAGGTCTACCCTTTCGAATAGACCGGAACAATGCATTAACACTTCATGAACACATAGAATCCTCAAACTAAAACATCTCCCCCTTGTTTTCCCTATATGTCACGTTTAGGGTTCGCAGGTTCAACATAATAGCAGGTGATACACTTTGCAGATAAATACCAAACTCAAATATATGATGGGGCAATATAAGTTCAGTACTGAAATCATGCCACTCGGGCCCTAGTAGCAAGCATTAAACATAGCAAGAGTGCATCAACACAATACAAAAGTATCCTCAAGATAAAACCCTAAAATCCCGAACAACGGGTAGCATTACATGATCAATCTCATCCAATCCCCATCCACCTCACATGCCTACAGCGGACTACTCACACATGGTGATGGTGAAGGGGCTCATGGTCGATGGAGATGAAGGCGGTGATGAAGGCGGTGAAGACGGCCTCCGGATCCCTCCACCGGAGGAGAAATCCTGGATCAATCTGTCCCCGAAACGAAGATCGTGGGTGGCGGCGTGTGTTTCGCGAAAGCTCCTCTCCTCTAGGGCAAGCACTTTTCTGTATATATGAGGGGGTACGTCGAAGACCGAAGGCGAGGCGGTGCCCGAGGGCCAAACGGGGTGGGCCCACGCGGCCTGGTACTGTGGCCGCGTGGGCCCCCTCTTTTGGCCTCCGGTGCTCCCTCGTGTCCATCCTTTGCACGTTGTCCTCCTTTTCCATAAAAAATGACGTGGTATTTTTCCCCGATTTTATTTCCTGCAAAAATAGCCAGAAAGAGACTTTGCTAAAAACAGCGTCAGATTCAGCAGTTTTATTCAAATATGGGAAGATTCCGGAGCAAATCATGAAGCAAAGTGCTTGGAAAAGTAGATGCATTTTGGATGCATCACGCATCCAGCCCATCAGCAGATTCCTTCCAGGCCTTTTCCACGGTGGCAGTGTACTCCTCGGCCCGTCTCCACATGGCCTCATATTTGAAGTTATGCTGCACCGGCGGACGGTGCTGCATCCCACTGCTGCTGTCGAAAGCGATTACAATCGCATAGTAGTCTGACGATGTGGTAATCACGTTCTCAACATGGCAATTCTCAAAACGAGCACTAAAGGCCCCGTTTGAAACCGCGCGATCCAGTCGCACGCGGACGTTGCTCTGGGCGTCCTGCTTGTTAGACCACGTGAACTTGGGTCCAGAGAACCCCATGTCAGACAGGTTGTAGTCCTGTAGACAATTTCGGAACAATTCCATCTGGGAGTTAGACCTCTCACGAGATCCAAAGTGCTCATCATGGCATAGCACTTCGTTAAAATCCCAACATCAAATCCATGCATCATCTCCACCCCGTCGGAGTCGATGTAGGATATCCCAGAAGATGTGCCTCAGCTCCCGCTTCGGATCACCATATACGAAGGTAGCATGCCACGTTGCACTGTCTTCCTGTTTCACCGTCACATCAATACAATGGGGGTTAAGACCTTGGACAGATACAGAATATGGCTGCTTCCAAAAGAGCGCAAGGCCGCCACTGCGACCCTCGCAACTGACTGCGAAAGAACCTATGTATCCCAGGGACCACATGAATCCTCTCGCTTTGCTCTCCGACATCTTTGTCTCAGACAAGAACATGATCGCGGGTCGGAAATGCTTCACCAGCCAGCGAAGCTCACCAACCGTCGCGTCAGACCCTAGGCCACGGTAGTTCCAACATAGAAGACTCATTGCGTTGGGCGGGAGTGCTCTGCATTCGCCGCCGGATCCGTCGATCGAGTAGGTGTTGTACGTAGCTTCTTGTTGGAATCAGAACTGAGCACATCATCCTCATTGGCATCAGTACGCGCTGATCAGCCACCACTAAGGCAAGGGGTTCCTCCACCGATGGTGATGCTTCAATTGACAGCTGCAGAGATTTCTGTGCTTTCGTAGTCTTGCATTTCTGTCCCGTAATAGTTTGCTTGGAAGGCTTGGACGCGGACAGGTCCTTCCCAGAGGTTTCAGCATGTGCCTTGCCTCGCCCGCGAGACGCACGACCCCTGCCACGTCCACGGCCACCCTTGAGCGGGGAAGAGACCTCTCCTTCTTCCCCCGACTGGGATTGCATGGACGTTGTAGCCTTGCCACGCCCCAGACCTCCCCGAGCTGATGAACCACCCACCAAGCTCCTGGCTTCAGGTATGGTGTGACCACCTGTAGAGCTAGAGGTGTTGGCAGATTTCGACCCTCCTGCTTTCTTCATGATCTCGTCCACAGATAGTTTCAACACAGGGTAGGGCAGATCTCCATTGTTATCTCTCTCTGCGGGAATGGGGCAGACCAAGTAGGAGTGGCCAAGCAGCCCACAGGAGAAGCAATAGAATGGGAGGCGCTCATACTGCACCTCATAAGTCTCTGTCGTCTGAAGCCGACTAGAGAAAACTGACACAACACGCACCAGAGGATCATTGACTGAAATCTCCACCCTCAAGCGCATGTAAGCTCCCCAGCAGCGACCAAGAGCATCAGCTTCAACCTTCTTGACGTTGCCAATAGGTTTAGCAATTTCAAAACCCCTCGCCTCTCTCATCAGATGAGGTGGGAGGGCGACTATCCTTGCCCAGATGGCCAGACGGTCGAACAAGACCTGTGGCGGCTGAATATCCACATCATAGATTTTCAACAGCACGGCATGCTTGCCAACTTTCCATGGAGACCCATCCATAATACGATCTCTGTCAGATTTTGATCCAAACTCAGCAATGAACAAATTATCACCCCGGGTTAAGGATCAGTCCCTTCGGATTACCCCACGTCGACCTCATGGCCGCGGAGATAGTCTGAATGTGGAGGACATTGGGAGCCAGTACCTTGCCCACAAAAGCACGATCAGGATCCACCAGATCGAGCTCGTCCTGGTCATCAATGACTACCACCGTCGATTCGACCGCAGTTTTGTGCAAATTCGCCATCAGGTCTTCCACTTCGTCACCTGAACCTGAGGTACCTCCTACGGTACCCCTTCCTTCGTCGCCGCCGCCTTTCCGTGTTCAGATCGCGGCGGTTCCTTTGAGGCACCACCCGCACCCTGATTCGAGGCCAACTTCAACGCAACATTCTTCACCACTTCCTTCCCCTGACCCGCCATCACCGTCCCAATCCGATCTCCCACGAGCTCGACCAAGGACGGGCAGTTCTGCAAGAGAACCCTTGATCGCCCTGAACCGAGATGCAAGAGGGACGAACTAGCACGAACGGATTGCGGAGAGCAGGGATCTGGAGAGAATTGGCAAGTAGAATAGGAATAGCGATCGAGATCACTATCCCAGATGGAGTTCTGGCCCTAGGAGTCGCGCGTCGCGAGAGCGGCGTGAAACCCTAGAAACAAACAATGTCAGATAACTTTTCATGAGTTCTGTGTGTAAAAAGACGGTCATACATAGGATGGCTTAAGATAGGAGGGCTTAAGAATGGACCCGAGCAATTACATTACATGTTATTAACTACTCCTTCCCTACCAAAATATAAGATGTTAAAATTTAGCATTCTTCAGATACAGATGTATCTAGACTTGTATTAGTGTGTAGATTCACTCCTTTCAATCCATATGTAGTCCATATAGCAATATCTAAAACGTCTTACATTATGATACGGAGGAAGTAAGATATACTCCCTGGTATGCTTAAGATAGGAGTGCTTCATTCGAGAGCGGGGTTTCGTAGCTCGTCCTACATGTAGCTTATCCCGCGCGTCTAGAACCACTTCGTGATCCGTGGGTGGCAGGCCGACCTGGCATTACCGGTCGAAATACAGAAACAACGACAGACTGAAGTATGGGATGCGAACATGTGGGCTTAGCTCGGAAGGGCGCCCCCTGCTGCATGGTAGCGCGCAGGTGACACATCTGGCATGATACTCGCACCAAAGAAGCGAATGTGTGAAAACATGTGTGTGTGTGGGAGAGAGGCGCGAGCCTGAATTAGGATCCTTTATCCGACGATCTAGTTACTAGGAAAGTTAGACGGACAATATTCTTTTCCTCCTATAGGATAAATTGGCAGCTTGTATGATGCTTTCAATTAGTAAATATAACATACTTTGTTTGTTGGATGAAATCCATCTTAGATTTCTGAGACAAGCAATAAAGCATAAACATCCAATGGCAACATTAGAAAAAGGAAAATAAGAACACATATAATAGAAATATAAGTGTTGCTTATATACTGCAACAACTACAACATTGCCTCTTATTCGACATTTATTTTTCATCCGCACATATATTAGCGGTTATATCTTCTGTAAGATATTTATATATTAATAAACTAATATCATAGATTTAGATCTCATTGGAGGGCAAAGGAGGATTTGTTTCCAGGTGCTTGTCTGCCAGAATAAGATAATTTATTACATTCTTTCTTGCAAATGTCCATTGTCTCATAGCAGATGCTCGTTACCAAACAGCAGAAGCAGTACCCATAACGACAGGGTCGAAGTCGCACTTTATGGGAGCATAGTCCATCAGGTAAATTAATCTTCTTGTAATCCACATCTTCCCTTATTTCGCCTATGGAATATAGAATAACTAGAAAGATACCCCGCGCGTTGCTGCGGAAACTTTTTATAAAAATTGTAACATAAAGGAAAGGACATATGACACATGCAACGGAAAAATTTCTCGGGAATATTCCGGAATCGATTGGGCACTATAATTGGGAGTCCAGATTTAATAAATGTAAAATCTTTGTATATTTAATAACTAAAATTGATGAGGTATTGTATGGATAAAATAATTTATAATGCGAACAATTTTCATGGATGAATAGAAAATCATTAATAAATGTTTGATGACATGGATAAATAATGGCTCAAATAGTGGATGATGTGGCCTAAGGAATAGATGATGTGTGATTAATAAGTATTAGTGGAGATGACATGGACAATTGATTGGTTAAGAGAATGGATGATGTGGATAGTTTGCATGTTGAGATAGAAAATAATTAATGCAAGTTAGTGGGGGTTTTGCTTTATAAGAAGTATAGATACATTATTGTCCGTATAGAAATCTCTTGCTACTGTTAACTACCAACAAATTTAACAATCCAAAAGGAAGGAAAAAGCACGATCATCTAGCCCTTTATTGGTGCACGCTCAAAGAACCAACACTTATGGACAACCCGTCCTCGGGTAGCTGAGATCGAAAGAATAACATTGGAAAGAGAGCACAAATCAGTACAGGTATATAAATAACATGGTATCTTGCACTTACACTGTGCATGGGTAGCAAAGTACACGAGAAGAAGACAACACAATAAGGATAGTGCATGAGCAAGCTTTATGTACTTCTCCATGCCGACAATGAAAGCAAACTTGGTGCTAGCGTATGAGATAGAATTTTTTGCGATCAAAACTTCCAAGTTCTTCTCTCTCCAGCCACACAACACATACTTATATATTTTTTGAAGCAGAACACATACTTATATAGTTACACTGGATTCCCCACCAACCAAAAATAGGAAGTGGGAGAGATAAATATTTAATTACAAATGATGGGCGCCCACGAAAATATCATGAGTAGGAGGATATTGGTTATTACTTGCAAGATAATTTTCATATATCAATCTGTGATTAAGAGTGGTGATTTTGCAAATTATTTTTATTTTAAATTATCTCTTACTTTTAGAACGGTTTACTAAATATAGTAATCAACATTGAATGTGGCTCGGAAAATTATTATCAGATTAGGCTAACGATAGCTATTTTTAGATATGCGTGGGAAAGTGAATGTTTTGTTAGATTGTACGAACATGATATAGGGTGCAAAACAAGATATAGGTGCATGTGAGCTCGGGTGCTAAAGTAGATTTTCGTTCGTAATGGTTTGATTTGATTAGCGCCATATCACTATATCTATCTAGGAACAGTCATAATGCAGCAGATATTTTTACCAACATATTCATATAAATGCCCAAAACTATAAATGTATTAAAATAGTAAGCCAAAATGATTAAATGAAATTATAATTAATCATTGAAGAAATGAAAAAGGGACAAAATAAAAAATCCAAGTATTAAATGAAAGGATCTGGTTGGAATCATAAAATGTGGTACGAAGAACTACATATAGTTTCTTCTACGACACTTTAGAGTCTTTCTACTATATTATCAGAGTAAAACTAAAGAGAAAGATTAAAAATAATGTTTGACAAAATGATTAATGTAAAATGATCAAATAAAGAAAAGTTTATAGAACATTTTTATATTCACTCTTCTTGATCCGAAAATTGACTGATTGACATTTCCTACTTCCTGATATATTGCGACGAGGAAATGTATTTGTAGAAAAATGTTCCAGATATAAATTGCTACAACGATTAATGCCTAATGTTCCGAAACGTAGCAGCCTGTACAACCGAGTGGGAAAATGATTTGGGTATCCCCTCCTCCTCTGATAAAGAATATAACACTAGTAGGAAAACGCCTACCGCTGGCGGACGCTTTTGCGCTACCGCTGGCGAACAGCCGCCCGCCAGCGATGCATACGCCAATGGTAGTTGTTACCGCTGGCGGGCGGGCCGCGCGCCGCCGGCGAGCACACGGAGCAGCACCTCGAAGGGTGGACAACACGGACAAGGCGGGGCGCAGAACTCCTGCGCCGCTCGGGGCAGCCGGGAAGCGGTCGGAGGAAGACGCAGCGGATGCGCGGGAGGCCTGGGCGGAGCTATCCGGGCCGAGGGAGGAGGGGGTGCCGGGCGCGGCGACCCAGGGCGGTGCGAGCGCGGCCGCAAGGGCGCGCGAGGCGGAGGAAGGCGACGGGCGCGAGACGAGCTCGGCGGCGCGAGGAGGAGGCGGAGCACGGGCGTCGGGCGCGGGAGCGAGGCGACGCGACGCGACGATGAAGCGAGGAAGGGGAGCGTGGCGGCGCGCGGCCGCGGGGCGAGGGGCGAGGAGGACGCCACCGTATTCGCCGGCCGCGACGGCGTCGGCGCCCCTCCGGCACTGACGTGCGTGAGGGCATCGATTTGGAGGTACAAGGAGAAAGAAGATATTTTGGGAGCAATCAGAAGATTTTTCGATCCAACGGCTCACAGTCTCCCAAAGAAAACACAAAATCCGTGGGAACCATGGTACTCGCTCCTAATTGGCTCTGCTCGTGTGTAGACTTTTCATCACAATTCACCACCGCTTTGTTTTGTATTTTTGTTTTCCTTTATCTTTTCAAATACTTTTTTGCATTTCAAAAACATTTCAAACACATGTATGTATTTAAAAATAATCAAATACTTGAGTGTGCATTTCAAAACACATTATAGATCGTAGTTTTTCCCCTCTTTTTCTTCCGCAATTATATCTTGGTATAGGAAGCAATGGTGGCTAATTTTTTTAAAATAATACACACAAAATAATTAATTCCGGATATAACACGCGATTTTTTTTTTTTGCAAAAATAGGATCCCGTCGTCCTTGGCGAAGCCGACAGGGCCCTGTCGTCCTTGGCGAAGACGACAGGTGACTTGTCGTCCTTGGCGAAGACGACAGGTGGCTTGTCGTCTTTGGCGAAGACGACTAGTGGCGTTCGTGCACAAATACACGCCACTGGTAATATTACTAGTGGCGTGTATCCGCACATACACGCCACTAGTAACAGCCCAGCAGCTCACACGTGCCTCCGCGTGGCCGTGTGGGCCCTCTCATCATCAGCAACTACGACAGGCCAAAGTCGTCTTTGGCAAAGACGACGGGATCCTACTTCTGCAAAAAATTTAAAACGCGTATTATTTCTGGAATTAAATAATTTTCGTGTATTATTTAAATAAAATTAGCGCAATGGTGTACGTTTCAAATAGGCGTGTCTTTGTATAGGAAGCCATGGTTCCGAAGGGATTTTTCAAATTATTTTTATAAATATCTTTTCCTTTTTCTAAGTGCAAAAATTGCCTTTTTTGTGAATCAAGTACCAAAAATATGGTGCAAAATGGCACCTATCTTAATATCACAAAAAGTAGTACACATTTGATGGATAATCTCCAAGTATTAGGAATTTTCTTGATTTCTATCTAATTTCGCCTAGTTAAATGAGTTTATGTTGATTTTCCTAAATTAATCCAAATTTGAACTACAAGTGTCTGATAGTTTGGTCTGAATTTTTTTTAAAATCATTTTAAGCTACACAACCAGTGGTTATATCACAGAAATATCGATAGTTTTATAGAATTTGACCTCTTTCGGTGAATAGTCATGGTGGTCATTTTGACCATTTTTCGAAAAAAAAAGTAAAAAAAAAATCAAAAAAAGGTATCCTCTGGCTTGGAGTCCTTTTATGTGTACTAGTTGCTATAAAAAATGATAAACTTGATTTTGGACAAATTGTTCAAAAAAATTCTTCACAAAAAGGTCTATCATGTATAAACATTTATAAGTTTCAAGCCAAATGACCAAGTTATGTCAATTGCCACGGCATAGTTTGCGATAAATTTCTCATATTCGACAAATAGGTGTGTCTTGGTATAGGAAGTAATGGTTCGGAAGGGATTTTACAAATTATTTTTAAATATCATTTTCTTTTTTCTAAATGCAAAAATTGACGTTTTTTGTGAACCAAGTACCAAAAATATGGTGCAAAATGACACCTATCTAAATATCACAAAGAGTAGTCCACATTTGATGGATAATCACCAAGTATTAGGAATTTTCTTAATTTCTATCTAATTTCGCCTAGTTAAATGAGTTTATGTTGATTTTTCGAAATTAATACAAATTTTAACTACAAGTGTTTGATAGTTTGGTCTAATTTTTTCTTAAAAATCATTTTAAGGTACACAACTAGTGGTTATATCACAGAAACATTGATAATTTTAGAGAATTTGACCTCTTTCGATGAATAGTCACAGAAATATCAAAGTACACATGCCTAGGTACCCCTGGCGGACGACATGCCGCGCCCACCAGCGGTAAGTCACGTACCGCTGGCGAACAGGTAAGGATGTCCGCCAGCGGTAATTTGCTCGTTTCTGGGCCCAGCTGAGCCAACTACCGCTGGCGGGCACGCCGCGCCGTCCGCCAGCGGTAAGTCAAGTACCGCTGGCGAACAAGGCAGCTAGCCGTCCACCAGCGATAGTTACCCCCGCCTGCTGGCACCTGCTTACCACTACCGCTGGCGTACAGGATGGGCCGCACGCCAGCGGTACTTGACTTACCGCTGAAACGCGCGCCAGCGGTAATAGCGCTGGCGGACGTCCATGCCCGTCCGCCAGCGGTAGAGTGGTGGCTATAAGCATATTCCTACTAGTGTAAGTAAACATTTTCCCCTTGTCATGTTATCACAAAAGATAACTGGTCAACCAAAGTCCCTCATGATGCTGCCGATGGCTCCTGTGGGTGGGAGTTCTTTCTTTCTACATCTGGTGCTCCGGCAAAGGGACGGGAAGGCACCCTGGCACCTTGCTTTTGGCGTGAACATATCAGGGTTGATATTTTCTGGCCGATCTTTCAAATGGTCGAGTTTGTGTGCTTGGTGGTGTTGTGAGGCGGAGGCACTAACAGTGCTTAGGCTTTCAGTTCTCCAGCCTCAACTAGTCACATCGGAGCACAGGTGCATTGTTGGGTGAGCGCATTTATAATTATAATAGACTCATAGCAACCCACAGATATTTGCTACACCCTCCGTTCCTTATTTTTATTATAAGGTGTATAGTTTTTTCTGAAAAGTCAAACTATACTATCTTTGACCAAGACTTTAGAAAATACTATCAGCAATTACAATATTTTAATTTTCTGAGAACTATTTATTATTTATTGACCCGTTACAACGCACCGGTGTTGTGCTAGTACAGGTATATGGACATATATACTGAAAATATTTTGCAAAAATGATTGGAAAGTCTAACTTCGCCCCTATAGCCCTTGTTGAGAGGTTTGGAATATCTGGAGCAATTGGGATGATCGACTTTGATTACAGAATCTGATTCGTTCGAGCTGATCCAAGCGTGTGATGGAATTTTCAAAATCTGGAGTCCCTACCCAGCAATTATGGCGGAATGTTTTTTGCAGGCAGGTTCCATGTGGGATATTATTTATTCAACACAGTGGCAAACGTTTTGCTACATCTCATCTTAAATACTCCCTCCGTCCGGAAAAGGATGTCTTGGATTTGTTCAAATACAGATGTATGTAGACATATTTTAGTGTGCACATACATCTAAATTTGGACAAATAAAAGACATCTATTTCCGAACGGAGTGAGTAGAAAAGAATTGTCCGATTAATTAGTAGAAACCGTTAAACACTCTCGCCGACTGACATAGAACATGACAGTCTTGAATGCACCCACGACCAACCTAGCTACCCACATAAGCCACACATAGACCGATGAAAATAGAGTCGTCGTCGAGATTGCCCACTGGTGTCTGAGCAGTGCAATGCCAAAGAATAACAGTTGTACACACCTTCAGATCTTTGCGTGGTAATTCTCATTTTGCAAAATGCCCTCTGCTTTTTTTAGTATACAGAAAATGGTGCGGCCATGCCATGGCAAACTCATTTGTTTCATACTTATTCGGTCAATCAATGCTGTTTGTTTTCGGACTGTCCTATTAGGTGTTCCATTAACTGTGCTTTATTTACCAGGATATGGTTGCTATCTTGCTGAAGAGTGAGCGATGTAGCAGAGGTGGGCTAGACTACCGGTAAAGAAACGAAAGGTATATTTCATAGTGTTAGATCATTCTAAGCGACTACTCCACCCGCCAGAGTTCGATCCCTGCGGGACGAATTTCTGGTGTCTCACTGTAGCGGCACTGTTCACTAGGAACAGTGTCCGCGGTACTGTTCACTAGGAACAGTATTCCGCATCATCAGTAAGTGTCTCTGGTCTCGCCTGTGAGCTCCATGAGGGAAAAAATCCTGTACCGGGCAGACAAAGTCGGTTCTAGTTGTAGGTCTAGATTAGCTTCACAGCTAGTAGTATGTGTGTGTGGTGTGAGTGTGGTGTGCGTGTGTGTGGCTGTGTATCTGATCAGATACTACAACTTGTATCCACTTAAGTGAGACGCAAAAAAGATCATTCTAAGCGACTCGCAAAAAAAAAAAAGATCATTCTAAGCGGCTATTTGCCAAAGGACCAGATTCACCTGGCCAGCGGGACCGGTTGATTATTGTTTTATTGAGAATCACCTCTCTTTATTAAATTGGTGAAACAACCTCTGATTGAACAGCCTCAGTCAAAAACTAGGACTTACATCAAAGTTTAAAAAGTCATTCAAACTTAGAGCTTCCCTAGCACATAAATGTGCAACAATGTTAGCACTCCTTCTAACATAGAGAAGCTTGACACCTTGGAAAGCCGAGCTACTTCCTCATCTCCTAGATCAGCTGGTACCCAACTGATCTACTCTTCTTCTGCTCATTCCACATGGAACCATAACCTGACAATCTGTTTCAACAAGAACACGTTCATACCCTTTCTCCTTCATCATCAGTAATGCATCCGGACAGGCGAAAGCAGAAGAGAATCCCCCGTGCAGGCACTTTCCCCTTCTTCCTCCGCTCTCCTTCTACTGTAGCGTTGAGAGTCTTTTAGAAATCGCCGGGCCGATCTGGCCTCTCCGCCGGAATAGCTGGCCGGAGTTGGCGCAGGTGTGGTGCCGGAGTAGGTCTAGGTAGGTTTTGTTCATAGTAGCTGTAGATCGAGTCTAGGGTTAGCCTATATGGCGTTTGGCTTTATGCCGGTTTGGAGCTCGCTGCTGGCGCTTCCGAGCTGCGTCTGGTGGCTTACGGCGACGCGCACTCCGGCGATGGCGGCGTGGAGTCGCGGGTGGCTGGAGTGGTTGTTGCCGGTGTCTCCCTTCAATAAGCTCGATGCCGCCTTCCGCACTCTGCATCTGGCTTCCTCGATTCTTCATGGTGGAGATGGAGGTGGCGTGGATGTGGAGGTCTTGGATGCTTTCCCCTCTGCTGGGCTTTGTGCGAGGTGTGTGAGTGGTGTTCTTTACCATGGCCGGCTTGACCTCCTGCTTCAGGTCGGGGCGTGCCCCCCGCCGACGATCTTTCTTCATCGCCAAGGTCTCGCTGATTTGGGCGAGCGGCACATGCGGCGACTCCAACGGGATTCAGTTCCCAATAGGCTTGAGCAGGGATTCAGCGTCGGTCCTGCTTCTTCTCGGCCTCCTCTGTGGTGGTGCGACGGCGGAGCGATGGACGGCAGCGGAGATGGAGATGCAGTTCTGCCCAGGGATGTGTGCGTCATTTTCTTGTTCTTCAGGGTGGTTTATGCAAAAGGGGATTAGCTACCCCGTGTCTGGATTATTCCAGTGTAATCTGTTGTAATCTTGAATATTAATCCAGATGCGTTTCCATCAAAAAAAGTAATGCATCCGGACATTCAATAAGGTCAATAGTCAAAGTTGATATGAAAGAAGAAATATTCGCTATATTATTGTCAAGATGGTTGTTACATTTTCTTGGCATCCTGGTATATGTTAATAAAGATAAAAAAATATCTAGCTTAATTCTTTTTAAAACGATTGTTTCATTTTTTTTGACATCATTATCTTGTGTCAGGAACAATACCTTGCAATTTGAAAAAAATTGCCTGTCTCTCTCGTGCAGCGTCTTGCAGCAGATTTGCGCCGCTCTGAAGCTGCCCATCAACTCGATTCCCACGATTCTCCATAGCCCTCGCCAGTTCGAAGCCGACGGAGCTCATTCACCGCTGTCCCTCCGAGTGCCCCCGTTGAGAGTCGCTAGGCGAGCGCTGCTTCCGCCCCTCTCCTTCTCTCTTTCCGCGGCGCGGCCGGCCGGCGAGAAGCTGGAGCAGGTGGTCGGTTCCTGTATATACTAGCTGTAGTACTAGGAGTAGATGTTTGTCTCGGCTTTATGCTGGTAGTTGGCTTTATGCTGGTAGTTGGCTTCATGCCGGGAGGGAGGTGCCGGGTCCTTCGGCCCAGATCCGGTGCCGCCTGGTGGTTCTTCTACTTGCTGCGGTGCTCCTATGGCCGGAGCCGCAGGCGGCGGGATGGGAAACCACCGGAAACTCCGTCAATAAGGTCTTTTGGTGCAGCCAGGCTTCGATTGTGCATGCTGCTGTTCATGCTTCTCCTAATCACCATGGTGGCGAGTGGGAAGAGGAGCGAAGCGGCGCAGTGTGCTCCGGCGTCGGGCTGTGCAGGGGAAGGTGCAGAGTCAAGACGAGCGCAACATCGGCGGCCTTTTGCTTGGCCTCCGAATTCAATAGCCGAAGGGCGGCTTCCATGGATGCTGATGATGCATCCCTCGTTCAACCTCCAACCTTGGAGGCCCTTCAATGGAGTCAAGGCGGCGATTCCCTTCCTCTACATCCCAAGTGGTTTCGTCCCCGGCGATGCATAGGATGGCCGGCGTTGGCTTCAGGTCAATGGACATGGCGGTGCTGGACTTGATTGCTTTTTTCATCTTTTGTCCAGGGTGTGTGATGTAAAAGAGAAGGACTGCTCTGTATTTTTCAGTTCTTTCAGGGGTTCTTCTGTAATCTGTACCGACATCGCCTTTAATGAAAGCACCGACTAGACCCTTCGGGGTCTATCCCTTGTTTCAAAAAAAAAAAAAGTTCGAAGCCTACATCAACATGGGTATATACCGAGGAAGGCGTTTTGGCTCCCGGAGCACATGCTCCCGGTATGTTCAAAAAAATAGAACAAATTAAAAACTTTTCAAAAAAATCCGAAAAAAATCATGCACGTACCTGACGATGTCACGCACGACCGTGTCAAATTTCGCACTGAAACGACATCGTATGCGCCCTGTGCAAAAATGACTCTGGTGGTATGATACTTGCATGGACAATTATATTGAAAACCTATGGTGATCAGATGCCAGTGCAGCGGACAACGCCATCGACTTTCTCTTCACGTACACGAAGGTCAAGAAGCGCCTAGATCGAGCAGCTATACGCCGCAGCGGTAGCATGCCAGCAACTCCACTAGGATGTGGCAGAAAGGGCGACAAGGCACACCACGCTTCGTTAAAGGCACGATGATCTCATCGGTAGGAAAAACTTCATTTGCGCAAAGTTTGATGTCTCGCTGCCAAAAAAAAAAAAAAAATAGCAGGACGAACGAGCATCACTAGGAAGCTTCCCATCGGACTCCTTTTAGGACGTCAGATTTGTTTTGCCTTGACCGTCCGATGCCCCCCAAATAACGTGAACCTACCTACTTAAGTTTGCATGCAAAAGCTGTTTTTCTGGGATTTGGCATTAATTGCCGATTTGATTTGTCGCAACTAATGCTGATTACTGATTTGATTTCTCTGCTATTTTGGAAACTAATTCCGGATTTGTTGGGAAGCAATTTTTTATTATTTGCACTCAATTTAATATAAATGCATCCTCACTGCAACAAAATTGTGCTTCCATGGTGAATAAAATTTTATACGATTCAACAGAAACATGTGTATTATGCAAAAATCAAAAAAAAAAAAAAACAGAAGCATCATAGTACCCTTCGATCGACCAAACCCGCTTCTATAGGAGTATGTTTTCTAGGGATAACAAAATTATACATGCTTCAAATGAACCGGGATATGCTTCTACATAAACAAATACTAGGAAGATTCGCGCGGCGGCACGCCGCGCCCGTTTGGATTATTATGTGTAGTAGTAATAGGTGCAACAATGCAAATCTTTCTTATAGTCGATTTCATCAGTATAGAGTGTTTTTAATAGTGGGAGTAATATAAACCGTGCCCGAATTTATGCATAGGATTACATAGAAGTTCATACATATTGGCCACTATATTACGGGAAAATAAAAGTAAAAGGCATAACATTGGATGTTAAAAGTACTACAGAGTATCTCCTGGAATACATAAGGAGGACCAGCAGTTGTGGCACTAAGAGGAGTATTAACTCTAATGAGAGAATCTGTCCGTGGTTCAAGAACACAAATATTCAACATTATAGGAAAGAAATATTAAATAATTGCAGTTAAACTATCAAACAGAGTGTATTGTACATGCACCAATTTGATTTTTATCTTACTACTATGAAATCCATAATCTAATATCAATTATAAACCGCTTTTACAGTTCTTTGAAGAAATGATGAAAGAAACTGTGGTATGGTTTTCTACCACATCACATCAAAGCATGTGACTACAAATTGAGTAGTAGTTCATGTTTCTTATGGAAACGGTCGGTAGTAGATCATGAGAAGACAACATCCTTTTTTCGCCGCGCCCGTTGTATTGGTATGTGCCGTAGTTTTGTAGAATGAGTTATTAATTGAGATTGTAGGAATATAATTCGGTTCACGAAAACTTTGTACATGACAGGCAGGTAACAAAATGCCATTCTGGCCTAGTTCTAAAAGACATATTTCTGGATCAAAAACCCGGATTCAAAATTTTGAAATCATTCAGAATGTGTCCTTTTTGCACGGCCTAAAATACAACGAATTTGACGATTGGAAAGAAATATGTATATGTCCGTGAAAATAAAAATGTTAAAACATGAAAGTTGTTTGGAAGGGTGATATCCATCTACTCGTCAAAGGAAAATTCAAACGGATGACTGAGTGCGACGAATTTGACAAAATTCGTCAAATGTTTTTGCGAATCTGGACCCAAAATTAAGGAGCTAGAGTCGACCAAACTCTAAGCCGATCACAGGAATGGAACCCTCGAAACCGATCACGGGAATGGAAACTACTCGTCGGCTCGCATATATTTCGTGTACATATTATCATGAAAAGGAGAGCAAATCGTAATTTTTGGTAATGCGAGGGTCTTTCCACAAAAGCGCCATGGGGGCTGTCGGATCTGAATCAGACGGCGCGAAGACGTGTGTGCAATGTGGACCGGAGGATCGAGTAATAATTTTTGGAAAACGCTGGGACTTTTCTGCAAAAAATGCGTAGGGGAAAACGCGGGGACTTTTATGGAAAAAGCGTGTTTTATGCCGGAGGACCGATTCACAATTTTTGAATAAAGCGGGGAATTTTCTGCAGAAAAGATCGGACGGCGCGGAGGCAGCCGCGTACGGTAGGAATTTGTCCTTTTGCACGGCCTAAAATACAACGAATTTGAAGATTAGAGAGAAATATGTATATGTCCGTCAAAATAAAAAGGTTAAAACATGAAAATTGTTTGGAAGAGTGATATCCATCTACTCGTCAAAGGAAAATTCAAACGGACGACTGAGTGCGACGAATTTGACAAAATTTGTCAAATGTTTTTGCGAATCTGGATCCAAAATTAAGGAGGTAGAGTCGACCAAACTCGAAACCGATCACGGGAATGGAACCTACTCGTCGATGCGCATATATTTCATGTATATATTATCGGACGGCGCGGTGGCTGGCGGGCACTGTAGATGCGCAAAGATGCACCTATAGTGCACTGTAGATGCGCAAAGGGACACGTCGCCACAGAGGTCGCGCGTGTCCAGAGAGCTCGCGCGTGGGCTGTGGGCCCAGCCTGGCCGTTGATCCGTGGCGATCGAGCGGTCACTGGAGATGGTGGTACTGTAGATGTGGAAAACGGATCTACAGTAGAGAGGACACGTGGAACCGACGATAGCTCGCTGAAGTCGTCCACTTTGATATATAGTATAGATTTGCTCCTATCGAATGGAGATTTGCTTCCATGGAAAAAATATATTATTTGAAAATGCATGTTTTACAATTATCCGTAATGAAAATGTCTATGCTTCCTCCATCATCACCATGCTTCTACGCGTCCGGCGCCCTCGACAAATCACATCGTTTTGAAGACTAGTACTGACCAACATTTTAATTGATTTTCCTACTTGCTTCTTACTTCACATGTTTACTTCCATACAACCAAAATTTCCTTCTAGGTTTCGGTTTCGTGCCATCGTCAAAATGCAGAATGCACCAGGTGACGGTGACGGTATGCTTCATTCCGGTGGTTGTCGTGCTTCATTCCAATCGAGGCATGCGTCCTTCGGCGGTAGCAATGCTTCCTTCCAGCGGTAGCAGTGCTTCCTTCGTATGGTGGTCATGCTACTGTCCGGCAGTAGCAGTGCTTCTAGCTTATGGACTTACCGGCCGATTTTGACCATTGTTGGCCTTCCTACGGATGGTGGTCGTGCTTCCTACCGATGACACGCATGCTTCCTATCGCAGTTGAACTGTCAATTAGTGTCACGACGAGGCAGCAGATGCAATCGTTGACGATATCACACGTGAGATAGAGGAAGTGGTTGTCCATGGAGCCCTGTCGATGATCTGTTGATGATGAAACCGGTAGATTCAGGTCGCTGGGGCACGACGACGTGGCAGAAGCTTTGATAATATACCCCTGAAAATGATTGCACATACAACTAAAGAAGCACGAACTAGGAAACAAATCGGTCTACACATACAGGATACTTAGGAAGCATGGATTGTTAACTCCCTAGGATCAACTAGTCTAGATCTTCTACGGTAGTAGCCTTAGGAATTGATCTATCTTGTGTACCAGAGAGGGGAAACAGAGAAGAGAGGAGGGATGAGATGTACCTTCGCCTTGGCTCGACGATCCCATCGAGGTGTCCATGGTGGAGGACGATGGTGACGACGGTGAGAGGGCAGTGGCGGCGGCGGAGCTTCCCGTCAGCACTGCGCAAAACCCAGATCGGTAGGTGTGTCGGTGGGGTGTGCGGCTCGCGACGAAGCTCGTGTTGCGTGCTGCCGGCCCCCACCTATCTATATAGCGCAGGTGACAGGGGCCCGCCAGCCACAGTGGGCTGGGCGCCCCCGATCAGGGCGCAGGTCAAAGGGGCCTGGTGGGCCGTTGGGCCCACACGGGAGAGATCAATCTAACATGGATGACACGAAGAATTATCTCTACTATATAATATGGCCAGAGGTGATGGTTGGTACGTTTTTCTGTTTCCCAATTTACCCCGTGAGTTAGGAGATATTACCCACCACTGCCACCGGTAAGTGGAAAAAACGTTTCGTTTTTTTTTTCGTTGTCTTGCGCCACGGCTCGCGAGGGGAGGAAGACGTGCTCGGCCGGCGCTCGGATAAGGAGGATTTTCTTCGTTCCTGAGTCATCCCGTCCATCTCCCTCGGCCCGAGCCCGTGGCGGCGTCGACCACACCGCGGCCATGTGCAAGAGGAGCAACCGGGTCGCGCGGCTGCTCGCCCACGCGCTCCTCCTCGCCAACGGCGTCTTCTCCTACCTCATCGCCAGGTTCGCCGCCTTCTGCGGCCTGCCGCCGCCCTGCGCGCTCTGCTCCCGCCTCGGCGTCGACAGCCTCTTCGCGCCGTCCCGCCGCCGGCCCCCTCCGCCGCGTGCTCTGCGACGGGCACGCCGCCGACATGTGTGAGGACTGCGGGGCCGCGTCCGGGAAGGCGCTGCTGTCGTGGATGAGGCGGATCGAGCTCGGCGAGCGGGACCTCGCCTGCACCTGCTGCGGCGTCGCGCTCGAAAGCGGGTTCTACTCGCCGCCGTTCCTGCTCCCCAGGACGGCGTCAGGCGACCTGGACTGCGGCTACGAGCAGGATGATTCCATGGCGACTTTCATCGATCGATCCATCTGGAGCATTTCCTTTCCCAGTCTCCCTCGCTCCGTCATCCTCCCGCTCCATGCGCCGCCGCCGGGACACTAGGCAAGGCTGCAATGAACTCCTGAGAGCAGCGCGGGCTGCCGGGGAGGAGAAGATGCAAGCAAGAAGTCACGCTCCCATGTGGTCGTTCTGTGTCATTTAAGTTGACGGAGGCCACCTGGTGGCGCTGCAGCTATGCCGCCGGATCCCAACATCCTTTGCAACTCATTCCTCCCCGCCAACAGCAGGTAGAAGATTCATGTCGCCCCATCCTTTTCAGATCCCTTCTCAACCATAGTTTTTGGCTTAATTTCTTTGATATAGCTATCACTGATCAAGATCTGATATGGTATCAGTTTTGAGAAGTTCAACTTATTTTAAGAGAAAATTGAACTTATTTTCTAATTCTATGTGTTCTAAAGCATAAATGATGCACAAATTTAGTTTAGTCTTGCAGGGTACAAATTTAGAATCCTCAAATATGGGATGGAAGTGTACTACTATCCTTAATTTATCATCTGGATAAACTTTTGAAGTCATGGTGATGGGCAGCCTTTCTGTAGAAAATATTGTGGCCATTGTGACCAAATGCTGTAAAATTTGCAAGAACTGTACCAGGTATTGTCATATAATTGGTCCTGTATATAACGTGTACTACATATGCATATGGGTAAAAAGTAAAAACTCATACCCTTTTATTCGAATTCTAATTTAAAATGCATCTATTACTCCATATGGAGTATTAGATAAAACTGTAGTGCACATCTGTTACTGATTATAAGATGCAACTGTTGTGTTGGTGTGCTTAGGGATTGGAGAAAGAACTGCATGGTCACATGGTAGTTATGTGTTATGATCTGTACAAGCATGACATTGCTTCAATTTTTTGGTTCCATTTCACCTTTCACTACTGAATCCATACACTTATTGCTCCAATCAGCCGTATTGCATCTTATGCCTTTATAAAAATCCCCAGTTGTAGAATATTAGAATAAAGCAGTGTGTCAGTAAAGATGATTATAAATTATGTCAGTAAAGATATAATGCAAACACTAGCAGTTTTGGATTTGCGGTGAAATTAACCTGATAAGTATATGGATTTGTACATCCTTGATCGACGTCTGTGATCCGTCCATTATGTTTGTAAGGAATCACAGTTAGTTAGGAAAGTCTAGACCATATTGTGGTGAGTGGTGAGTTTCTGACTTGCACTGATTTTACTGGGCATCGTTTTAACATTTGAGTTGGGTTGGTGCTGTAATTTCAGAATAGTTAGCAAACTATCTATATGATACACTACTCTGGGATGTGGATATCATAGGAGAATGTTAAGAAAAATTTAAGTGTCGTTGGTATTGAAAGTAAGTAGCCAATGGACAAATCATATTCTGTGATTTACTGTGGGCATCTGGACACTTGCTCTGCTACTTGTTGATTTTAAAATATCTCTAACAGTACCTGATCAAGGGAAAGGGCGTCACAGGATCTGGAGCTTGAGTGAGCGACAAAGTGAATAAGAACCCTATCTCCCTCTCGGGGTGTCTTCAATTTTGCAGAGAGTTTTATCTGTTTCTTGTAATTTCGTGTTTCATATGGAATTCAGATTTAGGGGATGCACATCGCCTTGAGAATTTTGACAACGCATTGAGACATCAACAGTGACAGGTACCATTGTTTTCATTTCAAATATTGAAAGAACATTATTTACTTTTAAGATGTTTTCTCCGTATATATTTTTATTGCTTGCATGCTTGTGTAAATAAGATGTAAAGATGAAAAATAAATTGAAGTATGTTATTTTAGAACTGATAATAAGCTTACAAAGTAATGCTATTTTTTCTTTTGTTGGTAGACATTTTAGTATAGTGTGGCATCGGGAACCATTCTATAAAATTATGTGTCAAATTGGATTGCAGCAACATGTGACGGATTATTATAGGAATGAAGACTACTCTTAGTTTTTAGGGTAATTGTCATCTGACTGAGAATGGGCCAGCAAGATCCATAGCTTGCACTAAAAGGCCGCCATAATGACCTCTCCCTTCCACAGAGGTGGCTGAGTTGAAGGAAAAGAGTGGTGTTAGCGACTGTGGAATTTTGGAATCTGAGGTCAAGACAATCTGTTTCAAGATGCAAATCTGGATCTCCCAAACACGCTTGTGCTTGGAGTAGCAATAGGGACCCGTCAGGTTCCGAATCTTTTCTCAGGTACTGTCGTCCGAAAAAAAAAACTATTTGGCCTCCTGTTGGCCGTGGCTTTGTGGTTCTTGTGTTATTGTTCATAGGAGCTAGGAAAAGGTTGGTGATACATGATAGGGTACTAAACCAAATGATTTGTTAGATGGAACACAAAATCTGTAGTTGGTCAGCCTTTTAGCCAGGCAGCTTAAATGTCTTGTGAGCTGAATTGGTTGCATATATAATTTGTTAACTGTAGTGTGTAATTGCTACTTACAGTTAAATTCTTGGAATTTCCGCTTGTGTAGTCAATCACCTAATTTGATAGACCAGCTATTTATTTTTGTCGGCATTTGCAGCTTGCAGAGATGGGGAAGGAGGATGAGGGTCCGAAGGTGGACTCAAAGGGCACTCTTTCACAAGGCTTGATATACCTCATAACATAACCCTTCCAGTTGCTATATCATTCCTTGCCGTGTAACATAATTGTTTCCCACATTCAGTTTCCAAGTCATAATTCCTACTGGCTATCCTTGTGAGACAAGTCTCCTGCACTTTTTTGAATTATTTAATGCCACGAGTTTGCTTTAAAATGTATATGGACAAGGATGGTACTGCACATTCTCACTTATCTTATGATTATGAGTATTTATCCAATTGTTTGTCCTCCCATTTTTTTCTTCACTTCTACGTGCTGATGATTCATTCAACATATATTTTGAAACCAACAGGCTTTTCTTTTGCATAACTCCTAGAACAAATGTATCTAAAGAAAACCATTCAAGAAGACGCTAGAGCTGAACATAGAGCCCAAAGCTAGGCGACTAGGTCACTAAAGTGGACTTCAACCATGGAGATCCCTGTATAAGGAAAATAGTGCACACTCACTAAAGGGGATTTCAACCATGGCGATCCATGGATCAGGTGGGCTGTTGTTGTCCAAAGATCGGGAAATATGCGCACACACATAGAGTGGGTTGTTCTTATCCAAAGTAAAAATAAGGTGTGGGCACAGATAGAAGGATTAAAAATAGCTTGGATGAAACAACAAATAATATCATTAAATTAATTAAATTTTATGTCATATTGTATTCCCGTAGCAACGCACGGGCAATCAACTAGTGTTAATAATATCGCTAGTTGGTGGAGATGAGCATGAGAGCTGCTACTTGATGGAGTCGATGCGCCTTGAACCACATCCTTCGAGATGACGACGACAGGACAACAGGGCGACGACGCGCAGGTCACCATGGTTCTCGTCAGATTGTTGCGGGAGACCTTGACGACGACGCGATTCTCATCTGTCGCCGGATGATGGAGTAGATGCTTCTTCTACCGCTGCCTCCGAGATGATGACGGCGGGGAAGAGGGCGACGAGCCGACGAAGGGCAGCTCGCAGAGGCGGCGTTGGGGAAAGCCGCACGGTGAGGAGAGCAGCGTTGATGGCGTTGGGGAGAGAATCCAGGCAATTCATAACTGGGAGCTATAATTCCGGGTGCAGTTAAGCATCGTGTTAATGTGACAATTTTTTTTCTTAAAGGAAGAGTTGATTGACGGCCGGAAATTGGTCCGATGATTCTATTTACCGACGAACAATGGCCTGACAATACAGACCCCGGTACATGTCGGGAAGAAGCCTCACACCGATGGTCGTCAGAAGCCCAGCGCCCTCAAGGTTTCTGCAGCACGGGAAAGACGCCGAGCGTGCCCAACAAGGTGCGGAAATTTCTACCTTTCCCAATGGCAGCGCCGGGATTAAATGAACCTATATATACTGATTAGCCGGGACAATATCTGTGCAAAAATAGAAAGAACCGTGATTTTAGGCATCTGTTTAATTAGATTCCGATCCTTAGCGGTGCTAATTCTGTTAGCGCCTAACTAGAGATTGTATAAGGAATATCGAACTGTACCACATAAATATGAAGATTACCCGGGACGATATCAATGCAAAAATGGACAGAACCGTGATTTTAGCGATCTGTTTGGATTGCACACTTTCCTTTGACGAGTACCTCACCTTTGATTGCTGGGTATATATATTAAGACACCCAACGAAGATACCTGACATTGGTTCTCAGAAAACCCTAGTCTGCTATAGACGAGGACCAAACAAGCCCGCCTGGTAATTTCTCTATGGACAAGTGTAGGAACCGCTTCCATGCACCAATCGTGCTCTTGGTGCTTCTCCTCACGAGCTTTGTGCAGAGTAAGTTGCAGATAAACTCCCGATCTATTCGTACTTATTTTGGTGCTTCAGTTGACTTGTCTCCAATACTAATCTTCCATGGTCGGCAGTTAACATACATGCTTTGCATAATTTTTACTTCTTCAGAAGTGCTTGTGCCTTTTCTAAGTGATTTTGTATTTATTTATTGCATGAATTACTTCTCAGTTCATAAACGGAGACTATTGTGAATATCAATTGT